>OY292326.1:6000000-7200000 GCA_958496145.1 Heliothis peltigera | reverse complement strand
TTTGATATTCAATGTAGTACCTACTCATAATAATATCTCGGAGAGGTCATTCGTTTATAATAGCATTTTCATCCAACACTAGTGAAAAGGAAATCCGTTTTTCTGCAAAGAAATGGTCCATTTCAATTTGCTGAGCTTTATAGACACGGAGATTTTCTTGAAAATAAATTGCATGAAGGAAACGAGCCTTCATTCTATTACACTGATAGTGGCAGCAATTAACTGGGCGTATTTGTAGACGCCAGTTCATGTGCAATCATCTTATCGTTGCTCCTTATGGATTAGAAATGGGGGATATTTTCACAATATTTTTGTGTTCGTTTAATATCATCAAGTACTTCAAGTAGCGGAGCAATAATACTTCCTTTGCCCAGTCTTTCAAATGTTCTTTGTACCGATTCTATTTCAGCGATGCAAGGAATCCAGCTCTTTGAAACTAGCCATAAATTGAACACAAACGTTAATTGCAAGTAATTTAAATTCTTCAAAGCAGACCCTATTCCATCTAAAATTAAGTTCCAAAATTCAATTATGACATTAAATTCCGTTTTCGTTTCGCTAATTCTGTAAACAAATAATGTACCCGAGTGGGGATTAATGTTTGCTGCAAAGATTAAAGCCATGTCATTCACCTCGGCGTTGTTTTGAAGTGTACACTACATTTCAGTCAATTTAGTGATGTACAGTCGACTAGCTCGGTAGGTCTTGACTGTCTTTAACGACGTCATAAACTGAACCCATCATTCCTGCTGCCTTAAGTTCACTAACTTTTCTAACAATGTCATAAAATTCAAAATCACGCAAGCGTAAACATAGTTAAGGATCACGAACTTACAAAATTAATGTGTTAATATGGTACTTCAATCATTATTTTCTAAATGGTTCAATTCATTGGATTTGATTGCAAAATGTTAACTTTAAAATGCATAACGGGTTTCACGACCTATCCATGTTATTCTGCTCAGAAAATATTATTTACAATTTTAATTATCAACTTTAAAAAACGTAGGTCATATCGGAGCGTGGGCATTAGGAGCTTCAGGAGGCACCTTAGCACTCCTTGCGTTAGCCGCCCTCGCGCTATACCGCGGCTGGCGCTACGAACAAGAGTTGGACTCACTGCTGTGGAAAATTGACTTCCGCGAATTACATCTCCCTGACGAAGAACAGCGAGCGAACAAACTGAGTAGGTAAACCGAACTTGTACATGTTGTCTGCATGCACGCTAACGCTAACTATTGTTCGTAGGAACTACGTACTTTCCTTTGAAGAGGAATGCAGGTAAGCTGAATATTCTGACGAAGCCGTTATTCTTAATGTACAGATGTGCTGTCCATCAAGCTACCTGAAACTGAAAAATTTTCCCAATCAACTTTGAACCATATGCTTGAGCTATAAAGCTGAAAATCTATTAAGGAAATTTGGCAGATCGTAATAGCTATTATAGTAGCTTGATGTGCTCTCATCTGTACCTGTGCTGCACTTGCAGTCTCTAATTTTCGCACACGACAAAACAGCTGTATATTCTGTCATTTCGACACAAAGATTTACTTTACATTTCTGCCTTTAGTTGTATTTGCTTGTGGAATGAGTTTGCTCAAGCGGTATGGAGTTGTTGATGAGAAATATTTCCACAAATGCTCGAGTGAACAGTTTTATGAAGTTCAGTGCCATAAAAATAGAGATGTTCTTTTTATTATACCTACCTACCTATAGTAGGTATGGGAGTGTCAAATAGTGTTCAAACTAGATGTGTGTTTTACTGTTTATCATCAAATACAAAATTAAATTAGTTACTACAAAATATTACTTTCATGGTTTCAAAAACATAAATACACAAATGAAAATAAAAATCATTTCACTTAACTAGCGTAATTTTTCTTTACGAGTTGATCAGAGCTGAATTCTTCCAGCAAGATAGCAATGCGGGCGGTAACGTTTCCTCTTCAACCAATGCTGTGGCCACCAATGAGAAGAACGGAGGGAGCACGGGAGGAGTGCGGTCCAGCCAGGTGTCCCTCAGCTCCAACCCCGACCTGGACTTTCGATACTCCGCTATATTCACTGAGGTAGCGTTCTACCGCGGCCGATTGCTCGCCGTCAAGAGAGTCCGCAGGCACCATATCGATATCAACAGGGAAATCAAGAAGGAACTCAAGATCGTAAGTTTATTTGAATTTTGTATTATTACATTTGTCTTTTATTAACAACAAGATGTTTTTCAGTAGAAACATATTACGATATATCATTAGCAAAATGCGGAATTAATACTTATATGTCAGGTGCAGACAGATTCTAGATCTGCCTAATCTATGTGGATAAGTTATCAAAAAACTTAGGCCATCATTGTATGTATTCGCTAGGGAGTTTGTTGCGCCACTTCTTCCCAGCAAAAACACATAGGAGGTTGTGAAAGGTTTTTGGGGCTGTCTTTTGTTTTGACGTTTGAAAAGAGCTGTTTCATCCTTATTTGAATAAATGATCTTTGATTTTGCTTATTAACACCACGGTCCTTCAAACTCAATTAAGTTATAATGTACAGACGTAGTTCCCTTTTTACAATCAGTAGGTACCTATTATATTCATGCTATCAAATATTTTTACATCGATAAATATTGACTCAAAAACTGAATAAAGTCTACCTTAACTCATAAAACATGATCTACGTAATTTACTTTGATAAATCCTTACGGCATTACATGGGGATAGCCCAAAGCCTTCCCACGGGCCGCAAAACAAACAAAACATTTCTCTTTCGAGCTCGTCTTGTATGATGGGGGCACCGACTGAGACAAATCGTTTTAATAAATCCGATTTACTGAACTGAAAGCCGCCGCACTTACATATTAGGTACAATAACAATAAATAGCTAGGTTTATCCAACGATGTATGTTCCTGGATGTTTATGAACATCTTTCATCATGATTACAATACATAAATCGTGAAATAAATTACATAATACAGGACTGGTAAATACTAGTACCTACATGGTTAAATTAGCTCCAGTCCGCTTTCGTTTACCAAGTAATTTTGTGCAAAATTATCCAAATTAGCAGGCAGTAAAAATAGTTTTCTTTGTCCCATGATCTACATCGCACTTGTCACTACATTATCTATGGGTTTTCTTTTGCTTTTGTTTATCGACCTATCTGAAGTGGGTAACCTACCTAATGTTTGAGTTTTTCATAAACAAGGTACCTAGTAGGTAAATACCATTCAAGGGGTTTGTTACTCTGGCAATTAAGTACCTACAAAAATAAAGGTTTTGAACCATTGAAAAGTATTTGAATTACAGCTAGTAAATTAAGTTAAGCTCTTGTGAAAGGTGATTTGTTCAGGTGTGGATAAATACTTTGTTACCTCGCAGTAACTTACACCTGTTTGTTCAATTTCAGTTAAGAATAGAATTTATTGGAAAGCTTTATAGTAAAAACTGGAATAAAAATATTCCACTAACTGAAATTTATTTTAAACCATGATTTTAACGAACTCAGAAACATTTGAGTTTCGCTAATCACTGAATATAATATGATGAAGTTTATTATGATAGGTACTGTCTGAATACTGAAAACGTGGGCTCAGCAGCTTAGTGCAACTGTGTTGCAATATCAAAGATTACAAATTCCTCCCGTCCTACAAATAATATAAAATGCTGTAAGTACCCATCTACCACATATTTCGTATTCAGCCGTTCGTTTTTTTTCGCTTACGATGGGAGGAGTTCCTATTGAACAGAGCAACTGATAACATTAATTTATTACTTTCTACCGCGCCCACACAATCACGAATATTTTTGTTAATGGGCTTCCGATAAAAATCGTATTCATATTCAGGCGTAAATATAGGATATTAGGAACAAGCCTTTGAATTTATTAGTATTTTTCCCGGATATCCCGAATATGGTGCCTACTTATTAGGTAGGAGTTTTTTGTGTATAAGGGCAGGTACTAGATGACCTGTAAAAATATGGTGCACTATTTTTTTAGACCTTATATATTAAGTATCTGCTATAGCCGTACCTTCTTTAGCTAGTGGTGAACTATTTCCTTATACTGGTGAAGGTTAAGATTTAAGATCTATATTAATGACATTATATGAATATTTTTTACAATATACTAATTATTGTCATATAAAACAACTTCACCCTTGCTACTACACAGCTAGATATGTACCAACATTTGATACTGAATAAATAAAACAGTAGCGAGTTCCATTTGTACATTCAGAATGTATACAATAGCCGCATTTGCTAGGTATTGTATCTCCAGCGTGCAGTAATAAAATGTGTGTGTCGGCAGATGCGGGATTTGCAACACGATAACGTGAACGGGTTCGTTGGGGCGTGTATCGAGCCCCCGAACGTTTGCGCTTTATCCGAATACTGCACGAGAGGCAGTCTCAAGGTAAAACAATATCAACTAGTCAACTACCCATGTATATTGTATATTTTAAACATTGCAACATTCATAGATAAAAATCTCTGGCAGCATACGCATCGTACCTATTCGTTAATGCTTAATATTTCACAGGATATTCTTGAAAATGAAGATATCAAACTGGATAACATGTTCATCGCGTCTCTAGTGGGAGATATAATTAGAGTAAGTGTCATAAATCTACCCACACGTTTATTTTATACTGTAGCAAAGTAATGTTAGTCTTACGTTAGGAATTCAAGAGCTTATTGTAAAGATATACCACAAGTGATTTGCGATCCCATAAGTCATAGGAGAAAGATAACCAGGCCGTGAACAGAGAATATATTTTAGGCTTATTTGAATATTGAACGCCGCTAAACATTACATACTTTCAAATGATGACTAAAGTGGTCTATGAAAATTTCGCCCTCTTTTCTGCGGATTTATAAATATTTACCTGTTTCCTTGGATTATAATGACCAATTACCCTATGTTAATAAAGCAAAAAATTTAAGACAAATTACAATTTTCTAGGGCATGATTTTCATCCACGAGTCACCACTGCAGTTTCATGGCGCACTCCGGCCATCCAACTGCTTAGTGGATGCGCGGTGGGTAGTTAAACTGGCAGATTTCGGATTAAAAGAATTTCGGAAGGGTGAACTGCCTCCATCGGAGTCAAATGCCTTGAGATCTCATATAGAAGGTAGGTTATTACCAAACACAGATGCCAGGACATCAAGCTACTACAATCTTTGTAATTTATTTAATAGATTTTAAACTTTATCGCTGAAGTTTTATGGTTCAAAGTTGATTGGTAAAGATTTACAGTTTCGGGTGGCTTGATGTGCTGGCGTCTTTACATGAAATTCGTATTATAATGTGTGTGCAATATATATCAGTGGGTACCTACCTTTTTTGTATACTTCATCCTTAATTTCATCAACACACTCACATCTTCGCAGGTTTAGCATATTTATCCCCGGAGTTGCTTCGTTCTGCGGGCTGGGGCAAAGAAACCACGAACATGACAGAAGAATTACACGATGGTTCCCCTCAGTCTGACGTATACGCATTTGCACTAGTTCTATACGAGTTGCACACACGACGAGGTCCGTTCGGAGGTGACGCGTTACCTGTGCCCTCCCTGCTGCACAGGGTAGCAGCTCCCGACCCCGCGCCTTACAGGTAGGTATGTGTCTGAGCAGCGGGCTACGAGACTTTAGATACTAACCATGACGGCGTATTGTACACATTTAAACAATATCATGGTCTGCTCACCAGACATCAATTAACAAAAACGTATCATTTCTTTCATAACTTTTTTTACTAAAAAATATTTGATTATTATATTTTTTAATGAGTAGGTATCTAGTTAATACTTATTCTCAAATTGCAGGCCACCACTAGAAGCGTTAACTGCTAGTTTTGATTGCGTAAGAGAATGTTGCACTGAATGCTGGGCAGAAGAACCGACAGCTAGACCAGACTTCAAGGCTATCCGCACACGGCTACGACCACTTCGAAAGGGCATGTAAGTAGCTTTACTGATAGTGGATGGTGGTTACGGTGTAATTAGGATGTCCCTTGAATTATATTATCTATCCCATCCTGGCATTTTTTCAGGAAACCAAACATATTTGATAACATGATTGCCATGATGGAGAAATACGCGAACAATCTCGAGGCTTTAGTAGACGAGAGGACTGATCAATTGCAGGAGGAGAAGAAAAAGACTGGTAGGTATACATTTTAAGCATGCATTATCATAATGCTTGAAAAATACTACCGATACTTTTCCAACTTTCACCCATTTATTGTATTTCAGAGGCTTTATTAGAAGAAATGTTGCCAGCGCCGGTAGCCGACCAGTTGAAGCGAGGTCGACGAGTTATGCCAGAGAGCTATGATTCCGTGACTATTTACTTTAGTGATATTGTTGGCTTCACGGCCATGTCAGCGGAGAGTACTCCGTTGCAGGTAACGAATGGCTGTTGAGTTCATTTTAGCCACAGTTTACGCAAACATTACCGCATGCAGTCCTTTAACGGAGATTGCTTTCTTTTTACAGGTGGTAGATTTTTTGAATGATCTTTACACATGTTTTGATTCAATATTAGAAAATTTTGATGTCTATAAAGTGGAAACTATAGGCGATGCTTATATGGTGGTAAGTATAATTAAAATAAGATGATGTACTTTTTATTTTGTAATACTATATACCTACTCAATATGAATGAATGATTTTAGGTGTCGGGCTTGCCAATTCGTAACGGTATACTCCACGCAGGCGAAGTGGCATCGATGGCTCTTGCGCTACTGTCGGCAACGCGGGCGTTTCGTTTACGACATCGACCTGATCATAGGTTAATGTTGCGAGTCGGTCTACATTCAGGTACAGATACAATAACTACCTATTATGAAACATTCTTAAATATTTCAGTATCGATGAATTGCTCAAATTGATTACTGTGTGTATTATTATGTTTGCAGGCCCAGTGTGTGCAGGAGTAGTAGGACTAAAAATGCCTAGATATTGTCTATTTGGAGACACGGTTAACACTGCCAGCCGTTTCGAATCGACAGGAGCGCGTAAGTAACTACTTCGGAAGACTGATTCTGAATACGCTATTTTCGCTAGAAGTACGTCACCTACAACTTATTCCGGTATATTGCAGCCCTAAAAATCCACTGTAGTGCAGCGTGCAAGATGCTGCTTGATCAACTGGGAGGATATATTCTCGAAGAGCGGGGTATTGTCTCAATGAAGGGTAAGCGTGACCAGGTAACGTATTGGTTGCGAGGGGAGGAGCCAGCCGCAGCCGCCGCCCGGTCTAGACGCAGAGCGGCAAGGGACAATGCACAACCGCCGGGAAGTACAGACAAACGAGGTCAGAGAAGCTCCCTCAAAACCAGGAACTGGAAGAATCAAGTTGGTGGACTGCATAGGTATCAACCTGTTCGAAATTCAAGTTTTTTGTTTTCTATATTCAACTGCTAGTAGTAATTGTTGCTTTTATTCTTTTGTTTCAAGATGTTGCAGTTTAGAATCTCCTAAAAAATTGCGCTTCGCATCCGGAAATCATTTGGAATCTCACACGGATGGCGTTCTACATCATCGTAGCGATGAGTATCTCATGGAAGTAAGTGTCCCATACTAAGCGATACGAAGGTGACGATAACGCAGAACATGACTTGTAATGTTTGCCCTTAGGTGGTTGGTGAGGGAAGATTAGCTCCAGCGCAGCGATGTGACTTACTAGAAGCTCCCAGCCTGCGCCAAGAATACACGAGTGTATCTTGTCCTATTATAGAGCACACGGAGTGTGTCCCGACTCCGGCCGCCCCAGCACCAGACGAGCCACTACTCGCACTAGACAGTAAACCGTGTGAAACCAAGCCGTGTGATATCAAACTAGTGATCAACGGCTGCTCCTACAATGAACGTGATGGCGCCGGCATCCCGCTGCTCGCGGACGCGTAATGCATTTGTACTTAAGGTGTAACCCTAGTCAGCAGGCACGTGGCGACGACACGCATCTCTAGCTACTGCGGCGATACAAGCATAGCTCAAGTCGTGCCGGAGTAGCCTGTTAAGCTAATCTATACATATTTATAAGAGAACTGCTGTGTCGTGACGGCGAAGTTCCACCTAGAGGTTGGAGGTGAACTCTCGAATTTATTAGTATTACCTCACGATGCAGCACTTCTCCTATCTCGAATGACAGTGTAATTGTGATCTACGTCAGTATTATTAAGAGACCTTGTTCAATAGAAATTATTTAATAACATTAAACTTATTTCACAATTGACGGTAACATCGTTTTACTTACACATATTATTTACAACATCATTTCATATACATATAGATATAGGAGGACAGGCTCGGCTCAGACGGCGGACTCGGTGTCGAGCAGCGGCGGCGCCCGGCGCAGGTCGCCGCTGGGCACGCGCGCGGCGCCGCTGAAGAAGCCCAGCAGCCACGACGGGAACGGGAAGCGCGGCGCCTTGCGCTCGCCCGCCTTGCCGTCCGCCACGTTCTCCAGCGAGCGCCAGCGCTTGTAGAACTCGATGTAGCTGGCCTCGGGCGCCTTCCGCCGCGGGCGCTCCAGCTTGGTGGCCAGGCTGGTCTTGCGCAGCAGCGGGCTGTCCTCGTCGCGCGGCGCGTCGTCCGTGACGATGCCGATGATGGTGCCGTTGAAGACGGGGTCGCCGCACACGGTGGCCACGCCCACCTCGTGGTCGAGCGAGCGCGTGGTGTGGTGGCGGCGCATGCGCACGGGCGGCAGCACGTCGAGCGAGTGCGCGCGCAGGGCCCAGCGCTCGGCGTCGGCGCCGGCGTCCTCGCAGGCGGTGGACGACGCGATGGAGCTGAGCGCGTGGCGCGGGCGCGGCGCGGCGGGCTCGGGGCGCGCGCGCGGCTCGCACAGCGGCGCGGGCAGCGAGCAGCGCGACCCGCGCATGCCCTCCGACGAGCGCGCGCCGCTCCACAGCCGCTGCCGGATCGTGCTGCCGCCGCCGCCTGCAACACACGCACACAATTTAACGCCATTCATGTATAGAATCCCGTAAATAATGCCGAAAACAAATTATTTGAATAGTTTAGAAAAGGATGTTATTTAGCAGCAACTACGCACATCGGGACTTTAAAATAGTTTATTCGTATACGTTAACCACATACCTGAAAGTGAAGGATGCCTGGAATCTGCTAATCTGGGACTTCGCCTGGGCCGACGGAATAGTGGACGCTCCTCTCCTTCAACCGCTCTCTTTTGTATAGCCTTCTCCGTAGCACTGATCAGCCAATATGTCTGGAGCTATAAACACGTAATTGTGAATTACTGAACCCAGAACATGCATGCGTGTTTTCTTGTCAAAGCAATAAGTATCGTATAGGTCAAATAACTGAGTTGAGGAGCTCAGATAACATTTACTCCATGTATGACTTAGTAACTAGTATCATTGAAGAGTAACTCGATACATAAATAATTCAGAGTGACGTCACAAACCTGCCCTTTCCCCTTGATGGGTATGGTGCCTCTGGGCTCGACGATATATCCGCCGATCTTATCGAGCGCCTGCTTGCAACTGGGCGAGATGTGTATCTTGAGCGGCTCGCCGTTGGACTCCATGCGCGAGGCCGTGTTCACCGTGTCGCCGAACAGGCAGTAGCGGGGCATCGTCAGGCCCACCACGCCCGCTACCACTGCGCCTGAAATATACATCATCATCATCTTCTTGTCTTCATCCCAAGTTTTATTTGGGGTTGGCGCAGCATGTTATCTTCTTCCACACTCTTTCTATTTCATCTCACAAGTAACATTCTTTTAAGCCATATCACCTTTCACACAATCCAACCATCATATCTTTGGTCACCCGCTTCCTCTATATCCACATTTATGCTCAAAACCTTTCTCACAGCATGATCTTCATTCCTCCGACATGTCCACACCATGATACCAAAATATAAAAACTTTTTATTAATGTTTAATTCTACATTTTACAAGTAACAACTTTTAATAAACCAAGAGAATGTCGCTCTTACCAGTATGAATTCCTATCCTAAGCTTGAGTGTTTCGTTCGGCCTATGAGATATTTTGTGACTTTTGACTGCGTTCAACAGTTCGAGCGCCATTGATGCGATTTCACCGACGTGTCTATCGCTGTTCCTTATAGGGAGACCAGATACCTGGAACAAACCACACAAAACCATAAAGGATGAACACAAATGTCAGTATGCTTAGGTATCCACCGAATAAAAAAAAAACATTCATAATGCTAACGAAGAAGGTTAATGACTTAATATTTTTCAAATTTAATTTAAAACTTAATTTCAGAACAAAAAACAGTCGATGGATTAAAGTTAAATAAACGAGATATTCATATCCTTTATTGAGTTCTTTATTGTACAAAGGTAAATATAAAATGGTAATTACTCACCACCATGTACGCATCACCAATAGTTTCAACTTTATAAACGTCGTAGCCTCTAATAATCCTATCGAACACCGTGTACAGGTCGTTGAGGAAGTTGACGACCTGTAGCGGCGTGCTCTCGGCCGACATCGCCGTGAAGCCCACGATATCACTGAAGTAGATTGTCACCGAGTCGAAGGATTCCGGTTCCACGCCCTCGCCCGTCGTCAGGCGCCTCGCCACCGACCTGCAACAACCCAACTATTTACCCAACCCTCCAACTGTATCAACATCTTAGGTCTGTACACTCTCTGACGAACATATAACAACTTACCAACTACGTCAAAATCATGCGGCTACTGTCTAAGTTGTTTTAGCTACGTGAATTAAACATACACTACCTACTGATATATACATAGTCCAATCACAAGCACTAGAATAATAAATTTTAGAAAAAGGGAACTACATTTTTTGTAGCGTGATATAAAAGTTTAAATATTATATGTACATATTAATTAAAATAAGTCATTTATTAATAAAAAAATTATAGTAGTATTAAATTAAGCATGCTCATCTAAGAATTATTATTATCAAAGTGCAGTGTATTTGAAAAAGAGTCCACTCGTGCCCCAGAACGAAAGTTCACCATAAAACTCTAGAAATCACTTGCAAAAAGCTATAAAACCGGTTAACTACTAAAATCTGCCATCACCGACAACGCCGCGTTGCTACCGCCACAGTCCCCAAGCAAGCTCTACGTCTACGCAAACTGAGATAGTGACAAGGTGAGCCACGCGTGTCGCTACGTCTGCAACAGTTCGCGTCCAGCGACGCGAGCCGGCCACCTGCCTCACGCAAACCATATTAAACTTCAATCACCAATAGGGAGTTAATTACCTCAAGACATTTTCACGACATTTCTATAATGGATTCAACCTCCACATCTGGAAAAGAACACAAGTACAACAAAGTGAATACATTAAATTTTTAGACGACGTACCACTGTTTTACATCAAGTCCATGTCGATGTTTCATGTTTTTTGATGAATGAACTATAATATGTGTATGTTTGTTTATAGTACCATTATCTACATTATCAAAAAGGGGCCAATAACGCTTCATCTTCTATGTTCATGAATTCGCATTATTCACTAAAGGACCTAAAGTGGTTACTTCGGCACACAAAGCATGTTTGCTATATAATGCACTCTAATATACTATAAAACACACTAGGGAACAACAAAATCTGCAATAAAGCAGATTAATTAAAATTATTCCTGCAATAAATACAAAAGTTTAAACTGATCGTCTCTACCGTTATGTTGGAGTACCTACTTCTATGGGGGAGGGGTATTCACAGAGTTTCTGGTCTAGTTATCACAAAGTAGATGAGACTTGGACTAAATGTAAACCAGTGCGCACACTACTGCGGCATCCAGGTATGTGATACAGCTTGTTGTATTTGCGTCTTCCTCAACTGTGCTCACATGTATATTAATTACACCGATAACATTACAAACCTTCGAATTAGTAATAATATAACAATTAGATGACGCTAACATATAACACCAATGTACACAGAATATTAATGACATGTACATGCACATATCAATATGGTTACCAGTTGCGACTGGGCCCTTAAAATAAAGTTCGTCTTTTTTTATTCGTCAAAAATCTTCAAATTTAATGAAGTATATACAAAACTCATAAATGGAATAGAATATAAATCCGTATAATGTAGCAAAAAAATAATATGATCACATAACTTACTTTGGTAGCATCCTATGTAATAAGTCTTCGGTTTTCTGTTTCTCTTCAATCAATAGCCTCGTTCTCTCGTTGACTAGTTCTTCTAAATTATTGGCGTATTTCTCCATCATATCCATCATTTGGTCCATTATGTTTCTTGACCTAAAATAATTCAACGTTAAAATTTGAAATTGGAACATTAGAATAATAGCTCAACAGATTATAATGGTTAAATTAAGGAGTTTGCAACTCACTTGCCAGACTTCATTTTCTTGAGGCGACTTCTAATAATGGGGAAGTCGGGTCTCAAATTTGGGTCTTCGGCCCAACAGTCTTTCATGCACGCCACCACGTAGTCATCGGGCGCAGGGTCCAGAGCATCTGTGTTGGGTCGGAACACCTCCTCACCATTCAGCTTTGGTCTCTTGAGACGTTCTATGATATCTAAAAGAGAAATAGAGAAACGGGCACTTAAATTAAGGCCAAATTATTGAAAACTGTATAGTATACAGTTTTGAAGTGTAATTCAATTTCTTATTTATGAGTATGTTGCAGCTAAAACGGTAAGAAAATATGGAAAAATCGCAAGACATGTTGTAAAAACTTCAACATGTCATGTACTTCTGATGCTGCACCTAGTCAGCTAGTTATATTAATAAAAAGTAATGATAAAAGAAAGTTACCCTTAGGTTCCGTGCCCGTCAAACCGAATGGTCCTCGCCTGGCTATTATTTCGTAGAGGATGATGCCGAATGCATAAACATCGCCCTTCTGCGTGCCACCAACTATACCGTTGGGGTTATCCATCTCCCTTAGTAACTCTGGAGCCTTCCATAATAAGCCTACAACATTAAAACACGCTTTTTAATAAAATATTTGGTAAAAGCACTTATAATAATTATGATTTTCAGGACTTAAAAATGACTCGAATAATTTTGTCGCTTTGGCATTGCCGAACTTTGGCTACGTGCACAGATGGCATTATTCTAATCATTAAAACTTGGAAATACATGAAGTCCATAAAACCAAGACACATAAGCACCGGTTATTTTTGATGTATATTATATAATCAAAATAATTTATTTATAAATCTTGTGTTCAAAATACCTCTGTAATATTGATGCTCCCCTATAAATTCATTTTCCGCACAAGATCTTAGCTCGTGAAGACCAAAATCTGCTACCTGGAATATTTACGTAGTTATTTATAAAAATGGCGGTACATAATGAAATAATAAACAATATAGAAAAACAGTTGAAGTCATACCTGTAGCATCCACCTAGACGTAACAACACAATTCGAGGACTTGAGATTTCCGTGATAAATTAATGGCGAAGTATGAATAAATATCATACCCTGCAAGAAAACAAATAAAATATTTATATAAAAGGTAAAAAACACGGATTCGAAAATAGAGGAAATTACATAGAACATGGGTAATATGGGAACTGGTGTCGTCAAACTCACAAAAATAAACCGATAATAATATAAACAAAGCTAACAAAAAACTCGTTTGATTTATCAATTCAAATTCAGATAAATCACAAATCGTGCATATGGAAATAAGCTCTTATGTTACATACATAAAGTTTAATTTTCCAAAACAAATAAAAGTAATAAAACATACCTTTATGAGATCATGAATTAGGGAAGATATGAACATTGTGTCCAACTTGATATCTTCATTTTCGATTATATCCTGAAAAATTTATAAAAGATTGTCGTCACCATATTTCTACGAAGTTTTTTGATCAATTATGATAGTAATAATGTTCGCAGTACTTACATACAAGCTCCCTTTGGCACAATAGTCAGTGAGTATAAGTACTCGCAGCGGCTCGACCACGGCGCCTATGAACGAGTTCAGGTTGTCGTGTCGCAGCTCTCGCAACAGACGCATCTCCTTCATTATCTCCCGTGGAATGTCCTAGCAAATACACATCATTTCAATAAACTAGCAATTACCTAACTATGTTTGAAATTCTAGAAAAAATATTGACATACTTTCTTTTTGGAGAACTTTAATTCTTTAATTCTGACGAGATTCCCTTTAAACTGCGCAGTGGTCGTGAATATTTGAGTGCAGCACCTGCTCTCGCACGAGATACCGCTCGCTAAGCTCAGCTGTAACACAAGAAAGAAACATTCGAGATACGTCGGCCTCGTGACCCACAAGAACCACATAATAGCACATAAAGTCTGCACTGTTTACACAAAAGCCAGCGCTTGCCTGCGCGTCTATTTCCGGTAAGGGGTTACCTTACTAGGCGACCACACGAGACCACTGCTCAAATATCCAGCAATTTCTTGGGGGTCAATCTTCCACAGCAACCCTTCGATTTCTTGTTCGATCTTCCACTTGCGGTATATACTGATGGTGACGACCAGTGCGCAGAATAACGTCACGGCTAGAGTGCCCGCCACTACCAGTGACGTTATTTGCGAGTCGTCTTTAGGACACTTCTCGTTCAGAAACCCGCACGAAGGTTCGTCTTCGGGTTTCACGCTGTCTGGCCAGTCGATGGGTAAACGAGGATTTAACTTATATTCCTGGAAAAATAATAATAAAGGATTTAGATCGCTAATGAATATAATAATCATAGGTCAGCGTATTTTGTAGTAACATATGCTTACAGGGAACTCTCGTTTGTTCTGCTGGAAGTGTCCGACGGGGATCATGCTGTGGGTGCAGTTGACGTCGCCGTCCAAGTTCTTAGTCGGCTTGTACGCTAACACGGAGAAGTTACCCTCCGAGTCCGCTCGCTCATCCAGGCGAATAGACATCCCCGATATACCTGTGAAAAGTTAACGAGCTAACTACAAAATAATATTACAAATTAATTGAAGTATTAATTATTGTTTGATTTTTTTTTTAAACATTTATTGCATTATCTACTTGCAACGCTTGGTATATATTTTTTCTACTTAATATAAGTAACCCCGTCAAAAATGAGGATTTTTCATGGGCTTAGTCGCAAAATGTCCACTTCTCAAAATTACTATCGGTAGAAAAATGTCCCTTTCTCAAAATGGGTAAACAGTACCTCTCTGTGTTGTACGCCTACTGGCTCTTGAGCATTGTTTATTCTCACAAAATAAATAAATGCGTTTTTGAGGAGGGGGACATTTTGCGAAAGGGAAATTCTGCGGAGGGGACATTTTGCGAAGGGGACATTCTGAGAAAGGGACTTTTATGCTACCTGTACTCATTTTGAGAAGTGGACATTTCGCGACTTAGCCTGTTCATGGTCCAAATTCTTACTTACTTTTATATGGTGAACTTTGAATCATCTTGGCGACGATGCGCGTTCCGTTCGTGGCAATGCTGCGCAGTTTAACCTCAGTCAGTGGTTCGGTGCGAGTCTCTTCTTTTATGATTTCATTCAAAGCTTTAGCATAGAGTTTCACCGAATCGTATAGGTACGCAGCGTAGATCGAAACAAACTGTAAACAAACATCAATAAAAATGTTTTTAATTACCTGTACATTTATACATACATTATTTATACATACGTACATTTATTTATAGATCAATAGTTACTTAGGGTATTTAACATTTTATGAACATTTAGAAGAGGATTAGGTAGGAATAGTTTTCGAAAAATTTCTGGCAGCTCGGAACATCACGTGAGACACTGCGTGGATACTATTTTAAGATAACAGCGGGTGCTGGGGGTTCGCGAGCCACAAGCTTTTACTTGCTTGCAAATTAGTTGAGAGACGCATCAAGTTTGCGTAAACTATAACATAATAATGTTGTTAGATTTCCGGTAGCTGACTCATCTTATGTACAGACAAATAAAATTAGTTTTGTTTGTAATATCGCAAATCGCAATAACCGCTTATTACTTCATTAATGTACATAGGGTACGGTTATTTTTTTTTTGTCCGTCTGTTTGTTCCGGCTTATCTCTGAAATAACTGGACCGATTTTGACGGGACTTAATGGCGACTTTTTATCTAAATCCCTTTTGAAGCGGATGAAACGGCGGAGTAGAGCTACGAATAAATTAATAAATGCTTACAAAACGTAACTGACCTTACTAAACTTACTCCCAATGATTGGGTATTCTTTGAAATTGAAGGGCGCAATGGTGTTATATTTGCGAACTTTGTTGGTGAACTCCTCGTAGCTGCTGGAGGGCTCGGAGGAGACCACCACCAGCAGCGACTGCGCTCGCTTCTTGAACTCCACCTTATTCGGACAGCCTAGCTTTAGTACCCGGTCCTCCGTTTCTGGAAAATATTACATAATTAAATTACTCATTCATAAATCACCAACCCGCATTGAGGAAGCGTGGTGATTAACGCTCAATCCTTCTCTGTGTGAGAGGAGGCCTGCCTAGCAGGAAAACGGAATTGTTGCTGACAAATATGCAAAAAACTATAAACACTTCCTTTTCTATGAAACTCATATCAGAAGCAAATTTTGCAGTTGCCGTTGTCATCAAAAACAATTTAGGATATGAATATCCAATTGCATATCTCTCCTATTCAGAATATGTGTACCCAGAATATGATGGCCAAAATATATGTATTTAAAACTTTTGAAACATTAAGAGCGCTTTCAGATGGAATAGCGGAATTTGCCTCGAGTAAGCGTTTGGTTTGGTCGACGCACGGCAACAAATCTTGCGCGTATTCGGACGTCTCGTTGCTGTTTGAGCTGTGGCTCGTATACGTGCGACAATCACTCGGAAACATGGAGCGAGCAAGAACTATTAAGTTGTATAAAAATGATACTTACTTATCAGGTATTTCAAGGCATCTTTGGGTGAATAAGTCATCATATCTACAAATATGACCATGTATTCTCCTTTGGAGAACAGTTTCAGAGATTCCATAGCAGTCATCATGTCTATCAGTCCACCGGGTGAGCCCAAGAAAACGTATACTGGAAAACAAAAGAACATCTCATTTTATCACTTTTAATATACGTCAAATTTCGCATAATAAAAATTTTAAGCAGAAAATTATTGTCAGAAAGGGCATTATATAAGATAAGGATACAAATGTGTCGGACATTTCTTAAGCACTCACTTCTAGTCCTATTCTTAGTATCCTGTATGAACTGATACCAGAACCCTGGCGCGCAACAAGTCATCTTCTCCTCACAGCACTTGTGGGACTCTATGACCGGCCGCTGGTGATTCACAGTCATATTGTTCTTCTTGGCGTGGTTCTCTAATGTTAAGGCTACCGTCACCCATGACTCCTCGTACAGAATGGAAAACTTGTTCCATCTGTAGTACCGGAGGAGCGATATTACAGATTTTGTCGCCTGAAATTAAATAAAATGCCGTTAGAAATACTTTGCTATACAGATTACGAATGTGTCCATGTCATTTATCGCCACAAATTGAGTTAAAAGTCTTTAAGTAGTTGCTTACCTGAGCACCAGGCGGCTCCAATCTCGCAAAATTCGACAATGTCGAAGTTTGGTAATCTGAACATTTCTGTAGCAAGAAAAAAAGCACATCAATAAATTTGGCACCTTCTTGGACTGTACATATTGTAGAGAATATCCTTACCTCCTAACTCTTTATCTCTATCCCTTTGCTAATTCTTAAAAGTGAAATTGATCACCTCAATATTAATCCACCGATATATTGATTAATTAAATGTTATAAGTCCAACAGAAGCTCAATAAATAAACCCCCTAGTTATGAAACTTACTCAATATATATGTATATATATAAAATTTCCTGTAGAAATACGTACATAAGAGATCATGGGCAAGTTCCTGGACTGCGCAATGATGGCTTCAGTATGGCAGCGGCCCTCAGGCCCAAAGAACGCGACGACGCCTGCACAGCTCATGTCAGTGAGCAGGCGCGTCGCCGTTACCGTGTCGAACTTTGTGTCGTGCCATTCCAGGAGTAGCTCAACGTCCGGCAGTAGCTCTGTGCTGTTGTTCAGCTGGAAATTTAATCTCCTATATAAATAAAGCCTAGTTACGGAATTTTGGATCTTAAACCCTATTAGCCATTGGGAACTTTATTGCCGAGACCCCAGTTACTGAAGGGAGAAACGGCCCGGATCATGCTTTTAATAATAAGCATTATATGGATCCATTATTATATACTGTAGGTATTCATTAACAAATACCTGCGCGAGTTAAAACAGGGATCAAAGTTTCCTTACAGACGGGATAACTGTAACCACATAGCAATGCCTGTATATTTATTTATAGGATATTTATTTATGTACAAGGAATTCTAAAAGTTAACTCGACTTGTTTGCCCTCGAGCTAAAAATAGCTACGGAAGTGTAGATATGATTTCGCGCTGATCAAACAAAGTTTATCATTGAACGTGTCCATCCAAATTTAAAGTAACATTTTATTTTTCCCATAAAGTACTGAGTGTAATAAGATATCTTGTAATTTAAAAATGAATGAATGGTTAGAAACTGAGTTGAAATCAGTGTAACAGTGTAATCAGTTACACGTTATTTAATGTGCTACTAAAAATATCAGACGATATGCGATGAGGCTAATGGAATGATCCAGTATGTCCTTGGCTAGATTTATTTTAATGGATATACCGTATCAAGTATTATCTGAATTATTGTAATGGGTGGTAATGCGAGCAGACCTCCTCGAGGGCGATGGAGAGTGCTCCAGAAACAGTGAGGCCTTGTCGGTCGCGCAGGTCACCGGTGAGGCAGGGCAGGTAGCCGATGGTGAGGTTAAACTTCTTGGCGGCCAGCGAAGGCTCGGCCAATAGGCTCAGCGCCGCAAGTACCAGTAACTGCGCGCTGCGCCACATGCCGTCGCCTTCACCACGACACGCTCACCTGTGTACCAAACAAGATAATGTATTTAGTAGTGTTTCGTTATATGTTTAAGTTTTATATGCTATACTAATGATACGGATTCATTAGGCTAGATATATTTTAAGCAGAAGTATTTGCCTCACCAAGAGGTAACGGGTTGCTAGGTCGTAGGGTAGGAAGATCATATAAGCAGTAGCTCCATTATATACAAAACTTTGATAGGAACTCAGTTGCTGCCTTCGGTAAGACTGAAAACCGTAAAAGCCGTTGGGAAATTTTATTGATGATGAACATTTTCCTTTTATTATAATTAATAACTCTCAGTAATTTAGTAAACATTATCAGGCCTTTTTTAGAGCGGGTTATTTAGCGCTCTAAAAATGCTATTACCCCTACCAGGCCTGATAATGTTTACTAAATTAATGAGAAGTTATAAATGACTAGAGAGTCAGTGTGATTAATAGAATTAAATCATATATTATTAAATCTCACGCATTTGGCAGATTTTTTTAGCTTAGATAGAACTGACCAACTAACTACACACGATTGCCCAACGGTCATTCATTTGGTTTTGTCTCCATAGGCATCAATAGCAATAGAAAAATTTCACAAGGTGTAGGTAATTGAAACAGTTGACATTAAGTATTTTTCTATGGCTACATGGTATCAAGCTAAACCCTTCATGGTTTCATAAAACTTCAGAGTCATTGTCCTATTGCGATAAGAGGATGATTGGTCGATAAAAGGCGAGCTGAAACAGTGTGCGCTTTGATCTCGGTCAGCAAACTAATTATTGTGATGGCAATTAAAACTTATCATGATAAACATAATTACGTATTTGTCGTGATGAGAACTTAAAGAGATTAGTAGGTGGATACTGCCTATTAATATTTTTTTTAAGAGCACTTCACAAGATCGCTGTACATACTCCTGGAGTTAATCTGTTAATTGCTGGTTTCTGAGCACCCAGCATTAATCTTTAAGGGAAATGTAAAATAGATAAGTATGCTCAGAAACTGACCATTAATGTGGCAAGAGAATCTGTAGTAATACCACTAACAAATACAATATATTTTTCAGAATAAAATGCTCTTTACATACGAGATGATAATTCAAAGTTGGTCATGGCTAAGGCCCGAAATGTGAAATTTAATATTTTTTGAGGACTACCATTTAAAGAATGTATTCGAAACACTAGATGACGCGACAATGAGCGTGTCTATTTCTGTAACTCAATAAAGGGAAGTCTTCCTGCAGCGCGTTTTCCGCCCTCAAATGTAGGAATTGCTTCCATGCTGTCAAGTAAGTAATTGGCTCGCAGCCGGCCGCCGATTAGGCCAATTGACGTGCCGCTGTTTTGACAACATGCACCTCGTCTTCTCAAAACTTATCTTCAAGCCATGCCACACACCTTGATATAAAACTCTTGATGTCTTTTGAAAGGTGACCGGCGAAGTGGATGCTGCTTTAGTATTTCATCTTTTAGATAAACTATAGATATTGATTGGGGCTTTGTAGTCTGTCGTATATATAAACGCTATCTACCCCTAGTGTCAATAACCGCACATAGCCCGCAGTGTGCGATGCAGCGGAGTCAGCATATTGGTGGCACCTAGCAGGCTAATCTGGCCGTGCGCACAATGTCAGGCTGGGCGCTAGCTCATTGGAGCCGTGCTCACTGCCCGCACCACACGCACGACCGCCAGCACCACGATCTCGCCATGAGATAACGCCCGCGATAACGTTCTCAGCGTCTATTTTTAGAACTTAATAAAAAGGTAATATGATTATGATTAAAATTCACGCAATAGCATACGCTCTCCCCCATAACCAAACAGTGAAAATTGCATATTAGACCAAAAACGGAATACTGTCTGAATGAGCATTGTCTAGCTGTAGTCGGTAGAGTTTCATTAGCTAACTGCTTGCTGTATTTCCTGGAGTTGTTATCCTTTTTATGCTAAGGACTGCCGAGGCAATTGTCATTCTTTTTGTACAGTACGAATTTGTTTTTTTACGAAAAGCATAAAAGTACTTGTTTTATATTAAAGGAGTTAAATTGAGTGTTCATTTTTATTTGAAGAAACTAGTAAATGTAAAATCCCTATGTTGGTGTGCTTGAAAGTAGCGTACCTACCAATCAAATCTGTCAATATCACAAGATCTTCGAAGATGCGTGTTACCACGCTTGTTGTTCGTGATTTTAGAATAAACAATCAATACCTTTTCTACTAATTATTAGCTTATTGAGATGAACGATCCCCTTCTTGTAAATAAGTCATTTTTTAACTATTATATTAAAAGAATATCCAAAAGTTTTCTTCGAGGTAAAACTGCTTAAATTAGCCATAACTGTTGACCTGTAAAAAATGTTAACAGAATTCTGAAGTGAAAAAATTGTTGGCTGTCGCTGTCCATGTCCCTGATCCATTTAATTTACAATTCGAGAGACAAATTGTATAGGTAGAACGTGGCATTTTCAATCGGTGTTATTTTTGGATACAACAGATACGTACCTACCACACATTTTATTGGCTTTATTGTAACAATTGATCAATTTTATAATCCAATACAGGTAATATAAAAGTGAAGAAGGTATCCTAGACTGTCTACATCCTAAACCAACTGTGTTGGTAAAACAAAAATATGAAACGGATACGAGACTCATGATTGTTGCGTATGACATGACACATACCACGAGTTAATTTTCATGGCTATTCTGGAATTAACAGCTTCCCATTTTTGATCACCCCAAAGTTAAGTGGTTTAAGCAGCTTTAGGCCTTGATAGTTAAGGATTTTGCTATATTTTGACTTTGGTTCCTGAATATGCAAAATCAGTTGTGCAAAAATATATGCATAATACATTGTTGGGCCAAACAATGTACCTTGTGGTACACCATCGCATATATTTACAAATATACATATATGGAGCACTTATTATTAATATCTACATTGCAAGCAGGACTGCAAGGTGGATCATGGTGAAGATTTATGATTTCAAGTGATTCCTTCACTTCTTAATGATAAAAATAGCCCGCAAAATACCAACCACCACGCGAGCACCGTGTTTCATACTTTGGTGAAAATACACATGCTAATATGTGTATTAAAATGTGTATGCAATTGTATATTTTGCTGATTAGATAAAAACTGCCATAATTGTATGTGAGCCAATATATTATGATGTATGTCTATTGAGTCCCAGATTTCTGTGCAAGTATTAAATACTTAATTATTTTAATTTAGTGTTTTACGAAATTAATACCAATTAATGATCTTGAAGTATAACAACCAACGTAATGAATTAATTACTGACTAATATTATAAAGCGTCGACGTAAATCGCAATATTCCTGGTAAGTACGCCTTATGGTTCATTACGTCACACATTTATTTAAGTTAATATGTGTAACCTCGACTTTGGTTACATATTTACATAGTTATTAATAGTACGTAAAATACATAAGGTAGAGACTGAATCAGCAGTCAGATAACTCAAATCCAGTATGAACTAAGCATGTAGAAGATTGACACTAGGTGCACACCTACTTATATTTTTCATTGAAGGAAATTGGATTTGAAAATAATATTATGACGGCTGTGTATGAGTATTCTACTTAATTGAGTAATACTGGAAATTCGAGTAGTTTTGGTATAAACAAGGTAAGTACCAAAAACAAGATGGTATTTTTTTCCTATTTGCACTAAACAATAATACAATAAGAAATCGTATATCGTCTATCGTCAAGATTATTAAAATGTATATTATCGTTGCATTAATATAATGTAATGTTAATATATCGCTGAGTTATCTAGTAGGAATTTTATTGCTAACCGAACACTTTCATAGCTACAACACTTCATTGCTTCCGTTTAACATAAATTTTGAGCATAGAAGCCAGCCCACATAAGTAATACGTACCTACTGACTGCAAATTGATGAGCTGAGTGTATACGTCGTCAATTTTTATATATAAACCAATAAATAGAATAGATCATCTCCCAAAAGGTTACAAGTTGTAATAATTAGCCGATATACAACGCCCTTTTTAATGATTTCAAGACTTGAAGAACTTGAACTGGGGAAGTAGATTAATCATCACCTTATTGGACTTCGGTTTTCCGTGACAACGACGGGCAAATATGTAAACCCTAAACATGACTGTAATTGAAAGAAAGAACATCATGCAATCGACTTCAGCAAAAATATTGTGCGATTTGGAGTGTGTCGCAAGCGGAATAGTCCGTAACGATATCGATCTGGACAAGACGATGTTTGGCCTGCCGCTCCCGACCGCACCTACCCTAAGTTAATAAAAAATCGACCACCCCACGTCTCCGACGACATACTGACACTATATTGTTTTGCTTATAAGGTTGCGATTAGCTTCTACATAGTTCTTCATAGACAGAGGCCAGACACCTAAACCTATCTACATTTATAACATTAACTTCCTCGTCTTACAAATTGGAAAGTTGTTTTTCCTTCATGGTGTAAGAGAAAATAATGAAAGTTTTGACAAAATCAACTTGTGTGTAGGGTCTGGAAATACATCCTTTAACTGAGCTTATTTCTACTTTTTGCTATCTCTTAGCATATACGATTTTATCATTCGAAGTAATATTGAAATTATATCGATTTACTTAAGGGGTCCCTCAACTGGCATAGTTAAACTCGTTCTGTGTTTTCAGATCGTTAATTGAGAATTTGCTAACTTTAACTTTTATTAAGAAGTTTATTTAACATTGCCCTGACTGTCGTAATTCATTCGTCCGTAACGAAGGTATGATTTAAAGACTGATAAAGAATGCTACATGCGAACACAAACCTCTCTCGACAGTCGGTTAAAAATCACACAATATTTCAAATAGTACATTAGAGCAATGGTAATAATATTATACTTTATTCTTGAAACCCAGATTCAGGGCTACAAAACTTGTCCTACCACTAGCAATGAAAGTATCGAATAGAAATCGTTAAATCTTGAAGCCCAATACATAAGTGAGAAGCTACGACTTCAGACATCTTTGCTTGGAAAGAGGGAATAAAACTTTCGAATAACTCTTCTTATCAGTCGGGTAAAAAAGTAGGTATGCTAAAGTTTAGTTAAGGTCGTAAGCTAGGCTATATAAGCTCTACAACACTTGAGCTAGGTAGGACCATACCACAAAATAGCTCGGACGTTATTCGGGCGGGGCAAACATTTCATGTTTTTTTTTTCTTTTAGGATCCGACCGTAGGCAATATACAGGAGATCAGACTTTGAATAAATGAAACTGAAAACCGTGAAGTAAGAAAAACGTACACTTTATTAAACATGGGTCAAAGAGATTTTTTTAGGTGTGAAGTTTAATTTGCTCTAAGTAAATGTAACAAAATGTACGGAACTTGATGGCGGTGTATCAATCGTCTTAATAACTGGAAAGTCGGTAAAAGAAAGGTAACGACTTTTTTTACAAGAGGGAACTTCAACGAGCGTACTTAGGGCCAGTTATCTGTCCATAACTATGTCCGAAATAAATAATGTGTCTACCGAATAAATTCAAAAATGGACCAGATTTTGTACAAAACTATCTACCAAATAAACCAACTGGAACTTATTCGTAAGTGGTGAAACAAGCCCTTAACGTACAAAAACGCAATATTAGGTTTAAACGAAAATTAATATAAAATATGGAGCAAGAGACATAATAAGTTATTATTAATAACACAAGATCACGATGAAGCGAGCCACTCGTTGTGTTCCGTACTATTTGTCAGACAGCTAACTCTTTAACCACGTGACTTTTTCTTTTGACTCTTCTGCAAGAGAAGAAAATTGAGTTTCAATCTTTGTTATACAATTTTATCGCCGAATTAAAACAAGCAGGGACCTCAACAGGACCCCAGGAAACCTTAGGTCCTTAGAAAACATTTTGCAAATTGACCCCTACCTTAGCTTACCTTACCTTTCTACAAAAAAGCATAGATGCTGTATAAGTAGAAATGAGGTAGGTAGGTAATGGGAATAACAAAGCCTTAATTATTAATACTTTTATAGCTTAAGAATAAGATATATGTATTTAGTAATAGTACATAATATCTACAAGTAAATATGTGCTATTTATAAAGCTAATTATTTTTGTTTCATCATTTTCCTTGAATACTTATTTATAGTCTTGTCAAGTAGTTTTAAATAGTAAAATATTGTTTGGTGATCAATTCATAATACCTAATAACACAAACACAACAATTTAATTAAGAATACCTGTAACACAATATCCTTCTCATGTCATACATTATTCATTTCAACATGTACAGGCGCCAGCACATCAAGCTACCCGAAACTGTAAAATTTCCCCAATCAACTTTGATCCTTATACCTTGGCAATAAAGATTGCAATTTGATTTGACAGTTTGATAGATTGACTCATTAGAACTACATAATTTGTAAAAGAAAATACTTTTATTAAGTTTAGTCTGTAAAATTACATATATATGATGATTCTAAAATATTTTAAGTAGCAAACTTCAAAGTATGTAAGTTCATCCATATTATAGGATACATACTTTTGCATAGTTATTCAGTTTTGGCATTACACAAAGAAATATAGCATTAAAAGACTGATTTTAAAAAAATCAGCTTCATTAAAGCATTTTTTAAATAGCTTTGATAAATTTTATTATATTTGCTCCACAATAAGATTTCTGTGTCTTGGGAGTGCTCATCAAATTACTTAAATAATATAAGAATTAATAAGATATTAAAATGCACATAATGTATAGTTATAGTTTTGCAGGTAAATAATATTGTTGTTAGGAAGTCTCCGATTTTTATCTGTTCTGCAAACTGAAGGTGTACTCAACCCATTTTGATCACAGAAGTTGATAGTTATACAACTTTTGTAAAATCGTCCAAACGGAAACCTACATTCCACCAATAATGCTCAAATTCCATAGATTAGGTAGGTGTCAATAAGTAAAATAAGAAAGCCATACACAAACTTGTGTGTCATTTTTTGATTAGTTAGAAATGTTTCTCCTTTTTTCTCTTTGTGTAGTTACTTGCTCAACTTGAGCAGTGGATAGAGGACAGTAGCTGCACTAAGTCAATGTTATCTATAAATATAAGGTCAAATAATTTGGTAAATGAATGAAATATTTTACAATTATTAATCTTGTTACATAATTGCTTCCTAAATACCCCATGTACCCTCATACACAGGTATAAATAAATATCCTAAGTAAAAATCAATATACAGACGCCAGCACATCAAGCTACTATAATCTGTCAAATTTCCTTAATAGATTTTCAACTTTATCGCTGAAGCATATGGTTCAAAGTTGACTGTAGTTTCATGTAGGTTGAAATACTGGCGTCTGTACAAACACAGTGCCTGTGTAAAACAAGGAGTAATAGGAAAAAATATTATGTGTTTAGTCACAACTCATAAATTGAATCATCAAGTTTATTTGTCAAGTCTACTACAAATAGTGCAGGTATGTTCATAAAGCATTGAATAAGCAAATTCGTGAATTTTATGGTTATTTCCTTTTAAAATAAAGACTGCAATACTTCTTAAAGGTAGAATTATTGTATCTAGGAATTCTCCCGAAGTGATGCTCAGCGAGAATAATACAGATAAGATAAAGCATTATGTAAACTTATTTGTGAATACTTCTGCTTTATTATTAAATGCTGGCTTTCTCCGTTAAAACAAGAGTAATTTGTAAAACTCTCTTTCAAAGGAAACAATTTCTATGACAAAACTATGTTGTGTGTACACTTGGTTTATGTTTCACCTTTTTCCCAGAAGGCACAATTTACATCACAAATATCACATTTTAATCACAAAAATAAGTGACCATAGATTATTATATATGAAAATTTGTTTTTTAATGAACCATAAGCCATAATCGTTATATTTTCATAAAATAGTTCTTGTTTACTTAATTAACTTACATAAATGCTCTATAATAAAGTGTATTTAATAAGTAAATTAAGAATATGTGCATTACTCACCATGAATGTCAAATTATAGTATTTGAAAGGTCCTGATGTATCCTTCATAGGATCATAATTTGTCACAGTCTTACAAAAGTCATTTAATATATAAAACCACTGTCTATCTGGATACTATATTTCATTTCACATGTACACAAACTGAATATAAACTTCAAAAATGTTTACAAAGGAATCAAGCTTGAATAGCATAGTAGGTTGGATTCTAAAAATACATCAACATGATAAAACAGTATGAATGTGTTAACATAAAGCAACACAATGATGACAATATGTAACATGGATTGTGAATCCGGATTAACCGCTTCACGTGCGTGATAGGGTAGTAATAGTGATAGGCTGCAGCTAATGATAATACTAAAATAGATACATTTATAAGCACAATAGAAATAGAAATGCAAATCTACATTTTACATGTACATTATATATTTCGTCACATCCAGTAGATTCTAATCACTATTCGCAGTTTTCTCACACGTATTATATTGTACAAACGAATACAACAAAATATAACTCAAATTAATATAATCGAGTATAATTTAACACTGGACTTTAGAAAGTCCTACGTACTCATGAATTGACCTGTATACTCAATAAATATGATATAGAATTACTATATCGATGTACAATAGAATCCAAAACCTTTTTACCGATAAAATCACAGTATTACAACGCAAAACGTAAAAACTTGTAGCTTAGCAAAGTATACAAATAAAATATATTTCCATCCACCATCACATAACCACCACTACTTGACACAAGCACAGCACAGCAACACCATACACTATAGCGGTAACAAAACGGAACAGCACTAGCTATCCAATAACCGTAAATTTGAATCATTTTTAGTCGATTTCTGTTAGGCCGCCCTAGTCACACAATAGCATTACCAATATACCGTGTAAAAAAAATTCTAAATCATAGTAATATGGCAAAGTTTTCATGGTCATGTGCAGAACAGTTTTTCTATTTAGGAATTATGAATTTGGTGGTTCCATTGAATGCATGATGATTTTTCTTAGTCGATAAATTAGTTACGTAATATCCTAGCTTGAACTGAGTCCCACTCTAATGTGTATGATGAACGAACATGATTATTCCATTCGTGAAGTTTTGTATTAGTAATCTGTGGTTTTAATGAAAGAGGTGAATTTGTGTGGTCTTTCTTTGTGTGAAAGCGAATTGTTTTTTTGGGAAAACCAACACTTTAACTTTAATCAGGAAATTATTTAAATAACACAAAATGGGTAAAGGATTTAATAATTACATGTGCAAGAAATTTTTCCATCCTGCATCAAGAGATAATTTAAAAAGGGTAAGTAACGCGGATGTGCTGTTTGCTTTTCTTGTATGTTTATAACAGCTGTATTCTAATACTTATCGTTTAATCTTTTTTTAATCATACTTTATTTAAATAACCAGGTATGGATGGCTGAACAGAAAACAGAGGCTTACAAGAAGAAACAAGAGGAATTAAGAGTACAATATGAGAAAGAACAGGAACTGCACGAAAACAAGTAAGTGTTGAGCAATATTTTGTGATAACATTTTTTTATCTGGAAAATGTAATCTTGAACATTAAAAACCTTATTTTTATATAATATTTTGTTTTCAGGGCTTTATTGAGCAAAGACAGTAAGGATAAATTGAGTTTGAACTTTATGTATGAGCCACCTCCAGGTGTAAAGAAAGAAAGAGAACGTGAGGATAATGAGCCAGAGTACAAATTTGAATGGCAACGCAAGTACAACGCACCCAGAGAAAGCTACTGCAAAGGGGACAATGAAATCAGGGATCAACCTTTTGGTATATTGGTCCGCAATGTCAGATGCATCAAATGTCACAAATGGGGTCACATAAATACAGGTATTTTTTTTTTTGTCCCTTCTTTACACTTGACACTGGCATAATAACCGGCAATACATGTGCTGATAAAAAAAAATGTATTTTTTTAGAATATTCATAGCTTGATAGTATAGTAAAACATAGTAGTTGTACAAACAGATAATAAGAACTTTTTCAAATTTTGTGATTGAAATTTGATTGCACAATATTTTTTTACAGACAAAGAATGCTCTATGTATTCCCTATCAATGAGCGAAGCTCGTGCTCTGCAAGCATCCACATCAGCTCCTGAAGAAGAAGAGGAGAAACCAGATGTTCCAACACTGATGCAGCACATGAGAGATAGTGGCTTGGTGATGAAACCTGGAGCTCTGCCACTATCTGCCACAAAGATTGAAGAAAATGACACATCAAATTTAACTGAAATGGATCTTATCAGTCAATTAACTAAAAAACAGAAGAAGAAGCTTTTGAAGTAAGTTCTTATGGCCATTATTTCAAGTTGGAAATTATTTTTGTGCTTAGAATAAAAATTTAACATAAAAAAATAAGGCACTAAATCGTATTTTAATATACATAGTTCCAGTATGCTCTTTTCTGATTCAAAACCCAAACTTGTTGTTTTTGACATTTAACTAATTACATATGTACAATATAAATCACAATATTTTATTTTATATACCTACCACTGTGTGCTTTCATCTAAGTATTATGTGAGACAATTTTTTTTTTACAACTTTGAAATTTTTATTTACAGGAAATTGGAGAAAATGGAAAAAAAGAAAGATAAGAAACACAAGAAGTCTAAGCATTAGGATACTATACATGTATTCATTATTTAGTGTGATTGGGCAAAGGAGAGTGGGCAAAATGTTTGGATGTTGGTCTCATTACACCTCTGGTAATGAGTCATACTGTTCTGCTATGGTTCATTATCACATGAAATATTTCATATTAATTTACCTTTTATTGTTAGTACTTTCAAAGAGAACAGACTTAGGAAATACAATAATCCCTTCTCTTGAATCATTTTGAAAGGATATTTCAATGCAACATTTCGTTATAACTTACCTCCTGCCTATTATAGGTACTTTATTATCTAGGCATATTTATTAACGAATTAAATAGAAGAATAGAAAATAGTCTGCATAAATTAAGCCTACTATTGATTTATCTCTCAATGCTAGAGGAAAAGGAAAAGGTTGATCAGGATCAGAGAACTGATTCTACTTTTAAATTTTTTGAGGTCAGTTATCAGTATAGATGCCAGTAATGTGGCCTCATTCAAAGGATAATCATATTTCTTGGACTCCAGTATGGCTTTGTGCACACATACACAACCAAATTGACCACAAGGTTTTGATATTGTTTAGTACAAAAGCACCCTGCCTGTGTGTGCCATTTCTTAGTCTTATTAGACATACTATTTGATAATTATCATATCAAATGAATCTATCTTTTTTTATCACCCCTAATTAGTTTGCCGCCAATTTTGTCATCGACACATTTTAAAATTTTAAATATTAATTGTATTTTCTCTGTAAATTTTACTTATGATATAATAAATGAGACGCACTTGAATATTATTTTTTTTGTTTATATTACCTACTTGTATGTAACACTCAACAGTCAAGATATTTCATATCACAGGATCTTAATTATATCTTATTTATAACATAGTTCTGATTCTATTCCGAGTAATACTAAAACAAATATATCAATTGAGTTTGTGTATATTAAAAATAAAAAAAAAATACATTCATTCATAACAGATCACATAATTTCTTAATACTAATAACATTATTAACATACATATTTATATTATGACTTATGATAAAAATATATTGCTAAATTTTAACATAAGTCTTCTCATCAATTTCTATAATATCTTGTCTGTCATTTCTTTCCTTCCAGTGCAAGTACAAAACACATCCAGTGATTATAACTATGATAGCAGTCAATACAAACACACTCTTAAGAATAACTTTGCTAGGTGTTACAAACAGTTGTGCCTTCCATTGTGAAGGGTCATTTGGGGGAGCGGGAATTACCACAATCTGAGAGTTGGGGATTATTTGAGTCCAACTTTTAGAATATCCTGAAAGACCTACATTCAAAGTATCAACAAAATTGGGTGTGCGGTCTAAGCCAAATATGGAATAAGGTAATTGTAGAGCAAAGTATGCAGACTGGGGCAGTTGAGCACAGACCCCTGTCCTGTAGGTACCTTCCTGAGACCATGTGTTGTAACCTATTTTAGGCCCTGGGAGATTGGTTCCTGGAAGAAAACAATAAAGTAAAATTCCTGCAAAACGAGAATCCAAAAAAAGAATCGGCTCTCATTATACTTACCAAAAGTTACTTTTCTATTATATAAAGTCCTATTATTGACTGGCATCTTCTCATTCGTCAAACCAGTAACAACAATAACTTTTATGAAGTTTGTATCATACTCCAGCTCATTTTTGAATGAATTCATTGTATATTTTTGAGTTGTTACATTCTTCTTGACATAAATTATGTCAAGAACACCATCCATGTAGAAATCATAGAAGGTGGCCATTATAACATCATTCCCAAAGGAGTCAAACTTATCCCATTGAACTTCAAATGTTCTGTAAAATTTGCATCCAGGCAAGTTGCAAGGGCTATTATGCAGGAGAAACACTCTGGTTTCATTAGTATTTACAGGACTTAGTGTCATTAAAATGTCTGGGTATCCATCCATATTGTAATCTCCACTTCTCATCGTAATTGTATCTAAATAAACTTCATCCCTGGGCGGCACAAATCTCCAAAGTGTACCTTTACCATCATTGAAATCTACTTGCAGATCATGCCATTTCTGATTATCATATATAAGTATAGTGCTATTAAAACACTGAAGGTCATAACAAATGGGAATAACTAAAAAGAATTGACCAGAGAGTGCAACATCAAGAAACAGAGCTTGACCATATATAGTTGGATGGCCCACTAGCAATTCAATACTATTGTTATATCTAAATCCCTCAAATTCATCATTCAGCCATACTTCAACATTTGAAGTTGTTGTAACTAGGAGATCAGCTGCATCATCTTCATTCACATCTAAAAATGAATGTGAATGTGGCAGTTTTATCATCTTGAATAGATCATCACCCATCGGCTTTTCTACTGGAGTTGTTCTTGATTGATCAAATACCCAAAATACTCTTTCGTTTTTTGAATTCATACCAAAAAGGTCAAGAATCATGTCTCTATTATAATCCAATACTAATGGTTGTCCTAAAGACAAGGCTTTGATAAACAAAGCATCAGAACAATTCAACGTGGATTCACCACCCCACAAAATTCTAACTGTGTGGAAATTAGAGGTATCATTGACACTCTGTGTAGTTAGCAATATGTCCATGTATGCATCTCCATCGAAATCACCAGGCACAACACTTGTTATTATAAAGTTAGTGAAATTGCAAGCATATGCTGACGGCCTCATGAAAGGTTCTTTGTCATAAGCAAGATAAACTTCCACACTAGAGTAGTTTTTAATTACAAATGCATCAGTTAGTTCATCTGAATTAAAGTCTCCAAATGCAGCAATAACACCCTCATTGTTCTTTCCAAAAGAGCTTTCAGTCATATCACTTACTGCACAACTAGCACTGCTAAATAGTATTGTAAAAATTAGTTGAGATATAAGTTTAAGAGACATTTTTCTTTGTTTTATTATTTTCAAAACATTTCTCAAATATCACCAAAGCCAAAACAGATGATCTGTCAGTCTGTCAGATCAATCCACAGATAATAGTTAATTACGACAGATAAAGCGAACTCTATAATTATAGGAACTAGATTTTTCATTATAATTCGCGTTCAGGCACTTGACTGACCCTGACTAATGGTGACTAAATCTTGGTTAAGGTGTACTTAGTTATAAATTACAATTGAATACTAACATATAAAAAACCGATTTATTCCGGAAAACTGTAACTGTGCATCACTATTCAGACCGAGTCAAAAACCAGCCATGCGCCATGGTATTCTGTCAAAAAAAATGTCATCTTGACAACAATATGAATGTATGTAATGGCGATTTGATGTCGAATTGATCGAGAAAGTTTAAAAACTAATCATACTCAGTTTCTTCATTATAATCTAATTGGATTCTTAAATTTTCTTGTTGCACAAGAAAACATCCCTATCAAAATGGCCGTCGAAGCTGTTCAAATATTGAGGCGAAATCGACCCGGTTCGAAAGCTAAGGTATGAAAATATAATATTCTTTTTAACATGTTTCTGTAACATCCCGCTAATGTGAACTTTTACCTTAGGACTTTTGTCGCTGGCCAGACGAACCATTTGAGGAAATGGACAGCACTCTCGCAGTCCAACAGTTTATACAACAAACCATAAGACGCGACCCCTCCAATCTTGAAGCTATTTTGAAGATGCCTGAAGCACAAGATGAAGGTGTTTGGAAATATGAACATTTAAGGTACATTTAACAGATCGAACTATATAAATTCTTATGAAGGATTTATAACATCCTATTATCTAAATAAAATTTATTTGCAGACAATTTTGCATGGAGCTCAATGGTTTAGCAGTTAAATTACAAGCAGATTGTAAGCCCGAGACCTGTACACAAATGACTGCTACTGAGCAGTGGATCTTTCTGTGTGCTGCACATAAAACTCCAAAAGAGTGCCCTGCTATTGACTACACAAGACATACCCTTGATGGGGCTGCTTGCTTGCTCAACAGCAACAAATACTTTCCTAGCAGGTAATATTTTCATATCTAGTTTTCTGTTTAGCATGTCACACTTGTGGAATTTGTTAATTAATAGTATTAATCTTGTTTCAGGGTGAGCATTAAGGAATCGTCCGTAGCTAAGCTTGGCTCAGTTTGCAGGCGTGTCTACAGAATATTTTCTCACGCATACTTCCATCACAGGGCAATATTTGACGCCTTTGAGAAAGAAACTCATCTGTGCAAAAGATTCACATATTTTGTGACAAAATACTCAATTATTTCGAAGGAGATCCTGATCCTGCCTAAGCTGGACGATGAAACACCTGTGGGCGGTGAATCAGAAGCCTGAGGGTTAAAAAAATAATTTAGTTCATCATCATGAACTAAATTTGAAGACTGTTTTGTTCACATTGATGTGACAATAACTAAAGTTCTTGTGTGACCCTATAAGTAGGCCAACAATAAATAAGGCCATGTCTCTAAAATTCCTGTGTGTAGTGTTTTAACCATTTAAGTGGTCAAAGCAATTTTTGTGACCAGAAAGTATCTTGATATCTGATGTTTCTAAGGTTACATGATTCCAAAAAATCAAGTTGATAAAACTATTCACTGTTAGGCATTTAGACCTAAATTTTAAGTTGGAATTCTAATGTTTCAAATATATATTGTAGTTAAGTACAGCTAGAGTACAGATTAGTATCAATATTAACTGTATTCAAAATAGGATGTATTTGATTTGATGTTTGTAATCTTTGCATTTATGGCTAATTTTGTATAGACGACTAAAAGTATAAAATCTATTTTAAATACGTAGTGTAGTAATTAGTGACCCAATTATGTATTTACATCTAGATCATGATTACTAACTTACAAAAATGCTCTCAAATATTAGGATGTTTAATATTCATGTGTCAAGTATTTACATGTATGTTATTTATAAATAGTCATAAGAAGTGTGTGAGTTCATTGTAATCTCCAACTCCTTTGATAACTATGCACAATAAAACAAATTATAAATATCTATGCATTTATGGTTTCTTATGTTTAAAAGGTTTCTTAGATTTATATGATTGATTTTGCTTAGGGGCGCCACTCTGTTCTTTTTGCCAAAACTTCTTTCCATTTAGACTTTGGTATCTGTAACAACAAATAATAGTTTAGCGTATTGTTTTTTTTGTAATAGAATGAACCAAAATTTTATTTTTTACCTTTTGACAGCCACAGTCATGTAAATATAGATGGCAAACCAAAAAGTGCCCATGCACATGTCATGACTAACTTATAAAGTACCTATAAAATTAAAAGTCGGTTTCAATCTATAAAATTGCATTTCCAACTCACTAATATATTGTAAGTATTTGTGGATGAATTCTTAGCTTGTTGCTGAAGGCATGTCTTTTTTTTATGTGGCCGTCAAAAGGTTAAACAACAGAAACATCAATTCTCTTACCCGATTTGGTTACTATCTGGAAGAGGATCCACTGACAGCAATATGTGTATGATAGGTATTTGGCGCTTTACTACTAATGTTTCCAGACCATCCACTTTAGGCTCCCAAAATTCTTCTACCCTGTATAGTAACAAGATAGATAAAAAAAAAATGGAACAATTACTTATGGTCAATTTGTAAAAAAAGTTTTGTTTCTTACATTTTATATGCCAGCTTTGTTACTTGATGTTCAATAGAAAACTGTTTCTTCAGTATTTCTGCACATGATATAGCTTTAGAAATGGCAGCACCTGACCCACTCCAGACTACAGCAGTGGCTGCTTTGTCTTCTAAGATGCCAGAAGCATGCGATAACAAATTGTACATTTTACTTCCACCTTTCACCTAAAATTGTCAATGTTCAATAATAACACAGAAAATAAAGAATAATAAATATATTATGGTGGTTTCAAGTTCGGTTTATAAGTCAAATTCAAAGTGTTTATGGAATACGAAGGTAAAGGTTGCTATAGTTGAGAAGAGTAGTACAAGGGTAAATTGAAGAACTCACTTGCATCCAAAGAAAGTTTTCAGGCAGATCTTTGATGGGTATTTTGCTTCGATCTAGTTCCTCCTCTACATTTTTACCTTTGCTATAATTCTCCATCTTCAACAGAATACTTAATTCAAAGGCACATTGAAATAATAATATATATTTTTAACTTTAACTGGAAAATGTTGAATCTTCTTAACCTATACGCAAAGAGTATACAATATACTACGTAAGACCTATACGCTTGACTTGTTGACATAATTTGACATTAATAAATTTATGACATTGACTGTTTGCATGACATGTCAGGCAAGATTGCTATTGTCATAAAATCAGGGTTGCTTACGTTGATATTATTTTCATTTTTAAATGAGTTCCCAATGTACTTTTTGTCCGTTACAATGTAGGCACCACCAGGCGGCGACCGAGAGGCTTCAAGTGGCTTTGAATAATTCCAAGGCCATGTGCTTCTGTGGGCTTTGGAATGCTCCACCATTGGAATCCCGCGTGTTGGTAGTTCTCATTTTCCCCTTATATTTCAACAAAAGTGAATGCAGAATTTTTCACTGTCCTCTTCGGTCAAATTGTTTTACTATCGGTTTTAGCTGCTCTTTTAAAATCATAAATAAGTCAAAATTTTTGCTCCCTTGAGAAATTCTGTATATCAGGAAGTAGGAAAAATTATGAACCACTTCCTCTATCATTAACAGAGGACGCATAGCATATCTATCCATTCTTTGTTAATTCTGTGTTTGACTAACCGATCTATTTCGCCATAGCCATGAATAGTGAAATGAGATACCTTCCAGAACAGACTGGAAGGAGGACGTCATCAAGCGTTAAGGCTTGAGGTCTGGAGAAATATCCGAATTCGCAGAACATGTACTGTTTCAGTATTAACAGTATTTCATGCTGTTGAGTGGTAGGACGTAATGAAATGGAACTTAGACAATGATGTCACTGCTGTAAAAACTATTGAAAATCTAGAGTTATATTTTATGTTATCCCGCTTTCTATCTTTCCCCACCCACCTTAACTACTTTTTTAGGATTAATCTATCATGAACATACACGTACACATAAAGGCAGAAATAAGTTTTTGTGGCGATCTACCAACGAGGTGGGTGTGACTAATCATTTAATCCTGTTTGCGTAAAAGGATGCTGCAATGTGCGCTAACTATAAAAATCGTGTCGCACAGCCTTACCAGTTGACACGTATGCTTTAAAAGATACAAATTGCAAGCTCAGTATGCATACTGCTCTCTCCTTGGTACACAAACAGTGCGATCACAAAATGTTGGCAAAAATTATTGGTGGAATTTCGCCTTTATACGAAATACGTAATTTGCTGCTGGAGCAATATTCTAAGGATAAATAATATACGAGTGATGGCAAGCTTAACCTAGAGTTGGGAACCCTAACAGCAAATAGAATATAGCGACACATTTAACTATACAATACTCAAAATACCTACATCATGGAGAACAAAATTTGTTCTCCATGACCTACATACATAAATGTAGGTCCAAATCTGGTAAAAGTGTATATCGACTGCAAGCAAGCAATACCTCCTATCTGACATTTTTGTTTAAAAATTGTTTTTAATGCCATCTGTTGTGAAATGTGGAGATCTTTCGCGTGATAAAAACGAAAAAAAACGTAATTAATTAATACTATACATAAAAAAGAAAACTTGGATTTTCAGTATCTCATAAGTTTTTTTGTTCCCCTTTAAAATCCACCCGGAGTCAGATAGGAGGTATTGCTTGCTTGCAGTTGATATGTAAATTGCAAAAAAAAACAGTTCAAGTGAGGGACTCGCTAAAAATGATTTCAAAAACGAAAAGATAACCTGTAGGGTTGGAAGGTTCTGAGAAAAAAAATAAACTTTGGCGGCGTAAGGCGACCTCAAAATTTACAAAACAATTTCCTGTCCTCAGCGTTGCATTGCATCATGATCATATCTCCCTCTCTTCTGCTGCTGACATTGCTATGGATTTCGCAGCTTTCCAACATCACAATATTTGCTCATTTCATGAAATGATTGATTTTTCATGGTGTGGTCAACTTCATTTGATCAGATCATTAAATGCTAATCCTACCCATACCTGCCTGAATTTAATATACCTGTACCTGTAAGTACAATAGTTTACACCGACGCGCGGGTCCAATTTCGATCTAAACCAGAATGACATGCCACCTTATTATAAAATTACATCACCTTATGATTAAACTCATTTCACTCAATTCACCTTGAAAAAGTTAATGGCACATATCTAGCCCTACACCCAGTACTTTTTAAAACCTTTTTTTACCAACGTGGAAAGCTATCACGTAGACTTTCTTTCAATCTTCTTGTTGTTCAAGAAGAAAGTTTAATTACTAATGTTGTTTTTAATGGTCTAAATCTAGTACTAAAGCAGGTACTTGTAAAGACCACGTTTTATAATACGGGGGCATGTGTTAGCTTTTCCTGATTAATTATTATGTGTAGGTTAGTATACCTACCTACGTTCTTCTTTCCGAAAATATTCTAACAAAAAAGTATTTTCATCCTGAAAATAGCAAATATATCTTAGCAATGAATGTAGACATACAAACGACACTCAGAAATCTGTGTAGGTATACCTACCTATTACTTTTTTAGGACAATCATCCTAATATTCATTCATTACAAATTTCATAAAAAAACATTAAAAATTACATTCTAACTACTGGATGAAACTAGGCACTACATTATAGCTTATAACTTACAGGACCTATATCAGAATAACGTAAAGGCTATTATTTTTATATTGTACATATGTATGTGCAGGAAATAGTAAATCCGGGTCGCGAGTGAAGTCGCGAGCGGACGCTAGGATAGTTAAAATATCATGTTTCAGGAAGCACCTATTCAAGTAAAAAGGTGCATTTTGTTTCTGGCCAGCTTTGAGTTTTTTGTTCTGTGTGTGTTTTTATGAATGAATTTGTATTCAAAGGAGTTTTATAAATTCTATTTTTGCGTTCCCTCTTATTTAAGTCACTGAACTGCTCTCCGTCAACCGTCTGCTATTTCCAAATTGTGGTACTTTTTTAGATAAAATTTTTAATTCGAATTCTTAAAAGATTTTGAAAAATTGTGGTTAGTACCTATAGCGATACGAAAAACAATGCATAGTCGTATAAACTTAGGTACCTACTTTAAGCACACTAGATAGTGAACCTATCTAAGACATCTGCACGCATTATAATATTTAATAGGCTTGAGTAGGTTTCAAATCTAGATCTGTATGTAGCTGATCGAACTAAATAAATGTCCTAATTTTATTTGTGTATGAATAAACAATTCAATTAAAATCACGGAATATGCTGGAAAAACCTTCTATCCGTCTATTTGACCTTCAAACATCTTACCATTAGATAGATTACATCAAACTTAGGAATGATTGTATCGATATTAAACGAGAACATTATTTATTTGCTATTAAGTGTAACAGAACTAAAGGTTATCTCTTGCTATGTAAATGCGTATAACGAGTCATGGCTAAGCAGTTATCGTTAACTAGGCATATGTAAGTATTGCCAGTACAAGCTAACCAGTAGAGACTGAACCCTTTTCTTTATTACACGGTAATTAACACCATTTATTTGTGATAATGTTTAATATCCCTGCAATTTGTTCTTTTTCTTTAGTTCTTGTAGTTGTTTGTGCCCGAAATGCGTTTGTTATGGATGATCGTTTCGTGTGTATTGTTAAAACATCGTGTTTCGAGTGTTTGAAATTACCTCAATGTTCTTGGTGCCCGACGGAAAACAAATGCTTCTCAAGGAAACTGCCAAAGTTTGGAGAGTTCTGCTCAAATAATACCATTGCTCATGTAGATTACGGCTGTAAGTTTAAAATTAATTTGTCCTAATAGGTTTGAGTTTTAACTAATTTTAAACGTTAATAATCATTTTCTTACCATATTTATCCACCTGTAGCGATTTTCAAGCGATATTCTTTGACAATTGGGTACAATTTGTAAACTGAAAGAAAGTAGGTGATGCTTTTTAATTTAAAAAACTTTAGACTAAATTCTCAATCGCGCTCATTACAGTGAGTTTCGAAGAAAATGCGGAGTGTTCCTGCAGCAAGGGCGACGTGGGTCGGAATTGCTACCCACCAGGCGTCACGGAGGGCCTGGAGTGCTCCGGCCGAGGTACCTGTGTGTGTGGCCAGTGCGTCTGTAACCCGAACCCTGATCCCGACAACCCTACCAAGGTACCGACATTTATTGGTACTCATATAAATGGCCATACGCATGCATGCTGTATCTATTTAGGTATCTGTCTACATATGTATTTGCATAGAAGGTTAGGTATCTAAGTTTGATTTTGAGACAGGTGAATGGTGTAGCAGAAATATTTGTTTGACTTTTTTATTGTTTCCACAGATGGTGGTAGGTGAATACTGCGAGTATGACAACTTCTCTTGTGATGACCCCAAGTGCAATGAAGGACCATATTCACTGAATGATCCCACTGCTGAGGACGGGCCCCCTAGAGCCACAAAAATGGCCGACATTGATAGCCCATATTCATAACCGTTTTATCAAATTCCACAAATCAACAGTTAAATCCTACTAAAATGTGAATTTAATTATTAGTATCTATATATAGATATAATATAACAAAAATATTTAAAAGGGTATAGGACTCGTAATTGATTATCGTGAAGACTGTCATATCGTTCCCATTGCGAAATCTTGATTGCTGTTTACGTTCAAATATAATTTACATCACCACAATATCTATAGCACTGATAATAAATTGCGTAAATGAATAATAATAATGCATAGACCCAGTTACATTATTCATAAAAATCAACGTCAATACTAAAAAAGATGAAGCAATCTCAGCAACGCGAGTATGTCGCATCAAGATTTCTGTGTAGAGTGAAAAGTTCGCAGAATGTCTTTATAGTCAGCTATGCTTAGTTATGTTATAAAGAATGCGCGGGTGGATGGCTGTGAACCGCGGCGGAGGCAATGAGGTTTTCAGGAGAAGCGCTGGAGCGAAGAAGCCGCGGCTCAATTAAGAAATTGATATGAGCGGGGCGTCTGTCGCGGATGGCTCATCGTTCTCAAGTGCTGCCCGTTATGGTTACGCGAAATTAGATTTCAACGAGTCCATTTTCTCTCCCACAACGAGTTCACCTTTTATTTCCCCGATATTTATTGAACGCCTGCCTTGGATGCCGGAGAATTGTTAGCCATACTTTGTATAGCCCAGCGTTTTTAATTGAATACTCAGATTGAATAGGCGTTCTTAATAACTGATTTACTTAATAATAATCAAACACAATGGATTAGTAACAGGTAAACAATGGATTAGTAACAGGTAAAAACGTAGTTATAAGTGAAAATGATAATGACTATGAAAATTTAATAGAAGTCTTGTGCACCTCCACTGACTTTGCTGGATTGTAGGTAAAATAACTTCTAGTTCTTATCGGCAGGGGCCGTAGTCCTCATAGTTTTCCCTTCCCTAGTCCACTAGCATCCCATCACAATATCCCAAGTAGCAATAGTTTAGTACAAAATCGGGGATGTCCTTGGGTACATTTCTATAGTGCATACAGGGATAATCGTCGCTTATGTGTCACCGTCACATTAAAGTTATCTCAAAAGGGCTTCAGCGTGTTGGCTTCGGCCCCACGTTCGCCATCCAAAAGTCCAGAACTCTATATTCCCGTGTGCATATATAATAATAATCTAATGATGGCATCCAGGCTCTTTTAAAGAGATCAGCCAGCTGCGCATTCACTATTCCCTCACTCTCATAGTCCGATGGGACGGCAATCCGACACGACCGGAGAAAGATTAGGCGCAAGACCGACATTTACGTGCTCTCCGATGCACTGGTGAATCAATCACCAACTTCCAGACTCTGCTGCTTTGTGAAAGTTTCTCAAAACCCACAAAGCGATTTCGGCCCGACCCGGGAATCGAACCCGAGACCCCGTGCACAGCAGTCGCGCCTTGCGACCACTAGACCAACGAGGCAGTCAAAAAAGTTTGTTATAAAGCAGAGAACAAAAAATAATTCTTCTATTTTTCAGGAAATTCGAACATTAAATGTTTTTTTTTTTTTTATAATTCACTTACCTATATTAATATCAGATATGAGGCCTGATCTTATCGTTCGCGCTAATAATATATGTACCTCTTAACGTAGGCACCTCGCCGTGACATCCACTTTAAGTATGGCTTGATGGGACGTGATTTAATTTTTCTTAACTCCATAAATACACGCATCGTTAGTAAAAACCTTTACCTTTATATTCAAAAGAACAAAATACACACTTTAAACAGAATACTAAAAACAAAGTGTTCATCGCACATCATGATACCAATCTAAGCTGTATCTCTCATCTTGTCCAATTTAGGTCGTGCGCTACATAGCGACACAATGTTTTTTCTTCTCGACTTACAGTTGCGATTGACCACACTACGCTGATGGCACAATACGCTCAATAAGAGCTCTTAACTGTAGCACAGTTCAACTTTTCGCTTACTTATAAGATAGCAAAACAAACCTAAGCGGCAAACTCAAAACTCAAAACATATTAAATGTGGTCACTCATCATCATTTTTTTTTTCATCATTACTTCCTTTTTTATCTTCCCACTGCTGGGCACAAGCCTCCTCTCCCACGGAGAAGGATTGAGCGTTTATCACCACGCTTGCTCAATGCGGGTTGGTGATTTCAGACTTTATAGTCCAGGTTTCCTCGAGATGTTTTCCTTCACCTTTAATCAGTCATTGATGTCCAAGATTAACTTAGAAAGTACGTATAACTTAGAAAAGTTACATTGGTACTTGTAAATTAAAGTAGTATTCTAAATTATCTAATTTTAATTAATATTCCGACATAAGTAGTATAATAAGCCTTACCTAATAAAAATACTTGCAATTTTTTTTTTAAATGTTGTAAATCTACCGTCTTCAACGTCTGTCACAAAATCCCCAAAAAAAAATCTTTGTAAGGGCTTTTTGGCGGACATAAAAGTCCTGATAAAAACGTAGGTAAACGGCATAAGATACCAATATCTTAAATACCTCCCTAATAAAATAAAACTGTCACCGCCGTAACCAAATTTGTGTTCAATAATTGTGGCGGAATGCGGCCCTCGAGGAGCTCCGAGGAGATTCGATTATGGAAGGAGCGCTTAAATTGTTTTAGTGTCGATCAGCATCATATACAAGACGGTAGGTCTGTAAATTGCACTACGTACGTCTGCTGCTCGTCAATGAGTCACAAGTAAAAATGTGCACTAACAATATATGCAGACCAAGAACTAAGATGATGTTATAAATCTTGATCGAAGTGTCTGTCATTTTTGCTTTTGCTCATCAGTACTACCAAAATATCCTTCATACCTATTTAAATATTCCTGTTTAGGTATATTTTAAATTATAACAAAGAATATTTATACTGTAGTACTACGGCTTAGCGCATAACTTAGTAAATTAATTTTGCTAAATATTTTGACTGTAAGAACCCCGTATTCCGCTACATACTTCAAATGTAAGTAGGTGACTTTAGATATATCTTTATTTTTAAACTAACTTCCCCCACCTACAGGTTCTATCCACGTCCCGTAGGAATTAAAAAAGGCAGTTTTAGAAAAAAAAAACGGTCCAGTAGTTTCAGAGATAAGCGCGTCCAAGCAAACAGACTCTTCAGCTTTATAGTATTAGACACTTAAATTAAGTTTCTGAAATAAAAGTAGTTAAGGTATTACTAATAAATAATACCAGTACGTTACCTATTTTTATAACTTACGTTTTCTCCTGGTATGCAGGCTCAATCTTATTGTGTCTACGGCGTAGCACCTACCTAACGAAGGTAGTAAGGACATCAATTTAAATGCTTGTTATTTACTTAAATTCTTCTAATCTAATAGGTTCCTCTAAAATATCAAACAAATATTAGCCACGAAAAACCAGAAGTTGTAAGTCAGCATCGAACTTGAATGTCTACGGCGTAGTAACGGCACGTAGCAAAACATTGACACCGTACACAAAATGATTGGGATAACTTGAATTCACAAATACTCTGTAAATTCCTATAATGCATCCATGATCTGAAGAGAAATAAATTTCAAACTTAAATATCTAACTGACTGAACACGTTAAATAACTGAAAACGAATTTTACTATTGAATAATTCGTGCGGAAACGTGATCGGACTTTTAAGCACGAAATAAGATGTCAATGGAGGCGGACGGTAGATATATATTGCACAATAGGAGTCGAGATCACACATAATAATATGGCATTGGTATTCTGGAGTGGGGAAGAATGCGCGTTCCGACGGCGAGGCGGCGACTCCTTGGCGTGCCTCGTGCCTCGCGCCTCGCCCGGCGACGCCACCGGCCGTAGCCCGCGACCCCGCGCCCCCCTCCCTTCACTCTTCACTTCCTAATTGTTTCTCACGCGCATCTGCTTATGGACTATATCACATTCATTTTATATGAGGATAGGATATATCTCAATCAATGATTTTCTTGGAGTACTAAAATTAAGCATTGCTATTAACACAGGTCGGGTAAAAACTGCAAAATCAGAACATTTGTTGCCTGTCGCAGTAACACGCAATAAAAAATTGGATAGCACCAAGATATCCTGTGTAGTTGCCTAAAAGGTAAAGCTTGCACAACTTAAGAATAAGCAAGTATTTCATAGACGATAATGACTGAATAATTTACCATACTGAGTAGAGAGCACGGAACATATTAGTCGTGAACTTAATCAGAACGGCATATTATCATATTATGTAGAATAGTTGCTCCCAGACGGATGGCGAGCCATTGAAATGAGTGGCAGCTTCAGTCTTTTATGAAAACCTAAAGAAACAATTGAACCCCTTTTCCCTGAGTCATCTTGACTCGTTGCCAGCTCATAATCATATTAAAGTGTCACCTCAGGAGCTAGAAGTAGAAACAAGTGTCAATCTCAGAGGCACAATCCTAAGGAATATTTAGGACGGAGGGATGAACCTTGAATATTCATGCGGCCGCACTCATAGACACTAGAGCGACAACGAGTTCTCTTTCAGTTATTTGGCGTCATTTAAATAATTTATAACAAACCGTGTGGTTGGGTGGCGGCGGTGGCCCTGTGATTTGGTAAGCGTTCGTACGAAGGAGCTAACATGCAAGGCACGCTAGGAAATATTCTTTAGATTGGTGAAAATTCTATTTACATTGCGCTGAATAAAATGTAAAATACGTTTTTTTTGCTCTCTCCTTGTTTTGCAAAAGATATGTAAATCTTGCTATACAAACACCTACTTTTTCTTTCTATATAAGGATACACCTACAAGTCAAATTCTAAAATTATTGCTTTTGTTGTGTGGGCCACATACCCATGTGTTCAACACAAGAAAACTTTTTTACTTTAACACCTCTGCTCTTTGGCGTAAGTTTAAAATAGAAGGCTAAGCACGTTCTTCTAAGATTTTGAAGACTAGAGAATTAGACTCATGAAATGTGACAGTTTGGAGATGAGCCACAAAGGCATGTCACTTATCTGAGATTTTAGTGTTTGGTGCTTGAAACACTTCAAGCCCGCCCGGTCACAGATTACTGAATAGTTACTACGTAAGCCCGGTGATCAGGTTCCTAAAGTTTAATACAAACTTTTTGCAGTCTGCGTCAGAGGCACTGACAAAACCATGTGGTACTTTATTATATGTAAACAGATCTTTTTCTTTTGTTTGACATACAGTTATACATAAATCAAATCAACGTAAAATTCACATTAAAAGAACAATGCCTGGAGGTCGCTGATGCAGCCAATTAATCTAATTAGGTGTACAACTTGCCTACGTCAAAAGCTTTTCATTGCCCAAACGTAAGAACGTACCTAAGGAAATAAATAAGAAATGAAAGAGAGTCGCCGCGAAGAAAAAAAATAGGGATTTTGAGGAAAATAAGGTTTTGAAATTCAGCAAATCAAACATTAAGGTATTGCTGTTAGTGAAACAAACCTAACTACAGACTATAATAACCTACTATGAAGTACACATACATAATCACCAAAGATAATATATTATTATTTTTATATTTATATTGATATTTTTTTTACGTTTCTAATGTTAACGTTACGTGTCTAAATGACCAGCGCAATTAAGAAAAATACGTTAGCACTTGCAGCAAACAATAACAACGCCTGCACACTTGTTACACAAATAAATATTATTTTTTAAGACGCTTCATTTATCTTTAATAATTAGGTAAAGTAACAAAATAATGAGTACCTGCTGCTCACCTATACCTACCTCATTATTGTTTTGTTTCAAAACGAAACTTCTGCACCTAAGTTTTGAAAACTAAATTGGTGATGAAGCTGGTAGATACATTAAAACTCCTTACTGGTTGGTTACAAGCAAACACCTCGAGTTTTGGCTCATATTATTAGTTTTTAATAGTTCAGTAATTTAGACGTACCTAGATGATATAATTCAATTATTTGACGAAGTGTAATGAGAATGATCGATAACGAATTCTACGTCACAATGCATGGAGGTGTTTTAAGTACCTAGTACCTACCTACTTAGTTTAACAGGAAACCTTACAGCACTTAACGTCTTTGTTCGCATCATCGATCGCGTGCACCGGCTGCTAGTGCATCGCCACTCCAGGTTAGGATCCATTAGGTTCTTCGTTAAGCTATCAAATTACTTATAAGACAACAATCGTTATGAAACAGGTCTTTCCTAAAAAGATCTTCTTCGCGGTCGGCGATCGGCGGTATCGCCAAAAGAGGTTGTTTTTTCGCACATATACCTATCTTGCTTGTAATATCTTCAAAACGGCTGAACGGATTACCACCGTCAGGGTCGTCGAATTTGTCTCGACTTCCCAATTGTTCTTATGTACGTGTAGTAGTCAGAAGACAATAGGTAGGAGTAGTAGGAGGTAGGTTAGTTGACCGCAATATTATGATGTTAAGAAAATTTTATGAACAGGCTATTCAAGTGTCCTGTCGGAATTCCGAGTTGTAGAGTTGAAAAATTGCTAAAAAGAAAGTTTTTACAAACCTCACAATTTTGTACCTACGTAACTTTTAGAGTAAGATGGTAAGTACCTACCAATTTATAGTGGATAAAAATTATGCTTTAGTCAATGGAAGAGTTGAAGTCGAACGCTACTTGGAAGGAGAGTCAGCTTTCAGCTGACACAATGAAGTGGCGTGGAGGGCGGAATGGCGCGACTCGCAACGTATCATTGGCCGCGGCGGACGTAGGCCGCGGTCCCCGTTGCCAGCGGTTAGCGGGATACCGATATAGTCCATTAAATGTTCCCTATGATCTTCTCAGAAAAAATTTACTCGATTAATCATCTTGATTCGCGCCCATTATTGACCTAAACGAGGCCTACTAGAACTAACGATCAAAAGTTATGCATCATAAAATATGTGATATGTCTGTTTATATAAAATAAGAGAAAAAATAATGCCGTGTAGTTGAATTTATTTTTAAGATAATGTAAGTATTTTTAGGTCGAGTGATTTGCCCACATTTTGATACCTAATTAATTTGGTTGTCATCTTAGTATAACTACCTATATCTTATACCAACTCAACATGACAAGTAAGAAGGTACAATATGTACAAAACTCCCATGAATATTATGTAGAACTACAATCTGTGACAAATCAAAACAAATAAGTTACTTCAAATTTTGTTTTCATTCGTAAAGAACACCGAAAAGGATAAATCGCTAATCGCGTACATTAGAGGCGTGTTCGGCATGACTCCGAAAGCCTTCACGCTCGCATCCTCCCTCCCCGCGCGCGCCTCCGCCCGCGCCCTTCCTCTCAACCACAAGAGTGCTGGCTGCGGGCGTCGAGTCAGCCGGAGGCCGTCGCGCAGCTGACATCGCACCGTCCCATGCAACAGCACACGCTTCATTCTTAACTGAACTTTTGCTAAGTGACTACAAGCCGCAACCATGGATGTGGAGGAGTTCCGTATTCGTGGAAAGGAGATGGTGGACTACATCTGTACGTATATGACTACGCTGCAGTCCCGGCGAGTAATCCCATCCGTGGAGCCGGGCTACCTGCGCGCCGAGCTGCCGGCTGAGGCTCCGCACCTACCGGAAGCATGGGACGAGGTCATGGACGACGTGGAGAAGAAGATCATGCCGGGGGTGACGCACTGGCAGCACCCGCGCTTCCACGCCTACTTTCCGTCCGGCAACGGCTTCCCCTCGATCCTGGGTGATATGCTTTCGGCTGGCATCGGCTGCATTGGATTCTCATGGGTACGCTTTTGATAATATCATAATTCCTATTATAAGACCATACATTTGGCACATTTAAAGTTAAATACGGCTAGTGGGTACCTACTTATAAACTTTCCGAAACCACGCGATAACAAGCGGTATCGTGAAATGTTTAGTCTTACCTACTGTGATCAATACAAACTTTAATAAGCTTTCAAAAACTGTGCTTCATTTTAAATTTATACTTTTAGAGTTAGATTTAAACTGCATACTTTATAAAAATGTGAAGAACGCAGTGGAAACATCGATTGTAGCATGTCTTTCCCAAAATTCACGGACCGTTAATTACCTACAAATGACCGTAACAGAATTGTTAAAAACCAAATTAAAATACTTTGTTTATTTAAGCACTTCGTAAACTGCTAAAAGCAAGTACCTATCAAGTCCATAAGCGTGGTCTGCAAACAATTGACAGATTTGATTGGCGTACAGTGATACTGATGGATCGAATGCCGATATTTACTATCGCCCTACATTATATTCATTATAGGTTCTGGAAAAAAACCCTCAGACACATGAGTGGGTATAATATCACTATCTAAATATAGTCTCTGAATGATTAGAATTTAATTTACCATATTTAAGTTTTACAGGGCGAATTAAATAGGTCATGATTAAGAAACAGTTAAAAGATTAAGTACAGTACCTTGGCAGTAACGCAAACGTTGCTTGATTGGGTCTTTAGGCAGCTAGAAGTGACCACATATCAGTATAAATAATAAAGTATGTAGAGGTAAAAAAATCCGCAAATTGAACACATTCTTTTGTTTTTTGTAATCCTTTGTAAAATAGCTTAGGTGAAAACGAATTTATTTTATTTATAGATTGGTTATAATAAGTATTGTAAAGTTAGACGTACATACTCGTATATAATAATGGACATAGAACAAGCCGAGTCCAAGACACCGATTGCAACAGTATTGATTGTCCTGTAATTGGTGTTTTAAATAACTTATGTTGCTGCTGGCCTTTTTAAGCGTGACCAAACCACTGATATTGTGGAAAACGTATGTCTACACGCAATTTTATTGCAAAAGTTTGCTGTAATCACATCACGCCTCTTATTCCCGAAGGGTATGGCAAATGAACTAACATTTTCACACGATTACATGTTTTTAATCCCATGAAATGGGGAAGGCCTCATTGACATTTAACCAGACATAAAGCCAGGCTCATAAAACTCATTCAATCTGAGAATTGAATCTATAAGAATATCGTTAACGCTTGCAATCATTAGACCAACGCGGCAATATCAGATACCTATATTTACTCGTCAAAACTGGAATACCTATGTATAACAGGGCTACGGGATGGTTGTAAAGGTACCACGGCCCTAGTTCACAAAGGGTTCCAGAAGGAAAGAGGTACATTATATAAAATTGTCTTAAGGTCAAATACGTACTATTTGTGAACTTAGTCAAAATTTCATGCACGTAAATAAGTGGTAAATATATTTAAATTAAAGTTAAAACATTGTTTTAAAATATACCAAAATATTTGAATTAACAAAACCTTAATTAAACATATTTTGTTCATTCTACAAAATGTTGTGTGTAGGCACTATCAGAATTAAAGTTTTTATTATTTAAGGCGCACACCATTAAAAGTACACTACAAAACAATAAAGAACAGGTAAAAAACATCATTATTATTATATTAAACCATAATACTGTCGGTTGAATGCATGGTACTAACACCTTAACGAGATTTGTTTAAAAGTCGTTTCCTAGCCTTAATTAAATGAACCGAAATAGATTTTTTATTTTCGTGCTATGATTATACATACCTATATGATTAATTATGACGTATTCACTCGTAAAAACAATTAATGAAATATCTTATATGAGTATCTAAGGCCATTAGATACGCATATAAGAAATTTCATTTCAACTATATAAGAATACTGCATGGTAAGAACGTGTCCACTTGGGTTGACTACTACTTAAATATGTTTCGATTAAAAACAGCTGCTTCATGCTGCACGCATTTTTTGATCATATTTATAAAATAGAATATATACCAGAGAGTAAGTACCTATAAACACATCTCTCATCCCAAATTCTGTATAATCAAATATTGTTCAGGTTTTCAAGATAGAGTTATTTCAATGATTCTCAGTACCAGACTGACCTTTGGACTTGGTGTCCTGATGTCCAGGCAATGTGTGGGCTGGTACTAGTGCAATCCTTCGGAGAAAAGTTGCATTGACATCGACGTTGTTATGATAATAATTAACTTATAAATTGAACCTTAATTAGTGGGTTTCTAAAGGGTTATTATTCACCCCCCTTGTCGTGAATCTAATTGTTACCTATTAAGACTATTGACCAATAATTTAGGTACGGCATTAAAGAGAGTCTGCATCAATCGGTTTCGTCAAGCATTCAACAAGTTATCTATGCAATTTTGTCTCTTACAGGCGGCTAGTCCAGCATGCACAGAACTAGAGATCATAATGCTTGATTGGATGGGTACGTATACATACATATACATATGCATTTTTGATACATGTAGGTACTCAAATAATTAGATACGGAAAGTTCGAAAACTTTTCATCTGTTCTTTTTAATTTCTCGTAGCAATAGCTTCACGCGTAGCCGCGTAGCACGTAGCAACGCTGAATATTGTACCCCAAGTAGGTTCATGGCGCCTTCTAAGTTCCCAAAGATTTCTGGTTGTGAATACGGGTTATGGATGGGTTAGGGGTATGTACCTAATCAAAATTAATGGTACTACGAGTACTTACTACTATTAAAGTAACTACGAATTAAATAATATACTCCTTATCTACCTTCCTATTTGCAGTGTAATGGTTGATAAAATATAAGCAATACAATTCCAGGTAAAGCAATTGGATTGCCACCAAGCTTCTTAGCTCTAGAGGAAGGCAGCAAAGGTGGCGGAGTCATTGAGGTAAACTTTCGTCATTGTGCCTTAAATTATTCAGCAACTTGGCCTATTGTTACAAGTTGAAAACCCGAATGTTGTTTGCAGGGGTCAGCAAGCGAGTGTGTACTGGTGTCAATGCTAGCTGCTCGAGCCAATGGCATTAAAAGACTCAAGCACCAGTTCCCTAATGTAGACGAGGGACTCCTCCTTTCCAAACTAATTGCCTATTGTTCTAAAGAGGCGCATTCTTGCGTCGAAAAAGCTGCTATGATCTGTTTCGTTAAACTCCGCATCCTGCAACCTGACGAACAGGGTTCACTTCGAGGCGACACTTTAAAAGAAGTATGTATAATCAAATCTTTTTATTGCCATTAGTTTTTTACATTCGGAACAAGAACAAATTGATTTTTAAATCCAATCAAATATATAATCTGAAATTCAAATGACGATAATATAGAACTATTTCCACTTCAATGAGCTACCGAACTCTCTTTTATTTGGTTATTATTTATTTTTGTTTTTAAATGGAATCGGGCCATGGCACGGGCCGCGCAAGCTATGCAGGAGAGGTGCAGTTAGGCGGGCGGTAATTGAAGAAACAAGACGGCACCCAGCGCACGGCGACGACGGTGTCCCGCGTTTAATGACTCGCCCGTGGATGCCGGAAATACGTAGCGAGCCGAGCGGTAATGGAGCCGCATTGTGTGCCACTTTCTATGCCGCAAATATTGAAATTTCACGATACTACCCTCTTATAAGAGGTCTCTTTAATTGCGGGACTCGGAATACGTTCAAGATTTTAAGAATGCCTTTTCATTTTTGATACGATTTCCAGGATATCTATTCAATTATTATGTAAATTTCACTTTCTTCTTTAAATGCTATACACAGTTTTAATATTAATGAATGGTGTTATTCTTATAGGCAATGGAAGAGGATGAAGAGGCTGGCCGTGTGCCATTTTTCGTTGCGACAACTTTAGGCACCACGTCATGCTGCTCCTTCGATAACCTCCCAGAGATCGGGCAGGTCGTGCGAAAGTTTCCATGCGTGTGGCTCCACGTGGACGCTGCTTATGCTGGCAGCTCCTTCCTGTGCCCCGAGCATAAATACCACCTCGCCGGGATAGAGTTTGCCGACTCTTTCAATACCAACCCCAACAAACTGATGCTCACCAGCTTCGACTGTTCCCTTCTGTGGGTTACTAACCGATATCTACTGACGTCAGCACTCGTCGTCGACCCACTTTACTTGCAACATTGCTATGACCATACGGCCATTGATTATAGGCACTGGGGTGTGCCATTGAGCCGCCGCTTCCGTTCACTCAAGCTGTGGTTTATGTTACGAAGCTATGGCATCAGCGGCTTGCAGAAATACGTACGCCGTCATTGCGAACTTGCTAAATATTTTGAACAGCTTGTCAAAAAGGATGATAGGTTCCAAGTATGCAATCAAGTTAAGGTAAGGCGTTTATCGATCTATTCGGCTTGATAATGCTTATTATAAATTAATGACGCTCGGTCTAACGTGGTCAAGACAGGCAAGGTTAGTTAAAAATACCCATCTGTAACAGAGTTGGAGAAATCAAGTTTTTGTTTGGTCTTAGCGGTACTAATATAATTATATCCTCTAATTCATACATTTATTTGTACATAATAAACCTAATATTTCAGTTGGGGTTGGTTTGTTTCCGACTGGTGGGAGGTCCGGAGGACCCAGGTGAACAAATTGACGAGCTGAACAAAAAGTTATTGACCAACATCAACGCGTCCGGCAAACTGCATATGGTACCGGCATCGGTCGGCGATCGATTTGTTATTCGCTTCTGTGTCGTGCAGCAACATGCCACGCGCGAGGATATCGGTGAGCCACTTATAGATTTGTAAATATTTATACTGACGTTACGTAATTTGAGGCCGTTGCCATCTCATACAAAAGGTATAGGAGTATAGGAATACTAGGTATTATTCTTAGTATGCTATATTATGTCAAGATTTAATTTAAAAAAAAAATCACTAATTTCAGAAATAGCATGGGATATTATAAGCGATTTCGCTACAGAACTTTTGGAAGGACCGGACAAAGAACGGGTACGTTGTGCAGAGTTTTTGTGCAGTCTTGGTTGCAAGAATGTTGAGCGGGCTTTGAGGGATTTTAAAATAATTACAGGACTTGAACGAGGAGCGTGCTCGTCGTCAGAAGGCAGCTCTGGCGCACAAGCGTTCGTTCTTCGTGCGCATGGTCAGCGACCCCAAGCTATACAACCCGGCCATCAACAAGACGCCCCCGCCCGCCGGCACCTGCCCCTGCACGCCGCAGGCCACCGCTGCGCCTGCTACGCCTGACACCCCTACCGACTCACTTCAGCCATCAACTCCGTGAGTCTCCCATCTTTTTATTAGCTCTCCGCCCCGGCATCTCATAGCGTAATTTAGTTACTCTGTAAAGAAAACAATAATTTTCTGTCACACAAATTTTGTCCGAATAGTTAGAAATATCTAATAGAACTTTTCGTCAACGTATTATTCGATTCTATACGTAGGGACGCATTGGTACTTGCTATTGGCAAGCGCGGCCGGCTCTATGGTAATCGTTAAAGAAAAATAATGTGCAACAAAACACCTTCAGAATGAAAGTAGCGGGTTTGTTCAAAATAATGAGCTCTAGGTACTCGCTCCGCAAATCCGCCATTGCTTGCTTAAGGAGACATTGTAGTCGCACCCGATTTTTTACTACTGAATTAAGCAACCTATTTGAATAATAAAAAAATAATCTGTAGCTACTGAAACTACATTGAATATAACGTAGCTTGTTTGTACTAAGGACAGATATTAATAACGAAAGTTTCGAAACGCGAAGTTTCCAAACCAGGCAGCTAATTTTGCGACTATTTTAGATATCGTAATTTCATTTGAATGGTAAGGTGATTCTAGTGACAAGATATCTTTGGTTAGCCAGCCAGCCCCAACAACCCGGTTCATTGACTGGCAGCAAACCTGGCCCTGTGGTCGCAAAACTGCGTGCAAAACGTGGTGATTGGTGAGTGGTAGTCTACATCCAGTAGTTGACTGCCGAGGTATCTGGCAGATAGATACCACCTCCCAATAGACCCGTAGACATGAATATTTATATTTTAAACATATTTATAACCACAGCTATTAATCCTTACAGGAAGCAATCGTCTTGGATCAGCTGGCCACTCGGATTCTTCTTCCAGAGTGTGGATAACGACGCTAATGATTTGCCATTGAGGTAAACACTAGATAATTTAGTACTTAGATTAATTAACCTTCAGGAAAAATTATGAAATTACTAAAAAGCACTGATTGTTTTAAGAACCACCATGCAACATGGCTCTAAAAGACCGTTATTCCATTACTGAGACTAGGTAATTTTTTTTTTACTTATGTTATATTTTATTGTATCAGGTTCCGTCACCTGGACACGATGGTGCGTCTCAAGAGCCCCGGGACTACAAGCCGACGCGGCTCTTCGCCGTGCGCGTCGCCAGAACACCGCGCGCCTTCGCCCCACCATTGACCGACCTCCTCATGTAGCCCTCAACCACATCACTATCACTTATCTCAAAAATAAATACTTATGTCAGCATTGAAAATGTGGTATTCATTTCCTTACTTATTTTTCATGCAACTCTGCGTTGGCGTAATTAAGAACCGTCACAGATTATATAAGCGCATCGAAGAGGATATTGATTATCGATAACTCGACATGAAGATCGATATCGATGTAACAATAACCGATTCTAGTTCTGATTCTGTTAATATAAGAATGGTATTGAAACAGATGGTCATGAAAAGTTATTTGCAGTTCTTGACCGTGTGTGCACCAGCCGATTTATCTTCTTTTTTTTGATTTGCCGTCGATGACGAGTTTACTTTACCTCAAATTATTTAGGGAAGAGAGCAAGCTAGCCTGGAGACTCAATTTGACGATATTAATATCGAATTAAGATAATAGTTACACTTATGGCTATGGTTTCTTTGACTGTTTTAAGTACCTACCGTAAGGAGCACAAATAAAAAACCAAATAAAACACAGCACCTTATGACAACTTGAGAATATGTATTAAAATAAAGAATGTATTTAACCCAACAACACAGTATGTGATTTTAATTCACCATTCCAACCCACTGTGTGTAGTGTGTTCTTATCTTGCACGTCCCAGGCCAGTCCTCTCACATAATTGCTGTGCATATGTCTGTCGTGGTAAATAACCTTTGGTTGGGAGTTCTCTGCAACTTCACAGACTGTGACAATTTTATTGTCACAACAAACCGCTACTTTATCTGACCTGCAATTTAAAAAAAACATTGAGAAAAATAACATAAATTCTGACAATATTCTGAAGCAAGCATTGCAGGCAAATTATTACTTATAGTCATTGTGTAATAATGTCATTTTAACAGCTTAAGGGCCAGTTTGACAGGTTACTGATAGCCACTATCTACCAGATAAATTAAAAAATGGAAGAGAATTTGTATGAAGTTATCTACCAGATAAACTATCTGGAACTTATCAGCAAGCGGTGGAACTAAATCTGTTTATTAATTAACCATAAATAAATTTTAAAATAAACACTTACTCTGGATGCACAGCCAACTTGTGTACAGCAGCAGGAAACTCTGTTATTTTCACATCACTGTCAGTGTTCCTTACATCTAACAAATGCAGAAGTCCTGCCTCATCACCAACCACCAACCGGTTCTCATCTAACCAGGCTACACAGCGAATACAGCAGTCATTTTTCAATAACTCTAAAACAATAAACATTCAGTTATATACCTGCTTCATATTCTGAAGGCGCTTGTGGCTAAGTAAAACATGCACGGGTCGATCGATCATAAGGTTAAGCAAACAATGGATGGGTGATCATCTTGTCATGATGAGTTTGTCTATGTCGGAAGGACACTAAATTAATATCAAAAATGAATTTGTATGAAATTATCCAGTAAACAACTTTTATCAACTTTTATAAACAACTTTTATCTAGTAATAAACTAACTAGAACTTATTTGAAGGTAGTGAAACAGGCCCTAAACTTACCAAGTACTGGTTTTTCGACATTATCATCCCACAATGTGACATACTGGTCCATGGAGCCGGTTGCAAAACTATTGGTAGACTTTGGTCTGACTGTCAATGCATTTATCATCATGCTGTGTGCTGCAGTGTAATTCCTTATACAGATCATGTCATTTATGTCCCATACCTAAAATAAGTGTTATTTCAATGAAAATCATTCCTAATGTTGAAAACTATAATTTGAAGTTAATTTATGTCTCTTCTAGACCATGGGACAAATGTCGGCCGAAGCTAACATTCTGAAGCCCTTTTGAGACAACTTTAATATTAATGACATAAAACCGACGATTATCCCTGTATACACTATATATGGAAGTTAATAATTTTTATGATTGGTCACAGTGAAAAGTATCACTATTCAATGACAACTGTTTGAATGAATATAGTGAAATGTGTTTAATTCTCTCAATTAATACATATTTCATTCAACGGTTATTTAATCAATCAATTAATAGATAAACCACCAGTAAACATGCTCACAAAATGGCCATTAAGGAAACAAAGCCTGAATAGTCCTATGGACTTTTACTGCATTACCCATGGTTTAAAAAGGATCTAATTCAAGGTTATTCTGTTACCTTAACATTACCATCAGCCCCGGCAGTGACATAACATTGTTGAGGCTCAAGGCAGTCAACTGCCAAGGCCATGTTATCATGTTCTGCCACGGAAATTTCCTCTTTCCACTGGTTCCATACATTTTGTTGGTCTGCGTTGTTGGACCATACACTAACTGCTCCACTGTCTTCACACAATAACACCTGAAAGGATCATAGTTTGCTTTAATATGACAGTATTCTTTCTTTTTAAGTGCCTGTAATATGTCCTGTGCAGCTGGCCTGGATGACATCATCATTTTTACTTTTAATTTGCAAACAGCTATATAGAAAATGAATGATTAGTTACACTAGTTTGGAGGTTTTCAACAGACCTTATTGGAAGTTCCTATAAAACACCCATCAGCTGTTCCACTAGTTAGAAGAATACTTCTCTTCTCCTCAACCTTAATGCTCCGAGCTTCTGCTATATCTTTGAAGATACTCGCACCACCATTCCAGTAACGGCCAGTAAGCTCTGATGATCCCACCAACACACTTCCGTCTGTAACATTATACAATTTTCTGGTCAGTGGGTAGTCTTAGGGTTGTCGTAATTGTAATACCTATATTTTTTTGTTATTTACAAAAAGTACAGTGAGTTAACATACCGGAATGTATGCGAATATAATCTAAATACGAAAGTGTACTGGTGCCGGTTGTATCAGTCCTGTAAATTTCTGCGTTCAGGTGAGGTGGCACGATTTTATTACTATTATCCATTGCTTATAATTGATGTAATTAGTGAAAACGTAAGGAAAATAAAATTCAGGAAACGTGTAAACAACTGATGCTCATTGTTTTCGTCTTCCTATATAACCTAAAAACCGTTTTTTCTTTCAGTCTTGACTTTGACAATTTGAATGACAAGTGTACGTAAGTTTTTTCCCTTAATCTCGGCTTAGGAGTCTTTCGACCATACCGCCTAGTCTTTAGTTAAAAGCTTTTTTTTAAATTTGTTTCTTGAGTCAGTTTCTCGTTATACATTATTTTTTCTCCAAAGTCAGATACCATGTATCTATACGTATATCCTTGAATTGGCAATATTTGCAATGATAACCGAAATCTATTAGCAACACTAACAGAAACCAGATAATAAAGTACAGATACAATCACAACAGGGCCAACTTTGCGGGCGTATTTAAAACTAGCTTTCCAAAAAAAACTTACCTGTGTTATTTCAAAAACCTTATAGAATAATTTGTAGGTAAATGTTATTACTCGGTGTAAGATTTCCTTTTTCTATGATTCTTTTCTGACAATCGCTTGGCTTTTAGTATATTGTATACTCTTTGTTGGCTTGCACCTCGCTTGCACGCTTGCACTAAGGGCAAAAAAAATTTTTTTCCGTCAAATTAGACAATTTGGCATGTCAATTGTCATGTCATTGACATTGACAAACACGTGATGTTTATAGGATTGCGCCTGCGGTGATACTGATAGATTCGTTATCAAAAATAATAATAAAAGGATAATTATTAATATCTATTCAAGACCATCGTATTTCTTAAATTAAACAACTAGGTGAGTTGACAAATGTTGTATTAAATACTTACATAGGTATTAAATTACAATTGCCAGTCCTATCTTCAATATTTAAATGACGATTAATAAAATTAATAAATGATTCAACCTACTTAACATAGCCTGCAGTCGGTTCTGTACGTAATAGTATAATTATTATACATTTAAACACGATTTATATAGTGCGATGATATTATAAAGTGTTTCATTTTTATTTGAAGAAATGCCCACTTTGGACTTGATACAAACATTGAATGGCCATAAAGGCATTGTCTGGAATGTGTCCTGGCATCCTCAAGGGAAAATATTCGCGTCTTGTGGTGAAGATAAAACCATCAAGCTGTGGAGCAAAGAGGGTCAGGAATGGACAATTAAGACTGTTCTTGTAGATGGACATCAGCGGACTATTAGAGAAGTGGCTTGGTCTCCTTGTGGCAACTATTTAGCTTCAGCTAGTTTTGATGCAACAACAGCTATTTGGGACAAAAAAAGTGGTTTGTAGTACTTTTGTATATTGATCAGTTAAATGGAAGTATTGCTTCATTCATACAAGTTCTAAAAGAATATATCCTATGTTCTTAGGTCAGTTTGAATGCAATGCTACATTGGAAGGTCATGAAAATGAAGTGAAGAGTGTGGCTTGGTCTCCATCTGGTCAGCTGTTGGCAACATGCGGCCGTGACAAGTCTGTCTGGGTGTGGGAGGTGGCTGGGGAGGATGAATATGAGTGTGAATCAGTTCTCAATGCTCATAATCAAGATGTCAAGAAAGTTTGTAATGATACCTTATACTATATTTCAATTTATCAATAAACAGCATAATATTTATAAATTGTTCTTTTTGTAGGTAACTTGGCATCCTTCACAAGACTTATTGGCCTCTGCATCATATGATAACACAGTCAAGTTGTATAAAGAGGATCCAGCAGATAACGACTGGAGCTGCATAGCAACATTACAGTCACATGAGTCCACTGTATGGAGCTTAGCTTTTGACAAAACAGGAGAGAGACTCGCCACCTGCAGTGATGACAGAACAGTCAAGATATGGAAAGAATACAAACCTGACAACCAAGAGGGTGTCATTGTAACTGACAGAGAGTCTGTATGGAAATGTGTCTGCACACTGTCAGGATTCCACACTAGATGTATTTACGACATTGCCTGGTGCCACCACACTGGCCTTCTTGCTACAGCTTCTGGTGATGATATCATAAGGATATTCAAGGAATCTGAGGACTCTGATCCTAACTCTCCAACATTTGATCTAGTTTGCACTAAACTGAATGCTCACTCTCAAGACGTCAACAGTGTTACTTGGAATCCAACTGGCAATAAAGAATTACTATCCTGTAGTGATGATGGCGAAATTAAAATATGGAGTTTTACTTCTGAGTAGACCATAAGACAATATTTCAATAAGAATAATTGTTAAATCAATGATCAAGTTACTTCAAAACATTGTTTATGAATATTTAGTTATGTAGGCTTTACAAATATGTTTAAAGGTGTTTCATAATAAATGACTTTTGTTTTCTACTATTCTGTTCTTATTTCCTTTTCTAATAATGTTACTTGTTGAGAACTAGCAAGAATCCCTAGATACTTATTTATACTGTTTTGAAAATATTTGCCATGCATGGATTTCAGTTCCCATCTGATGATTTTAACAATAGGAAAACGAATCTTCTCACAGAAAACTTTGAAAAGGTTTTATACAACATCAGTCAACATCAATATGTCTACCGGTGAGAAGATTGGTGTACCTCTAAAGAAGGTTACAGACGTTTTAGAAAACTTTGCATCAAAGCAGTTGTCTGAGAGCTGGGACAATACTGGTTTGTTGGTGGAGCCTTACACTGCAAGGTAAACATAATTTATTTAAATCTAATTTGATTGATGTGGCAAATAAGTTTCTATGTTTACATATTTGTAATTTAAATGTTTTCTTATTCCTACTACATTGTTTCCAGGAATATTTCAAAAATTCTTTTAACCAATGACCTCACAGAAGATGTTGCCCTTGAAGCTCATGACCATGGATGTGAAATGATAATATCTTATCACCCTCCTATTTTTGCACCAATGAAATCTGTAGTTCAAAGGTATGTATTATGACTATTTTAAATAATAATACTGAATACCCACTTGCAACCCTAAAAAAGGGCCTTCTTCAAATATTTTCCAAGAAATTATACTATAGAATGGGAGCATAAATCGAAACCACAAATAAATGTACGTGTGGTTTGTATTTTCAGAGCCTGGAAAGAACGAATTGTGTCACTGCTTTTGGAGAAACAGATAAGTTTGTATTCCCCCCATACAAGTTGGGACAGCGTCCGTGGTGGCGTCAACGACTGGCTAGCAAGCGCATTTCCTGTCAAGGAATCTGCGCCGTTGATCCCTGGCTCTGATCCCCAAGTTGGAGCAGGAAGGTAAACATTAGAACACTAATTAATACTGATATTTTATCATCTTTTGGTTTGTGCTACCTTCATATTAAACTTTGGGTTCTACTATACAGATTTTAAAGTGATTCACACAAGTACAGAGCTTTATCTGTCTGTATCAGCTATATTTAGTTGTGCTACTTCAAAGGCCATTAAATTTTTTATACTCTGCGTACTTATGTTTAATGGCCATCAATGTTTGTACCCTTTCTAATTATCTCTTTGTTTAGCTGTAAGTTTTTTGAATAGAATAAAATAAAATAAATAAAAAAATAAAATATGACATAGGCTCATCCCAGTTGTATTTTCCGTAAGAGTAGGATATGCAGTAATGAATAGGTATTTCATTTTAGATCCACTTTACTACTTAAACTTCAAGAAGTTACGACCTTAAACTTATGCGACATTTTAAATACACATTATAACATCTTGTGTTAGGTAACTACTTAGAAAAGCCTTACTTTACGACGTCTACAAAAAACATGCAACTTACCTTTGTCCCTATTAAAGTAGATGACCCAGTTGTCTTCGAATATATGATGAGATATTTTGCAACAAATGATTGCAAATGTGTTTAACAATTTGTTCCAGGTTGCTGCAACTCGCATCCAGTATTTCTTTGTCGGATGCGGTTACAAAAGTAAAGCAATTGACTGGATTATCGCATGTGCGCTTCGCCTTGGGGAAGGGGAAAAGTATGTCGAGTGAGGTGCTAACTGTAGCGCTGTGCGCGGGATCAGGTAGCTCGGTATTGAAGGGAGCTGCTGCTGATTTATACCTAACAGGTAAACACTATAAACTTGATATGAATCTTAACATTTTCCTACAATTATCAACTCTATGTACATATAGCTGATAGTATGTATAAGCTTTTGTTTTGATATAAAAGATCTTATTTATGTATATCTTTGCAGGAGAAATGCTTCACCACGACGTGCTTGATGCTGCACAGAAAGGAATTAGCGTTATTCTAACGAATCACTCAGATTCTGAAAGAGGCTTTCTAAAAGGATTTTCTTCACAACTTCAAAATTTATTAAACAATGAGGTACAAGTGTTCGTCAGTAAAGTCGATAAAGATCCTCTTGTAACACTGTAAGTGATTTAGTTAAAATAAAACAGTGCATTTACTAAAACGATTTTATTGTATTATTAATCTGTAAAGTTGTTATTTTTAAACGTTAGATCAACGGAAATACATTTATGTTTTACTTGTTTTAAATTACTGTTACATGTGAGATCATCGTTATCTTATTCTATGAATCTCAGAATACGAAATTACATAGCGCAAATAGGATTCAAATATTTTCGTTAATGCCTATGGTTCCTACGACTAGTCAAAAAAGTACTATCTACAACACTTGGCAAGACCTTTGTAAATGTACTTTCGTCTTCCATTTCCTATCTGCATAATTCAGTCCGTTTCGATCCCCTTGATGATCTTGTAGCTGCACTGAAAGATTTCCATTGTTTAAAGATGTAATCAGTTTATGGTTGTTAGAATTTTCATTAGAGCATGCACACGTCTTACTTACGCGGAGCAACTTTGTCTACACTTTTGTGTTTCAAAGCTTTATCATATTTCGAAACGTCTTTTGACGTTTTCTTTCGTCTGGGTGTTCCGAGACTTGGCTGAATTTTGCATATAGACGAAACGGTTCCGTTCTTATCATCATAGTTTATAACATATTCCTTACGCATGTTACTTCTAGTAGCATTCACCTTGGAGCCTAAGTCTTTCTCATTGCCCTTAGATTGTAACGCGGGAATTTGCGCTGTGTAAATTGATTCTTGTTTTGGTGATGCCTTTACTGTCTCTTTTGTAGATTTATCCCTGGACGAGTTTCTTTTACGACCACTGTGTACAACATGGTTGTCATCCAAACTTTCCTTATATTTGTGGTCAGCTTTTTCAACAGCCCTGCGACTTCTGTCCCTGGATGTTTCTTCAAATTCTGCTTGAGGCACGTTTGAGGTATGTCTTTGCAACGACCTGCTTCTATTGTCTGCTTTTTCAGCAGTTGATTTTCTATCTCTTGATGATTTACTTCCACTGTGTTTGCGGGGTTCTTTTGAAATGTTGAGTTTTTCTTCTTTACTATCTTCTTTTGTCTTTTCTTGTTTATCGCTAGAATTCTGCGGCCTATCGATCTTTTGCGCTCGTCTTGCAAGGGTATCTTTGTAAGCCGAACGTGAGATTGTATCTTTATGTATGGAGTGTTTGGTCCGGGGACTACTGTCAGTCCCAGAATCTGATCGTCGTTCCTTTCTTCGATCGCTGTAATTCAAACTAGAACTCGGCGTGTCCGATATCTGTTCGTTTTTGCTTTTATGCAATTCCGTGTATTGCGATTTTCTTTGCCGTGAATTTAGTGAATTTGTTTTCAGTTTTTGAACGTCTCTGTTCTCTAACGTGTCCGATTTGTGTATATGTTCGTTAAGATTTACATAAATTGGATCTGTGTCCTCTGATAGTTTTCTTTCTTTTGCAGATAATATTTTTTCCGTGTCATGTTTCGTATTATCTTTCATAACTCGACTAGAGCTAAAATTAAAAACAAACGGTTGATAAATAAGACGATAATATCAATCATGCGTGTTAGATACTTAGTCTTGTTATCGGTTTAGTAAATAATTAATTTTATATACATACCGTGTTGATAGATCTTCACGTTTATGTGACCTTTCAGTTGAATCACGTCTCAAAGCCTTCGGTGGTGCCGAAATACTCCGGGCAGTTACCTCGTCCTGCCTACGTGATCGAGAACGTCGCGTGTATGACGAGTCGGTTTGTACATTGATTTCTTTTTCAATGATTGGTTTAAGAACTTGTATTTCGTTGATTTCATTGGGTTTGTCTTCATATTTTGACCGTAATCTAGGTGTCGGTACTGGAGCGTAGCTGATATTCAAAGGAAGGTTTTGATACTCGGGGGTCTCATCAGATTCTGGTTCACTGTTACACACACTGTTTGAGACTTGTTGGATAAGTTTCACCGACTGAAATATACTCTCGTTGTCACTGTGTTTCAATGTACTTTTCACACTGTTTCGATTATTGTATGATGATGTATCTGTCTTTCCGCTGCCAACGCCAAAGTAAGTTAATTCACTATCCCGAAGTTGCCTTGTTTTCGGCTTCCTTTGTGTTGGTGACACTTGCAGGTTGTTGAATTTACTCTTAACATCTTGGAGAATATCGTCGGAGGCTTTATCAATCTTGATATGTGTCACAATCTGCTTTTCATGTTTTATACTGTCTTGTTTTGTAGGACCTAAAGCATTTTAACATTTTAGTATGTATTGTCAGATATTATCATAAATAGAGCTAATGTAACAGTTACAAGGAGGCAGGTAGCCATGCAATAATACGCGTAAGCATACTAACTAAAATAAGTTACGCGTCTTATCAGAAAAATTGCTAAGGTAGTTAATGAGGATTTCCGAACTCAGGTCGTGGAAGAAATTAACTAGCATTCTGTCATTTGTAAGTATATAATTACCTGCTTTAATCGTCCGTAAAACGTTAGGTTTCACGACAGGATCTTCTGCTGTTCCCGCGAATATAGACTTTACTTCATTGTTGTAGTGTTTCTCCGATTGCAATTGCTTATTGACCAGAGAGACTGCCGATAGCACACAATCGTTAGACAAGTCCTTATTCAAAAGCTCATCTGACGTCCCAAATGCCATGTTCTCTCCTAAAAGATATGGTTTGGGTTTCGGAATTTTGTTTTTGAGAATACTTTTTGTAGCTGCTGTATTCTCATCGGATTCACCAAGCTCACTACTACTAAGAATAAAGGGTGAGCCAACTCCGTTGGGCGTTGAGAAATCATTCTTTTCTCCAAACAACGTTATTGGCTTTTCAATCATATCTTTCATGGGTACAAAAGCGCTTCGTCGTTTTCTAAAATCTGTTGAGGGCGGAGGTTTCTCATCTGTTGCAATTATATTAACTTTACCCGATTCTGCAGCGAAATGAACTTCAGTTTTACAAAATTCTACTCTTTTAACTTTTCTGTCACCTTCTTCAGTTACTTGGTTCTTTTTACTGTACTCATCATTATCTGGCTCAACAGTCACGGGTAATGTTATTGACACTTTTCCAGTTGATTGCAGCGTTATATTATTTTCTAAAGGCTCTTCCAGGACAATGTCATGTTCTCGATAATTCTTGAATTTGGTTCCTCTGTAGTGTGAAGTTGGTCTGTTTTTTGATAACCAATCTCTAAAAGATTCTTCACTGTCTTTCTTTCTTTCATCCCTAGAAAAGTGTTTTGTGTGTGCGTAATCATCCATGTGATCATTAACAAGTTCAGTTGATTTACAAATGCCGCTATCGGTGGAAGATTCCATCGCTAGTGTGTCATTACTGTGGGTGATTGTTTCATTTAGTGGAGAGGTGTCTTCAAAACTATAGCTTTTGCGTCTCGTATTCCATTCATTGCTGCTGTTTAAAAGTGATTTATATTTCAGTGTGCTTAAAGTTACGGGCGTGTCCAATAGTGGGGAGTTTCGACTGGTGTTTCTACTAGAATGAATATCACTGCACTCTGAATCGTAGGAGTATTTTCTGTGGAGGTTTCGTCCTAGTCTTGAATCAAGATCAATAATGCTGGCATTATCTGTAGAAGAAGATTCTTCGCTAGGCATTCGAATAGCGCTACCTTGGGTAGAACCTCGCCATTTGGAAGGCTCCGAGATTTCGAAGTCATCTGGTTCAGTAACTTTATAATTTTCTGTATTAGGTTCTGGCGATGATTCAAATGGAGTAGACGATATTTCCAAGGGTTTCATAGGGGATGACGGTGACTCCAACAGGTTGAACCCCGAAGAAATAACCTGAAAAAGAAATAAGTACATACCTTATTTAACCAGTAGTCAATATTCCTAGAGGCAGATAATTATGAATAAATAATAAGCAAAAAAATTGTGACACACTTCAACAGTTATGTGCCTTGATTTTTCACGCCTTGCAAATATCGATAAAGTGTTAGCCATGTGTTAGCTGATACCAAATGTTTTACTTTAGCGGTATGTGAACAAATATGGTTATCTTACAGTTAACATTGACCTAATTGGATGAACATTAGAGGCGCAGCTCCTGACTTCTTAGTCATAGATGTAGGTTAACAATTATCAGCTGTGTACCGTGGTTTCACTCGGTTCTCGATGAAACTTCTTCTCGTACCCCGATAAAAACCCTTTAGTCCCCCTCGCCAAAATGAATCAGTGATTCCTGGGCCAAGTAAACTCTTCAGTTTTGTAATAATGTTTTGTAATGTTTCATCCGCATCGTGTGGGAACTACTCGGGGCACTTGAATAAAAAGTAGCCTATCTTGATCGGTCCAGTAGTTAGTAGTCCAGTAGATTACTGAGTTCAAGCAAACAAACCGATTCTACAGCTTCATAGTGTAAGTATAGTTTAACGAAACTTAGTAAAGCTTACCCTTCGAGAAGAGTGCAGCATGAAGGAGGAGGCGGGTGCCCCTGGGGCTGCGGACGAGTGGTAGGCCGCTCGCATGACGCGCACGCGCGCGCCCGGTCCGCTCGCGTGCAGCACCTCCATGGCACGCGCGATGCGACGCGTCACGCCTCCTTCTGTCACCTGAAATGGATGATATTGTTGTTTTAAGTTAATTGCCTTTCAAGACAAAGAAGTTTAACTTTTAATGTATCCTTCCGTGACGTTAAGCATCTTTGAATACTTAATTCTTTTTTTTTTTGAATTAACATATTTAATTAAATGACACCTAAATAAATATACTTATACCTATCATTTTTTGTAAAAGGGAAGGGAAACAGTATGCCAAAGTCAACAGTACATATTGGCAATCGTAAGCTTAAATATTCTCTAACTTGAAGGTACCACGCAGAGAACTAACTCTTCGAAATTTAACCAAAATTTTCTATCTTCTTCTAGTACAAACAAGTATAAAATCATCCGCGCCCCATGGGAACTACGCTAAAAACACGCAGTCTAGTATTTCCTGAGATTAACGCTTATTAACAAACTACATTATAATATTGGTATAGATACATCGTAATCTCTGCTTCTCCATAGCAACAACTTTCCTAGATTTCGACCGACAAAATGATGGAAGACATGCGTCGTGTGCGTCGCACCTAAAACAATTTAAATTTTGCTCGCATAGTTAAACAATTTGTTCGAGACTTGGGCACCTGGTTAACTAGACACTTGTAGATACTTGTGTTGATGACTAATCTACCAATCCTAGACTAACCGGGTTTTTGAATGCTATACACAATGGGCATGTACTTCAAATATTTAATAACAACATGTTGAATAAATCTCTTACCGTTGCTTGGCAATTCAACTCCCAAAGTAGTGTATGAAATATTCATGACCAAGCAATGGTGATGACCTCAACAGTTATTATAACTGTCCGGCAGCTGGCCACAGCATTAGACTTAGTTTGACTGTAGCTGTAGTTAGTGTAAATCATTGTCAAAATGCAATGTGTGCGTGCCCGAGAACTTCTTGCTTAGTCGTCGTGACGATTGTAGTTAGACTACTTTCATGTCCTGTGAAACTGCCCATGTACTTAGTGTACCTATTTCTTGGGCATTATAGAATAAAATGTATTTAAGATACATGTGACGAAATTAATTCAAGTAATGCTACTGGCCTAGGTTTTTAACAAAGAGCTTACGGAACGAAAACGCTTGCTACTTAATTGTTCCTACGTTTTACCTCCTAGCCGCCCACATTTTAGTAACACTTATTGACACACTATACGTACAATATAGATATCAGTATTCTGAATGATGTTGTTCCGGGTCTCGATTTCTGCATTTAAAATAATTATGCTTATGAACGCACCCACAACAAAAGAAACTTTTTTGCTTAAAAGCTCTTAAATTAATGTTACGTTTATTGGCAAGTACTTATTTAATGAACACGAAACCGATTACAGGTTTGTATGTTACGCATAGTTGTTGTGGCCTTCACAGTTATTAAAGTATGTATTTATTGTTACCAGTGACGCGATCCTTTTTGCGAGGGCGAAATGAAATTGCGGCGTGTTGTGATTGCAATCTTTTCAATGATCAACTCACTTTAAATATTGAACCAGGTGTCATAGACATTTGATGGTTATTTGCATTGTAGCCCACATTGGTTGTTAAAGTTAACTAAGATTACATTAACACTGACGCGAATTTTCTCGGATGGATTCAGTTAAATACCTTCCAAGTGCTTGACTACACATATGTATAATATATAAGAATTTAAAATTTATTAAGGTAGGCTTATCAATTAGGAAGATTTAAGTACCTACATTTGGACAGATGTTGCAAGCTTTCTATGTACCTATGTCGATCCCACTACTACCAACTTCTAAGACTTCTTTGTAGAACATCACATGGTAGTTACCTTCTGCCTACTATGATTATGATGTGATATAAGCAACATACGCAAATATACCTAAATGAGTTAAAGCGACTCCAATTTAACATTTAAATCTACCTTACCATGGTTTTTGCTCTATTATTTTCTTCTATTTATGGAAAAAAAGCTTTTTCTTAATACAAGTTGATCAAGGCGACTTATTTTAGAAGACTGACGTCATCTGTATAAATCGAACGCAAACTAAACCAGAAGGCTATATGCTACCCACTGTGAGCGCTCTATCGGCTCTTGCTGTAGAATACTAAGTAACTTATACATCTAATTTAGATAGATAAATAAGTTTATGTAAATCGCAAGCAAATAAAATCAGTCTTTGATTAATGTTTTTACCGTAATTACTTACAAAGGTAGGTACTCTACCTACAAGTTACCAAAAACGAATAGTTGGTTGTCAATATTGTACAACCGGTTCCGTTGCCGCGACGGCCTAGTTTAATTAATTCATGAAGGCAATAAGAATGAAGGCATTTGAACAATATTGCTTAGAGCCTGAAAACTTATTTAAATACTTGAATTTGAGTGGCAACGTACTTAATAAAAAGTCTAAGTTATACAAATAAATATGTACCTCGAGGGCAAGTATCTATGACCCGCATGACAATTGATGATGGTTAAAAGAATTGGTCGTGCATTATTTTATAAAGGAACTCCGCCGGTTTGATGGGTGACCATTGCCCAATGTGGTGCCACTGGGCTCCGAAGCGTAAGCTCTTAAACAATAATTAGGTAGGTAGGTACTTTCGGTACTGTCGGATAGTTCTTAACACTTTTTAGAAAAGCCTAAACAAACTCAGTCAGATTTTCCTTCTAATGAATTACCATGTAAGTAAATAGTGCTATGTAGTGAGAGACTTTATTGTATCTATACCTATACTTATAGAATAGATTTGGATAATAACATAAGAGCACGATCTATTGACATGGAGACGAACGCTCCGACACTCAAGCACGTGGTTTTTGCACAGTTAACGGGAAACTGACTGACTTATTAGTATTAATCAGCAAGCGTGAATTAGTAATGAATGCATGTTTGGAATTGTGAGAATCTTTCATAATGAAGACGGAAGGCTTAATTTGGCAAGAGGAGGGGTCCGTGGCCGTGACGTTAGAGTTTGTCGGTCGTCGACTTGCGCGAGTGGGCGTGATCGGCAACACGCAAAATCGATCTTTTACGAGAAATGATGCAGGAAAATCTACAAACTGGAAGTCTTGGATCCCAATGAATCATCTTTCTTTCTCATGAATATGCATTATTTATAAATAAAACCAATTAGTAAGATAAAGGACGCTGCTAGTCATAGGTAAACTAGTTTTGATCACAAAAACCGCACTTTTTAGTCGTCATGGGTTTTCCGAAGGTAAGAGTTTTCATAAATCAAGATTGTAAAGAAAAATACTTCTTGCAAATATCCTGAGATGGTTCTTTTGGAAAGTAGGTTAGTAAGTAGAATGTAATCAATGCGTTACAGCTGTTATTTAATAATTTGAATTGTTTTTAGAATCATTCATTACATAAATAGCGATTTTGCAAATAGCACCGTGAACACTGTCTATTTTTAATGTGCATGATAATGACAGTTGCGTTGCGAAGCTCATTACGATGCTTGTATGACATTAATGGGTAAATGATGATAAGTAAGCCCACACAAATAATACGAGACAAACAAACGGAAAGCGCGGTGCAGGCACAGCCTCGCCAGCCACGGCCTTTGCGCAGGATTTCCGGCAGTCTGCACACGAACCCGAATAACCATGTTGAGCTAACAACGCTTCGTTAAGTTACGGTTTACTGTAACTAAGTGAGAGCGTCGCACTCACAGCACTTCACAATTCACTGCTTATAGAAAATAGTGTTTTCGTTTTTCCATTTCCACGTATCTATGTAGTTACCAACCTACACAATGAAACTAAATAAATATCAATGACTCATACTTTGTCTTTAAGTTATAAAAGTTCACATGCAGAACCAGATTGTATTTTTATTGTTTCCTGGTTGATGATTATAGGAAATACATTAAGTAAAGCGATCAGTAGCTTCCTCACGTCTATTCCTTCACTTTCACTGTTCGACAATCAAGCGTTGGGATCGAGATTACTATTGTGTTCACATCACCTTCCTGTTGTAACACCTCTAGTTGTTACGTTATAACTTGAAATTATTGCCTTCTTGGATTCCATCGATTATTTTGTTATCTTTTCCATATTCAGATCTATCATAAAGCCTAAATTTTGTTTGGACGCCAAGATTTTAAAATTATACCAAGTTCGACCCAGTGAGACCGGTTTTAGTTATACCTGCCTTTATCCGCAATTATTCGTTAGAATGCCTGGGGATCGTTTAGCTTTGTCCACTGGCCCGAAAAAAGTATACCTATGTACCTAGTTCATCATCATCATCTATTCTTGATGTCACAATCGTTAGCCGCGTCCCATGGTTTTCAATTTAATTATCAATGTAAATTAATTACGATAGAGTTTTAAAGATGTGATACATTTTTAAGTGTTGTAATGCTTTTCAAGGATATCGATGTTTTTTTTTTATAAAATTTATCTTATCTAATGCGTTTGTTAAATTGCTTTTATGAGTCACGCCTACGTATAATTTGATCGAAAGCTGGGCGCCTTGTTAGATAGAGATGTACGCGAAATAATTTAAAAAGGTGACACAACGATTTGCGAGACGTAACTCGCTGCATTTTAGTTTGACTCTTCCACACGAATTAAAGGAATACTACAAAAAAACTTACTAAACTAGCTCAGACAGGTTTGTTTCAACATTTGCTCTCAACAGTAAACCTTATGCAGTAAAACACACGTTTCATTCTTTGAAATTGAATAAATATCCATATTATATCTCGAACGTCTGGTCGTCCTGAGTTTTAACACCGTAAAAGGAAATGACCACTTTAGTCTTTTGGCAATGACCTCTTGTTAATCGAAATGCCATAATCTTTACTTGTTCACTTACATTATATTCGATAGCTATTCACTTTGTATTCAAACAACACATCTTAACTTAAAATATGCAAATTAGAAAGCTTGCACCACACGTTTCTGTCTAAGATATTCATCCATGTCGAAACTTTTATTTATTTACCTATGTATTCCTTTTTTAAAATTAATCTACATATCAGCATTGCGTGATCTCAGCTCACATAATATATTGTGGGGTGATCTTTCTTTTTCTGGGGGTTGCTTGACCTCACCTTTCCATATTCGGCGGTTCCAGCCCACTCTCGACGCCATTGATCTGCCACTTCCATCTCTGTGAGTTGGTGTATGTCGTTTTTCGATATTGCAGCTACACTCGGAGGGAGCACGGGCTCGTTCGATATAAACGCACGCGCACGTTATTGCTGCGCGCCGGCACGAAGCCTACTGGCGGCACTGCCATGCCAGTCACCTCAACTGCCTTCGTCGTGCGAGACGCGGTACAGCCTCAACCCACAAAATAAATTTAAATATCGCCAATTCGTCATTGCCTTCTGTTGACAAAAACCGTACCTACTTAATGTCAACGCCCACCGTCAGAATGAGGTAGGTACCTCTCACGTAGGAAGCGACCTACGCTTTACGAAATACTGCAGTATAGAAACAACTCGGATCCAACACTTTAGAATACAATAAAATACACAAATAGATGTCAGATAACTTTTTATTGATCATTAATCAATGTCGTCCGAAGTCGAACTTTTTTTTACTAACATGGATGATCCGCATAGGTGCGATCGTATTGAGATCATGAGATGTGAATTTATAACAAAATGTAAGAATTATAGAATTTAAAGGGTTTCTTGCCCGGGCTATGGAAATGGAATCCTAAAAATGGTACGACGAAAAACACGTTTTTTTTTACTTTAACAAAAACGACTTGTAATAATACACTGTAAAGAAAAAACAACGTAAGGGCTGTAAAACAAATGTCAAATTAACATGGAGATAGCGACATTTTTGCCCATTAAGAAAAAGATTTAGAAGAAACAATTTATTGTGGACACAAAAGCAGACCGGGTTCGATAACTAGGGAAATGGCGAACTTCTTTTCGCACGCGGCACGTCCTAGTCCCGGCGGTAAGTAGGTAGAGTTCTTATGGTGCGTTCAGATCTGGCGATCACTCCACTCAGGTGCGGAAACAGAAACTACACAATTTTATTTTGTATGATACGTTAGATGCGTCTGTACAATAGTATTGTACAGACGCCAACACTTCAAGCTACTAAAATGTGTAAAATTTACTTAACTTTAGATTTTTAGGAAAATTAATGTGATGGCGTTGTACATACGCCTGAAGCATATAAAAGAGCATTAGGCCGTTAAGTAACAACGACATGGGTCGATCGACCGTAAGATTATGCTTCGATGGGCGCTGTCTTCCGTCGATGTATGACCAATTTTTCGTTACAAAGTTCCTTCAGACTTGTTACGGAGGGCAAGATGAATTAGTGGGACATCCGGGATGTAAAGGATCAGTTGGAGGGGATCGTTGTGGTTGGCATCAACTGCGCTCTTCTAAAAGCGAAAGTCAAAGGTACAGATATGCCAGCCAAGTACTAATAAACACATAATAAATTAAGTTAACCCTTATAATTATATTGTATGCTTAAAATTTGATTTACTTTAAAAAGTATCTGTCTCTTAAAAAAGGATTTGGGAGATAGATATTTTGTATTCAGTATTTAAGATTTACTTTTCCAAAAGTATTAGTATCTTTATGGTTTATTGAAGGCTATTTTGTATTGAAATACAAAATAGCTCCTTTACCCATATACCTATAAAACAAATCACTACGCAGGATTTTTTACACCAGGTTTTGAACGAAACACTTTAAAATTATTTAAATTAAGTACTACGAATACCAAACAAAACGGTGTCAGAAGTAGGCATGGGTAAAGAAGTTTGTACAAGTGATTAAAAAACAATGTAGAATTAATTATAACCATTTTATTTCACCATTGACAGCAGTATAAAATGCCTAACTACTTATCAAACATAGATTAAAAAAATATAGGTAATATTTTAGTAACACTTGATTAACTTTCATGGTAGGGTACACTACATTGCATAAGTAACAAGATGAACAATAATAATCAAATTTTGAAATAAATGTTATAATGTTTATCACAGAAGTTTTGAAGTGTAGGCACAAGCTTAACAACTATTTCTAAGTTGACTAATGTACAAATCTAATAAATAGTCATCACACATTTTTAATTCTAAAATATCAAGAAAAGCATCACTTTGAAATTTTGTTCTAGTATTCACACGCCTGCAATACTTGGCTATTAAAACATTGTTTTTTTGGTTTGACATACAGAAGTTATAAAAGATAGTTTGTTCAGTACTGTAACCTTTGTTGATACCGTTTTTAAAATACCTATAAAATAATTGGTCACTATAGTTACACATACTTTCTACATCTTTCCATTCCGTGGGTGTTAATCCAAACAGCAGTCCTACTGCGAGGCCCTTGACAACACATGTAACTTCTCCTGATCTATCAGTTATTCTTATTGTAGCACTCGAAGTAACTTTTCCTCTATAGTTACTGATCTTGACTGACTCGAGTGCATAGTCTGTCAGCAGACCCCATCCCACTGTATGAAGTTTTAGTCGTTTTGCTTCCGTAAGTTTTGAAGGAACAACAGAATTATAAAAATTATCGTCCGCCTGTTTCTTGTTCATGGAAAGCCGTTATTACACGAGTTGCAAAAAAACTACTTTGTTTATATTGATGACTTGTTCGTCGTTTAGCTGCGCTTCGTGTTCTTATCTTTTTATGAATAAAAATAAAAACTTCAAGAGTTGCGAATTCAAATTCAGTCAGCTGCTCGCTTTGCTTCTTATGTTTTCACTTTGACTGACTTTGACCTGAAGTGACACTCAGGCATGAATGACAGTGACAGCTGAACGTTTTAGTTTAGTTGTGAACAACTGGAGGCAATACCATGTCTTTTCCGATTTCCACTTTGTGTCCTACTTCTAACGAAACTGCCTCAATTTCCTTGTTATTTGTAATTGAATACATCATCATCACTAAACAACAGAATTAGAATCCTGAAGTATCAACAAGGTATATAGAGTAAAACGATACGGAACAGTTGTGAGTGATTTTATAGCTGACAGTTCTAAAAGTGGCATACGGAACGCTACCAATATTTATAAAGTTTTGACGTTTTAGAGGTTATATAAAGATTCTACTTGTTTTGCTTATATAAGACATATTTAAAGTTTGAATTGTTATATCCTTACGAGTTTACTATAAATTTGATTCAATGAGAATAGGCTGGGTTCACAAATTGGTAAACAAATGGCCTGGCAAAAGTATATTTGGGATGTATAGATTTCTTCCAATGTTTTTCGTACTTGGAGCCGCTCTGGAGTTTTCTATGATTAACTGGAAGGTTGGAGAAGTAAATTTTTATAATACATTCAAGAGACGTCAAGCTCACGAAATAATTGAAGAAAAGATAAAGAAATACTCAGCTGTATAAGATGCCGGCTGGAGTGACATGGGGTCAATACATTGCCTTTTCATCGGCGGCTATGCTTTCTATGTTAGCAGGATCGCAGGTTGTACATCAGTATTACAAACCTTTACGAGATCTAAATGAATACATTAACAAGGAGCTCAGGAGCCTGCCAAATAACATTCAAGTTAAAATTAGAGAAGAATTACAGGACGAAGGTATATTAAATAAAAGTTAGTAGTTATATTATATATTATGTGAAAGTAAATAAAACTTTAATTCTATAAAAATAACAGTTTGTATTTTTATTCTGCAGTTGGTATTTGGGTCACACATTTTTGTCCTTTAATTTGTATTCTTGTAAGTTATGAAGTGACCTAATTAATCATGTACTTCACCTATTTTTCATGTTGTTTTGTCAATGTCATCTCGCTTTAGTTTTTTGCAATCAAATAACGATGTATATTGCATTTTATGTGACAGACCTGTTGGTGCAATGGTTACCATGGCATGCGACCAAACTGAGGGGTCCAAGTTTGATCCCTGGTACGTTCAATATTGTGTGACAGGACAGCATTTGGGTTAGCTAGCACCCATAATGCAAGCTAACTAATAGCTTATGTCTTGGCTAACCGATGGTGTGTGAAAGGTGTCCTGATATTGTTATTTTCAAGTAGGAAAATTTACTAACTATACATAGGATCTTTAGTAAAGTGAAAAATATTTTTTAGATGATTCTATTAAGACTACATAGTTAGAATTAGAAACTTTGCCCAATTAAGTAAAACCCGATCTTATAATGACATTATACAAGAAGTCGGTTAAAAACAGATTATAAGAAAAAAATACTCCTGAATTTCTGCCATGACACATGCTACAGTCACTTCCATAAATTCACATCCTCTGCCTCTTTCTGCCTCTGCCTATAATCTATGTAAGGGTGAATACTAAAATGAATTAATGTTGATAAGGCCACATTTGACAAAGATAGGCAAAAAAAAAAAATGTTTATAAATTTTATTATATCTAGCTATAAATTTTGGCTCCACTCTTATAATAATATTTACAATAGGTACTTTAATTGTAACAATTAACTTTTATATTCAATAAATTATCTTAAAATTTTATAAAACTATGATAAAATAGGCACTTAAAGGTCATTTTTATAGAAATTAGATTAACAACTTATTTTCACCTTATTAACAAATATACATAGTTACTAACAACTTACAGTTTGTTACAAACAATTATTACAGCTTATAATGAAATTGTCTTGGTCTCATTACATTGAGTATTGTTAATATGATGTGCAATCTTTATCACATTAGAAATTACACAGTAGAAACAAGTGCAACATGTAGATACTGACTACAAATAGTATAATCTAAGGCTCTTAATTACATTTTATGTCTACCCCAACAATATTAGACTTTGTATTAAAAAAACAGTTAACTGCCAATTTATTTTTAGTTTTCTAATGTGTATTATCTCTCTGTATAAGAAAGAAACTATACAACCAAAACATTATTGCAGTCTTTACAAATATTTCAATTTTTTACCTTCTTTAGGTCATCTTGCTGAATTAGATATCGTTCGTCGTATCCAGTCGACGTGAGAACTAATAGAATCATAAATGCGAGGTCGCCCTAAACCAATTTTTGTACAAGCTATCCGCCATCCACTGACACCTTCCAATGACCATTGCTTTGTCTTCTCGTTGAAGCACATCATTGAACTTCCTGCATACTCCTCCTCCTGTCAAAATTATAATATTACTTATTAGCAGAGCAACAAGGCAGCAAAAACCTATTTTTTTATGTAAGTAAACAATGTGTGTACTTACATCACAGTCGTCCTGGTCATATAACGGTTCAGCACAGATTCCGTTTACAATGGCAATGCTGACATTTTCACACGTGCTCATGGGACTAGTCACTACTTGTACCCTTTGCAGTTGGTCTTTGTTTCTCGTCCAGCCTAAGGTGTTGCAAACATTTCGACTGGCTGGTTCTGCACCATTGTCTGGCAAACATATTGGTCTTACGAAATCCGTCATTTCTACTGGTTCCTCCAAACGCACTAGCGCTAGCATACTGCCTTCGATAGGAGAACGCACCATGCCAACTATTCGCCTTTCTTGTTGCCAAGGTGTCGTGCTTTGTATTCGCACAGTCCCAAATCTCGCAGTCCATTCAGCTTTTGGCTGTCCCTGTTGATATACGAAAGACATTGAGTATCCCATTCAAATCTTAATTACAGGCAAATAATTTATTAATGCAGCTAATTAATTAAGTACATACATAGATTTGGTGCATTTTATTTTCAAATTCTATCATTTTTATCGTATACCGTTTGGCCTTACTTGAAAGCAGGAGGCTGTAGTGACCAGCCAGGAGGGGTGGATGAGCGCGGCGTCGCAGGCGTGCACGTGTGTGCGCAACAGAGAGGCGTGCCACGGCCAGTCTCCCGGTCGCGCTGAGCGAGGCAGGCCCTCCACGCCGGATCCCGCGCCGCTACCGCGGGCAGACGTTACACCACAATCTGTTTTCGTACAAGTACACACATACATCTCATGTTCAGACATGGTGACTTGGTGGAACGTTTCAAAAAAGTAATGCAAGAGTTAAATAATTCGGTACCAGAGCCCACTTACCCAAATTATCACAAACAACTCTTATGACTTTTCGTTCAGGGCATTCACTTTTAACGAATGATATTTCTTGAGCGAAGGGGTCCACTATTTCCACATATTGTGGCTTGTCTTTCTTCGGATCTCGCTCTTCGTCTTGCTCTGCCTCTTCAGCATCAGGTACGACTTCTGCGCTTAATGCAGCCCTGAAATATACAGGTACTTATGTATTACGATTAACTTAGATATATATATATATGTATGTGGGTATAGTTGAGTTTTATCTACATATTACGAAGGTCCGGCGAGCTATGAATAAATGCAAAGAATACCTAATCAGGCAAGTAAGTAGGTATGTACCTAAGGATTTCTATGAGTCTATAAAGAATTAACAATACAGTGATTGTGTTTATAATTAGATAGGTGTGTAGTTACATGGGCAAGTACCTACTATAGGTACCTACTGACACCATTTGCTATTTTAAAGAATGAATGTCTGGTACGTGATTTTCGCTACCGCGGCCCTAGCATACGAAGACCTCCAGAAGGAACATAGTGGGTTTTAGTCAGTAAAAATTTAACACTCCCTCCAGCTGCACTCTCGGACTTCACACGAAAAAAATAAACAAGGAATGCTCACTTGAAGGTGAGCGCCTTGCAGAGCGAGGCGGCGACGCCGGCCAGCGCGCGCTTGTCGTGCTCGTAGGGCGCCGCGCAGATCTTGCCGTCGCGCCCGCGCTCCGCCCACACCGCGTACCCGCTGCGGCTGCGTATGGCACCCAGTGTTGACTCACTGTTCTCTCGTCTCCAGGATGCAAGGGACCGAGCGATCCATACTGCAGCAAAAAAAATATAATAAGAAAACCACCTTCAATCGCAACTACCTAATTCGATGCCCACTTTTAAATCAGATCTGATACAACTCAATCCTAACACTTTTCCTTGTACTTGGGTTTTGTATGTGACCAATGTTTACCGGGACTTTTCCGGATTGTCCCGCACTTTTAGAAGGTGAACGTGGTGCCGAACACGCCATTTACATCTCTTTATACTTCAAAATGTATCCAAGGAAAATCCCCAGTTTGGGATAAGCTATTGCTAACTATGGGCTGTCGTGATAGGTAGGATGCTGTTGGATTAGGGACGAGTAAACTACGGTGACTGCCGATTGCAAAGTATAAAATACTCTCAAAACTATTTGTAGGTAGGTACTTACGGCATCCAGCTTCATCACTTCCGTCAGGGCAGTCCGGCGTTCCGTCACATCGCAGATGTGTAGGCAGACAACGCGTTTGCAAGGCGCAGCGCAAGCCACTGGCGCCCGCCGAGGAGCAGTGCGTGCAACTACGCTCGTCTTCTGCGCCCGCGCAGTCAGGAATGCCGTCGCACTCTCGACGCGATAGTGCGAGTCGCTGAAGACCTCTTGAGCATTCTATTAAAAAAGAATATGCTTATAAAGCTCTCGGACATCCACTTCAGTCCGTTCCTAGTGATGTGTTTTGAATTACAGTGATTCCAAGTATCATCAATTTCATATTGAACTCGGAAGCATACCTGGTTCAGGAGCACAAGATCCCTTGCCAAAGTAGTCTGGGAATCTTGCACAATCAAAATGCGGTCGTAGTCGATCGGGCAATCGCGCTCCACAGCCAGCGTGGAACGCGCGACAATAAGCACGACACGGCCGGACTAGACGCTCATCCGAGCAACGAGGCTGTAGCATTTGACAAACAAAATCCTGAAATGGAATAAAATACAGGTAGATATTACTTTTCTGAATTAGATTACGTGCTATAACACGCGTACGTAATACGTAACTTATTGTATTGTAATGTAGAGCCGCTTGCCAAGGTCGACCTTTTGGTACACTGATCCGCAGCCTCTCAAGGCTTACGCACGTACCTACCTACTGGTCTTGAAATATTTTATGAGAAGAACATAAAAAAAAAATAACAATTTCAGTCACCATTGAATTAAATCACTTATGTATTTATATCTTATCTAATGATGAATGAAAGTGACGTTTACCTGCGCAAGATGAGAACACTCAGCATCCAGAAGTTCTCTGAAAGCGACGAGGTCTCGCATAAGAGCGTCCTTAGACGTGTGGCCCACGAGGTTAGGATACGTCGTGCTATTGTAAGGCAGGTGTGAACACAAGGACAATGTCACTGGAGAGCACTCCCGGATCTCCTCTACTGCGTCTGGAGTCACAGCTTCGGTTGTCGGAGCTTCTATAGGCGTCGTCTCTGTCTCCTTCAATTCCAACGATGATATTACTGAGTTCTCCTGCAACATATATACGGCTTTTGCTGAAAACCAGCGCTGAGACTCTGTCCAACAGAGTGACAGCAACATGCTGAGCAAGGGCCTTTTCGCGTGGATGTGACGCATATCTCCCCCACTGTTGTTGTGTATTGCCTTCTGTATTTCTATTTTATTATTAATTCGTTTTTGTTTGTATTATTGTTTGTATTTGTCTATGCGTTTATGTCCATGTGAATAAATGTATTTTCTTTCTTTCTTTCTTTCTTTCATATAATAATGGATCTAATGTTCTGTTGGAAAGAAAGAAAAAATATCCAGGTAGTAACTAATTTATTTGTTACATAGTGGTCATCGACAAATTGTGATTGATATGGACAGCATGGTTTTCCGAGCGAACAAAAGTGTGAAACTTGTTGCCTTAATTGGATTGCTATGGTGTAGATAGGTACTAATGTAACTTGAGCTACCAACGTGATTAAAGACGTGAATGAAATCATTATTACTTATATTATTATCGGAATGCAGGATTGTGCTCTAATACCTTGACAGTCGAGGTATGTACAACACAGAATTAATTAAAACAGATACTAATAGTATAAAGCTGAAGTTCGAATAAAGAGAATATTACAATGTTAGATAGCCCACTGCATTTATTGAGAAAAGCTATAGGATTCCTATTATTCGGGTGCGCGAATTAGTTCCCACGGGACGCGGATGAAACCGCTGGCGAAGTATTAAATACAAGTTAAGGATTTCATGTGAACTGCAGCTGCAAATAATTGCAAATTTACGAATCTAATAGCGTTCTCGCTGAGGTCATTTTGTGCCTTCATGACATTTCAATAAATACATGGAAGTTGGAGACTGTTCAATTATGAAGGTATCAGTGTTTATTATTATACTACCTATGTATGTAAGGCCGAGTGTACACGAAGTCCCCTTCACATAACGAAGGCTGACCCCAACATAGTTGAAAAAATTCTTGGAATACATTAAGAGTCGGTCAAAAAAGGCTATGGTTTCACCTAATGCGTAACGATATTGGTATAACAAGGATAAATTCCAGCTGCTACATAACTAATTAATCTACGCTTTCAATCTTACCAAAATAATATTGAAGTTCATTGTTCTTGCAAACAATACCAACGGATCAGATAGTTATGTTAATTCGACGGGGTGACTGCCCCACTGCAATGCAAGTCAAGAACATATAATACTTCTGTTCGCATGAAACTAACGCTAACTAAAATAAAATTAAGCCTAACTGTGCAATTAGCATGTGAATACATTTTTATTGTTTTGTTTAGAAATGTTCCAAATTAGGATTTAGATTTCTTCAAGTAGGTATGTGCACAGTAAAGAAAAAGAAGAATATGAATTTGAGCAAATAAAATCATCCAACCGTTAGGCCTGTGCACACCAATGAATTACATTTCCCTATTTTCTTCCATTAATTTCTTATATTTTTTGTATAACTATTTACACAATCTTCTCTCGCTTGTAAATAAGTACCAAAAACGTTTTTGAACGCGCCATCGTCGACGCGCGTTTGTAGCGATATTCACGCAATACGCACGCAAGTCAAACGCAGTCGGAGACGCGCTTTCGCATCGCGTATGTATCTAAAATCGCGGTGTGCATTAGCCTTATGACGCAGTTTCACAATTGGCTGATTACCTTGCTATTTAGCGTTGAAATCTAGCTCACCATGAAGAATTCGAGATCTAATTACTTATTAATCTTCGCGTGAGTTCAACGCATCTCTTGGATTAGTTGGCACAAATACCTCGCTAATCAAAGAAAAAGACCGGAATGAGTTTTATTAGTTATTGAAACAGTCATAAATTTTAATTTCAAGGTGACAGAAGACTAATCAACCCTTATCTAAGTATTGTATTTTATATGTTTAGAAGAGAGAGTATTGTGTCTGCATAACAAAATATGGTAATATGTGACGTAATATATGTAACTATACCTACTGACTTATCTACCGAATATGACGTAGAATCTAATGTTAAACCGTTTGGAAAAAATGTAGACTAGGTAAAAAGACCGTAAAGATAAAAGTGTAATAAGGTGCTAATTGAACTGCTTACCTCAATATGTAGCGTCTCCGGCAGTGTAGTTATTTTGCTCAGGTGAGTTGTAGGCGCGGCCAGTTCGCGCGCCAACACAGCCGTCACCTCTGCAGTGCTCACGGCGGTAAAGATCGGCTCGAACGATACCTCGAAATGTACGCGAATACCTTCTTCTGAGCTGCAAATTATTATGTACTTTAGTCTAATCTAGAAAAGTTTTGTAATGTAATGCGGCCGCAAAGTCATCGGTGCGGATCGCAAAGAGGTCGCCGAAATTCGGCAATTTTATTCGTTGTTTTGATGGAGAAGAATTATTAGTTATTTAGATTCAACTGGATTGTATCTTGACCTAAGTCGGGAATTCATATAATACATATTTAGTTTTACCACAAACTGCATAATTCCTATTACAGAAGTCTGAAAGGTAAACCAAGTTTTGCTATTTAGGCATTGCTGCTATTTAATGAATACAATAATTTTTGAGGGGTCGATTTTTTTTTAGTTCAGCCTAGGCGGCTGTTCACTTCTTAGCTGGTCATTCCCTGTGGATGTCTAGCTAGAAGTTAGGCATCCAGCCAGGGCATTGGTGGTCTGAACCCCTTCTCCTAGGCCTTCTATCTATTAGTGTTAGCCTTAGATGGCAACATTATTGTTTTATTTTTTCTTTTAACTGTAAAAAAAGTTCGTTAGTTTCTCTAACGCAACACTCTCAAACTTCTCAATTGAGTTTTATGTCCTACTCAAAGTTTCCAAAGCTCTTCTCGGATCTCTTAAAACCTAACGATGCTGTTGTATTTCAGGCTATAACTCACTAACTTTTAGTCTTTAAGTCTTAGTTACCTATCCTACTGGCTTTATTACCAATGTGGTTAATTTAACACTTGTATGGCATACATAACTAAATATACTATGTCTTCTCGCTTTTTGTTAATGGCGTTTATGGTAATGGCTAACACTTTATATTCATTACGTAACAGTCACGGTCCGTAAATTACAATTATGTACAGGTACTAACAAAAAGTAGTAACAAAATCAGAAGAAATAGAAGTCACGTAAGATGTAATAAAACTTAAAAAGATTTGGAGCAGCTATTGGCATAACAAATCTGTTTAGTGCTTCCGCGCTAACATTTTACTGAGAATGAGGAATATCTTTGAATAATATTTCAAAAGCTTAAGCTTCTCAGGGATGCGATTCTTTAGATTGTGTTGAAATCCTTTTCGTAATTGAGAGCATAAAAATGAGTCAATGTAGATTAAATAAACTGGGTTATCTATCGTAGTCCATCAATTCCGGTTAAGTGACCAGGATTTCAAACAGTAGACAGATTCACGGTTGGCATTGTCACATTACAATTTCCTATTTGAATTCAGTTCGCAAAAAGAAAGGGCCGGAACATAAAAGCATCGGGAACACAACCTTCTTTGTGGATTACCTACATAGTACGAAGCAACGTGCGCAGCATAGAAAGTGCTAACGAAGCTCTCAAACAAAGCACGTAAGTATCGAACTTTCTTGTATCAAATACATAGCAATGTTATATTGTCATATCAATGGAACATTGATTTTTATATCGTACGTTTTATAGTAGCTAGGTACATCTAAAGTAAAAGTTGTTTTGTATAAAAATGGTCTCGATTTCTACGACAACAAATGCACACTATGTCCGCTACTTGCTGACACTTATGAAACTATACTGCTCAAGTTAGTACTCAGTTGATAAAAAATTATGGACTGGTAAAAATATTGCTTATTGAACAATCTAAAACTAGAAACGGAACAATGTCATAATAACCTTTCTAGTCTCTAAATTACCTGTTGCCTTAACCGTATTGCTATCATAAGGCACAACGAAATTGTAGCGTTTTACTAAAATATAGCATGCGCAGGCGCACGCTCGATCACAGACCTCGAAGATTTCGAGAAAGTGTACTTTCTCCATCCATCGGTAAAGACATTACTAGTCAACAACCATTAACATATATTAATCTACATGTATATTAAAATCTTAGAAATGATTAACCTCATTTATGAATGGGCTGGTATTATTTTTGGCAGATGCGGTTTTGTCTTTGACACTGATTCAAATTAACATCGAACTGGTTTTAATAATGAAATTATAGTTGTGCTGCAGTCGGCAAGGGCAAGGGCTGCTTCGCTAGGTGCTTATATTTCTAGGAATTGATACATGTACCTACACTTAAAATAGTAATACAATAATCTTACCTGTCTAAAGCGAGTATATCTGCAGAAACAAAACAGGATCTCAGTTCAGAGTTTAAATATAAATTGTAAAGCGCCTGCTGCAGTTCATTTTCACGGGTCCGGTTGGCACGGGGTTCAAGGTCATTGACCTTTTCGCCCCCGCCTTCGTCTCCCCACGAACTCACTACGAACGAGCCCCGGAACGTTTGACGGTTTAGCGGATCGCCGAACAGGTACATGTCTGTAAAAACAATACTTACTCTTGAACATTGAATTGACCATACAATTTTTTCTGACTCATGTAGAGCATTATTGTTAAGTGCTGGTCATTACTACATTCTTACAAATAATAGTAGGCAAAGGTCAAATAAACAATTATTATGACCAAATTATCATTAACATAATGGGGTAGATGGGTAGAACATTTGATGCTGCATATTGATGCTTTGTTTATTTATACCATTGCAATAAAACCTACCTAATATCAAAGGAGAGAATGTGAGTTCCCTTACTCTCTCTTTCAGTTCGTCAGTTGACCACAGCCTTCAAGTTATCATAAAGAACATATCTCATCTACAGCTTTCGTGTTTCGGATGTCGTTAACGATATGCAAATGACTGTAATGGCGTGACAGAGCTCAAGGAAGTAAGTGGCCTATTCTATTCGCAAGAAACGAGCATAAAAAATAAAGATATCATGCAACAAACACATGATTATATAAATTAAATAATATATCTATAAGTACTGAAATCGATACAAGTTAAGCGGTAACACTCGCAAGTCACGGTACTCGCGGAAGTACAATCTCTTTTCTATATCGATCACTCTCAAAATTTAATTGAGGTGATCAACTTTTATTTTCGTGACTTCGCTCAATATCTGTACACAATTTTGCTGATGTGTCTGATACACAAAAGTTAACATTTCCTATAAGCTTTCAAATCTATTGATTGATTATGCAAACTTGTTGGTTCTATAACCTATGATTAGAATCATTATCGGATAAAAGCCTTCAAAGTTAATGTTTAACTAATAAGGCATAGTGCTGTTAATAACTTGAGTCTGCTATTAGGAGTGCACTTGTCTTCGCAGCGGGCTCGGCAAGGCCACGCGGCTCACCGGCCTTTGCTCTGCTGGTGACGGGCAAATGTCGCTCAGTTTACGCCTTCAATAGAACTGTGATACTGTTTACTAACAAAAGAATTTTAATCAGCTGCTTATTACACTGGCTGACCGAAAGTGAAATAAAATTACGACATCGCATCTTACTTGTTGCAGCGAATCGATTACCGATTGATATCAATGGGATTGTAATAACTGCCGTCCATTGAATATTTTTATTTCATTTGAAAATATTATGAAACTTGCTTTCCGCTGGGTTTATTATAACTACTCTAAACATACTTATTATCCGTTCGGCATGAATGGTAGATGGGCAAGAACTTGGTAGGTAGGTACACCTTAGGCTATTCCATCTGAGTGGTTGTGCAACGTTAGTCCTTTAGGTCAGGCGTTGAGTAATGTTACCATTTATGGTTGTAATGTGTACACCTAAAATTACTTGGAATCTCTGACAAATTGCAACATTCGCTCAAATTCATCCATGGATAAAGACAATTATGTGCAGATGTGCAGCAGGTGTTTACACTGCGTGGTAAATAACGTTCGTAAGAATACCCACGTTTTTGTAGTTACTTGGTATGCAAAGTTGCAAGCGCACCTTTAGAAACCAACTTGGCAAAAAGTTGAATTTACTTATTTTAACCTAGATTGCAAAGCTCCCGGCCGTAGGGAATGTTGATCGTTTAAGTCAATTTATACGTGGTCTACTACTCACTTGATGGGATAATAGGCATAAGACTACTAAGTATTAATATTTTGCTGTTTGAGAGAGCAGGTTACTCCTGATTTTTTCAACATCAGCATCATCATCTCCCGAGCCTTTTCCCAACTAAGTATGTTCGGGTCGGCTTCCAGTCTAACCGGATTCAGCTGAGTACCAATGTTTTACAAGATGCGACTGCCTATTTGACCTCCTCAACCCAGATTTTTTCAACATCTGTACAAAACCTTGAACTATACGTACGTCCAAAGTACACGGCGACTGCAGCTAGTAACAGCAGCACGAGCAGTGAAGCGAGGGCAGCGCAGCAGCCGCGGCAGGGCCGGCTGAGCTTGCGTCGTGTAAATCGGATGTCGCTGCTCACCGACATCGTCGACTCGGGCGCGCGGTGCCGCACACATCTCTGATTGCCGTTGCGGGTCCATCCATATCCCAGCTAGGGGAAAAAAAAGATAGCATAAATAAGCGTCGGAGAAAAATAATAAGATGGTCTGTCCATAACAGAAGTCTGAACATATAAAAAGTCCATGGGGGTCGATAAACTCGGAGAACTTCTTTGCGTGAAAGCGTAATATCAAAGTAATTACAACGTACACTTAAGTAACACACAACTATGTGTATAATTATCTCTAACTACGTAATATCTCACTACCTTACACAAAGCACAAAAGAACAATTACCTTAGGTAATTTGTCATTTACATTGCAGTCTGTATGTTATTAACACACATGAATGAAGGAAGGATATCAATGCCCAAATAAATACCATCACTAAATGGCGAGGTGTGAACTAATTTTTCATCAACCATTTCAAGCAATATCGTAAATAATTCAGCATTAAGCTTGGCATTCATTCGCTACAATACGTTTCAAATTGAAGATTGAATGACACGCTCTATCACCTTTTGTGATCTACATAATGGTGAAGCACGTACCTAAGTAAGTACTAAAGTGATACCAATTACGTAAACACTCTTGCTGTACGTCAACGATTGAAAAAACTAAATAAATCCGATACTGTCGAAGATTTATTGCGGACACAGTTTTTCAGCACGAAAGTTGGTTGATAAACTGTGACAACAACACACAGATGACTGCTCATGCTTAACACGCTTCCCATTTCCTGATAATTACATACAACACTCGTTATTTTGCGGACTGCATTGTCAGCCATATTGATTTGTCGCACTTACTCGAATTAATTGCTTATCTCATAATTCATACTGCGTTACATGACGTGATGTACGTAAGTTCTGAATTAAGAAGCTGATTATATCACAAAAGACATGTGCTCTTATAATACTTCCTATATTATGCATCTATCTTTCTAGCTGGTAAAAATATAGGTAGTTATGGCAAGTTGAGATACTTATCGTGAGCACATACGCTCAAATAAGCACCTGTATCTAGTTACCTTCTATTATTTGGAAGTATAAAAACCGTTAAAACGACAACCGAATTAAACTTGTGATCAAGGTCTGCCAGCTCGGTTCCTGCGCTTATGCTCGACATTAAATAAAAGTTTTTTGCATGCAAATATTTCAACTCTATATTTGTCTCATTCGCTACGCCGGGTGCCCGTAGCAAATGCCTACGAAAGCGTTCACATTTTTACAGACTTTTCAAAAATACCTTTAGCTCTAATTTAGGAGACGGTTGGGCAGAAAAGTGAATTAATGAATATCACAGCACAGTGCGATTACTTTAATGAATCAGAAAAGTAATCATTATAATTAGAACAGAAGTAGAGAAATAATTCATTAAAATTATTTTCTGAATACTGATTGTGTTTGTAAACTTATTTGCTAAATAAAAGTAGTCCGCGTTAGTTTACTTAAGACGAGAAGTTGAGTCATCTATGTAATAAATATGATAGGACAGATTACTTGTCCTCATCACGAATGCTTGTGTATAACTGTAAATGCCTATATTTATACACAATTTTGCCAATGAGCAAGCTTATTGACCTACTAAAATAAACCGTTTTGTACAAATCACGTAGTCACAAGTCATGGAACCCAAAAATCACACCATAAGTGCGTAATAAACAACAGTTATGGCATTTATTCGTACCTTATATGCATGAAATTATTTTTATGTAGTTTTAGTGTGACCAAATAGTGTGTTACACGCTAATTATAATGTTTATCGCACATATAGTTATCGCCATGACGAAGTAGCTAAGTTCTTGGGTAGTTTATAATTCGTACTTAATTTATTCTACCACTTTTACTGATACTACTTACATGTACTACTGACATTACTGATTTACCAAGATAATGCATAACTAATTTGAATATATTATTAAGATAAAGTTACAAACTATAACTAGGAATTTTCTTTATAAACTTCCGACATTTGATTATTATTACACACACCTAAACGTACAGGTAGACATGCGATAACGTTTGTGCATGACGTGGAATTAAAACGAGATAACGAGATTTTCAAAACTTAAAGTATTAGAAACCGAAACCACAAATAGCCTGAACGACTCGTAATGCCACGATCTATTTCAAGCGATTCTGTAGTCAACACTTATTACAGGTACCTAATACTAAATACACTTTCATGAAATGTAGGACTCTATTGATTATGTCATACAGATTAAAAAAGTGTAGATAGGAAATTATTTAAATTTAAAATGTCTTATACAGATTGTTCTCTAACAAAATCACTCTGTTACGGAATTTAAATGGCTTGTTCGTGGAAATCTCTTTATTTAGCAGAAAATATATCGAGCTAGCATTTTCCATCAATATAATTGTACGAAATCTATCATCTAAATGTTCCATCTACTTAAACTAAATGAAGCTGTGTTATGGCGCGTAAATAATAATGTAGATTACCGGCCAAGTTGTTTCGTGTAGTGTCGTAAGGTACATTACTATTTCTCCGTAGTCTCGAGTTCTAGATTTGAAACAGCGAGAAAATAGTTCGGTTGCGTCAACAGATAATGCTGCAGGTTAAACATTCTAAGGCCCGACATTCGAACTTTAAAATACCATTTCAGATTCAATTACTTACCCCATTGTGTTTATAGTTTATTGTAAAGGTTACTTAGACAACGTCTATTTACAATTAACATTCAAAATATTAGTTCAGTTTGTTATATGCTTAGCTTGAGGGTGAATGAACTTAGATCTACATATTATAGATCCCATATATATACAAAATATGCTACATTTACCAATAACCTTCTAAACTTTGATTAGGGCATAGCATATTCTAAATAGAACCTGTAAGTAATTTAGGCACCATATAAGTACTTGTACAACAAATTGAATACGATAGTATTGAATTATGATTGAACAGCTTACAAAAGTTTAGTAAAGGAAAGTGTTCAATATCGCAAGACATTTCCAAATTATGATTCTATGGAAATTATCACATCATTTTAAAGTAAAGGCAGGCCGCTGTTTAGCGACCACAAAAGCGTGACAAGCCTGACATACAAATGCCATTTGGACAAAAACGTGCCGAACAAAGAGAATATTTTGAAGCATTTCGAGCGAGCAGTTCCTTCTTGCAGTACGAGCAAGGTTAAGCTAGCTTTGGAAGTGGAAAGCTTTGTATGATGAAACTTTAAATAACCGATAGGAGCGAGTCATAATGATGTAGAGTTTAATGCCAGAGTATTGTAAAATAAATTGAGCATCTAATAACCTTCTTTGTGTATTCTGTGTTCAATAACTGACGAAACTATAGTAATATAGGTACCTATCTTTAATTATTCTCAACTGATTTTAGTGTCAGAGTGTGTGGATACCATTAAGGTACCTGAGTTTCTATTTGCATCCACCATCTATTTACCTGAATACTTACCAATAAAGGTTGAGTTGTGTTTTTCAGGCGCATCTGTTTGTTACCAAGTGTTCTTCTTGTCTGTGTGCCGTTTAAAAAAACAACATGGAGTCTTTAAGACTTCAACAATAATATCTTATAAGTAAAAATTGTGAATCAAATTCAGTGAAAAACTTTTATTAACATTAATTCAAGTGTTACACAGCGATGTTATTGACAGTGAATAATATCGGGGGCATTTAAATAAAATTCGAGTCATGAAATGGTGACCACTTTTTGCCCAATCGTCCTTCGTTAGAACTGCAGATATAGGTAAGACTAGCTAATAAGCACAATGTCAGGGTTTAAAATATGTAGGTAAGCACAATAGGTACTTGCTGAAAATGCGTCTGAAGTAATTTAACAATTTTCCCTCCCGGAAGATAAAGCTCAGTTTAACTATTAAAAAAAAAGTTAAAAATAAAACAGACCATTAATTATCATCTGCATACCACGACTTGTAAAACTACAACATCCTCTTCAAACTGGCAAATGGGATTGGACGAACAAAACCCAGTAAAAAGGAGTGGCTTTTCAGTTTCAAGTTTCGTTTTCCTCCGCTGGAGGAGACTATGCACATAGAGCTCTCGGAGTGTCTCGGAGTGCCTGTGTACTGCGTACAATGCGCGTGCAACAAGCAGCGTGCACTTGTCGCGACCTACATCCCGCCGCAGCCTCACGTTTTTGCTCGGCGCTGCAACAACAAAGGCGACGAGCTCAGCTGCGCGCACGCCTCAGCCTTTTCGCTGGTTTCTATTAAGATCTCTAACTTTACAATGCGGACGCCCTCACTTTCGTTCGGTACGTGCTCATTTGCAGATAATGGCGTCGTCGACGACCGACCGCTAATTTAAACGTGGATGAGTATCGCCTACGGCGACAGGTGACATCTTGTTCCCTGTCAGGAAACTAGAAATGTGAGATTAACGGAAACCTAACCAGTTGTGCCTTATATCTAGGATAAGCCTTATGAGCGACGATCACCTGGTAGATATTTTATTTTAAGCATTTAGACACGCTTCATTCGAAATTGGAAATACAAAACAAAGATGCACGAACGAAATAAATTGGCATTAGCGGTAAAGAAAACAGTAAATCACTGAAACAGTGTACCGAGTACCGATTAGTCGATGTAAAAGTTGATTAATATTTTGTCAACTGTTGCAATTACACGCGATCTACAACATTACGTGAACACATCAGATTAAATACCAAGGCAGAGTAGGTATTATTCGATTGGAAAAAACGTTTGTTTGATTTTTTTGTCTGCAGTTCTAGCGATTGTCAAACTTCATAATGATCTCATATTTACTAGGCACGTACATAAGTTTTATAAAGTTAGAAGCAAAATCATTCATTAATCTACACAATGTGTAAAACTTTAAATGAGGGAATTAAAACTATTTCATTTCCATGAAACTCTAAACCATGTGTTGCGTCCGGTCCACCTTCGTCGGCTACCTGTTTTTACATTTGCGTTCTCATATTATTTATTCTTTTCATAGAACAGGTAACTGTAGATTGATGACCAATGTCGGGACGTAACAAAGCATCAAAAAATTTATAAATTGTCTATTTATAAAATGCTGTTTGTGTTCGTTAGCATTGTCTTGAGAACAAGTCTTTCAGGAATGTAACTGAACTTTGACATTGAAAACATTGTGCATGACTCTACAAAACCAATGAACCGATCATAAAATATCATCGGCCTTCGCGCCTGATGGTCAGAACCTTTATACAACATGTTACTAGCCAGACCAGTCGGTATTTTTTTTTCTTTTTCTGCATAGTCCAGTTCCTATTAAACTTATTTTGCGACTTGCACAAACGAATTGCAAGGAAAATATTTTTTTTACTAGTTTCCTGAGGGAATTGGTGCCCCCACACCTGGATTAAATTATTCTTATGTAGAAGCTATATTACCTACTGCTAATCATCCATACAATAGTTATTACGTGAAAGAGTAACAATCATCCACCCATCCATCCATTTATACTTACAAGGTTTCGCGTTTATTATATTAGTAGGGTATTCACCACGCATCGTGGTCTGTATACGAGGCTGTAACCGAACCGCGCCACTAGCAACTCTTGACCGTTTTGAAATACTACCACAGTACCTATAGATCTGTTTCAATACAAGTGGTACCTATATCTGAGTATGTCTGTCTATTCAAATCTCACCTAGTTCTCAGTAAATAATATCTATCCAGTGGGTCCTACAGTAAGTCCATTGTAACTTTTCATAAAATACCATAATTTTCCTCTTTTTATACTTAAACGTAGATGAACTTCGTGACAAACGAAACAGCCAATAGAAGGTCGTGAACTTTTAAAGTTTGCTCACCTTGCTTATTACAACTTTTGTATTTAAATGTCGTTAGGTAAAAACTTATTTATTTTTATTGAATGATGAATTTAAGACGTGGTGGTGATCTAATACTTGTGCATTTGAAAATTGTTCATCTGACTTGTAACTGCGTAGTTAAGAACAAAATTACAATGATTCCTGTAGTTTTCCCCCATCCTGAAGAAACTACTAACCATTTCATGGACATATGTAATTTAAGTTTACCCCATACTGATAAGAACACATACTAATCAGTTAGGTTAGTTTCCAGCATCTACCTATAGTGATAGTTTAGTATTTTTTTTATACGGACACACTGGTAAATCACTGGCTAATAAGTACATTGACAAATTCTAATTTGTTGTCTACGCGCGTTGTCGTGTGCGGTCAGCCAACACTGGCCGGCTGCGACCCGGATCACGGATGACATCGCTGCGTCTGCGCCGCTAATATCAACACTGACACACTTCCCTCTCACTCAGTTCAGTCATTCTCCAAAAAGTCGGAAAAAGCTTTACCTTAGTAAGTGTACAAACTCCTTGTCTGATTTACACTTTGCAACATTTTTATCCGACAACACTGTAGGTAGGGCAAATTTAAATATATACTTATACTAAGGACCACATTGTAGGTGGTTGAATTGAAGAAGTAGTTAATAAACTATTATATAATCTGAATTAATCATGGAATTTACTTAAGTCAGTTTATTAGACTTTAATTTTATACGATCAAAACATAATTCTATAATTTAAATTTGAGCGCATCGCGATCTCTTTGGTCATTAGAAAACGTTGAATTGAGTAAAGCTTATCAGTTGGATTGTATCAGCTCAATTAGTTTTATAATAGCTTTAATGCGATATAAGTGGGCAGGTACCAACTGAATACTATAATGTCATGCCATAGGTGTGTCGAATTGCCGATGCTCAATCACTTTTCTTACCTAGGCGGCTAGCTACTGCAAATAATTGATTACATTGCCATATGTAGCCAGTATATTAGCTGAAGCCTGTCTACAAATTTCTCAAGATTCCTTAGTTTGCGTTCATTTCAAATAAGAGAAATGAGGGTCGACTTTTATATGTAGGTTTATTTTTTTTTCTGTAAAGAAACAGTGTTAATAATATGTAGATACTCGTCCATCATATTTTGTCAAACTGGGTTACATATTATACGCTATCGATACAAATGCGTTTGGCATGTCGCTGTGTAATGGAAACGAAATGTTTTTGAAACAAATTATTGAAGAAAGCGTAATATTGCCAGCTAATCTCGTGCGTATTCTCCTGTCTAGTATCTAAAATGAATGAAGTAACTGGATAAAATATTTCAAGATACAAGCATAAAAATGTAATTAATTAAACAGTATAAACAAACGATGATTCACCATGAGCAAATGAAATAAAAGCCCTAAAATTCTATTCGCCTGCTTTTGTCTGTCCAAAGATTCATTCGTTATATTCATAGCGTGTATAAATAAGTAACCGCTGATCACAAACGTGCCCAATACCTACATCCTACTAATATTATGAAGGCGAAAATTTAAGTACGGATGGATAGATTTTTGTGACTCTTTCGGGCCAAAAGTACTGGATATATATTCAGCATAACATAAAGGCTACTTTTTACCGATGTGATGGAAGCATTACTCTCAGAATTAGACTGAAATTGCGGGCGGAAACTAGTATAATAATAAAAGATCTCATAACATCCTCTCTCAAGTAGACAGATACAATTAAATAAGCAGATTTATAATAACTCGACATAGATACATATTTACGACGACAGAATGATTAAGTTACTTTAGTAGTGGTTTATTATATTTACTAATTAACATACAATACAATATGAACCGTTTGTTGAATATTATTAAATGTGATGAGTTATTAGTTCGCTTCCGGCCACAATATTATTAAGAAAATAATGAAAACAGTTTACGGGTCAGATGTTTTGATTGGGAATCATATTTAAGAAACATGTGAGCTACTAAGACCAAGCAGCTTTATCGAATTGATTTAACTGCATCGAATTGTTTAATGCGATACTAATGTAAACCGGTAGCTATCTGGTCAAACTCGACTGTGGAACGTATGCTCAGCGTACTTGCCTATTTTTGTTTTGTGCAGATTTCTAAATCTATATTTTTTCACAACAATATCAAATGACCTTCTGTGCATAAAGTTCAGTATTGACGTTCATTTATCTTCAGATGTAGCGTCCAAGGCACACCGGTATTTATATTTGGACAAATGCATCATTAAAAACGTTCTATTAGACAATAGACAAGCATGAGAGCTGCGCACATAAGCTCCTGGAGATACTGTTTCATAAAGAGAAAGTGGTGATTAAAGATAACTGTCACACGAATAATTAAGCGAGATGAAATCTTTGATACCATAACAATACCATTGATCCCACGCGTGTCAATAAAATTAACCGCTACGACACATACATGAGAAATTAGAAATCAGCTCGTGTTAAACTCACCTCAGACTCCCATGCATCTTTGACGGGTCGCGGTTTACTCTCCTTCATGTTTCCAGAAAACGTCATTGCAACGATCCTTCGGTCCGGGCGCAGCACTGTCACACTGTGACCCCTCGGCCGGGACTCATCGGCTGATCACTACACACACTGAACACGTAGTTCTGGATAGCTTTGTTATTGAACACTGTCACTTTCTGTTATGTTTGTGTCGGAGGTCGGGCAGAGCATGGCGGCGCGTGCGAGGACGGCGGGTCGCGAGGCGGGCCGGCTCGGACTGAGCGCGGCGTCTCGCGGTAACGGGCACGCACTACAGTTAACTTTCTCTCAGCCCAGTCGCAAGACCATAAGTTAGCGCCATCGAAAGTCGACACCGGCGCAGCCTCACGGGTCAAAGCCTTCATTAATATTTCACTAAACCTCCCCAAAACAATAGAACGACTTGCTTGGGTGAGCAGCCTTTTCGTGTTTGAACGGTTAAGGGAGAGAGGGATTTTGTTTGAAGTATATAACTCATATTTAAATTAGTACCAGGGTTGGGGTTGAAACAAAAACAATATTGTATAAAACTTAATGTATAATTATGATATTTACAGACTTACTTTATATAAAACAAGTAATTTTATAGCTATCAATATATACTCATTACAACAAGTCATTAATAATTTACATGATGTTTAAAACAAAAGCAACAGTATACAGATTACTGAAGATTAGCAATTATAAATCGTAATAGCACAAAAAATTATGAACCATATTTATTGGAAATGAGAGATTCCATAATTTACATTATATTAAAATTATATACAGACATAATTTTAAAAGAATGTTTATCGATATAATTGCTTTAAAATCACTACCGCAATACATGGATTAAGTTGTGGTTGATATTTATTGACGATCGTCATTTTACGATGCATACAAATGGTTTTAACTTTTGTCGATCGATACTTGGAGATGGCCAAGTCTTTCATCGATCGACAAAATAAATGAATGTGTAGGCTACTCTAGTCATTTTCTTAATGTTCAACCACGTTGTATGTATAGTTAGGGTCAGATAATTATAGTAGAGTATATTAAACACTAGTACATATTACGTACACCGTAAGTGTAAACATGGAAAAATATTTTAAGTCAACGTTTTAACAGTTTGCCTGCACATGTTATCAAAATACTTTGTGAGTTATATTAAATTATTATTTATACGAAGTTTCTATTTCGTCGCTATGCGAAATATTGCCGTGTTGGTGGTGCAGCCTGCACGGTGAAAAAACATACAGTATTATTGATTTTTAGTGAGTCAACGGAAGTGTCACGAGCTTGCAAGATTAGCTACATAATTAATTTCTTATGCGAAATATCATTTTAACATGAAAGAAAAAGTGAAATCGTATTAAACACTAGAAATTAAAATAATTATATCACATTTGATTTTATAACAAATAATATCGCAAGTTAATAAATACACTTGTATAATGCAGAGCCCGAGGAAGGCTGTTTGTGTCTTTAACTGTTTCTCATACATACACAGCGTGTCATAATCATGTCAGCTAGTTAACAGAATTTAGTTGAGCCTTAGATCTTTGGAAAATCTGAATGTCTTATTATGTAATATTATATATCGATAAACATCTACATTTTATCTTATTACTTTTAATTGCAAATCTAACAAAATCGTTTAGAAAAATAAGTCGTCATTTTGGCTTCCACTTTATTCTATAATGGAATGGTCTCAAGAATAACCATTATATCAACATTTTTGTAGCTTGCTATAATAATTTTGTATAATGTACTGTAATTACGCATTGACTTAACATAACAGAATAATTGCTATATAAAAACACGTGTAGTGAAAAATGTTTTAGACTGATGCGTTCGTGTTACCAAATAGACTCCAGCGCCGACCGCGCGGGCCGGCACTCGCTCCTCCGTCGCAATCAGACCCGGATGACTTACTCATGAAAACACGTCACACGAAATGGCACCGCTACTGAACAATACATCGCTTTTAAAAAATATTTATAACTGATTCCTATCTATTAGTTACACTAAGAAGAATTATTCTATACAGTAATATAAAAAGTTTTCAACGCTAGTTCAAATAATGTCACTCAGCCGAACAAGCCGATAGCATTATTATTGCTCTCTATGCACTGCCGAACCGATCGGAAGTGTACAGTCTCGGCGAAACAGAACGTATCGACACGTCATCACATAATCACTGTAATCTCAGAAGGCGTATAATAACGTATTAACAGCTACAGCTTTATAATAGCTTATTGAATCATTAATTAGTGATTTAGTTCGTTCAACGTTTGAGTAACTTACACTAGAGCTAGGCTACAGCGACAGGGTGTAACAAGTTGTTCCCGCCGAGGGTGCTCGCCTCGCACTCGATGGACATAATAAAGCCTAACTATTCAACACGCTTTACATTGAGCTCAATATCAATATTCAGTGTTATTTTAATAACAACAGTGTCTATTAGTGAGTTTTATAATCACTGAGTTTTTCCCTGTACTTAGGAATCTCATAACTGGACCAGAAGTCTTATCGAATAATCACAAACTAATTGCCTCTGTTCTGATGGTCGACTATGGGTTTGCTATGGTTGCGTACATACGATTCAATTAAATTATTTATTACATATTCAGTAAATTATATTTACTACAATTGATACATACATATGTATATCTGTCAAACTATGTCTTGTTTTATAATGATATACCAAGTAAACTTTACAGGAATTAATATTAAAATGTAACTTCAGGAGATAATAGGTGATATATCAGTGGCAGTAGTATACGATTTTGTGTTTGGCTATAATTGAGCAAATAAACACGGCAAGTGTAACGGATGACCAACGAATAGCATTAACATTCGTGCGAATCTTATCCCAATGTAATTTTTCACAAACGTATTTGGAAGCACTTTAAAGACATCAAATAATTATTCCAAAGAGGTGAACTACCGCAGACACTCTAGAATCAAAATCTTTCTAACCAATATAACACCTAAAATCACACATCTCAACAAAATCTCATTGGAAACTAGTCAGTGAATGAGAATAAAAATTATACGATTTCAAAATCAATAAAAATGTAAAAACGAATGCTGAAACTGTATGGCAGTATCTCCAAACACTAACACCAAAGAAATGCCGCAACTTGTAAATATGATTCAGAACGATTTATTCAAGTTTTCATCGAGGAAGTATAAAAGAGCTGTACTTATTATAAAACATTGCATTTAGCGCCGCTGGCGGCAAATAGTTGTATTGTGATCGAGTCTACCCTACAATACGACACACAAAGAAAAAAATAATTTGTGACCGTAACATAATACAGTAAAAATTTTATGCCAAATAAATAGTTAAAAGATGAAATCTAGCTTAACGACTACGGAGCTAAGAGCTAGCAATATAAGAAAAATCACAAGTATACAAAAAATACAATATGTCGGATACGTCTCACATATCAAAATAATTCACTTGTAAACGTTACATACAATTCACATAGTTTGAAAGCGCATAATCTCCACCACAATAAACAGTATCACTAACCTTTCTCGAAGGTCAATTCAAAGAATGTATAGTTATGCTTAGAATACGTCAACTTAATTATAATAAACGATACCATAATGACAATAATTGTACTCGGCAATAACTACGATACATAGTAGGTAAATTAAAAAACAAAATTGCACTCTCGGTACGCATGTACAAAACGTAACGTCAGAACGTAAGTTTAGAATATTCAACACTTTACCGATGGGTTCTGGTAAGTTATTGCATACGAATCTTCCAGAAAACGGAAGAAGTCAATATAAATAACGTTAAAAATCACAGGTGCGGCCACGGCCAGTGGTAGTGAACGTGTGGGTCGGTGGGCTGCAGTAGCGCAGCAGTGCGGCGTGCCTCGTGCCGCCGCGTGCCCCGAGTGCCGCGTGCCCCGAGTGCCACGCGCCCCGAGTGCCGCGTGTGCCGCGCGCTACTGGCCGCGCGCCCTCGCGCCGCGCCCCGGTCCGGCTCTAAGGCACAGCCGTCATGGTCTGTGGAATCTAAGGGACAGACACACCTCGTCAGAATCTTACCCAAAGGGACAGCGTCGTAACTGGAGATAGGAATTTGGGTGCTATTTTGCACGTTCTCCGTCACATGTCTTGGAAATCCCCGTATTAAAGGATTTTCTGGAAATCGCGGCTGTAGATACGAGTAAGTAGTGGCAAATAAGTAAATTACTTAGACTGCGGCAATTTTAGTTCTATTTAGTGTGCGAGTGTGAATCGCTCTGTGAATTCTACTGCTTTATGATTAATTGAAACGATGACTAAAATAATTGTGATGCAGAGTCGCATATACCTGGTCAGATGCTTGCTCTCCTCGTGCACAGCCATCTCGGAACTCTTAAATTCGTTGAGCTCGCGCCTGATGGCCGCCTTGTCGCGCGGCGTCAGGCGGGTCCACGGCTTGTCCGCGCGCCGGTCGTAATCATGAGCCTGAACAAATATTATAATTATCTATAAAATATGCTAATTCATTTGTCCTATGATATGTGTATTCATGACGTTAAGCAATGCTGTCATGTCTTGACGAGTTCCTCCGTGTTTCGAAAGGAACGTTAAATATGTGAGTCTCGGCTGTAATTTGTACATCTTTGGCAGTCGTTATGGGGAGTCAGAAGCCAAGAAAGTCTGTCAACAGGTCCTTATTCTTCTTAGTATCGAGTTGCCTGAGCAACTGGGTTCGTGAGATCAGATAGGCAGTCGATCCATGTAAAACACTGGTACTCGGCTTCATCCGGTCAGACTGAAAGCTGACCCTAAGGCAGTTCGAAAGAGGTAAATGAGGACTTGTCCTACGATACTAAGGGCCGGTTTTACAGGTTACAGGTAGTTACTATCTACCAGATAAATTCAAAAATGGAACAGAATTTGTATGAAATTATCTACCAATGGCCGTAAATACTACGATATGTTTAGTCTCGTAGGAGTTCGTAACAACTGTATGTCGTGTTTCAGTATTATATTACTGACATAAACTATATTAAACACGACAAGGCCGAGCCCAAGCCTTGAAGAGCGGTCCCAAGTGACGAAAACAATAAACTACTAATAATATGGGAAGGTGTACCTGCGTAACTTCGATGTAATCGCTGAAGCGGATGATCTTCTTCTCCTTGAGCTCGTCGACAGTGGGTCGGAAGCTGAGCTTACGCAACAAGTATCGCTTCTTCTCCTCCTTCTGCTTCTTCTCCTCGGCGGGCGACTGGCCTAGAATAACATGTTTTCTTTAATTAATTTGTATGGAAAGAGTATTCTTTTACGGTGGTTCTTTCATCAATAACTTCATTTTTGTTTTCAATGAGATCCAGTATGGTAGAAAAAATATATTTAAAATTATTTACTTCACTCCTTAATCTTACACCAGGTGCTAATTACTATCAGCGTAGACAATATGATCATCTAAATAAAAAGCGCAATGTAGGGCGCGGTATGTAAGACGACGGCGCTTACTTTTGAGTATGTTCCGCTCGACGAGCTCCTCAGCGGTGGGCCGCATGGACAGGCGGCGGATGAGGCGCGCGCCGATGGCCTCCCACGACTCCTGCCGCTCGTGCTCACTCTGCACCACCAAGATGTTCCTGCGCACACATCACCCACGTACACACCACGTATCCCAACGCACTCATGTAACTCCTCTCCGAGTCTAGTCCGAACACTAACAATATTTATTCTCTGCACTTGTTCCCCGACTGCTGCCAACCGACCGACAATATAAAATTCGCCAAAGCTTACGTGACGCTCAAAATGTTTTCATAATATCCGATTAACATACACACTTGGCTAATCCCCAAGACCCGTAATTTAGCGCCCAGGTTTAATTAATAAATTAAGCTTGTTCTAGAATTTTAGCGCTGACTAACGTATCGTTCTGTTGTAAATGTACTACGGCGTTAAACTGAGCTTCTTCTATAATTGAGCTGAAGTGAACATAGTAAATGGTTATTCAATAGGTGCTATAAGTGAAAATTACAACAATGCCAATGCCAAGAGCGAGCTTAGAAACAGGAAGAAATAAAACATTGATAACAATGACTTTGACGGTGCTGACGAAAATAACGCTCCCAGGCGTGCATTGTTGCCAGACGGTGTGGAGTGGACTATTACTGTGCGTGCCGGACCGCGTTACGTAACACTACACGTGCACGTGTTGATGTTCAGCCCGAGCGAAACTTTATTCACTAGGCCTGCATCTATTGAGGAGCTCTTGTAATTGTCACTACCTGATAGCGAGCCTAATCAATCGATCAATCGCTTAACGTATCAATTATTTTGTTGTATTGTACAACTTGTATTGACTTACACAGCCATAGCCACAAACTTAACTAACTGGAATTAAAAAGTAACATAAAAAAATGCAATGGCAACCGTGATTTATCAATGTGCCATTAAAATAGACATGAACAACTGTTATCGTTGGCTTTATGGCTCATCAGCTTTTCCTTATTATTTTGCTCCCGAATTAGAAATATGAATATCAAAGGTTACAGGGAAAAAAAACCAATCGTCCTTATACGCACTTGTTTTATTTTCCTACTAATTAATCTATACTTATATCAATAGATATTGGTTTTGAAATAACCATCTCTGGAGCTACTGAACCGATCCCAAAAACGACGTCACGGTTAATCCGAAAAAATAGTGTCTAAAATATTGGCTCTTGAATATCATTATTATTAAAAAATTACATAAACAGGAACAATCGAAAAGTGCGAGACGCATTCGAGCGCCTTTTTTAATATTACAACAATTATAACTTATTATTTTTATATAAATTTAATAACATATATAAAATTATATTTTTAAAGAGGAAAAAAGTGTTTTTGTATGTGTATGTTTGTAAGGAATTAACACAAAATCTACAGGAAGGCTACATTCATCCTGACTAACATAGGCTATATTTTTTCAGGTACGGGCAGTTGTTGCTACAGGACACGGGTAAAACCGCGGAAAACAGCTAGTGTTAGTGTGTAGCAACCCCACTGCACATCGGCAACTCTCCAGAATATATTTCTCCCGTGTAAACATAGTAATTAGTATTATTACACGAACACGTAATACTGCCAGCACTCATTAGCTAGCGGAACGTAGGAAGTGACATTGACAATGTTGTGACTATGATATCATAGAAAGGAATTTCAATTATTTTTACGTAATGTCTTACAAACAGATATTAGTATTGTCTGCGATTTTTTTGTATGTTTTTTGGCGAATGGAGCTGGAGTTTTTGTTTGATATTTGTTTTTCGTTACTAGCGGTTGGTTATCTCCACGTGTAGATCACTTGTACCTACGCCATTTGTAGTACCTACAGACAGTACACAATATACGCAACAAGTTACAATGATTTATACTTTATCAATATTAATTGTTACCATGTATGTAAATTATTGCGCATTTTTTTTTGTGTTCGGTTTTTTATTGAATCTTAAACTAGCAATTATTTTTTTTTTTACTTAAGTGATATGAAGGCGTCTACGCAGAAATTTTGGTACAATAGGATTCTTTCTTTCACTTAATTTGGGCTTTCAGACATGTCGGCAGGACCTAGATAGGAGGACAGGAAAATAATGACGCAGTACCGAGAGCTTCACGAGCTCTCCATGGGTAGGTAAGTTTTTTTTTATACATTTACATTCTCGTGGCTAAGTAACAGCCGCACGGGTCGATCGATCATGAGGTTAAGTAACGTTTGCCAAGGTCATTTTGCCGCGGATGTATGACCATCTTATCATGACGAGTTCCTCCTAGTTTCCGAAGGCACGTTAAATTTGGGGCTCGGCTGCCATTTGCCATTGATAGTCGTTACGGGTAATCAGAAAGCAGAAAGTCTGACAACCAGCATTACCAGGAGGTACCTACATATAAATAAATTAAAGGCCCGGTGACATTTCCCTTCAATATATCAGTCAACACACTGGCAGCGTAGTGCCAAACATCTTACGACATCAGTAGGAAGTATTGTTCAATGCGATAGAAATGCGGTTGTTTCACGAAGGTCAGTTACAATAGCTAGCAATCGGTTAGACTGGAAGTGCAAGGCCTTGTTTAATCGATAGACGATAATGACTTAATTGACTAGATAAAATAATAATTAAGGCCACCCTTATCAATCAGAGATAGCTATTCCTGACATGATATTATATCACGTTAGTGTTTATCGAGAAAATGGTTACGTTTTATACAAAAATGTTTCACTGCAAGTATTATGTAACATCGGACAAGCTTATTTCCACTGCATTGACAAATTCACGACTCTATTGGGAATTTCATGATTAAAAAAATATTACATAACTCTGGCTGGTAATCGATCATAGACCCCACCCACAACGGTCGTGTTTGCAGTAATTAGAACAGAGTTGCCTTTTTTACACTAAAAGTTGTGGTAAGATACTTGGGTACTAACTTGTTTTTATAAAAATTCAAATCGATGATTGTGCACTTACTATTTGACTTGTGTTTAGGTTCTCTTAAGCCAAAATGCAAGATCATTACTAATTCAGTTGTGGAAGTGGAGACTAAGCACTACACAATTAATGACCAAGAAATAGTGTTAATCTTGCCGTCCGACATAAAAGTTTGGTAGTAAGTAAGAAAATGGTCTACTGTGCAGGTTATCAACTAACTTCAGACTTGCCAATATATTTCGGACGTAGACTGGGTCAAATGTGCATTAGTTGATACGTCGGACATAGACAGGGATCGAACATCGATTGACACTATTATGGATCATACCTGTTGATAAGCTCCTGGCGGTCAGGGCGCAGCGCTAGCTTGATGTTGAGGCTCTCCTTGCGGGCAAGCTTGGCAGCCACACGATCAGACTCGTTGGAACCTTCGTACTCCTCCCACGGTCGTGCGTTCTCCTTGTTCTCCAATCCGTTGCCCACGCGCACCGGCCGCGTGCTATACAACACACCACAATTAATATACAACCTTCTTAAACACAACTTATGCTACCGGGTGCTTTTGCATGTGAAAGCTAATAATGCAGAAAATAAAGAGTAAAACGGTCTATGACAGGCATTTTTTGCTTTCGTTCATCTTTTCGTCTATTTAAGAACATATTCTATTGCAAGAATTCAGTGAGCAAACTCGGTAGGTGTATCTGAACGTGTTAATTTGGATATTAAGTTAGCACGAACCAGCACCGCGGTGCCATGATCATGCATGTGCTCAACAAACATCTTCAACGCCTATGTTGCAAACATTGGTGAGCCTTCATTCGAAACGTCAGAGACCTAATTGTTACTTCCGCAGATAGGCTCTAAGCCTGTATTTAAACAACTACACAACATATGCATCTGACACATTAAATATCAACTACTTAAATTAAACATAACTGAAACATAAATAATGTACAAATGCTAGTTGAATCAATACAATGTCCTGATCATATGTAAACTAATAAACAACAAAATATTGAACATAATCATAATTCTATGACCGTCAAACTATAATGAAAGTACACGAACATGCAACATAGAACAACGACGTATAGAGCAAGAGATCAAGAGAAAACAGCCATAACTTTAACAACAGCACACACGTCACATGTAGGTTGTGGATCCAAAGATTTAACATTTATTTTCTGTTTTAAAATTTGGGCTCTTTACACTATTGATGGATTAACGCTATTGTTGAATTTCATTTGAAAGCATCACAGTCATTATCATTATGCATCTATAATGGCGTTAGTGTGTGGACAGTTAGAGACATTGACAGTTAAACAAGAGAGATGATTCGGAAGCGTGCGCAGCACGATGCATGGGCTAAAGGCGAAGCGGACCGTCGGGAGGTCGGTGGGCGAGATGGCGTGGTCAACAACACTGGCATAACGTATGGGACTGTTACCATATGCGGATCCTCGGTTTAGGCGGCGGCCGCCTGCTCGCCGACGCATGATGGAAATAAACGTACAACTTTCACTATCACGCCCAACATTTTATGGAAAAATGAACTGCAGTGTACTGTCTCCTGGCTCACAATTACGTCAAAATGATAATATAACAATTTTTTTTTATAACTTCAAAACAACCGTTGTCGTTGTTATATTACGGAAATTAGCAATTTGGGAGCACAGCAGGTGGTTTGAAAGCTGGATGCTTAAAATCATTTTGACAATATCGTGATCAAAGACTGAATAAAATATTCGTGTAATTTAATTTTATCTGCAGATGGATGGCTCAAGTGAAGCAAGAAATTCTTTGACATTAATACTAAGTTGTCGATATGGTACAGATGTTTGTGAGTGGTCGTAGTGGTGGTATACTGACTTGAAGCTGGTGTGGTGATGGTCCTGCCGCGGCGCCAGGGGCGTGGCGAGCGGGGTGCCTGAGGGGGAGGCGGCGGGCGCGGGCCGCTTCTTGAGCGCGGATTTCAGCGGCACCGCGTTGAAAATGGGCTCTTTAGGCGGAATCTCCTCGACGCGGGACGTGTCTGCACCGAGAGTCAGTGGCTCTACTTCGTCGTCCTCCTGCTCGTCCTCCTCTTCGGCTGTTGAAACAATGAAATATTGTTTACCAACCACAACAACACGACTTAACATTAGTTCTTCTATAAGCATCTAAAATTATTTTAACTGCTCCTGTAATATTGTGTAGTAGCAGTGTATCTTTAAAAGGAAAATACTATCGAGCAAGCTAGGAAGCTTGGGCTTACCAAGCCTTTCACATAAATTCATACAAGAAAACAAATGTGTAAGAAGGTATCTCATATCAATTTCTGCTCACCCGTAGTAACTTGTATGCGAATAGAATCGGAAGGTTGATGCTTACAGTCAGAGAGAGGATGTTGAGCGAGGGGGTGTTGGGCGTGCGCGTGCGCATGCTGGTGCTGGTGGTGATGGCGCGTGGGGCTGGGTGAACTGAACATGGGTGGGGGTGGTATGGGCCCGATCTCGGACAGCGCGATGGGGGGCTCTGGCAGCTCCGAGAGCATCAGCTGTTCCTCCGCGTCGCCGTGCCCGTGACCGCCATGGCCGCCGCCGTCGGCCGTCGACCCGTAACCACCCACTGGAAAATTTATGCGAATACAGTATGTCAGGTAATATCCAAACTACAGCTTGAAAGTCATTTGGGGCTCATTCAATTAACAAGCCCGCTGGTAATCCCCAAAGGATAAACGCAATGGCTCTGTATTTTCCCAATTTCGGCCAAGCCTATAGACATTTATGGGCCAATTTAATTACACTTTTGTCCTAATATTGCAACCAAGCTATATGAAAATACAAAATTGGTGCTAAGAGTGGTATCTGAAAAAGGCAGCAAGCGATTTTAAAAAGCCAGTTCATTAAATCGAAACATTTTAGCTCTCATCAGCAACCCAACGTTTGTTAACCAACCATTTGTTGGTAACGAGAAATGTTTACTTCTTTTAGTTCATAAGCATTGTGTTCTTTTTAACGCAACATACATTTTGTAATCTAAATATGATACACACCAACATCTCCTTGATAGCATATTCGTCGTGGGATCTTGCCAGTCAAGGAGTTGGGTCGCTCAGGCCTCATAAGCTCGCCACCATTATCCAATTTGTCCTTCTTTGGTTCTGAAATTAAGGAAAAAATAACGGTAAATACCTGTAGGAGAAAGTCTCTACAAATTGTTCTGAGCAAAAAAGGTTTGTAATGTTTAATTGTAACGGTTTAAATTTCGTCAATGATTAACCTACTGCGTCCCAAAAAATATTATATTTATTTCTTGTTTACCAAAATTTATTTTTGCAGAGGCCAAAAATATTGGATGTTTTCGTATTTGTGTAAGTATTTCAGTAGTTCAATGTATATTCAAAACAAGCAAACAGAGAAGATTGAACAACAAAACACCTTCAAGTTTAATGAAGCGTGAACTCTCGAGACACCAGCCGAGAAATACCGTTTGAATCTCTATCCCGCTGTACAATAATCAAAAATAAACAGTTTTTAAATATAAATAAGGAATTACAGTTTTTTTGCACCATGCCCGTATATCAATTGCTTTCAATAACAATCTATCGAAACATTTTACTAATGAAAGCATATTGAAAACGTGGCCACAAGAATTTGACAACAAGCCAAAAACTCCGATGCTCGAAGTAAGGCATAAACATTTCGGGATATGTAAGACTTTGTCTATACGTGGTGCTAATCTTTAAATTGGTAATTTGTTTAGATAGCAGAAACAAACAATTCCGTTTTGTGAGTAATGATGAGCAATATAGAATATCTAGGTACACTATGGCTATATTCTAATAATAGTCGACAACGAGTGACGGCGTGGCACGCGCCTCCATTCACTGAGCGGAGCGACGACGGCGTCGGCGTCGGCCTTGGCCTCGCCATGGAACTGTGTTATTGACGCATCTCCGCCGCTATACGCTCAGATAAAATTAATCGTACTTTCGGCTGAAATTGGTATTTTCAATAAAATTATTTATTTATTTGCTTATTGACTATTGACAGCTAGCTTATTTAGACAGACCATATAATTAAAATTAAGTGTCACACTGAGAACGTATAATGTAGAAACCGTGTCACGAGACATTATAATGATGAAGATTCGAGTCCTATGGAGCGACTGTGGTATTCTTCCAAAATATATCCATCTCAGTGTAATCTTGATACCTAATCAAATGTTATAATGAATTCTGATCGAAATGAATTTCATAGTGCATACGGCGCCAACACTGATAAGAAGACTTTTTGTTCATAATCAAGTCAGTGCTACACGTCCGTATGTGTACACTGTACATAGACAATGAGCAGAGCTATTAGGCCCTCGCCCATGTGAGGCAACACTTAAAACATAGCGCACCAGGCACTGCCAGCCTCGCAATTTTCGTGACCGAACACGGCTTAGTTAAAGATTGCGACATAGATCAACTATGCAAAAACTCCGTTTCGAAAGATTATATTGTTAGCGCAAATCTTTTGTAGGATTTACTGTTATACGTAATAGACTAAGAATGAATCTGAAAATAGCGTTTATTACATTTTGTGTAAAGGTTAATAGAAATATTTTCGTGATAGTGTCGCCAGAAAATGCCAGCAGTAGATTACTCTGAACGGTGGCCGTGACTTCTATAGTCTGTGTCTAAATGTTTATAATAAAGTTCTGAAATAGAACTTCTCAAAAATAACGTGTATGTTTAATGACGAGTAACAGTTCCGGGCAGTTCACGAAGTTGTTACAAACATTTCCCAGCTGATTCATTAATCAATTTCGTTCGCTCCTAACTACTATAGTTATACAAATGTTATTTATTTAATTGACTGACGAGTGTCGACACATTTGAATTATTGAATTAGTTTACAGGAATTAAAATCATAAATAACCAGAAATACTAGTATACATACATGACTGTTCCTAAGTACAGTTTAGGGTTTTGGTTCAAGTTCTAAGCAGTCTATAGCCGCGGCTTTAAGGTCAATAATAAATTTAAATTAATCCATCCATTATCATCACATCAGTCATCAGCCAAACATAAATAAAATCGAAAGTTTCAGTCTACTGAAATGTGTTTATTGCGATGCTAGAGCTATTTGTCGGCCAAGGCAAAACAGATCGATTGACCTTTCTTTTCGTTTAAATGATTGCTGAAACTTGTTGACGACAAATTCCAAGTTACGAGCTGTAATAAATCAAAAATCATACTTTGATTTCATTTAGTTTACCGAGTTGCTGTAGCTCAAATTTCAACACAAAGTAAACGAGCGTGATTTACTAGATTTTGTACTCTGGAAGCATTTGTATAATATTTATTTATGATAATAAAATAAATAAGGAATATATAAGTATTGTTAAATCAACAGGCTTAAAGAAGTTATATATTTGTTGCGCTAGCGCTTAATGGGAAAGCTGCGAGCGGCACGAGGCGCGCTAGGTCCGGGACTCCGGCGGATCGATCCCGCCGCCCTTGGCCGCCCGCCTCAGCTCCGACTCCCGAGGACGTCGCTCGCTGCAGCGTTATGTAACCTACCTCGTCCTTCAAGCCCACAGCTATGAAGGTTATCGTTATCTCAGTTTCAAGTACACTATATTCTCTACCGCAGGAAGTTACCGTTTTGACATCGAAGCATATCGCCGTTTTAGCACCGATTATCAATAATTTCTGTTTGTGTGTTTATTATCATGAACATTTTATTATCTATGTATATGTCAAATAATTTGCCTGGTGTAAGTCTACCCCACAAGGCAAATTATTTTTTAACCTGACAAGGTTTGTAAACAAACATGTTGCGTTTTTAAAATACCCAATTACGTCGAGCTCGCAATATTCCTGCCAAATGGAGGCCATTAAGTACGTTCTTAATGTTGGCGTCGCCACATCAAAGGAACGGGATAGAGCGATGTCATCGTTACAAACAGTCACACAAGTGATTGGAATTTCCCCAATAGCTAAGTATGTAGTGCAAATAAAGTTATTTGTTATTCGTCACCGCTAATGTATATCTTTCAGAATAATTCTGCGTAAATTTAGAGCCTGTCAAAGCCAAAGTAAATTATGTGCGTAACCTAGTAATGTCACTAGATTTACTTGTTATCAGTTGCGTTAGGCAAATATAAAATATCATTGAACTACCCGATTTGAAATGTTTATTCCCATTTTAGTAGTATTTTGATCATATCAGGAAGGGTTAAAGACACACATCTGTATCAAAACAGCGGACAATGTCAAGAATACGCGAGGTGGTTACTCGCAAGCTGGCCACATGCTCGGGTTGGTCGTCATGTCGCGTAAAACGACGATATCGTTAAAAATACATTTAGCACGATAAAAACAGAAAACACTCATCGACACGTCAGGTAGGCATTTGGCCTGTTTACGCTACACATAACGTTCAACGAATACTTTATCACAGTGTTTTCAAACGTTTCACACGCCCACATGTAATCCTTACATTTTTAAGTGCAGATTTTCAATTCATTTCCTACTAAATGGAACATGCAATAAGAAAATACTCGGACTGAGTACCCGTGAAAAAATGATTTGATAAAAGTGGTGCAATTATATGACAAAATTATTAGCTAAAACTGCACAGAAATCGACTATGTGGGTACATATGTTAGGCAAGATCAATAAAGTGGGTCGCACGCGATAGGTACGCGCAAGAGGAATTTGTGCGACGAACATAAGAAAGCATTTGCGACATTGACGAGTGGCACGTGGGCGGGCGGTGACGGGTGAAATAATATCTCTTTCAGCAATACTTCAAGTTAATTGCAAAATAAAAAGTTAACACGGTAAAATCCGTGGAATACTTTTGAGTTCAGTCTGTCTTAGCTTTTCACGGAAAATACACACTAGTATAAATTACGCTAAGATTCTATGAATGTTTCATACGCGTTAATATATTGGTATTTGTGGCTAAAATTACACATAGTACACGTGGTTGTGTACACGAGCTCGCTTTTATTAGGCGAAGCCTCGTAAAAATATGTAACTTCGCAATTACAGATGGATACATCGAGCATTACAGCTGAGTCACTTCGTAGTAACTTTCTACAATGCGTCGGATTGTTAGTCATAACGACCTAGGCAATTAATCTTATTTGACGCTTGTAAACAAATAGAGTCGCGTAGGAGCCATTTCTGGACGGATAAGCTGATTGTTAGCTAGCTCCTGCATGAGCTTGGTATTGTACAAAGGCGATGAAATGTATCAATTTTTGCTCCATTATCCCGTACGCTAGATGTTAGAATTGGGAACAACAAATGTAAATTTTCATCCCGTATACCACATTAAGTAGGGCACTGGAAACTAGGCATATCAAAACAGCAAGACTCAGTAAATATTAGTTTTTTTGGAATGAACTACTTAATAATGCGCTCAAATATACTTACAAATTATACGAACGGACTTAAGATAAAATAAAATTATCAGGGCAGTGGAAAATAAATAGATGGAGTTTCACAAAGATAAAAACGTCAGTGTTTAATGGAAAACAAACATTTAGACATTGCTATCGAGAGACGCCGCAGTGCAGCGATAAAAATTTTCAGAATCAGCGGAAGCGGTGGGTCAAGGGCATACCACCGCTACAAACGCTCGCATTTCAGGATGCTGCTCTTACCAAATTCTGCGAATTATTCCTCTCCCTTTGATCGCTACACTCTCTTTGAGTTATTTTGCTTGTATGACACAGGTTCTTTAATTTAATGAAGGCTTTCCATAGACCTGTCTAAGCAGCAGAGGCTAACAGGTTTTAATACGATAGCGGAGGTTAGTTTCTTGGTGAAATAGGAAGTAAGTGTGACATTGCTCGTTAAATATAAATTTAGCGTGACTGACGAGGTTATCTATATTGAACGGACGTCATTATTGGCGGAATGTGGTGATTGACATACGTTGAAGCAATTAAAATGTCGTGTGTACGTAGCTTGCACTGGCGCCGACGGCTCACAAGCACCACCGCTGCCGCAAATAGTTACGCAAGGCCACAAGACGCCTTCTCCGTTATTTATCGACATCAACGACGGCGCCTAACTAAAGGCGTCTTACATTCTTGCGAACATCCGCGATCCATCGATACTTATTTAATAAAAACGGCGAGTTCAAAAGCCTCGTCGGAACGACTGAGCGGCTGAACTCGTGTTTCAAAATCAATAATTTTCAGAGCTACATTTTCCGACCGCTGTCTACACGAACCCATTGATTCAATAATTTGAATTGTATCATTTGTAATCGCGTCATTGTTGGCACGAATTAATATTTATGAGATAAAACATGGGCGTCGGGAAGTCACTGTGTGTACTTATGCCCATAATTTCGTGGAAACCGTATCACTTAAAAAACATTTAGATCACCGACGGAAATTTATAATCCTCAAGCGTTCAAAATGATCGATTGCCAAGCATATACATACTTCAACTAAATAATGACAAAATAATGATGATGCGAAACAAACATAATAATACTTTGATTATCTTATATACCGTGTAGAATATTCTGCAAACATATGAACATACTTTTAAGATAACTTACTAAACTTGAATGTTTTTTAAAGGAACATCCTAAAGATTCGGTGTTCGTTTAACGAAAAATTGAATGATATACATTAATTAAAATTTTCTAAAACTATAAACTCATATAAATTATATAAAATGTATATATTAACGTTATATAATTTTCATACAAGATGTAGATATTAACAGGTTAGTTGTGGTCAGGTTGAAAATATGGGTACGATGTCTATGAAAACTTAATTTCGGTGCGGTTACTTTGTCTATGACTTTCACTTCTCACTGAATAACTTATTACAATATATTTGAGATTACTTTGTTTTGTTACCATACAATGATCCTATCGTCCATGTTAAAGTATATGTTCCCATGTATATTTGGACTACACAAAGAAATGATAAAATAATTTTAACTAATAATATTGAAAATTGGACAAAAGATAAAGATGAACCAATAGTCATAACAGGATTCTAAATGCCAAAGGGTACACATGCAACGATGGGAGCGTGACATTGACATTGCGAGTGCAGGTTGCGGGCGGGTGGGGGCGCGCCGAGCAGGAGCTGCGACGGAACAGGTGCGTGCGTGCGAGAGGTGCAAGTGCATGCGGATCTGGTGCTGGGGTACCATTGTTACGCGCGAACAGCGTAAGGTTGGCCGTGTGCCGTGGGATAGGAGACTTGCGGCGCACGTAGTAGTGGTCGTGGCGCTGGGGCGGCGGCGGTGGCACGAAGGGCGGCGGTGGTGGCAGGCGCGAGGGTCTGCGCCTCGCGCCGCCCGCGAACGCGTCCATGGCGGCGAGCGTGCCGACGTCGCTCATGCTCGCGGCGCGCTCGCGGCTGGAAGACTGCGGCCGGCCTCACGATCGTTACTTCTCCCCCCAGCCCCCGGCACCGCGCGCGCTCTTCGATCGCCGCCCGCCCTCCGCGTTTACCGTCCGCCCGCCCACGCGCTGCTTCGCTTTGTTTTGAATTTTTAATATATCGCCATTCATCTAGCACTCGTTCACAGTATAACAAGAAAATGAACCACCCTAGGGTATAAATGGTTCAATGACCTGGACTTAAAATCGTATAAGACTCCGTGCTACATAATCTATCCCTGGCATCGTCATCAGTCACATGTGGGGCGCCATGATGTGCCGATGACTCTAGACTGAGACTTAATACATCAAGATAACGTACCTATCCACATTAAAGTCATTTATTTGTGGTATTTAAAACTTTCGAAAAAAATGCAGTTTCCCTGTATCAACAAATTTTAGAAACGGGCTTCAGTCTTTTATTTACAGTATACCTACACGCTAATGCCACTCGCCTACTAAGCAAACTTCAATATTCTCAAAGCTTATTCCTACAGCTTTTGAAATATTAACGTGCTCATTAAAGTAAGTACTTGTATTACATATATATTTTATTCTATGTGGGCGAAGCTTTGAGTCCAGCTTTTCTACCTACACAATGCAGTGGTTCATCGCCTTTGACATTTATACAGGGTTAAAACGTTAAAATTAAAACAATTCTATTTATATCCTTAGCAACCATACAAGGTGATAATGTCTCGTCATGTAATATTTATAAGAATTCGGGATGCTGGCCTCTCCCTCCTAAGCAGAGATATTCATAGCGCCTGTATGAATTCAACATATATGTGGTATATTAAAACCATGTAACTGAATGTTCACAATGTTGCGATTAGGGTTGCCAAGCGTTCTGTTCTATTCCGAAATGCTTGGCATTTTGCAGTCTTGTCCGACCAAAATGCGATGTCTGACACAACCAGCTAATTAGGCTTTTAGCCAAACGCCATGCAATTTTTTTTAGCTCTCCCGGAGATTGTGGCCAGCAGGATCTTTCACTATTACTGTGTTTGTCTTTTTATATCATATCTATAAGCGATTGTGTAGATAAATACTCTAATTTATATGCATTTATTAGGTTTACAATAATTAAGTTTTAAACAACTCATACTAGACACTATGCTTATGTACTTCTTGCTAATACCAAGCACATAATAGATCCATAGAAAGCGTTCGAACTTGAATTCGTAACTTTTATCAACAAGTAAAAATCAACGAAATAGTTGTTCTTCAAGATCATGTCGTCCATAACTGCATAGACAGACCCTTCGGTTTCTGGAAAAAGATGGGTGACAGCCCTGCTTGGAATGGTTTATTCATATTCATAAGTTTTCATATCCCCGCATCATCTCGAAAACAGGTAACAGAGTTTGCGCTAAATGACAGTAAACTACAAACACCACAAATTATTATGTATTTATGCATACGTTATCGTGAGCTTGCCTATAAACACAAACCAACATGTAGTAAGGTGTTGCTCTCATTCATGAATTCAGATACCTATTGGTAGTTTTATTCCTGGGTTTATGTTCCCTTTAACCCCTATTACTTTTATTTACCTTTCTCTATCTTTACGGTGCTGTTAGCATAGATTTAAAATAGACTCGACAGATAGAAACTTTTCCTGAAAGCAGACTTCTAAAAACACTGGAAAGCAAAAAAGAAACTGTTAAGCACATTGCTTCAGAGGATGCAGCTGTGTACATTTTACTGCTGACTTTAGAGTTTATTTTTTTGCTTTTTAAGTGTTTTTTAAAGACGTTTTTTTTTAAGTTTTTTTTTTAGATTTTCAGTGTCAAGGTCACCTTTATAAGCACCATTAACTATTTGTCATTTAATTTATACACTTCTTAGCCTTTTAGCTTTAATTTCTATTCTCAACACTATGAATAAAATAAACTTAAACACATGATAGCTGCCATAAACCGTGAAAGAGTTACTTCGACTCTATGTCGTCTCCATCATCAGGTTAGCTCTAAACCTTTACTGTTTCTCGACAGCCTTGCGTATAACATTTCACTACATAGTATAAAACAAAGTCGCTTTCTCTGTCCCTATGTCCCTTTGTATGCTTAAATCTTTGAAACTACGCAACGGATTTTGATGCGGTTTTTTTTAATAGATAGAGTGATTCAAGAGGAAGGTTTATATGTATAATTTTAGTATCAGCATTGCACCCGTGCGAAGCCGGGGCGGGTCGCTAGTATACATTATAAATGTAATGACGAAGATATGCATTGTATACGCGGTCAAATTCAAACCCTCCTTCTTTTTGGAAAAAAAAAATATAACGTTACGTACATAAGCTAAACCACAGATTACTGAATAGTTACTACGTAACACAATCCGCAAAACACGGCTTGCGAATGTAGAGTCTTAAGTCCGGTTAGTTTCAAGTATTGGTATAGAACTAAATAATATACCAATCTGCCTAGTTATTACTTTTTTATGTCTGATCTTTTGGATAAACTAGGCAAAAACCTGTCATACTAAAATAATTGTTTCTTTTTTTAAAGAAAGGCAGTACACATAGTTTTACAGTGGAGCAATGCAGGTGCATTAAAATTGCTTTTACAAGCGGCGATACTTGATAAACGTCTGGTGCAGGGCCGTCAACCCCGCCACCACCTTGCTGGCAGGCCAATATTTTTACAACTTGAGCTGGTTTTTTTCCCTTTATAAGAATCGAATACTCGAAGTAATTACGTTGCGGTGAGGAATACCTGTATCGCATACGCGCCTTGATCATTAGTAAAGTGGTTCCCACGGTATAATCTATGACTCCGAACCTGAATGCTCGCTGCTTGATCGAATCGAACACGGATTGACATTATGAGTACCTAGTAGTTCTCGGAGAACCACTTCCCGCAACCGCGTAAAAAGTAACATGCATCCTTTCTCAGGCTCTAGAGTCTGTGTATCAAATTTAATTTAATTCGATAAAGTAGTTTTGATGTGTATATATGTATTATAATAGTATACTGATTATTATAATAATACTTGATTTTTTATTGAAAAAAGCCATGTTAATCCAATGTATAATAACAACCAACCAAAACCCGATAATAAGATAAAGCCCTTTACTGTCAACGGATGTGTAAGGCAACCTGTCCAGAGGGTTCCTTTCTTATTAATTTTGATAAGACCTATTCTGAATGCCGTTCGAATAAATAATTTATTTATAGGTTTGTCAACTGGCAACTGATGCCGTATTTAGCTGATATTGATTGAGTCTCCTCCTCCTCTGTAAGAGAAACGAATGATTTCCCCCATTACTTCTTCGATTGAACTATCGCGCTCCCCAGTAGAAAATTGTTTACGTCAATAACAGACTGACAGACGGAAACTAAAGTTATTCCAAAGTTGCGTACAGATACGTCTTGCTAATTTTGGAACAGCCCGCCAAAAAGAAAATAAACATCGCCGACAGGCATGAGATATACTACTGAATTAGTCCAAAGGATATTAATTAAAACATCATAATAAAATTGCAAGACTTTACAAGTCGAAAAACAAAACCTTATTTTTATCTTTATGCGGTTTGCTGTTATACCAATAGGACTCACACTGCATATAAAATAAATTATCGTCACATTGTGTTATAAACGTCATGTAAAACAAAAGGGAGCATTACATTTACCTCACATGCTATCTCTGACCGCATGGCATGACGTCAAAGTGTTAGAAACTACTACAGTTGCATCGTGAACTGTTAAATGCCTCATAAATTATGAACTCAGTCGTTAGTACTCGCTCCACAGAGATAAGATGGAACAGTGTAAACATTTAAACTTTAGAGATTCATTATAATGTGACAGTAGCGACGAACTTTTTAATACTATAATACTTCTGAAAAAAAATAGTATTGAAACTGATTTATAATCACTGAAACAAAAGGTTCAAATTATTTTGGGACGCCCCCTTGTTCATTATCGCCATATCATGAACGCCCAATGAGTTCAACATATGTATGTATATCACCTTTCTGATTCTATAAATTGGGTTTAGAAATGAAGATCCAGTTTCATATATTTAACATTATGTAAGTTTAGATGTAGGTTGATCATCCATATCCATGACCATCTTGTCACGACGAGTTCCTCCATGTTTCTGAAGTAAGGAACTGGTAAGTCCTGACTGTCATTTGTACATCTTTGGCACTCGTTACAAGTAGCAGTAGCCAGAAATTCTGACAACCAGTCATACCAAGAGGTATCGGGTTGCCCAGTTAACGAGCATGAGGAGGCATAGGATAGATTTATAAACATTAAGCAACAATACCAATATTGGGGTCGTCTTCTAGTCTAAGCTGATAACGCCGAGAGCCGAGTATTTAACAGTATTTTGCACGGAGCTGCTATCTGAACTCCTCAATTCAAACAATAGCAGCCACCTTCTTTAAGACTCACCCTTTGCAACAAGACGTCCTAGACTGCGTAACTATCTAACCAAAAATCCATAGTTCAGACATTGCGGAGCTAACGCTACAATTAAGGTACGCACCTCTAAGGCAGGCGCATCCCATGATGAAGCCCATCATGGAAAGGCGCTGCGCAGGCGGCGGGGGCGGCGGCGGCGGCGGCGGTGGAGGCGGCGGCACGCGCCTGCCGCGCGGAGGCGCTCGCGACACCGCGCCAGCTATTACCCACCACTCTTAACCCTCCCCGGCCCGCACATTCTCACTACACCACACCCCATCACATTTCAACGATTAACCACAAAATGTGAGGACATAATACTCCCAAAATCTTTGAGCATTGTTTTAACAGCATTAAGGTATGTGACATTTAATTCAAAGATACTTTAACCAGTCCACACTGTAAATTACCAAAATGTTATTCTGTCACCTAAACTACCTTCTTGTACTATATTTCCGCTGCAACTACATCACTCAAATGATTAGCAAACGAAACGAACGTGTACGCAATGCGGAAAAGCAAAGGTGTAAAATAGGTTTTCAGTTCATCATGACAGTGTATGACTCAATAGCAATTTGAAATAATTGAATTGAATATTTGATGTAGTTAGTGTTCAGTAGAACATATCGTGCAAGCGTCGCGGGGCAACGGGGCAACGACGCCGGTGCAGCGGTCGCGATCGCGTGCTGGTGCCCGAGCCGATCGATACCGCACGCAAAGTTCGCGCCTGAGACCTAACTGCCGACCACAACTAAAACATATGTCTAGAATGATCCGATATTTGCACTCAATACTAGCACCAAAAAAACACTGCCGGCCGGGACGTGACATCGCTAGAATTATTTATTATATTAAGAAGTCCCCGGCGAATGAATGGTTTATTTACGTATTATGTCATTTCAATATTATGAAGTATTTTCAGGATATAATTATACTTTTCCAATTATAGTGATATCAACTGAAACTATGTTCTCTTTTTAACTATTTCTGAAATCGGGTCAATAGGAAGATCAGGCATAATAATAAACCGGATTCATCCAATATGACATAATATTAATACTATTACAACAGCACTGCACCTATTGTTTGTTTAAAAGCAGTAAAGTAAGAAATGATTAAGCAGAACTGTTAAAAGTGCATAATAGTAGCCATTGAAGGGTTAATAACGGGTAATTATAACTACATGATATATGGGTTAAGCTAATCGTTACATCGCGCCGATTCTACATTTTAATACAGAATACTTTTTTTTGAATGGTCTACATCCTTTTATATAGCAAAAAAATCGTTTCATAACTAAGATGTAACCTAACAATTAAAAACAAACGGTACACTGCACCTCATAGAGCTTTAACATAAAGCTTTCATGTGATACAGCGGTACGGCCGTTGTAACGATCTCAACAAAGGGTAGGCCAGACAGCATAAAAAACATAGAATGCTGTTTTATCCCGGTGATTTGACATGTGGTATATCTATGTAGCAGCAGGTAATCGAGTGAGGTTAGGGCTGGCGGACGCTCGGGTCTGTTTGCGGCAGGTCGCGGGCCGGCGGCGCGGGCGGGCGCGGGCGCGGGCGGACCGACACTGAGGCGCGCGCCGCACAACCGCACCCCGCGCACATGCCCTACAGCCGGCACCCAACCCCCAGTCGACAGCACCACAATCTAGACTTCAGCGACTGCCTGGCTGCACAACTATTTCATAGGACCTCGCCGAGTACTCGAAACACACTGCTCATGCCTATTTTAATTTTAGCCCACCGACCCATTTGCCGATGACAAAATACTACAAGATTTCATAAATAAATTTATAATGAATTATATAACTAGTCCACGCGAAAAGTAGAACACCTATTTGTTGGCTTTCGAAATCACAATGTCTTAATCCTTTGACTTAAAATATCATGAAACCACAATAACTCCCACACATCATAATGTTTTGAAAATAATCGTACGTCAGTATTAGCAAAACTAGATAAGATACTTTTTTGCGAATTTTGCCAACTCATTTAAAATTTAGTTTAATAATGCCGCAAATAGTTTCCCGTGCGTGCTCAGAATTTGGGTTAAAAAATCAGAATAACGACTATGCTGGACGGTGCTGAATTAAAACTTCAATGAATAATTGCTAAATATCAGCAAGAGAAAACTATTGCGAGGTGGAAGAAATTGTGTCATGCTTAAGCTAATGCTAATATAGAATATCGTCATGTATAATGACGTCACGTTGCGGTAGCTCTGTCTGTGGCCGCCAGCAGCTAGTGGTGGGTCAACGTTCGACGCCCGTCCTGTCAGGATGTCGTTAATTCCCGCCACGCGTCACTACCTATTCTCCAATTACATTTAATCCGATTCAATAATTTAAAGTTTCGATATTAGTTTGTACATCTCATTTTTGGGAACTTCACATTAGATTGCATTTTAATTGCAATTCCTTTTCTTATTTTGTAATTAGGATCTCTTTAAATCTCAAATTGACAATTCTTTTAATTACGACCCTGCATTTTCTAGACTATTTATTGTCTTGCAATAAAAGAAACAAACACGAAGAAACGACTTTATCAAATTCAGCAAATGGTTCATGACCGTTACAATTTTTAACTTGCAAATCAGGTGTCAAAACAAAAGATAAATATAAAAGATATATATAACATTTAACCAACTTGTGCATGCTAACCACTTGAGTACGAAATACATGAAGCAACTGTTATAAAAGTTTGTGTGTGAATTCATCCTTTGATTGATATAAATCTGGAGCATCTAATAATAATCACAACAGTCACGAATTAACCAGATGTTCAATAAACGAAAATACCGACAATGTTTGCTAATGAATATACTGACCATTACTATGCCACGACTAACAGTACGATACAGCTGTTATAAACATTCAGACACCTCTAGTTTTGAAAATAGAAAAGTGTAAAATAATTGGTAATGTGCCTGTATAATGGCAATTTTATATAGTGACTCACAATCATAATGCTATTATAGAAAAGTGACACATTATATGTCATAGAAGAAGGCGACACTGCCCCCATGTATAATTAAATATTTTCCTGCTATACTGCGATATAACAATAAGAAACATTTGGAGAGAATATAGGTGTATCAATTACATTGATGATCTTATAGCGATCTGTTAATGATCCTAAGTGTCCATATTATGTAAAAAGCATAACCATTACTTTAATCAGTTTATGGAGTATGAGTTCATTTATTTTGTCTAGTATCTTAATTGGCATGATACTTAATATTCTCGGTGTAGCCTTCGTGTAGGTACATATTAGCCACTATCAGGTGTGTGTTGGTACTAAAACAAATACGCAGCTAAGCTAACCATTAACATATGCAAATAAATATTACATAACGACCGGCTGTTGATTCTCTACTCATATACACATCAATTAAACGATAAAAAATATGATTGTGAATGAGGAAAAAACTGGAATTATAAAGATAAAAATATCTATATCACGTGTTTGAATGAATTCTAATTTTATCTGCGATGTATCGAATTAAATTGTATTCTATTAACAAGAACGACCTACATTCGTACGAAAATGCATACCTATTACCCTCCAATTGTGGTTGGGAAAAACCCATTACTCATGAACATAAAAAGTTGAACTCAAGGATTGAATGCGTTTTCGAGGGTTGCCTTTTGTATGACTTTGAAAAAGCATGCTATTTAGTCCGCGTTTATAATGTCTTTTATGTTTAGTTTCTTTATGGCTTTCAATGGACACAAATCGGCAATTTTTGCGATACCTTCAAGTCGAATAATGGTATATTTAGTTTCTACAATTAATATAGTGAGCTTTCGCGATCTGCAGTTCGCGCGATTAGTCAGAGTATCTAAAAAAAGTACCCAGCAATTGCTGGATGTATTTGACAGCTTTTGTAAACATTTTGCATTATGTACGTAATTTTGTTTCTTACGTAATGGGATCAGAATTTTAATTATTGCTAAAGGAATTTAAATGCTTCTCGGACTTGCTCACTATTATTTTTGTCGAAAATGTTTTCTGCATACATTTCTACGCCTCAATGACTCCAAGGCTCCTTTATGGCAGCGCATGCAATACGTCGCAACTTGAGACCTCACGAGTTTAAAAAGAAGATGAAAGCACTTACCTATGACATTATTGTTTTGATGGTGGTGATGTGCGGCCGCGGCGGCGGCGACGGCGGCCGCCATCGCTGCCTGTTGATGTTGCTGCTGTAGTTGCGACGCGAGCTGGGCCTGCAACGCCGCGTGCATGCCCACAAGCCGATCTTGTGCCGCTTGTGCAGCGCTCACCTCGCTCCGCGCCTCTTCAGCGCCGCTCGGTGGAGACACTGGTTCGTCTGAAATAAATCAAACATCAATATCGACCAAAAATATATTAACTACTTCAATGAATGTTTACAGTCTTATAATATCAGTAACAAGTTGTCTTCGTAGGTCCTCGTCCTCATCTACCTTAGTATTTAACAACTATGTGAGGTCTCTGGCAATCTTACCGATAGTATTTTTAAGGTAGCTTTTTAATAAATGCTCTTATAGTCTTAACCTAATTTTCAGAAATATATTTTTTCTATTTCAGTGGTCGCTTAGAGCCATGTTGTGTTATCCGTAAGTGTACAAGCAACAAATCTAAATTCTCACGCTCTTTGACAACAATAACGAACAATTAACACTATCTTGAATCTAATTATACTTTATTACGCCACTGATAAACCAATCAAGTGAGGAAATTGACCATCTTTCGCAATAGATAAGAGACACGTGACTTGAGGTAACTGTGGAAATTTTCTTTCATTCTAAAACTTATAAACTGTTAACTGCGCTGTCCAATGAATCAGATCTGTTGTAATAAGACGGCTATTGTTGCCTACTTGCGCGTGTGAATGGTATCGAGAATGGGCTCTCTTTACATTCGGATGTCAACGAACCAATTTAATCAGATTGCTACACAATCCAATGCTTTGGTCTCCACTAGAACTTTGTAATACACCATCAGTAGTAAAGCGATCGATAAGCGAAGATAAGCATTTGGTAATTGAATACCATATTATTTATCGCTGTAATCCGTCCGGACGTTTAGTACTTCCAAATAAAGTTCTCCACAAAAAAAGGCGTTCCGTGCGAAAAATTAATTGCGAGATAATTACGAGTTTATGTATCTCTCTACTCATTACCTTTGTAAAATACATACAACTTTAAAGGAGTCTCTATATGTTTTTGCTAACATTATTTTAAACGCAGGTAGCGTTTCAAATATTAAACTAATTAAACATAATTATTATCTACTGTTACTTTATGTGAGAATAACCTCATTAAAGTACTACTGCTATAAATAATAAGCACTTATCAAATGTATTTTGATAATGATAAAATAATTATAACAACATGGAAAAATCCTGTACGAAGTTAAATATTGGGGATGTCTTAGTAATAACTATACACTAATGTTTTAATGTATTCATGGGCAATAACTTTAATCTTATTAGTATCGAAAGATGAGTCATGAATTTATTAAAACGAATCGTTTGTTTTCCCTATGCAAGTGGGTTTTCTTACAATTAAAATTACGACAAGGAAAATCTATAAAAAGAATTTATGAGATAAACATTATCCGTTGTTCTAGATGACCATAAAATATTTTGATTGGATATCAATTTTGATAAATATGTTAAGTAATGCTTTATCAGTTTTTATCTCAATTTATGTCTGCTTATATAAGTTTTTAAACAGGGTAATAACTATGCTATAGTATGTAAGCGTAATAGTATGGAAGCTTGTAAGTTTTATCGAGGGACATTTCTTCTTGTCAAGTATGAATTATATTACTAAGCAAGTTCATAATATAATTTACTCACCGACTTCGGGAACAGGCGTGACCGGGCTCTCTGGCAAGAGGATACCTTTTTGCACCAGCTCATCTCTATTCGCTCGGACGGATATCTTCCTCTCTAAGGCTGCAAACAAAAACATAATACTATTGTATTACGATAGTATCATTTTCATTATGTATAACTCGAATAGCTACGTAGTGACATTTAATTCGAAGTATAATTAAATTAAAAAAAGAGAAGTATCCCAGAAGTATAACTATAGTACCTAAATCCAAAATATTATGGTCAACATCATAGACCCAAAGTGTAGCCAGTTTGAAAATTAAACCGAATGTAGAGATATTACGCTACCCGAAATTGCAAATTTTCCCAATCAACTTTCAAGCATATGCTTTAGAAATAAAATTGAAAATCCATTAAGGAAATTTGACAGATTGTAGTGACTTGATATCCTGGCGTCAGTCCACCATACTTCATTCCGAATATCTAGTAAAGTGGAGGTACGACATTACCCCATTCGTTTTTGCCAGGCCTTAGCGAAACACTTATTATTTTTAGTATTCTTAAAGCGGTCAAAATCATTCGTTTCAATATATTGCAAGATTTGACAGCTGATCTGATCAGAGAGATGACCAAGGTTTCAAAATGTAAACTTGTCTTTGATGGCAAGTACTTACTTGGCTTGTTTGTAAAATCGAACGGGTGTTCAATAGTAAATTAATGCTATCTCCAACACGGCCAGAGAGGACCGCAAGCGAGAGTTTATTGTGTATATCGATAAAACAGAAAGTGTTTAAATTCCACAGCTTCACGTGTACATGAATCATGTCCGGCTCCGATATCATGAAGACCATGTATCACGTCTTCGTTTAAGATAACAAACCTAACAAAAACAGTTAACAGGTACTCACTTCTAGATGCAGCTTCGAACTTTTCTGATTTCTTTTTCCGTTTCCACTTCCAAGGTTTGAATAGTCTACCAAAAGCTGAGAATTTGGACTTGGTCCGTTCAGCCGGAGGCGTGCGCGCGCCCGACCCCAGACTGTTCGTGCGTACCGCAGAACCATTTTGTTTCTTTGCTGGAACAAAAAAAATAATGTCAATCAAACTGGAAACTCTTGAATCGTCTTATACCTTACTGTTACTTTGTATGTACCTTGACAATTTAAAACGTCCGGACAAAAAGACCGTTTTTAAAATATGGTTATATATGGTAGCGCAGAGCGTTAAAAATAACTTTGCAGTGTCATTGAACTTTTAGTATTCCTATCCATTATCTTTTAAAACAGTAAATATTTTCTGCAAGTTTTTTTTGTTTTTGTTTTCTGCAATTTTGAATATAAGTCGTGTCTGTTTTCTCTCTGGCAACCCTTTTACATGGTTCATAATGGCATGAAGTAAGATATAAAGATGTGATAGAGGTCAAAAAACTATAGGCTGAGTGAAAAAAGGACGTACCTGCCTTTTTGTACGACAACGTTGATACAAAATGAGTACTCGCAAGATCGGTACAAATAGTACTCACACATTCATGATACATCCACACAATCAATGGCCCCATTATGTCGAGAGTCTATTGTTATGAACTGTCCGCGCCTATCACAACACAATACCAAGGAGAACTAAGTATACCTACAAAAGAGAAATTTTCCCGTCGCTGCCAAGACCACAAATCTATACATTTAGTAGCATTGTATTTCAGTTGCATGTATCAATTCATAAGGAGTTAATTAATGCTAGAACAAGTCACATACTTAGTACGTATAAATGTGTTATTGGCGAGAAAGTCTTAGTGTTTATATGCATAATCCTATATAATGAGAATAATCGAGAAACAGGATAGGATGATCACGAGAAAGGCAGGACTTACAAGGCATGCATAACAAACTATAGGAACAAGTCATTGATATGCTGCTGGTGTCTGAAGTGCCGAGTCGAAATAACTTCAACTTCAATTTTCCAAGAAATACACTACAAAAACTCGTACGGAATAAGATGATGACTTGAGAAAGTATTATCTGGCAACAACGTTTGAGGCAATTTTTAAATACATTAACAGGGTAATAGAGTGAGTTTGTTTCGGCGTTTCTTCTCAAGGCAGTCAGTTAGGAAATGCCGGACCGAAGTGTTGAGTTCAACCTATTTGCAGAATAAATATAATTTATCAATAGTGATGTTTACTACCTATTATGTGATAATTTGAATCCATCAGGGAAATCAATTTCGCTGTTATTTATTGACGTTGCATCTTTGTACTCGCTGCAGTAACAGGGTGTAAGTGCGTTGTCTACATTTATGGGGCTTCAGCGTGTTACAAACACATTCCACGGAAAATCAAGTCATTATTTTGAAAGTAACATTTATTTGTCGTTGCGTTACGATAAAGATTTGTTCTAACAACGTAAAAATATTGTTTGCTGACAAAAAATCTCGTCATCAACTATTTCCTCCGGTAATGTTTAAGATAAAAATGTATGAATACAACGCTAGTGCGACTTGACAATCTACAAATATTTGTCGAAGAATTCGGGTCCATGATAAGAAACAATTCATTTTTCAACGATGCCATTACCTTATCAACAAAGAGAACAAATTATCTGCCTGCTTAGACTTAGGTACTTTAAATTTTACAGTTTCATCTTTAAATATTTCACTTGAGGTACACATCAGGTATGTAATTAAAGAATATGATTAGGTACATTTATACATTATTTTTATGAAATGATAATTCTACCTTAAAAGATATTATAAGCAAAATATTTTTTAAATAATTAAATACTCACTTAATTCGGATGCTTATGAGAAGAACAAGATAAAATTATGTAGGTACTTGTGTATGCAAGAACACACAACGATTTAGCTTCAACCTATTTATAGGCTACTACGGATATTCCAGACCAAAATAGTTTATTTGATAAGATAATTGGAATTATTGACAAATGAATCATCTATTTTACCGTTAAGACATGACGCGCAATCCAGAGAGATTGGACTTTTAGTTCGAACATCTTAAAAAAACGCTTAATGTAGTTATCGTAGATTATACCGAGTTTGTTATGTTTGAATACAATAAGATCTTATTATAAAATAATAGTTAATTTCAAGGCAATTTAGGTATCAGATAGAGAATGAAGTGTATAGATAAAAACTTTTCCATGGCAGAATACCTGTACTAACGCAAGATTTAAATATAACAGACATAGATATTGAAAGGACCTTCATAAACCAAAAAGAAATTGTAAAACCAAATAACATCGTGCAAGTGTGAATTTAGAGAAGAAACCGTTTTGACTAATTGAAAATCTTTGTTAAACCAAATACATTTTATTACTACTTTTGTGTAATCTTCGGATAGACACAAGACTAATCAAAACAACAAACGAAGATGGGTGTGATGGGAGTAACGTTTAATTTGCTGAACATGAGTCACCAGTTCGTGACGATGTGACTCGCCCACAACAATTGCCAAAGCCCACCAACGCACCTTACGTCCTCACTTCTCACCTTGCTACATGATTTGAGGTCCTTACCTTCTAAGACCTCGACATTATTAATTATAGATTATAGAGATTACTGTGACGGGTTTTGACAATCATATCGAAATATTATTACAAACAATCTTAAGCACACATTACGCACTTGATAGTTGATTATGAGCAGGTAGTACTTGAGTGAAAGCATGAAGTGATAGATAGGAATTTGCAAATAGGAACGATATTAAGTAAACAGTCGTTCGGAGAATAGGTTAAAATTAAATCCTTATTACTGTGGCCCATAAAACGTACAACCAAGTATAACAACATTTGAATCTAGTGCTAACGGAAGTTGGCGCTAAAACACGCTTGTTATTTGAAGAATGATTTAAATGATTATTGCAAAATAAATACAGTTAGAATACCATAATAAAGTAACGTTCGTAACAACGAAGGGACCGCATAGTAAAAATTACCGTTATATCATCTGAATTCTAAATAGAAACGCATTCTGTGTGCCCTCTGGACCATAAAGGATTGCTTTAATTGTCATTTGCTACATTCATTTCATAATGAACACTCTCTATGTTGACAATAACAATGGGTCTTTTGATCCTAAATATTCATTATTGCGAGTCTCTCAATAAATTCGATCTTCGTTTATTTCTTCCTTTATATGAAGGGTTAATACATTAATAACCGATTAATCTTATGAACTTTGAGCTAAATATACGTATATTAGTAGGTTATTATTGTGTATCCCTACGTTGATTGGACTCTCCTGTTGTCAAGAATTCATAAACTAAAAATATACAGGCCTTATAAGTAACGTTACTACAAATCTATTAGCTTTGTAACTTCTTAATAAACTGATTAATTTATAGTAGCGAGCAGGTACGTGTATATAAAGTTATGGCCGTGGGACAATAAGGGACGTTCAAACATCATTCAATTATACTTGCAATGATTCAACAGCACCTTTGCGTAACGAATACCATAGTTAATATGCTTCTCGAGTGTCACCTGCGGTAACAAAGGCACATTCGTGTATACCTGTAGTACACTGCATGCGAACATATCAATACGTACTTACAAGTATGATTAATACTATTATAGGGAGTTTGTTATTAAAATTAGTGTATGTGTGTAAGTACATACAAGAAAGTGGCTGCAGTGCAGTGATACTCGGTGGCCTTTTGATTAGATATGTCACTGACGAAAACAATATACTCGCAGGATTGTTTATAATTCAACAGTGTGGTATTTCTACCCAGTCCTGATAATTGGGTTTAAAATATTGCTACTGTACGTTCATGAGTCAATGAATGTCAACGTTGACTTCAATTAGCGCCAGCCAATCAGCGGGCACGTTACATGTCCTGTGTTCAGAATCAATGTTTGTATCTCTCAAATCGAATTCTATAGGTTTTACAGTTATGTTTTTATTAGGCTTCGTATTGTTGTTGTATTTTCATCAAGGTTCTAAAAGTCTAAACATTTCTTATATAAATATTGCTATAGGTTTTAGATATAGCTAAGCTGGGAAATAAATTTTGCCGTGACAAGTGATTATTATTTAAGGCTCGACAATACTGGGCTTATTTTGGCAAATGGTGACACGAAAATAAAAATTCTGACATCATCGACTATGAATAATACAACGGAGATAATCACCTACATACCAACAGACTATACGTATATACATGTATATAGGTACGCTGATAAATGACATATAACAGTAACCATAATTAAATGTTATAGGCAGAACTATTGAAAAGTTTGACACAAAAAAGACATGGCCAACTATTCACATCGGCGTGGGATGCCATTGTGGGATTTCGGGGGTTTATACCTGCTAACTGCTGCTCTAACAGCTTATGTTTGTGGTCAAATAATTATTTTTACTAGCCAGTATTTATTAAATGGGACATACTATACATATACACTAGCTAGCTACCTTTAAATACTAATTCTTTATATCCTTAAAACTTTTGGCATCATTTGAGAACAAGGATATTTTATTAACCCTTTTAATACAATTTCAAATAGCTACCGGTTGCGCATTTTGTTTATGATCAATCAAACCTGTTCGAAGGTACAGACACCAGCACACCGAGCTACTACAATATTTATATCAAATTTCCTTAATAGATTTTCAACTTTATCGCTGAAATATATGGTTCAAATTTGATTGGAGAAATTTGATGAGTAGTTTAATGTGCTAACGTCTGTACTATACACTATTGGAGAGGAAAGCATCCTTTCCGTAATCCTAGGAGGCCTTTGAGCTTGCATGATCTGATGCATAAACCACAGTTGCATTTTGGCTAAATAAAGAAAGAACTAAATAGTCTTTAAAAATCTTGTGTTGGGTAGAATTTCACTTTCAATAAGCGTCCCATGTACTTAGATACGCTATGAGAAAACGTGAGTAAAATCAGACTCCCATCAGCTTGAGCTTCTTTTGTTCAAACCAGTGTATAAAACGAAGCATCTACGAAGAAACAAGTTGTTTAAAATGCCATTAATTAGCATTTTCATAGTTCGTAGTAATCGTGGAATAATTGCGTAGTTTATACGTCTACAGTAATCTCCTCTACTGATATAATTGTTATAAAATATTAAAAGCAATATTTTTCTTAAATGCACCAGGTTCTCTACAGGTTCACTCAGGTTCATTTATGATTAAATTAAGTTTAATTTCGATGTCTCTCCTATTACTCCATGACTTCGAAAAAATTGTAATTCTGGCGCAATACAAGGTTTAAAGGATATTGTCTGATTTTATGGTCTTGTAATACTAGGGGGAAGTAAGTTACAGTACACAAAACATCTTTAAATTAAAATATTATGTGTTCAATATTTTTTTCTTAGTACGCATTTCTTATTGAATAAAACTAAACCGTACCTTTATATTTAATTAGATACCTGTCTGTATAAATGACTTAGAAATATATTATAATGACACGCAAGTGGTAATGAAAAATAGCCAGACATTGTCGGCTGTCGTGACTCGTGACTAACCCAAACCACTCCTGCAGGTAGCGTGATGCCAATAATAATATCATTCATTGTTCCCAGTTAAAACACCTTGCTACATTATACTGGTTTATGTTAAGTTGAAATAATTATTATATTTTGGTGATATTGCTTTTGAAGTTCATGACAATTCAGGCCTTTATACAAAATATTAATATTCCGTGCCTAAATCCTTTATATATTTTTAGGCGCCTGGTATTTATGATAAATTATTAATTAAGCATCGGTTCCATCGATATCGTTTGTTTCCTACATAATAGGCCGAATCAATAGAAGTGGGATTATGGTTACATTATCTATAATATTATAATCTATAAAGTTTGTTTGTGTGGTTGAACGCGCTAATCTCAGCAACTACCGGTCCGATTTGAAAAAATATTTCAGCGTTATATAGCCCATTTATTGAGGAAGGCTAGTTTTTATCCTGTGCACGGAGTTGTGCCTACGGGACGCGGGTAAAACCGCTGGCGGAAGCTAGTACTGTAATTCTATAACAACAACATTGAACAACGTCATGATAAAATAATCATAGTATCAGGCGTAGGTTTTTAAATAAAACTTATATGTTACAATTAAACTGTGCAAGAATACAATGCTGTGTTATGCACGTAGCTTTAATTTCGCAAAGCTATTGTTAGGAATGTGGCTGGGCGTATAATGACAAAAGGGAAGGGGAACTGACCGGCAACTGCTGCCACCTCCTTTGCCCCGACATGTAAGAAATCAGTAAGAGATAAAGAGCTCGCAATCAGTTGCCTGCGCTCCTGAAAATCAAGTTGGTCGAGGCTATTGGTCCTTGTCCCGCGCACCGCCTGGACGGGCGCGCTCAGCGACATGTCAACTACGCGTCGCCATGTCGTACAGACGACATCTTCACCATTGTCACACCACCAATTACACTGTCAATGAGCACTAAACAAAGGCACACTAGATGTGAAACCGACGCGAATAACGCCGATCACGACGTTTTCATAGCGAAATGCCTGCGTCGCTACAGACGCTCAACGGCAAACTGGCGTGCGGGCGGCCGGTAGCGCGGGGCAGAGTGGGGGCCCGGCTGCCTGCCTCTGTCCCTCCTGCATGTTGCAATGCACTCAGCTCGCCTCTCGGGCTGTAGTCGCGGAGAGACGAGGCGCGAGTATCAGCCGCGATGTCACGTCACTCAACATAAGACACAACCGGCCTACAGCTAAGTACGGAACGTTCGGATCGTGGCGGCAGCAGCGGCAGGTCCGCCGGAATTATGATCGTTTTGCTCTATTTGTATTGAAACATTTGTACGCAGACACTGTCTACTTCGATTTATATGATCTTTATTCGGTACACTAGTCATGGGGCAGTTATTTCGTGTTATACAGATCTAATTAACGGAATGATCCTGACTAGTAATAAATGGTAAAGTCAACAGTTCAAGGTTATATGCACTTAGATGAGATAGAAATGATAGTTGCAAACTGTAATATGTGGGTCATTAAGATGTTGTTAACTTTAAATAGATTTTATGTTTCATTCATTATGAAGTCTTTGATTGACACATAAACATTATATTTAAACCAGCAGTCGTTAATAACGATGGTATGAAACATACAAATGGAAACGTTAACAAAAAATTCAATATCCTGGACATAGATACATCGATTCTCTTATTTTTAAATGCTTGTTTAATGTGATTTCTAATTGCATTTCATTATCTGATCTTACGCCATTTATATGCCGTGTAAACAGCGAATAGGAGGATTCTTACTCGCAACTTTCCACATTTAACGATTTTGTGAACTGGGCGCGAATACGGTTAGGGTACGATAACACATCTCCAATGCGGTAGTAAAACAGTCACGAATGATGAGATGAGCACAAGCCAGTCTGGCACTCGAGCTGTGCTAGAGCTACTACAGTCAGTCACAAAAAGCCGTTGACCTACAACAGCGCTTGTTAAGAGATACTAAAGAGATGAATAACCTAGGATACTACTCTTCCTTTTCGTATTTAATGCACTTGTCGAAAATATTTTTGCACACTATGATTTATTTGTGTTTTTGTGGAAAAGATGAATTGATTGCCTGATAAGGACATGAAGAAGAAGGGAATGGATGATAGTATGACGGCTGACAGAGAGGTATGGAAACGGAAAACAGACTGTGCCAACCCCAAATAACTTGGGAACAGGGCAGGAAGAAAACTTTGATTATTGTGTTATGTAAGTACATCATAATATCAGTCACCCACAGTAAAGCAGACTAAAAACTTATGATCACTTATGAAGGCCAATTTGCCAATTTTAACAGTGAATCGCGTGACTCTACATAACACGGGTACTTTTTATAATTAAAGCTAAGGGGTTAGTGTCGAGGCGTCTAACTTTTGGGAGCTTTTAGGCTGATTGGGATTGCTTAAATGATTCCCATTCTTAGGTGCTAGTATGGCGGAAAATCAAGTACCTTAAAGCTAATAGGGGCTCTTTAGGGAGACGGTCTGCCTGGGCTGTGGATTTTTCGTAAGAGATACCGTGGCCCTGGCACACAGAGGGACCTCCAGAAGGAACATAGTGGGTTTTAGTCGGTAATGGTCTGACACTCCCTCCAGCTGCACCCTCAGCGCATTTGATGATTTCCCAACAATACAATAACATTACATTTAATGCAGAAAGATAAAAGGGGTTAAAGTGTGCGTTCAACATTGACTATGTCTTTGAAACTTATTGGATAGAAACTAGTCACGCAATATATGTCATGTCGCAATGAATAATATCGTGATACACATAATATAACTCCACTGCAGGGTTCATTACAGTAAAACAACATTAATTAATTTGAGTATCAAGTACCTAATTGATATGTAATTTTATCAGTATACAGGCATAAATTAATATTAATCAGTTGTTTATAATATGTATTAATTATCAATCAATGTAATGAAGTTTTACAAAATAGGCAATTTTCAGTGGAATATTATAAACCAAGTCTAGGTTGTACTTGTTCAACTTAAACATAACAACATTTGGTTTTAACACACATTTCGTGGGCCACTTTCGTTACCGAAGTGTTGACCCATGACCAATACCCTATGTATTAATCAGTCAAATCTCTATTTAAAATAACACAATTATTGTTGGTAAACCGATGATTAAATAAATAAAATTACAATCTTAATTACCTACCTGATATAACCGTCCCATAAAATTTTTATGCATCTAATGACGAGCTTAACCCAATTAATTTATCTGAGGTTGGCAGTACATTATTAAATCTACTATTTTGATTAAAACCTATACTTCGTTTCGTTCCGTATTATTCTAAGCTACAAGTTTGCGAAGAGACTGGAGTGGGACATTAAAAGATTGATGATGAAGATGCCGTTTCCTACATTAAAACTAATTGAAATAATTTTTGGTTTCTACCGTGTTATTTTCGCTCGCCCTCAAAGACAAATCCATTTCTTTGACAGAGGCACGCTTAGTTTTTGGAATTACATTAGAAAATTTAGCACACGGTGTAAACTATCTCTTTACCGCCATGTGCGTTTGTAAACACAGATGATTCTAGCTCTCAAGCTAGCAGGTTGCATGGTGATTTTATCGTCTATTACAGCCACGCGCATGCGTGATACGAACGTGGTAACGGGCGAAGATACGTACTGCATACCCGCTCATATCTAACTCGCATGCTTGCAAACCGCATGCGTGCTGAATAGTGAATATAACGTTTGTGCTTCAGCACTATTCAGCGTTCATGTAATTTTCAATATTTTACCCTTCGCAGTTGCTTTCTTATTATGTTTACAATCAAATCACACACATTACACATCTTCATCTGCCTAGCCTTTTCCCAAGCTATGTTGGCTTCAAGTCTGAGCGGATGCTGTACTTGTACTCACACCAGTGCTTTACTAGCAGCGATGGCTTATGAGACCTCCTCATGTCATTTTTCTGGGCACCCCGATATCGTTCCGTAAGACTGGTTGTTAGACTTTCTGGCTACTGACTACCAGTAATGACTTACAGAGATGGACGAATGACAGCCGAGACCCAATTATTTAACATGCTTTCCGAACAAGGAGGAACGCGTAATGATGGTCAAGGACAAGATGGTCACCCATCCACGGACGGACCACGCCAAGTGTGGCTGTTACTTAGATGTGAAGATCACACATTAATAACATGAATATGCAAAGGAACCGAAATCAATTGTTTTTAGCTTTCATCATATAATCACTACATAGTATAAAACAAAGTCACTTTCTCTGTCCCTATGTCCCTTTGTATGCTTAAATCTTTGAAACTACGCAACGGATTTTGATGCGGTTTTTTTTAATAGATAGAGTGATTCAAGAGGAAGGTTTATATATATCATTTTAGTATCAGCATTGCACCCGTGCGAAGCCGGGGCGGGTCGCTAGTATTATATAAACCCTACCTACATTGCATGAATGACGAGTCAACTAACCGAAGACGTAGTGACAATCACATTCAATCCCCAAGATCGTAATGTTGTAAATATATTTAATCTAATCATTCCCTAAGGTAGACCGTAGCTTATCTTAACGGACGGGTACAAATGCTGCATCTAACTCTAATGCAAATTCAAGATAGACATTTATGGAGTACAATGGGTGCGGCATATACTGGAATAGAAACTAGGTACGTAATATTAACACGGATTCCAGATGTTTTGATTGATATTACTCTATGAATTATATCTGCACTTAGATGTAAACAAACAGTAATAAATAATGTGGTGTACTTAAAGAGGTAATGTGACTTACAGTAAACTTCATCTATAATTTCAGAATCACTGCTTGTGTCATCGTCTACGGGCCTGTGCCTCGTTTTAAACTTTTGATGTCTAACATCCATATTGTCATGCTGTCGCTCACAGTACACTCAGCTGTCCACTGCCAATACACACACCAAATATTAACATGTTACCATACACTTTGATATCCTAGTGGTACACAGTTTTAAATAACACTAAGACAGAACGCGTTGAATTCTGAGATTAGATAGCAATTGATATCATCAACTTATCAAAATGTTTTTCTATTGGTGCTTGATCGTGATGATTTCGTCACAATAAATAGCAATCAACTTAGTAACAAGGTCAACCAAAAATTTTAAGTATAACTAACTTTACACGTTATTAATTTAAATAGCGGTGCATAGCACACAAAAAAGCGAAACAAAATAGGCAGTGCATGGGCACTACAGATCAGGCAGAAGTTATAATAGTTTAACAACACTGTTGAACGCGGATTTTACTGCTCTACTTATACATTTATGAAGTGCTATTATTTACTTTAAGTAATGTGTTTTAAGTAACAAATGCATTTTACCACAAAAATCGTATCGGCATAGTATAAAAATATACTAAAAAAATCAAGCTTGAATGAACACAGTGTTCGCTTTTGATGATGGGCTCAGTCACATTAAGCGTGTGGTGGTGTAGTCCCTTTTTTATTAATAGATGTCTACTGCCCTAGAAAATAAGCGAACCATATTTTCATGCTAGAAACCTATGTAGCGTTAAATGCAAGCAGTGAAGCTTCATAAATACTAATAATAATATACTAAGTACTCTAGGTATGTGTAAAACTTGATTCTAATGTCTAAAGTAGATACTAAGTAAATCATAACATACCATTTTAGGTGTAAGGGAGTATTTCAATGAAATTCATGAAAACAACCTATTAGAAATAACGGGAAAAGCTGCGATCTACGATATCGATTACCTAGAGACATAACTCTAGTACGAACGCCGTTTATTCATCGACAACGATATTTTGTAAAGCTTAATGGTTACCAATCCTCATTCAAGTACAAATGCAAAAAGCTGTATTCGATCGGTGTTATAGGAACAGTATTCAGGTTTCAATAATGTTAAGAAATCACGTAAAATTAAATAAGTGTATTAATAAACAAATCCCCTGGAGCATTATTACCGAAAGAGAGGGCATTCTCACCTCTAGTATACACAGGAAAATCGCCATCGGATCGACTGTGAGTAAGCATGGGTCCGTAGCACCGCCACGGCGGCGGCGGTCGGTCGCGCAGCGCCCGTGGACCCTCCACGGCCGTTCACCTATGCCAGCCCATCAGCACAATAAACACGGCACACGGGCCTACATCTACGTAGCACTCTCTCCGCCTGGCGTCCAGCTCACAGAACTCACATCAACTCACCGATGGCGGCGCCACATAGACGGCGAGACCGAGCGGAGGCTGCGCGGCGCATCTCACGCGCGCATCCCTCACCCTTTCTGTTTCTCTAAGCCCGCCACCCGTCCCCGTCGCCACGCAGCCCACCGTCCCCCATGCAAACACGTGTACTGTGTTAACGTGATTCTTTCTGCATATGTTGTAAACGCCCAATAATATCGAATATCTTTTATTAAATTTGCATTATGTACTAATCTCCTTACATAATCTCGTATTTCGACGAAGTGTTGTATTTTTTAATGTTTAGGTGGTGGTATGATACGATTAGAGTGATCTACCTTTACCTACATTAAATATCTTGAGATATTTTTTTTCTATTAAGCAACCAGCTTTGCTTACCATAAAACTCAACACAAAAATATAAGATTATTTCAATGGCTACTTAGCATCACAAGGCTTAATAAGAGAAAAGGTCAAACAATTTTGCTTAATTTTGAGATTAAATTATTATGATAATATAGATTACACACCTTACACCTAATACTCCTTTACATCCTTAGTATGCATATAAAAATACTGTAGAATAAAATTCTAGTTGAAACCCTCAAAGTATTAAAGATTTCTTCACTTTTTCTTTTGATTTTAACAGGCTCAATTACATGCATTGCAACAAAAATATACTCCAATAGCTTTTAATGCGCAAATAAATGAAAAATACTTGTATTAAATGTCTTGATCAATTTTATATAAATAAATACTGGCAACTTTATTTTATACATAGAAATACATACTGGTATCAAAGTCAACCACATCATCACCTTGCTTAGCATTTCCTAGATACATGCCTGTATTGTATATTACTTATGCATGCCAAGCATGAGGTATGGACAAAACAGGCAGTGGCAGACATTTAAGTTTGCTTAGACTATGCCTGCAGAAAACAGATCCACTATTCATGATTTCTTCACACAGTATAGCTCCTGTACAGGACAACCCATATCTGTGTGCAGTGTTTAGACCCCAGTATACGACATTTATTTAGTTGGACAAAAATCTTGTACTCACTTATGTCACCATTAGCTGTTGCTGAATCAAAGGGTATAGATAAATGACGACCACCTTTTCCCACAGGATGCACACCCAGATTTGATTTGTCCTCGTTCTCACCTAAGCAAAATATATAAATAAAGCTTTTATGTACAAATATATGACTTAAAAATAAGCAAATAATTTAATATTAAGGCAGCATCACTAAGAACCTCTTTCTTGAAAAATAAGAGATTAATGAAATAAAAGATTGCTAATACCAAATCAAATCCTTTTATTGAGTCACTAAGTTTGTCATTTGATTAATCCATACGAGCTACAACATTATCATCTTTGTAACAAATTGTTCAAATTCAAATTATAACATTCCATAGTGGATTATCAATATAAGAAATGTAATCTGAATAATCCATATAGTCATGCATGCTTCCAGCTCCACGGTTATGAGTTCTTAATTGTTTGTCTTGTTCAACAACATAAAGTTGCTTGTACAATTCCTTCCAGCTTCTGACGTCTGCTTCAGAATTACATTCAAAATCTCTTTTACACAGATAGTACCACAAACTGTCACTTCCAAGTATGGTCTTCAGCCTTTTGTTTGTTTTACATAAATTGAGAATATCCACTACAGAGAGATCTTGCGTAATTTTAAAGACTACTTCCTCAGGAAGACCAATTAAACTTGCACTGGGATATCCATGGTGACTTAGTATTCTACTCTTGACAGCGGTCACAGTTTTATTTTTGAAAGTCATTGAGAAATGCTTCAAGTCCCGAAATATCATAGGAATAGAAGTAGCTTGAGGTGAAACCACATATCGGCTCATGGGTAAACAAATAGAATAAGTTTCAAAGTTAAGCTCATTAGCCACTAAATTCACTAACACGGTAGCTCCCAGTGGTATCATGATTAGTTTCAATGTGATATTTTTAAATCCAGACAATATAAATGTAGTTTCGTATGTTCCAGAAGGTACTTTCCATTTAGATAAAAGCACAATATCAAAGGATTTAATAAGATCTACCACCTCCATGTCGCTATTAACAAGCAAAAATCCATTCTCTATCATCAATACAACTATCAATATAAATAAAAAGTCCTTTTGTATGGAATCAAAAGTCTTGCTCTCGGCCAAAATTCGGTTTACAAGTTCATGCAGCAAGGGTGCTAACTTCTCAGTTGTACTTTCCTCTAATGTGATGTCCATGTTACGTTTATACTGTTTACGACGTCGATTTAAGTTTTGTTCATAATAATGGTGAATAATACGGAACAAATAACAAATTTAGACAAGTTATTGTATCAATTACAAATAACTTTAGTGGAACTAACTAAACTTACTGGATGATTGTTTACAATGAAATGTCATCGTCCAAATGTCTAATTGCGTTCGAAAAATGACATTACGAAGTGCGTTTACGAAGATGGCTGTAAGTCGAGTTCGGGTCTTTTTTATTTTATGTAATTATAAAATGGAGCTACCTATTTTGTGTACATGTATGTTAATTTTAATTTAAAAAAAAATCTGTATCTGTAACGCGATATTTTCTTATAAAACCGTTTTTCCTATTGTATAATCGACTCAGTAGTTGTTTAAAGTTTTATTGGTTTCGTTATTATCAATTTTGTTTGGATTTCCACCACCAATATAACCGATTTAACAAGGAACAACACAATATAAAACTGCTAAACTTGTGAGCTAGTACTTATTTTTTTTGATGAAACAGATTTTTACATTTTGCAATTAAACAATCCCCTTTTAAGTGTTTTTTTTTACATCAAATTATTAATATTTACCCTACTTATTCATAACTTAAGAAACATAGTAACTTTTTGCTAAACAATTTTTCTATCACTTTTGGTAGGTATTAATCAAAGCTACTGCACTATGTTGTAGTATGTATTTACTAGCCTTCCTGTATATGTAAGCTTTTATGGACATTTATAATAATACCCTTACAAAAAATTTCGACATTCAATGTTTTTGTATGTTCCTATCATTTAAGAATTTTTATTAGACATAGCATAGACTATTACAATATTGCTATAGAAGTATTTATTTTGGCTATCATTTGACCATTTTTGGCAGTTGGTATGGGTAATCAGAAGCCTGAGTCAGATAACCAATCTTACCAAGGGGTATTTACTGGGTTACCATGTAGGGTTATGGAGGTCACATTGGCAGACTCTCTACCTAAAACACTCGTACACAGCATCTGTTTATACTGGAAGCCGACCTCGGGTAAAGGCTCAGCAGATGTAGAAGTATTTACAGTTTCTTATTACAAAACATCGATTATAAACATTTTTGCAGTCTTACTAAAAAAAATTGTTATATTGTAGTTACGTATTGGTGTCTTGCATACTGTGATTTTTCCACATACAGTAGCTAAAAATAATATATAACTACAACTTTGTCTATGCATCAGAAACCACTCATTGGTAATTTAAAGTAAAATGGTATAAATAGCATATAACAGATCTACATGAGCTTTTTTATTTATCTCGAAAAGATAACTTGACTACTGTATAGGCCCTAAACATAAATACAAGGCCTCCTGTGAACTTATTTCTTTACATTGATGAAATTAATGTTCTCAGATTCCTAAGACAATCCTATGACAGTAACTAGTTAAATACTAATATTGCAATGATTTTTCAACAATTGTAGAAAATAACTGATATTCCTCACAGTCTGTGAGAAGTTTAAAACTTTAAAACATGTGTTTATAGTTAATTATCAAAAGAATACGAAATTATTGTAGGAAAAGTAGTAAAAACATAGTTAGTTATATAAAACAAACAAGTTGAGTAGCGATTAAGCTGTAATTGACTGTATCCTGAGTGACTAAAGTTTTAGGTACAAGAGTTAACTTAATAATGGCAGCACTCTCCTGTTAATCGAGGTTATTTGTAATCACAACTGACGATTAAACTTATTTCATTAATAATACTGAAACTAAAAATGAAACATGATGCTTACCAATACTTCCAGTGTTCGCAAGCTTCTTATTGCTTTTTAGGGAACCATCCAAGTTATGATTATTCGAACTTTTATCGTTGTCACTAGCCATTGAAAGTATTGAACCGGTAAAAGATAAGAAAATAAGTATCACAAGCTGTTATTAATTTCAAACATATTTTATATTTTCACAACTTTGTAAAAACCATTATAAAAGTAAAAAAGCACTCAGGTAAATCATGTTTACACCCTCAGTTTCATCGACAGATGACAGAAAGTCAGAAACTATATCACTAAAATTCTAAAGGTGCGTTCAAATAAAAGGAATGCAATATCAATTATATTAACAATACAATAAAAAGAAAAATAATGAACTCTTAACAAATAATTAATAATTCATATAGATAATCAGGGTAATTCAAAAACTAGCGTCAAATAAATTTTAAGTGTTTTATAACAAACAACGACGAAAGTTCTTCATAAAGCTGTGGTCCGATTTCCAGTTAGAATATTTTATTTATTTTATAATATTGAAAACATTAGTCTGTTTTAAGCTTTATAATGTAGAGCTTTAAGCTCATCTATATAATTAGTCTATGAACTGTGCGATTTTTTTTAGAAATTATATTTTATTTGTATCATCAATTACCATAATAAGAATATCTTATTATAAACTTAATACTAACCATGTTAAATATGCGAATGACTATTTATTAATAAATTGCTCAAACGAAAAAATGCCATCAGATTTATCGATATATTTTGGTTCCATTTCACATCACTGATGTAACGTAGTGTTGTGTCTTACTTAGCGAATAAGTTGAAGTTCATTACATACATAAATTCTCAAATCCGATATTGTTGATACAAAAACTGGTTGAGAAATACGATCATTTTTTACTATCATTATTGTGTAAACGTTTTCTTTTAATTAAACAGTTTTTATTATTCCGAAAATAAACATATTTCTATAGACGTTTATATTATTTCAAAGAACAGTGGCTGCTGATGTGATATTCTTGAAATGTCATCGTATATGGCTGGTGTTTTTGATTTAGATTTGGATGTGGATACTGTAACTGTTGGAGATTCAGATGAAGACGATATAATTGAAGTAGACGAGGTAATTGTAACACAAGATGTAAAATTACTGGCACCTCATTATTACTTAACCTAAAACCTTGTTCCATATTCTCTTGATTGTCAAGGATAAAATTCGTCGCAGTTGATTACGTTTATTTTCATAGGAAAATGCTAATTCCATTGAATATTAACTTTTTAGCGTTAATAATGTCTGCAATCATTTCATAAAGTGTCACTTTTGTCAGATGCTAATTGTTTGTGTTATGAAATGACCATCAAAAAGTTATTAGTCTAAACTTGATTTACACTTGGTTGGGAAATTATTACATATTTTACTAACAATTTTTTACATTTATATTTTTATAGGTCGATTATGAGCCTGAACTACATGTTAATGCTATTGTAGAGTAAGTACTAAACATTTACCTAATAATTTATAATTTTTATGGAAAAAAACTAAGGTAGTATTACGTACCTATAACTTTATATTTTTCAGGACTGAGGGATCTGAAACTATTCAATTATCTGAAGACAATGTAAATCCAGGCCAATGCAAACGTCTTGGTCCCCAAGACTTTGAATTACGCAAAGTTCTGGGGAAGGGAGGATATGGCAAAGTTTTTCAAGTTCGAAAAATTACTGGTGCTGATGCAAGTGCACATTTTGCTATGAAAGTTCTTAAAAAAGCCTCTATAGTACGCAATCAAAAAGATACTGCCCATACAAAAGCAGAAAGAAATATTTTGGAGGCTGTAAAGGTAGATTAATATAATAGTATACCACTACATAATAATGTATGTACACAAGCATCAATTTATTAATTAAATAAATATATTTCAGCATCCTTTTATAGTGGAATTAGTTTATGCTTTCCAAACTGGAGGCAAATTATACTTAATATTAGAATATTTGAGTGGTGGTGAACTGTTTATGCATCTTGAACGTGAAGGCATATTCCTAGAAGATACAGCATGGTAAGTTCATAATGAACACATTGTAGATTTGAGAAAAAAATATATTTCAATTTTTAATTTATCATTCTCTTTTAGCTTTTATTTGTCAGAAATAATTTTGGCATTAGAACATCTACACAGTCTCGGTATAATTTATCGTGACCTGAAACCTGAAAATGTACTCTTGGATGCTCAAGGCCATGTGAAACTAACAGATTTTGGATTATGTAAGGAACATATTCAAGAAGGAATAGTTACTCACACTTTCTGCGGCACAATAGAGTATATGTAAGTAATAATAATGCTTAATGTTTATTTAATTGATTACTCATTACCATTCCTAGTCTATGTAAACTAACCTAGTTTTTTTGCACAACAACTGGCAGTACATATACATATTTATGTGGTAGTAGCTGATCCTTGGGGTTCCACCCACCGTCCCAAGAATCTACTCCTTGCATCTGAATCAAAAAGTAGCCTATGTCCTTTTTTTGACCCTAGACTATGTTTGTACCAAATTTTATATATATTGGTCCAGCTTTTTGTATGCGATGGTGTGATCAAGGAAAAAAGATATTCATTTTTATTATATACATATCTCACATTGTAAGCTATAATTATGTTGGTCTATAAGCAGCTTTATTATGAAACAAAATGTCTCTAATTCTGTGTAAATTAGTTAATTGATCTTATAATTTTATTCTTATTCAAGGGCTCCAGAGATCTTAACAAGGAGTGGCCATGGTAAAGCTGTAGATTGGTGGAGTCTTGGAGCTTTAATGTATGACATGCTCATAGGACAGGTTGGTTTCAAATAACTTATACTATATCATAGTTATCAAACATAGATCATATTAACAGGCACATTTTAGAGATTGACAGATGTACTGTCAGGCAGAAAGCTTAATCCGTAATAAATATTGGTTAAATTATAGATATCACAATGAACCCAACTTTATCCCAAAATAATTGGCGCAGCATATCTATTTCACTAGCCATTTTGTTCACCTAGTACCCATGGCAAAGATTTTGTTCATTAATCTTTAATGTTAAAAAATGCATTGCCTACATTAAAATTAAGGGTGTCAGGGTGTAGCCACAAATAACGGTGGTACATCCTGCAATAGAGTGTAGAAGTATCGCTCCAAGTTCGCTAAGAAGTGTGTCGTATTTTAGTGTAAAATTTGTTGAAACAGGAGATGTGAAGGTATCTCATGACAGATTAATATTATTACTTATTTTCTGCCTCCCTTAATTGTGTACTGAAATTCCGAATATCAAGTATCACTTTAAACACAGCTGCAATAATATTTCAGCCACCGTTTACCGGAGATAATCGTACAAAAACAATAGAAAAAATATTAAAAGGTAAACTAATGCTTCCTGCCTACCTCACACAAGACGCACGTGATCTGATACGGCGTTTAATGAAACGCTCGGAACTGCAGCGTTTAGGAGCCCAGGGCGCCGCAGCCGTCCGTGGTCATGCTTTCTTCAAACATGTACATTGGGATGATGTTTTTGCTAGGAGATTGGAGCCACCTATTAAACCCAGACTGGTAAGATTTTGTTTCAGTATTCAAATGTATTTTTCGATTTTGTTTCTCGCCATTGATTTTTTTCTACCGTAAATAAAATATCATGGTCTTTGGAAGGTATAAACCTATATTTTAATATTACGCAATTCAGGAAAAACGAATCTATTTTGATTGCAATAATGGTACGTAGACCAATTACGACCAACGTTATCATAGTCCGTAGTAATAACATGGCAAAAATAATCCACTCGAGATATGCTCAATCTGTTTTGGCACTATTACACAAAGAACGGAAAAGCTCATGAACCAAGCATTATATTTAATACTAACTCAGTAGTTTTTCTGTCTAGACATAAAGATAGAAATCGCAAAATGGTACACGGTACAGTTGCTCTGGCACATCAAATCAAGCTACCTGTCAAACTTTCTGAATAGTTTTTCAACTTTATCGCTAAATCGTATGCTTCAAAGTTGATTGGGAAAAATTACAGTCGCTGGCGTCTGTACATACTCGAAAATTTTACCTTTTTTACCGCCACGTCAATAATAACAAAGACGTGCCCTCAACGCCAAGCTAAGAATACATCCATAAATACCTACAATATAGTATAGTGAGTTCGGAATTATATTGATCAAAACTGAGTATTAATTTTTAACTTGGTCACATGTAGTCGTGACCGTGGCGTGCTGGGCACACACAAAAGAGAGTAATCTACATGTTCTGAATTATTATTTTCGTTTCAGACAAGTGATGATGATGTATCGCAGTTTGATACAAGATTTACACTGCAAACACCTATTGATTCACCTGACGAATCGACTCTTAGTGAAAGTGCCAACCTCATGTTTCAGGTAACTGGTTTTATATTATTGTAATAAGAAATGTTCTTGTCCACAATTTTGCGCATAAACGCTCCTTGTATCTTGTTAATTCTTTCTTAGATATCCTACAAAAAAAGCAATACATTCATCAGCGTGCATGCACCCAGAAAAATGAGTATATTTAAAGATTTATTGGGGTTAACACTGTATCAAAATGTATATTGGACCCTTCCTAAGAAATATCCTTTATTAAATCTAAATAAAAATTGCTGTATACAGCAGTGCTAACACCTGTTACATTTCTCTATCATCCTGTGCTTTCTGATACAGAAGGTCAAGCCACCGATTGGTGCAGCACAGAACTCGATCATGTTCCCATATCGCATCGGCGTACGGATGGCAATTATGCGTATACGCGCGATCGACGACAGTCGCAGTGCGCAGCTATATGCGCGTTGATACACTCATAATGAACTCTTTGTATTTGGAATTTTCATATAAAAAGACAAGCGCGGCATTTAGTGGAGCTCTGTAATTGACCTAAACCTAAGCCATCGCGATGGCTCGACTTGCTCCCGCCGCAGGGTCTGTTGCAAGCGCAGTGTTTGGGGTCGTTTCCATATCGCTCAGTTCTCACTCAATTTTTACTTTAATATAACAGGGTTTTACTTATGTGGCGCCATCTGTAATGGATGAAATCCACAAACCGCGTGTCATAACTGCACGATCACCACGCCGCCCAAGACCACAGCACCACCACTTTGCAGTGCCTCCAGCTTCCTCTGGGCACACACTCTCTCACGCTCAACAACATGAAGACCTCATGGATGTTCAAGGTTTACCTATATAGTAAGTACCTACCCTTAGTAATAATTGAAAATAGTTAAGTGTTGTGTTAATTTAACTACTGGTCTTTATTAATGAGAAAAGCGGGTTTATCCTTCCTGATAACTTTGTTACATAGATATCCTGAATAAATAGCTGACTGCACTAATTCGACAACTGTCAGATTTGACATCGCTCGCCTAGCATTTCACGGATATTTATTGCTGCGTAGTTAGGGTATAGAACTAGATGAGCTACTAATATAATAATAATATTCCACCAAGCTCTTGTTGGCAAACAAGTTTTATTTGAAGTTAGAAAATTTAAGAGAGATATTGGTTGGAAATCGTTATTGATGTCAATGATAGGCAATAATGACAAATGAGAATAACAGTTAAATAACTTATCAAAATTGTAATATTAGAGTTTGAGGCTAGTGTGACCAATCGTTGGGCGGGTGAGCCAAGTAACAGCCAGTTGTCGAATTTCCTCAGTTGGCTAGATGAAAAGAAATCACAAACCGTCTTATTAATAAACACAGAGTAAGGCGAGAATAACGTTCCGGTTAGGTATACGTCAAGAGTAATCAAATTCAGTATTAATAAACATGGAGAAAGAAAGTAGTAAGCTATTCTAACTCTACTCTCGGAATAAAAGTTATTCCTTCGCACTACCTAGTTTAAGGAGTGAGTAAGCAGAGAATAAATATATATTTTGACAGATTTTGACTTTTGACGGCTTTTATAACCTGAAAACCTCAGTGAGGTTACCGCTTTGCACGCGTTAATGCTTTGTTGAATGTGTTGTTTGTTAGGTTTGCGTAACGATTGATATTGATTATTTTATTGAGGATTTGAGGGTCATCATCTCCCGAGCCTTTTCACAACTATGTTGGGGTCGGCTTCCAGTAATTTTGGATTTGAGGGTAATAGATGATATTACCGAGTTTGAAAACCTTATGCCATTGATGAGGAGCATAAAGCATTATAAAATAGGTACGAAGAGATTATTACCTATTCTGCTGTCATAGTAATTGATATGATGAACAGACAAGATTTTATGAAGACGGTGATGATGAAGTTCCAGTAAGATTGGTTAAGCGGTTCCTACAGAGGCGATGCTGTCCGTGCAGCATTTATCAATAAGAAATTTTAAAGAATTTTAGTTTGAACCCTATTTCTGTACAGACAGAAATTTCCTTAATAGATTTTCAACTTTATAGCTGTACATAAATAAAAGACATTTAAGTTAAAAAAAGTTTTATTTGTAGAATCAGGAGTGCCGAGCGGGATATCGTCAGGGTCTGGAGTCCCCATTTATTTGGTATAGCCAAGTCAGATTTAAGAAAATAACAATGTTTAATAAGAAAAAATCCACATACACACTATATAAAAGATACACAAAGTAATAATGTTGTAAATAATATGGATTTATTTTCTATAATATGCGCGTAATCTATCAGGATTGTCCTGAATAATTGCTGGAATAATAAAAGTAATCAGAGAACGGCAAATAAATAAATTATCACGCAACATGCGTAGTCATTTCAAAATCAACATGAGAATTCAATTTTCTTCTTCATCCCTGTTAATGGAACGATTGCGCTTTTGGCTCAGTTTTCACTGTATCAAGTTTAGGTTTTCGGATTAAGATTATTATCTTCGGACACACATAATTATTCTAAAAAACTTTTTGTTTACAAAACGGCACAAAGGAAAATTCAATGATTATGTCAATTTGATAGACAACTTCACGAGACGTTTAAGTGTCATTCTTTGTTTTTTAGGGTTCCGTAAAACGAAACCCTATTGTTTTCGCTCCTCTGTCCGTCCGTCTGTCACCAGGCTGTATCTCATGAACCGTGATAGTTAGAGAGTTGAAATTTTCACAAATGATGTATTTCTGTTGCCGCTATAACAACAAATACTGGAAACTAGAATAAAATAAATATTTTGGGTGGCTCCCATACAACATACGTGATTTTTTTGTTCATTTTTGCTCGATATCGATAACGGCAACAGGTAGATGCTTGAAATATTCACAGAATATGGAATGTAGTACTTAATTCAAAAATAGGTAATTGCACTAACCCCTCGACTGTCTAAAGAGCACCATGTATACATAAGAAAAAAAAAGAAAAATCTCCACTTGTCCTATGAATAATATATATATATATATATATATATATAAAACTTAAGTATTTAGGTAATTTTCATTTGAAAATGTGAATATTTTCAAATTAAATTGGGAAATGTCATATCTCATTTGTTTTTCATTACTTAAAACATTTGAGGGCTTAAAATTAAATTAATATTGGAGGGGGGCTCCCATTAAACAGACATGATTTTTTGTCCGTTTTATTAATAATGGTACGGAACCCTTCGTGCGCGAGTCCGACTCGCACTTGGCCGGTTTTTTCTGAGGTTTATTTGAGGATTTATTCATAAGCTCAGTTTTTTTACTTTTAAATTGACTGGGTTGCCATAGCATTCACACTACTCTCGGTGTAAGGAATGTATTGTTACTACAAGACTCCTCCATGTTTATTAATATGCTTAGTTAATACTCCGTTACACTGATAGTTACTACTCCAAGTGCAACGTCAGATGAGCTTTGGAATAGAGGATTTTTATTAATAAGACGGAAAGAGTTTGATTGAAAAGCAAGAGGTAACATTGTTACTATTTTAAAAGATATTAGAGTACAAGAAAGGCTATTGTGTTTTAATTTCATTCAGAAATATTATGAACAAATAATTATGTAAGTACATATAAAATGCGGCATTAAATTATTTCATAAAGAGCAATAAATTCATTAACTAATTTAATTAAATCCAGATTAGTTTTTATTTTTTATAACGCATTGCCTTATAACTGTAAAAATTAATAAAGGAATTGTTTCACTAAATGTGAATTGCCCTAGTTCAATTTTAAAATCCCCCCACGAGACCCGCCAAAACTAACTTTAGTTAATAAACATAGAGAATGAATTAATACATAGGTTACTATAGATGATATAATTTTAGTGTAGCACTATAATTTCTTTTATTTAATTTAATATCTGATTGTGTCACTTCTTAATAATTTTGTCATCAACTTTCTGTTTGGAATGATATATAATGTGTGTCCTTGTTTACTTTTATAATCTGTACAACATTATTTCGTTTTATTGTAATTTATAATAATCAAACAAACTTCCTATAAAATGCTTATGAGAATTGGAATGCAATAATAATGTATAACTATATTATATCTTAATAAAGTGTGTTTAAGTTATAAGAAAGATTGTTATTTGAAACTGAAATATTAAAGGGTAATACAAAGCAGAGAAAGTCTTTAAAACATGGATACAGTTAGCAGTACTGGTCGTATTAGTGATATTTACTGATTGTACAGATTATACTATATGCCTTAAATACATTACACAGAGTTGTTGACTATTACAATTATAGAATTGACTGAAAAGCTTTTATTTTCAGGCCTAGAGTAAATTCATATAGTTGACCATTTTATGCTAAGAATGAATTCAATTTCAAAAGATGCCCATGTAATAATATCGGAAAAATGATGGTACTGTTTTATATTACATATTATAATTAATGTACATTTTATACAAGTTACCGTTTAGTCTAATCTTTTGGTAGGAATTAATCACATGTAATAAAAATGTTCTAACCCCAATATGACAAAATAATAATTTACAATATACCTTGTTACCATGCTTCATGAATTGATTAAAATGTCATTTTTTATTTTGTAACCAGTAGTTTTTTTTCCAGTATATAGTTAGAAATCCTCAACATCAAAGAAAATTAAAGAAAGAGTGATATAATATACTTAAAAAAATATAATCGAAAACAATTGCTATTTTTAAAGGAATACTCTATGAAAGTTATAGCTCTAAAAACTATTAACAATAAACGAAATAATTAAACTGTGTTACCTTGGCTCCTAATAATGACTTACAGTCTCTAATTCTTAACATGTTTTTATATTATAGAAAAAATTAGGTTCTTATAAAAATAAAATCACAGATTTCTTAACGACACTACTATTCGCGTTACAAAATATGCGCCATGAAACTAAGATATTCTAGACATTACTACTCTATTATTTAAACAATTATTATCGCTTCAAGGAAACTACTAGAATCCCTTTTTATCAGCTATGAGAAAAAGGCAAAATGATTTTAATTTCTTAATTTGTACAAGTTTTGTATGTAAAATGGGAATTATAAGTTGTTATACATATATACATACGTTATACCTATACATAGAAACACTGTAACACTGCCTGAGTGATTTGTTTGTACTGCCACATCTTAACAAAATCCATACAGTCCTTTTCATGTGAAAGAATAACAAACATCAATGCATCCATACAAACTTCTGTTTATTATTTTAGGATGCATTAACTTCTGAACTTATTGGGCAAATACTTTCTGGGCTGTTATATTTTCATTACATATTATAATTTCGATTAAATAGAACAGCAAAAAATCACTTTAAGAACTGAGTATCCAAACAAATAATAATTTATTAAAGTAAATAAGAAAATGAAAAGAAAAACAAAGTAATCCTTGAAAATACAAGAATTTGTAACAACCACTTATTCTAATAAAAAATTGAGTTCAAAGAATCCACCGTAACATACATACATACACGGCAAGTTAAATAAAAGCTTTAAAAAACAGTATTAGATTTAACTGATATTTTTTCAACATTGATGTTTGCAAATGCCAGCTTAACAAACTGAAATGTGTAGGAACAACATTAAACTATTAATTTCATATCCGTACAACTATCACAAATGAGGTAAACATGACTTTCATTTTCTTCTGACACTATCCCAAATTGTGCATTACTATTGCATGTAGCATTGTGGGTATCTACTGTAGTTAGAAGAGTTCTTTTAATTTCTGATAGTGGTTTTTGTGTCTTTATAGCAGTTTTACACTGAGAGCAATTTAGATAACCATTCTTAATTTGAACATTTACTTTCTGGCATATTGGGCAAATAACATTGTTGTCTTCTTCAACTGAAGACCAATCAATGTTTTCCATTTGACTTTTTTCATATTCTTTGATGCACCTGTAAAAAAAATTTAGAACATTAAATTTTACTAAATGAAGCACGAATAAATACTGCTAACAATAAAAAGCATAGTATTAGGATATGTGGGAAATTCAATCATCCATACTTAAAACAGAGGTTTAAGAAATTCAAAAAATGTTATCATGTAGTACCCCAAAAAGTAATCGATCTGTGGATTTAGCTTGAGCTTATCGAGCGCCATTATATAATTTGAGGAGTAATGAAGATTCATTTGTACAGTCCCTTGACTTCCAAGGTATATGCCACAACTGCAGCACGCTAAAATAGCATGTTTAGTAGTGGCTGCTTAGGAAGTAAAACATTGATTAATTAATATACTATACCACTCCAACTCTTCTTGTACTAGCTCATTTTTAAGTTCCTCCATGAGTTCATATTCCTCATCATCAATATCTTCAGCAGAACCATTGAATAAACTTTTGTATATATCAGTTAAGGTATTGCATAAATCTTTTTCCAATAATGAGCCTCGCAGTTTATCCATCAACATACCACGGCAGTTCTGGATTTTGTTTTTGTAATTCTGAAAATTAGACAACATTCTAATCAAATAACTTGCAATATTCCCTTTTCATTGATATAAAACTTAACAACACATCTTATAGGTACGTCTAAATATACCAGAGTTTGATTAATTTTCATATAGAACAGATTTTTTTAGAAAATAAAGCAGTAAGTACACAAAATTAATCAATTTTTACTATGGATTATCCATTGGAAATCTACAGCACGGTAAAGAATATTTGTAAACTTTATAGAAAACTCGCACTTATACGAAAAATACTTCGTTAACTTAGCTAACCTATCCATGCTAACCTAGGTTCTAACTCTATATCGAATTTTCAGGGTTTACAATATGCAGCTGTAACAGATAAGGAGCATGCAAGGAGTTAATATAACATGTAGGTAAATAAACAAGATTTTGATATAATGTGTACCTTTCTCATTTTTTCTTTCAACTCTATTGGAGATTGTTTCGGCTTACACCCTAAATTCTTGAATTTAGGTGACGAAGTCATATTTGCTGGAATACAGTATATTTGATTACTTTAAAAACTTCTTGTAAAAGGTAAAAAATAATAATATAGAATTGCACTTTTAGTGAAACTTCCCAGAGTTGGCGCTTTTTCTTTTAAAATGTCATTGTCAATTGTCCAGAAACCTGACAGTGTTAATTATTTCTTCTTTCGCCCATAGAATAAGTCAAAGCCTTTCGACTATTCAGCCTATAACCCCTATAAACTGAAACCTCTGTAGATTCCGAGCATTTGGTAGTTTTTGGAGTTCCGTAAAGGGTTGCTATTGATGATTGTGCAAAGATAGCGTGTTAATTAGTTATAGCGCAATATTCTTTAGATCATCGAGTGCAATCATCAATAAACAACACAGCAGTCTGAAATCGCGAGAAAATATTAATTTACTAAGCTGTTATAATTACGCTATTTTACTGAAGGTTTACTTTCTTAAATTCATTATACATATTATATCCCGATGGGACTGTGACCCGACTCGACCGAGAGAGTTTAGGCGCAGGACCGACATTTACTTGCGTTCCGATGCATGGATCTATCAATCACCAACTTTCAGATTCCGAGCTGCTTTTAAACTGCCTCGTTGGTTTAGTAGTTACTGCTGCATAGCGTGACTGCTGTATACGGGGTCTCGTGTTCGATTCCCGGGCCAGGTGGATCCGAAATGACAGAGAAGTTCGTGTGTATTAACGCGACTGCGACCTTACTGTATCAGAATGCCAGATTGAAAAAAAATAAGCTTGTGATGGACTGCAAATACAATTTTTTATCCATTAGATATAATATGTATATTGCATATGCACAATGTTCTTTTTATGTATGGCAATTTTTAACTCTGGCTTATATCAATTAAATGGTAGCAACATTAGCTGTCAGATGAAAAAAACAATGTGTCGCTGTGAGTGTGAGTGATAAGTAAAAATATGGACAAGTCCAAAAGTTGATAGACCTTTTATCAAACGTAATTCAAAAGAACTTGAAGGAATTACTTACTGCTCTGGCACACGTCTAATATTATTCCATCAAAATGAACGAGGTTGAGAAACGTCAGCCGCGACCAGAAAAGGAGACTATACACTCGGGACACTTCATGGTGTCACATTTTGAAGCTGAAGCCCAAGACGACTTTGACGACTTGGTTACAGTTCCCGACGAAGATGAGAAACAAACTGTACAGAAAGTTACGGCCGTGGCCACATATACAGTGGCTGGGGCGTTGAAACCCTATACACCTGATAAAGAGGAAAGTATACAGCATCAACAACTTTCTATAGAAATATCTTTAACAAAGTTGTTCAAATGTATGACTTTGGCGTATAGGTAAGTCCTCACAAACATATATTCACGCAGATGATTATAGAATAGACATACTGGAGCTGTTAATTGGCATTGATGTTTTCCTGGTACATGTTTAGTTAGTTGAACATGCTTAACTTACATTACCAGTCACTGTTATTGGACACTTATCTAAATTATCATAAATCAATATTCTATTTATAATATTAAATAGATTTATATGAAGCAATTAATTATTTTCAGAATAAATTTTCCAAAATCTTTGTTCAAATTTCATGTCAAGGTTATGATATATTATTAATAATTATAGTAATAACATCTTATCAGTAAAGCATCAAATGTTCTTTAAAAATAAGGAAACAGTATGTTTCCATTGGGTTTAGCATGCAAAGATAAGAGGAGGTCATCATAGTCAGTACAAAAGACACAGGTCATATGCTGAGATAAGTCAGTCTATGAATACTTACTTAGTTATAAATAATTTACTTTTCATTTTATTTATACTGTAGTGTCACTCTGCACTATATATTGACAACTCAACTCCAACCATTCTGTAGTAATAGTAAGTACTGACCTATAAGCATGACAATATGGAATAAAACAGATAGTTTTCAGATACTTAAATAAGTTTGATGAATTGACCAAAAAAACTTCATGAGAGTGTAATTGATTGTGGTTCTAGAGTATAACCTCCATACATCCACAGTATGACTGCGCTTAGCACAGCTTAAACCTTGATTGGTTAACCCATGTGGCTGTTAGTTAGCCTTTGCTCAGTTGCTTGCTTGTTATGCTGGGAAAGTACACCTGTGGTTATGCAGGCATAGTATTTTAGCAGGTGAATTTGCTGGTAGCAACGAGTATATATAATCTATATCTGTATAAAACAAATGAAATAATAAGAGCAATTTCTATCAATAATTGTGATTGTTGTCAAGCAAAAAACTTAGTGATATTAGACAGTATCTGTATCAATTTGCAATATTAACTTCAGAATTTATCCAAATAGTGATATTTTTTCCTATAAATGTTTTAGTAATAATATAAATGCCAATAAAGGATCACAAAACTTTCAAAAATATAATGGACTTATTGTTTACATTTCAATTATTCTGCTAAATTAGTTACTTCCTACTACCTAATTAACTATTTGCATAGTTAATGTATGTAATAAGTACACACTTTTTATTATTTAGTATTCACAAGTTTGAGTATTTTTCCATTCTTGTGGTAAACATTAACAGTAAGCCTATTGCAATAACTCACATGTTAAGCTAGTTAGACTACATGAATTTCTAGCTCCCACTTCACTTTAGCAGTTGCTTTTAGAATAAATATCAATTTTGCCATTTTGTGACCAACATATGTATTAGTAGATTTTTAATTAAACTTTTTCACTGAATTTGATACAACTATCGTCTAAAACCCTATTTTAAAGTATGTCACTTTATGGCATCACTATGTTGACATTTTCAAAATCTATTCTTAGTAGAACATCACAATAATTTGTAGCCTTTTTTTACTGTGGGAAATACCCCTCCTGGCTCCTGCTGAGGGAGTGCTCCTTCCAGCTGAAAGGAGTGTCAAATTCTTACTGACTAAACACCTGCGAACAATCTGCAGCCCCGGCAGACCTTGGCCCTAACGGGCCCTCCGTTGTTGGGGGATTTGTAGCCTTAAAAATTAATTTGACACGTAATCAAATTTTCCTTTAAAATTGTTTGTAACATTGTTAAAAATGTTCATACACTCCAATAGCGTATGAATCCACGTCAGCATAGTTTAGCGTAAACCAATGGAACAGTATTTCTTAGGAATTCGTGAGCATGATCTGCAAGTAGCGAGTTTATGTAACTATATTTTAGTACTTATTACAAGTGCTAATCGTTTGTGGTATAAGTGCTCGCCGTACTGTGGCGCTAAATCTTATTCATTGATAATACGAGTTACTAATCGTCGAATTTGTTAAGCGTTAAATGACAATGTTCTAACACTGTAACCGTTTATTACGACATCTTGATCGATAAACCTGGTGCTGGGTTTTATATTACACACTTTATTTTTGGTGTTCAATGGAAAGCTTACAAAATAATTATGTTAAACTTACTATTAATCTTCGTTATTCGAAGAGCATTTGAAAAGTTCACAGCTGATCAAATCAGAATGATTATGTACCCTATTATTTACGCAATTAAGCATGTGTTCGAACTCGAAGTTCATAACGATGCATTAAATTGGCTTGAAACTTTCGAACAGCCAATTTTATATTAAAAAGTCCACTTGATTCGTTAAAATTGACAATCTATTAACTGGTTTTTTAAACTTTAGAATGAGACAAAGGTCGATAAAGCTAAATCAGGGTAATTTAGGACATAGAACAATACCACGCCAATGCATTTTGGTGACGACATAAATTGATGTGTTTCTGTGATGTGTGACGAATTAGTTTCCAGTCATAGAAAATCGTTGATCGAACAGTATTTGTCCAGCTAAAAAGGGCCGGGGCACTCATCCAGTAGACGCTTTGGAGAAATATTTTTTTATTGTAATGAGTTCTTTTATTTGAGATGATAATAGTGCTAACTGTCTCTTCAACAAGAAGTCTACAATCAGATAAGATGATATCATATTTTTTTATGTAACAGGCGGTGGTAGTCTATGAAAGACAACCATTGAACGGTTGCATCTTCGACGCTGTCATGACCAGCTTAGAATTGAACTGCGGCACGAATAATTAACCAAATGAAATTAACATGGCAACAAGAATATTTTATGAAGTTAAACTTTATTATTCAAGTACAGCATTCATTCGCAGCATCACACAATTTTTCCATAGTGCAAAATCAGAATGTTTTACGAAATCGCCTGAAGAATCGTGATGATATATATATAACAATAATGTAGCTTTAAAATTAGGGTGCTTTTAAAAATATATAACACTCCTAACTACGTTGGGTGTCGAACTTTTGGATGGCGAGATTGATACCTATTCCCATTTCGTGGTATAGCCCCAAGTCTATCGAGGTTTCAACGAATCGAAGCAAACATGCAACAAAATGAATACCTTCTAAACATAATAGTATGAAAATTTTGCATACGAGAGCCTGCTTTACCGGTTTATACGGTGTAAATATAACGTATGATACAGTAAAGTGCGTGAAGCAATAAGTTGTCTTTATTTCAAGCCTGCTAAATATTACAATTGATATCAATATCAAATTTATTGTTACAAATTGCTTTTCTAATTTACCTTCTGCCTTTATTTGTACAAGTAGAAACAGTTGATAAGATACGCTATGTTCTTTCTTATCAAGCTGTTATTTGCAATAAGCTTAAGATCACATATTGATAGTGATGCTGATAACCAGCTTACCACTTGATTGTCTGACAATTTGTTTCCACTGTGCAGCACAGTTTTACAATATTGTCTCCACCTTTGACAAATATTTCTTTTTATTTTTTGTAATAATGGATATTTTAAATCATTTCAAAGTTAAAATGCTTCTCATTAGTTCAAGGACATTTATAGTTAACATTAGTATGATAGTTAATTTATCTAACATTAGTTTGTGACTGGGTGAACGCGGGAAGAGCATGGTGAGTTCAAATTCTTCTAAACATGTTTCATGTATTATTTTTCTCAGACAAAAACTAACCTCGCCTAAATGGAATCGTTTCAAAGGTATAAAACTCCGGTGGAAGGACAAGATTCGATTGAACAACGTCATATGGCGGTGCTGGCACATGCAGTGTGAGTACTTTTACTTTCTTTATTTGATTTTTAACATTAATAATATTCAGATATATATTATGCTTTATATTTAAGGACGTTTAAGATGTAAAATGATTTCGTCAATAAGTTTTCAAAATAGTCCTGGCTCTTGGTTTTTTCATGCTTACGTCATTGTATTATCTCCGTTACTATGAACCGGTGTACCAAAATACTTTGGAACAACGCGAACGTAATTAATAGAAATTGTATTAAAAAAAATAACATATTGTGACATTCGCTCTCCGCGTGATCAGTTTCCCGATCTTTGAATTTAGAATGTTAATTTTATGCTAGAAGCTGTGATTTAGTCGCATGGTTTATGCATAATTAAGTTATGGGCATTCGTGTTATGTATATTGTCTCACAGCTCTTAGTTATAATAGCTAGAAGTCTTTGTAAAATGTTTATGGATAAAAAATAGGACCATATTCAAAGTATCAAGCAAGCACGCAATCGCCGCGTGGTCAACAAAGTAATATTTTGATAAAGATACTATGTTACATGTATAAGTTTCGCACAAATAGTTATTGTCTGGGAAATTAAACACCTGTGCATGTAGTTGCGAAAAGCCGGGATCACCTACATAGGTATAGAGAGATAACGATAACCCCGAACTGGACATTAAAATAAAGACAAGGTTGATTTATATTTGATTGCTGCTGCCACGTTGATATAATGCAATATTTAGGTACATTTATTTAAATACAGCAATTTTGTTATATTGGACAGCTCAGTAGTACTCTTGGACGCCGATAGATGTGGTCTTCTAACTTATAAATTTCATTTTTTATAATCATTGATAAGAAAGTGATTTCAAAAGCTCTTGTTTGCCTTTTATTAAGTTTGATTAAATATAAATATTTGGAAAGCGTCACGAGAAAGATATTTTTTATTGTTTTCAATTTTAATTCGTCTGTATATTAAGTTATTTATTTCTGTAAGCCACGCCCACGTTTTGAATGTTTGAAGGCGTGTCATGTATTACGGCGATAAGTATGTACATTTTATCATATTTATCTAGCTGAATAATAAATTGAGATATAAATATGCCTTGCAGATTTATGCAAGGCGAACCTAGCGTCTTGTCTATTATTTTAACTATTTGTAGGATATTACGTAGGGCGAATTATTAAATAATATATCAACAATCTCTCGAAATTAAGACGTCCTTACGTAAGTATTCGAAAAAGGACTGTTATCCGCTTTAGCTATTTATTTTTATGCTTTAGTGAAAGGTGTTGCGATGTGGTTAGCAGAGAAGACTTTTCTATTTGACCCGAAAATCGGTAGTACTAACTTAAAGCGACTATTTAAGTCATCGTATAACTAAGCTTATTTATTTAATGAAATAACGAATTATAAATTATTGCTTGCAGTTATAAAGAAACAAAATACATTGGTTTGTCAATTCGCTTCCCCGCTAGATGTTGACACACACGTTAAACCAGAGGTAACATTTGTTAAACATAATATATTTATTACCTATTGATTGAATTACTTTTCTTGATGAAAAGTATAAAATTTTTAATACAATATTGACATATTTTTAGGCAACAATATTAGAAGGTAAATATTGGAAACGAAGGGCAGAAGCGGTTATAGCAGAATATAAAAAATGGCGCAAGTTTCATATTATGCGACTCCTTGGAAAAGGAGACACATCCGTTCAGGACACGGTAGGCAACATTTTTTATAATATTTTCCGTATTTATTTAATAAAGAAGCAAAAGCTAAATAAATTATCCGTGGGGTGTTTTATTTAGATATCGGACATGGACACGGTGGAATCGTTCTCGCAGTGCAGCGACCTTGCGGGCAATATGCTTACAGACGAGGACTATCTCAACTTCATGACTGACACACTCTTTTCCACCATCAGCAGCCACCAACCCTTCGCCTTCCCCGACTGCAGGGAAATTGGTAAACAAAGCTGTTCTAACAAAATTTGTATAATGTTAACAATTTTTTTTTGTGACATAGTATCTTAATAATAATATTTTATCTTCAGCTAGAGGAGCGAGTTTAGCAGATTTCATCCAACCAAGTTTAGGCCCTCTGCAACCTAATCTGGATGATTTTATGGACACATTGGAACCGCTGCAAGGTATGTTATTTTCAAAATTTTCATGCTATTTGTCATTTAACACGGAGATGTGTAGTTACGGAGGTAACTAATGTGTTTTCAACATGTTTCAGATTTATTGACCCCTAGATTATTACCGCCAGTACCGGAAGAATCGGCGCTAACGTCGGAGGAATCAATGTACCGTGGTGGTATGTCCGTGGACACATACTCCCCTCAGAGTTTCATGAGCAGCAACCAGAGCAACAGCGCAGTCACGATGCCGACCAGTCAGATGTCTTTGCACGGTATTACTATTTATAGTGTTACGTTACACGATGACGCATGGCGCGCTTCAAGCGCCAACCGTATCAATGTCATAAAAGTCACAGCTCATTGTCATCGTGAAATGCAAAAATCTATAAAGCGATAAGTTAGTAAAGTTGTTCAAAACAAGTAAATAATTTGAAATTTTAGGCACAAACAACAATACTCAGATGATGTCGATGGCAGAACAGTCGATAAAGAATGAGCAGCAGATGGGAATGTACGACAACGGCAGGCTGTTCACCCAGTCCGAACTACAAAACAATATGATGAATGCTCAAGAGATGCTATCTCCGTACCAACCGATCACTTACGAACAGCAGAACACGCCGCAGTCCGACCAACAAATGCATAATGTTTACGTTGGGAAATCGTCTAGGTTACAATATGTTAATACTCCAAAAATCGTTACGCAATCTGAACCTTGCTATAATAAATATAATGCAGGTGAGTTGAGTACCACGACAGCATGCTGCGAGCATGCTCCCAATACATTGTAACTAATCTCAAGCAACGGCTGAGGGGCTGAGACTATTGTTATTGCCATATAATAAAGACGATAGGTTGCTTCTAACAATATATTTGGAAAATTGGAATAAAAACTGAATAACACTTACACGAGTTTCTTACTTAGCCACTGGAACAGTCGTTGAACTGATATTGCTGAAACACAAACATACTGAATCTTATATTCACAGGTGTACCGCCATCACAAACCGCTCCGGAAACAGTATCGTTGCTGCAGCAGCCAGTACAGAATTCTAAATACGCTTCAACTATCGTGATACAAGGGCGGGGTGGGTACGCCCGAGAGAAGCCCAGGCAAAGGGTCTCCCACTACTCCGGCCCAGTTCAGAACAATCAGTATCAGAGTTACGGCCAGGCCATGAGCCAGGGAGGCCCGCCCGTGTCGCCGCAAGGCTACGAGTCGCGGTCGGTGGGCTCCCGGCAGACGTCGCCGCAGATGCAGTACTTGCAGCCCAGTCCTGTAGACTCGTATAAAGCGAAGCCCGTGTCGTCCACGGTAAATCCCCGTTCGTTTAAGATGCCTTCTCCACCGCTGGTGCCCGTCACAGCTACGCAGGTAAGAGCTGGCCTACATCACACTGAAGTGTTATAATTTGATTTGGTATTATGGTTTAGTTTCGTCTTTAATCGTCGATAGATGTCAAACGTGGCGAGTTCGAGTGCGGGCGTGGTGTCGCGAGTCAGCAAGGAGCAGTTCCGCTCGCACAGCCTGCCGCTGGGCTCGCAGCTCAACCCCGACTGGAGCGTGAGCGCGCCCGCGCCGCCTGCGCCCGCGCCGCCCGCGCTCGACGCGCCCGCTAAGCACATCGCAAGGGTATGGCGGTTTAGCACATAACACATTTTGCCAGGACCATCCGGATTGGAAAGATATTCCCGAGCGTAAACCCCGGCGTAATAGTTCCATACTCTAACGACCTCATCTCCTCCCGAGATTGTCCGAGCATCGAGCTTCTCAAGTTTTGAATTGCTGACGTTGTGCGATTGTTTTCTTTATTTATCTGAGCATACTACAAGATTTACTTTATATTCACCAACAGATGTCTATGGAAGTGAAGAGTGATTTAATCGCTCGTATCCTCGCGCAATGAAATCTCGGCAAACTCTCGAATCATTTGAAACGGTAAGTACGGGTGTACGTGTACGTACAACGTTGACAATTTGCAGGCTCGCGAGTCGAACACTGGCGGCATTCGCATTCGTTCACGTTCGTCGTCGAGCGGCGTAATGGAAGCGGCGGCGGCCGGCGGCGCCGGCGCGGGTGGCGGGCCGGCCGGCCCCCCCGCGCGCCGCCCGCCGCCCCTCACCAGCGTCGCGTCCGAGCCCACGCTGCCGCAAGCTAGCGTTATGCTCGCGCAGCTGCTCTCAGCGCAACACTGTCAGTCTATTTGCTACATTATTTTATTATGTCACTGGCTCGCACGATTTTTAAGGTCACAGACCGGATTGAACTCCATAAAACATCCAGTTATGTTTCTGTTATGGTTTTTTTTGACTCACTCAGGACAAAATTTACGAATGGCAACAAATTGTGCATTGTCACAGAATAACTATATTAAGTTTAATCCGGTCTGTACTCAGTATGAAGTCCCCGATGACCCCCGTCGTCCACTGACCTCAGATTTTTACTATTGCAGCCCAAAGCTTGTACAAGCTGAATAGCTCCGAGGAGGGAACAGGCTCGGACCCCACCAAGTCGCCGATCAGGCGCGCGCAGCCGTCGCCTATCGGGAGCGATGTCATGTCGCCGCATCACGTGAGTACCCTGAAGGCATGACTGATGGTTCACTGCACCGTTGAAACTACACTTGGTCTTTTGATCAAACTCAATCGGACACGGCGTCATATCGTAAACGACTTATTCTAGGCACGTATGACGTCGCAACACGAGCCACGTAAATCAAACAAATGCGTATAAGAAGCGTTTTTGCAGCGTAAACGCTTTGTAAACGCAAACAAGTCTGCACGACTTGTTTGAAAATGTACGCAATCCTATTTTTCTTAGGGACGGATTACGATACGCGTCGTGTGCGAATTGGTCTAACATTATTTTGGTGTAGAGCATTAAAGAAAGTTATTTGGTGTATGTCAGCCATTATGATGATGTCATGAGTTAGCATCCAGTTTAGTGGTGGGTCAGTAAGTGCGTGGTTTGTGCAGTCGCTGTCGCCGCCGACGTCGCCGGGCGCGGGGTCGCCGCGCGCGGGCAGCCCGCGCGAGCCGCGCCGCACACACTTGCACGCGGAGCAGAAGCGCCGGTACAACATCAAGAACGGCTTCGATACGCTGCAAGCGCTCATACCGCATCTCAATACTAATCCCGCCGCTAAGGTTTGTATTCAATATGACTAAGCTATTCGTTTTCAATGCTTTGTTTGTACAGTCGCATTAAAAAATGACTCAATAATACTCTAATTGTATTTAGATAAGTAAAGCTGCCATGCTACAGAAGGGTGCCGAGTATATAAAGCAGTTGAAAGCTGAGAGGAACCAGATTAAAGAAGAAATGGAGAGCTTACGACAGCAGATAGAATGTTTGAACAATTCTATTACGTACGTATTTATTTGATTAACAGATTGATTAGTATAATTGCTAGTCAGTGGTGTGCGAAGTGTGAGGCTAACAGAAGCTAATTATTAATTTATGCTTCTCATTTAGTAACAATGACTTCACATCGGCGATTGATTAGAGAAATTCCGCGTATTGCTTATCGGGTGACGTCACGAGGGTTTACCGATTGTTCCCCGCCCATCTTTAGCCTTCTAATTTAATTTATTCGCTTAAATGTAAATCTTTTTTTATGTCTACACAATGAAACGGAATTTTCATAAATTAAAATTTCTAAAGAAGTAAGAATTTATTGCGTTTTTTGTTTATATTGCATTATACACTCTTGGGAACCACTTCTATACAAGATTGGTCTGGGAAACAAGTATATTAAATTAAAGTCCTAAAACACCGTAACCATCCGCGAAAGTCACTGGCAATTGCTTCCATAACCTGAAACTTAATTTGGTAGCAATGGTGTGCTTCCCCACATTCAGTCATAGGGTTTTGTTAATAAATGACTACCGTGAAGTCACTGGAAGCCACCATCGGCCAAGCAAAGCTAGTCGAAGACAACGGTGTCAGCAACAAGGTACGTGTATGTTGCAGCAACTGCCACTCGCTGCTGCCGGCGACGGGCGCGCCCGTGTCCCGCGCGCGGTCGGGCCGGCTGCGCGAGATGTTCGCCCGGCACGTCGCCAACCGCACCATGCAGAATTGGAAGTATTGGCTGGTATCCTTTTTAAAACCATTGTGATCATCACACGTACTTTTTAACTTCGTTAGCCTCGAATTTAACTTCGGAACAATTTTACTAAACTCGATAGTTGGTCCTTATGTACCCAAAATTTTAATTATTTTCAATTTGGTCGTTTTAAACAATGAATATTAGGTGTAAAACAGTCCTTCCGCCTGATATTTTCATAAATTGTGAACATACTCCGCGATAATCGAATTTTGGCCCCTGGCTTATGTTGCCATTTATGTAGGTAACCAAAAGAGGTTTACTAATACTATCACGTATGTACTTTGCATAATAATTTTACGACATAAATGGTGCTGCAGTCACATGATACGTTTTCTGTTTTGTTAAAAGAACAATTTATCTTCTGTTTTACTTTTTGTATTTCACGGGATAATGGATTTCGAATACGTACATAAAAACGAAGAAGACACAAGGTAGATAAATAAAAAAAAAATATACGAAGCTGATTTGCAGCGATATTGATAATAATTATGCTTATCGTTTACTTCGCAGGACATGGTATTTTTCCATTAATTACAAATATACCTTTTTGTAACATATTATTACAACATATGTAGATCTTATCGGCCATCAGCAGTATATAATATTTTCCACAGCTTATTTTAATGAAAAAACTATCATACTAAGTAGAGATTATGTATTTAATGCAACAGAACGTTAATGAAAGTTTATACTTTCGACTTTGTTGATACTGAATCATTGAGTCTTAAATATCTTACAAACGGTAAACAGTAATTAAACAGCACCAGTACAGTTGTTCTCTGCAGTGTTATCTTAAAAATCTCATTTACTTAAATACCGTAATCGTCAAGTTTATTTTTGTACTGTACTCGTGGTATTTTGACAGTCCTTCGTCAGCACCGCTGAGTCATAAAGCATGCGGCAGTCACTAGTTAGTCTCGTGAGGGCTTCTGATCAAGGACACAAAGATACCTTATCGAACCGGTACGGCCGGCCCAGACTTGCATTTTTCACTACTCATATACATACATTCGACATTGTCATAATGTACCTTCGTGCGTAAATGATAAATAAACGATAACGGCAAATATATGCCCAGTTAATAAATATTATAAGCTCGCTTATCGCTTGAACAATTTATCTTCGCATCGTGGGTTTATTAGATAACTTTGCAGTGGGTTTCTGTAGGCGCGAGGGACGACTAGTTAATTTATGTTTACAAACTGTATCATGTCATATAATCTGTCGTTATCGTGTTATGATCTGATGATGATTATATTTTAAATCTTAATGTAACTAAAGAATATGAATTTTGAAAAGTAATTAATAATACAATGGGCCCTGCTTTTGGTCGAGTAAAGAATAAACTTACACAGCGTCATCTAATCCCAAACTAAAAATACCTTGTTCTGTAGGTACTAGACAACTGATAAAAATACTTATATAGGTACTTATTTTTTTATAAATACGTAAGACTAAATAAAACACCCATGTTCATGCACACATATGTTTGAACTAGCTGTTGCCCGCGACTTCGTCTGCGTAGAACTACTACTTCGTGTAAATTTGCTACTTACTAAATGTGAAAAAACTTAAAAAAACCTGCCTACTAATCTACTACAATTTTATACCTATCCTAAATATGAATTAAAGTATTTATATTACCTATTAACTATAATTCTACCTACTACTAACTTATGCTAAACTAATAATAACAACCAAAACAACTAAGTAAATAACACAAAATGCTTATCCAAGAAACCCTAAACACCAATGAAAACGTAAAGAAAGCGAATACGTTGCAGCTCAAAATTGTAGATATCGCATGCGTCCGCCAACGACGTCTGCCCTCACGTGTCTGCACTGTCTGCCCGTTCGGGTAAGCATACTTTGTGATCTACACTCCTCCCACCGAGCCATCCGCACGTCTTTGCCGCCGCGCCATGCATCGTCACACTCACACATTCATAGTGTATAGGCCGATGGGCCTGATGGACATGTCAGGCAGAAAGTATTCTAAAAGCTGGCTAGGAGTATTTGAATTATGCGATACATAACTGCACCCCGCGTTTTCACAAGCATAATTCCGGGATCGGGATAAAAAGTAAAGATGTCCTTTCCCAAGGTTCCATCTATCTCTTTACCAAAATTCATTTAGTAGGGATATACGATACACAACTGCACTCTGCGTTTCCACCCGTATAATTCCGGGATCGGGATCGGGATCTGGATAAAAAGTACCCTATGTCCTTTCCCAAGGTTCCATCTATCTCTATACCAAAATTCATCAAAATTGGTTCATCGGTTTAGGCGTGAAAAGGTAACAGACAGACAGACAGACAGACAGAGTTACTTTCGCATTTATAATATTAGTAGGGATTAGTAGGGATTATGCGAAATCGTATACCCTCGATGTTCAGCGTGGCTTTCTCCCACGTTTACTCTTTTAAGTGCAAATCCCAATCAAAATATTTGAATTGATTTTGATATCCCGCCTGGTACTATTTGTTATTTGTTATTGTCCTAAGGCTTTAGGCGTATGAAATCTCGTCACATTTCTTTCCATGAACACTGGTATTGATAGGTATCTTTTAATGTAACAAAACTTACGTATACTGAAACCCAACCAACCGAAGTTAGCAATCCTTCTCTGTGTGGGAGGAGACTATTCCCAGTAGTGGAAAGATAAAAAGGCTGACGTTAATAAGTTCAAAAGTCTCCCAATACATTTCTTGAGCATATGGTACAGTTCAGCGTAGTGAGTGCGGCTCTAGTGGAGTCGTTCAGCGCATGCGTGTCGTGCAGCAGCGCCGCCGACCTCGTGCGTACTACGCTGCTGTGGGCTGAACAGCACTGCTCCCTCGTCGAGATGCGACCAGGTAACTAATTATATTTATGTAAAGTAACAAGTGTCTCCATTTTAAATGCAGGCATAACTACACAAAGAATCAGAACATACGAATCAGAAGAAACAAAAGAAATAGATATTCATTCACAGACAGCAATTACCTAGTAACAGCCTCAACACTAGTGTGAATTCGGGTGGGTGGGGCTATCGTCTGATCTTCTGTATTTAAAAGCATTGACAAATAACTTGAAAAATTCCATGTACACTTTCAGAGAAAGCGTTAAAAGGCATGTGTTTTTCTTTATCAAATTGGGATTATTGAAGGCAAGGGTCGGCATACTGCTGAAAAATATCCTAAAGCGATCATTTACCTTCCCCGCGTTTCATACCAAGCAAACCTTCAACCGATTTTTGACTTAGATAACTTGCTGTCAAGAGATCGAGACATGTGGTTGTCGTCAACAATTTGAGATAAGAAACAACGATTTATCGAATCACGTGTGTCACAATTAGCGACGATCATCGATCCAGCTTAAACATCGGACGGTTTACTCTTGCACACGACTTGTTCAGTTTTATCTGAAGCGATAGACTATGACGATAAGATGTAGGTGTTTGACCGCTTTATTTCGATTAAGCCCGATAAACCTGAGAGGTGTTTTCCAAGAAGACAGGTAATAATTGGTTCTTCAAAACCGTGCAGATACACACGAGTTAGTTGTAAAAACACTTAGGAAATGTTCGAATGTGGTCGTATTTGGGGCTGTCTATTGTTTTGACCTTTTTTAACTGATTTTAAATTAGAGTTTTGTTGTATGCAGCGGTGCTGAATTCGCTGCGCGTGCTGTGCACGACGACGGACATCTTGACGAGTCCGGAGCGACTGCCCGAGGAAGCGCGCGCCGCAGTAGCCGCCAGCGCCGGCGTCAAGACCGAGCCCACGTAGGCGCCACACGGTCAAATCTCGACAATTTTGTTAGGGAGTCGTCACTATAGAAGTTACAACAGCTAATTTCCTCAGTGACATTTAGGGAACCCTGCGTCTCCTCGAACAGTCGGCGAAGTCAATGCAAGCCTCGATTGTTAGCTGCAGTGTTGTGTCGATGCAGATTGTTACATATTCGGCCGCAGTATACATAGAATATAAATAAATATTAACCGCCGTGCAAGGTCTGTTTCCTTGGAGGTCATGTGTTTATTTGTTTGTATTCAACATCTTTCGGCCAATGTATCTAATTTTGCCTAAATTGTTACTCTGCCATTTACTATTTTGTTAAAATACCTCACGCTAAATATGATTTCTAACTGTGGAAATGATCATAATGTTTCAGTTTTTTCATGTAGCCGGGCTTTGCTGTTGAGTAGCAAATTATTTTCTACTGGTCTCATGTTAAATATTCATTAGAATATGCTAAGAGTATAATTTCAACTGAACTTATTGAAGTGCCTGTACTACGTTTATTATTCTGACTTGTTAAAACACTGCCCGGTATCAAGTGTAAGCTTATATCTTATCTAAATTGTTACCTCTTTTTAATGTGATTTACGGAGTTTGTGTGAGAAATTTTGGTGTATAAAAATATAAAAAAAAAGAAAAAATGTTATTATATTTTGGTCACGATGATAAAAAATATTTATATAAAATTTAAAATGGAATTGATGTAATGGAATGGTAAAAGTGTTAATAAATTTTGTAGCATCACAAAAAATAATAAATCGTGTATTTTAAATACACATTTTTATGGAATTGTACTACAGGAGCGACCTTAATATCATATATTTTAAACATACACCTGTTTTTATGTAATTTCTAGCGAAGTGTCCGCAGTCTGTGTTGTGAAGGTGAAATTGAAGTGTCCTAATCTAGTGCCTTGTACGTGATAGATAATATAATTGTTATTATACACATTCGTTGGTACATAGCCGCTATGCAATGTTTCCTGTTGTTCTCTCGATGTTTATAAAGAATTGACAGATTCACGACACTCGATTTATATTGTCACATATTGATGGTCAGTTGTTTATTGTAGTTTGCACATTTAAAATGTAACAAATGTAAGTAAGACTCCTTTCATCGGCTAGTGATGGCCGATGGATAGGGCAAATGAAACGATATACTTTTACCAAAGATATAACAGCCGTAGAACGCATTATCGCGTGCGCATTCATGTTGTATAATATGTACATGTGCCCGTCCTGTCCGATATCACGTCAATACCAATGTAGTTCGTAAGAAACAATGAATTTATTGAACTTGTCGAGATTTAATTTAGAATTGTCTAAGTGTATTTACGTAAGTACTTTTAAGTAAATATTTTTATATTGTGTGAAAACACAAATGTTTTTATATAACTATATATAAATCGGTGCCAACGTAAATATTGTTGTAATTTGTTATGTAGTGATATAATTTTATGAAGTATCGTTGACTGTGGCAGCACGTTGTCGTCTGTTGGCGTCGGCGCGGCTGCGCGTGCGCCGCGCTCGTGAGCTTTAAATGAGGTTAAGTGCAATTGTTGTTCTATTGGAAATACAATCTGGAAACTAATTAACTGCTGTTTTAATTATCATTTATTTGGAACAAACAAGGTACAATTGAATAATAAATTAATACATCGCAGTATAGTCACGAATACAAATCTTAATTTTATTCACTCCAAACAGCTCTTGCTTTACAAGATACCGCACATAATGGTTGCAAACAATGTGTTGTTAAAGTACTGACAGATAGATTCAATGTCAACTTCTATATTAATAGCTGAAATTCCTTAAGTGTCAATTGGTGTGTTGACCGCGTTTCACGGCCATATAATAAAGAATAAATGCATAGCAATTTGTTTAATAGCTAGTCGTCATGCTGGATGATAAGCTGTTCTCTCACCGTTATTCATTAGGGTTCCCTACATCAAAACAAAATAAAAACTGTTTTTTTTTTTAAGATCATTTTGCTTTCGTATAAATTATAATTATTTGCATACTCATTTAAATAATTTACATTATACCGGATTGCTTTTATAACAATCTATATCGATAATATTCACAATATATTCAAATAAAATTAGTTAGTAGGTACAACTATTAAACATGACTCATACGAACTAACTGAGGAATGCAAAACAGCCCAACACTTACGAAACTGTTTCTGGAAATCCAATTTTTTTTTACGATATAATAAATATCGATGTGTCTATTCACTAAAATACTGGTCATTTGAATACAAAATGATGTTTTCTTATTCATTAGGTCTGTCAACATTAAATGTTTGCGCAGGCCGTAAAACGTGTCGTGCGTCATACCAAGAACCGTGTATGAGTAACTTCAGCTGCGTCACTTAAAGCCCCCTTAAGTTCTTAGTGCAGAAAGCAGCATACAGACTCTAGTTAGAATACTTCGCATATACTCTTGAAGTTAGCTGTATTTTGCTACTTATTAGGAACAAAATCTAATGACCCAATCTGCTAGATTTATTCTATGGACCTGACGTTAGCAGTAAGCAAAATTGTTCCCAGTTAGTATTGATGAAATAATTATTCTGGTTGAAACGGTTTTTGATGCATTTCTATCGACAAAAAAAGGCTTGTAACAATAAGACAAACTTTTGTCCTGCTGCTGATGTTTGATCGCAGACGTCAGTTCCTTAGAACAAATGGCAACTAATCGCTTAACTTAAGACTCACCAATCTAGTTTCCGTCAAATAACTGTGCTGCTCTAAAGTAACCCATTTAACGCTTCGCGCGAGCACAGTTGTTTTGAAGTCTTTTTTTTTTGTCATGCATCCTGACTAAGAAGGCACTTGTGAGCGCCTTCAGAGCGGCATAGATATTTGAAGAGTACTGTTCACAGGCGTCGTTTATAAAGATGGAAGCAGGTAGAATGGTGGGGGTTAGTTCTGTCGTTGCGCCGCAGCGAGCATGCGCGCCAGTCGCGACGCGGGCTGAGCCAGGAGCGCCGCCACCGCGCCCTGCTCGGCGACGCAGCCGCTGTCCAGCACCACGCCGCGCTCGTACCCGCGTACCGACGAGATGCGGTGCTGGAAAAAATTGTCAGTTAGTGGGTTCTTCTTACTCCTTTATGATACTGACGTATATCTGGCTTTTAGGATAGGAGACATGGATAAGACGGCCTGTTCTTGGATTTGGGTACAGGCTTTTGATCACCTTAGTAGTAATTTATTATTAATTAATATATTTTGAATATTACTTTTAAGTTAATTAATCAGAATAAAAATGAAATAGCATGGGTTACTTACCGCGACAGTAATAATAGTAGTATGCGGTGCAACAGCAGCTAAAGCCGCGAGTAGTGCTCGCTCCGCGCTGGCGTCGAGAGCAGCAGCCGGCTCATCCAGCAGTAGTGCACCCGCCAGCCGCGCGTGCAGTGCCGCCCGCGCTGCCGCCACCCGCCCAGCGCGCCCCGCGCTCCAGCCGGAACTGCCTGATCGGCTGCAAACGCTGCACTCTGCAACCGGAACAGTGAACACTGGGATTAAGGTTTATGGACTACTAGACTTGTCATATTATAATGACTTCATGATCAAGAATATAATCAATAAGAAAATCTTCTGGAGAAGAACCGAAAAGAAACTATATTTACAATCATAAGTTTTACACATACCTAATCCTGCAGGCTGAGCTGACACAAAGTCGAATAGTCCAACTGCTCTCAGACTGTGCCAGATCTCTTCGTCCGTGTGCACGGCAAGCGGGTCGAGGTTCTCTCTCAACGTGCCGGAGAACATCGCAGGATCCTGCGGCACGAGCACGACGCGGTGCCGCAGCGCACGCAGGGGCACGCGGGTGATGTCCTCGCCGTCAATGAGTACGCGGCCGCTGCTAATCGTGGTAGCACCGGCGCACGTTAGAAGTAATGTGGATTTACCACTGCCGCTTCTACCGCAAATTGCTACCTGATTTCCAAACATTTACAGTTAAGGTTATTATAGCTATTTACCCAAAAACCCAATCTAGGAAATTGACGAATTCTTAGATTACCTTTTCACCAGGAGATATTGTAAGATTAATGTTTTTAAGTATCGTGGTTGATCCCGGTTCATGCTGAATGCTGACGTTTTCGAATTCTATTTTCCCATTTCTCTGCCAACCGACGGGTATGGGACCTGGAAAGTAAAAACGCCTTTCGGTAGCAGGTGGTGATAGCCAGATATAGGTAGCGATGTTGACATCGAATAACGAACTTTATGGCAGTGCTAGTATATGGGTGGCCAACTTACAGTCATCCCTATAGTCTTCCTGGGGCACATTTGTGTCGTCGTGCACGCGTTCAAGCGCGGCTAGTTGCAGGTGCAGGTCTGCGCGGCACTTGGCTAGATGTGCGAGGTAGGCGGGCAGCAGCAGCGCGTACGCCCCCGCGAGGCCGGCGGTCGCGCCGCCCCCGCCGCCCTGCAAGCACACTGCCAGCACGGCGCATACGCACACGGCTCCCACCAGGTCCTGCAATTTATTTCATAGATTGACACTTTATCTAGGAATAATAATAAAACTAAAGGACTAAAGAAGTCTCGGTGCGCGTATTATAGGGCTCATCTGTATCTTCACTCCGACTCCTTTTCTCAACTGCATTTAAGGTATAGACTAGATATAGATCGAGAAAGGTATGCATGGTGAAGCTCCATCTTAATTAATCTTCATAATTACATAACGCTTAATTGAATGAAACAAGTGGCACGTCAGTGTGTCGTACCAGTGTCAGTCCAAGCCAGCGGTTGGCGGCATTCAGCAGGAGCAGAGTATTGTGATTGTCGTCGAGAGCGCGCTGGTACGTGGCGCGCATGCGCGGCTGCAGGCGGCCGGCGCGGATGGTGCTGCCGCCCGCGCATGTCTGTGCGCACAGGGACACCACCCCTGCGGCGCTGTGGGCCTCTGCGCTCTGCAGCTCTCTATCAGCAAATATTTGCAAATTACTGTACATCAAAGATATAACTAATTTAGCTTTATATTTTTGAAACTCTGTAAAGTATGCTGAACCAAAGTAAACATAATTCCGCTTGATATGTTTGACCTCATTATTGCGCCAATTCGACAAGGTTAATTCATTCTTCGCGCTTTAAGTCCATTGACCATTCTGCATTATATTTAGTTACTTACCTAGCATTACACAGATAGACCGACTGCAGGAAGAGGTAGCACAGCAGCGCCGGCACAGACGCCAGCAGAGTCCACGGCGCGATGACTGCGTTCACTAGCAAGGCCGCCGCACATAGGAGAGCTAGCTGCGCCCAGCGACTGATTGCTGTCGGGAGTTTCTGTGGTGAGTAAAAGCATATTTACCTGTTACCATGTGGTCCTATCCCGAACAACGTACTCGCAGTGCATCAAAAAAATTAATAGATGGCAGCACAGGGAGCGATTCCAAAATTAGCAACGATTTTTAAGCTCGGACATGCAGTTTGTAGCCTTATTAATGTTATTACCTATTTATATTTACTTATTTAATGCTACTCCGTCGATTTACACGCATAAATCACGGAATAAAAGAAAAATTTTAAAAAGGGTTTCTTTATTAAAGTTGAACAAGTCGAAGACAAATTCAGTCAGCTATTTTGCGTATTATTTCAACCTCAGGACGATAGGTGGCAGTATACTCAATTCAATGCATAGTATTATTTGTGTATGTGTAGTAGTGTGACATGGCTGTGTGTAGCTCAGGCAGCAACTGTTTAATAAGTCGATTGATGCCAAACCAAAAATTAGAATTCTAAAAAACAAATAATTCATTTCCTACCCACCCGCACACACAATTTATGTCATTTATAATAATGAAAACATACTGTACCTATAATATTTTAAATAAAAGTTTTAAGAAGACTAGCATGTGATTTTTTTCGTTTTCCTCTGTAATACTTCTTATTAAATCGATAATTGAGTGAAATATATAATATAATATCCCTCACACATTCACACAACGTCATCTAATCCCAAACTAAGCAGAGCTTGTACTATGGGTACTAGACAACTGATAAACATACTTATATACTTTAATTTTGTAAATACATACATATTATAGTATATAGAAACACCCAGACTAAGTCAAACACTCATGTTCATGCACACAAATATTTGACTTATGCGGGAATCGAACCCGCGACCTATAGCGTGGCAGGCAGGTTCATAAACCACCACGCCATCTGGTCGTCAAAATTATTATAAATTATTTACAGTTCACATTTTTGGTGTCTCTAGGCTGTTATTTAGTTAGTCACTGACTTCTAGAGCTATGACGAAAAGTTTTTTTTTTCCTTTTGAGTGTTTTGAGAAGTCGGTTTCTATTTTTTTGTAAAACGTTTTTTATTTTCTGCTTTTTAGTTTCCTAGTCAAAAATTGAAGCAATTCTTATCATCAGCATCGAGCTTTCAGTAGCTCTCATAACCCATGATAGATGGGTTATGGCTGCAACTGATTACAACAATAAAGTCCTCATCAATACTAATAAAATAAGCTCAAACAGCTGCTATTAACTATTAAGAAGTTCCCTCAACTGTACTGCACCTGCATCACAGACTTTGTAGTTGAGATCGTTACCCATCTCGCTGCAAACATCTTGTCAACATGAATAAAACAAGCCCAAACACGAGGTAGTTTAGTTTTTTTTTTTAGTTTTTTAGTCTCCATCATCAGATACTTTTTATCCGGTAGCGCGGAGTAGTTCCCAAGGGACGCGGCGGTCTAGCTTCCGCCCGGAACTGCTCCCCGCAATAAGATAACAAGTAGCCTATAATTATTATGTTATTTTAATGCAAAAGCTCATAACCCAAGTTTAGGAGGTATAGGTATAATTTAGACCATAGACCACAACGTGTTATTTTATTGAACACTACTTTGTGAAATAAATAAAACATATTCCAATCAGAAATGTAGAAAGATGCACAAGTAGGTTTAAAATAAATATATTGTAGGTGAACACAGCCCTTCCGCATGTTCGTTTATCGCTACGCTGCCGCTGTAGGTAACCAACTACAGCAAAGTAAGAGCGGAATGGAATAATATTTTGTACTGTTGATATGACCTTGATTCTACGGAGTATACAGCTTGCGTGTGTGTGTGTGTGCGTGCTTGCGTCTCAACGTCTGTTATGTATGATCGCTCATATCAGCGCATATGCACTAATGACAATAGATGGCGGTGGTGGCGGGCCCTGCCAGGCTACGCTCATACCGCCCTCTGTTGGGTTGTCATAGGAAATTTAATGTGTACGAAGAACTGGACGAGTTAGGACAGTCTCATTTCAATGTATGGGATTGGGTATCTGTACGAGAGTATTATAAAATCTGTGCCTGTTACCAGTGTAAAAGAGGTGACATTGCAAAGACTTAAATCTCTCGTCTCACACACCTTATCGATGACCAAAATATCTGCCGAGAACCGATGCAGTGTGTCGCCGAGGGGTGCGCTTCGCAGATGGTGCGGCGGGGCGCGAAGTGTTGCATGGAGTAGACGCTCGTGCAGTATGCGCCGGGCCTTCGCAGATGCGCATGCATTCGCCGCCTGTGCCGCGCCCGCGGCTAGTGCGCCGCCCCCGCACCACATCGCGTATGTTCGCACGCCACTCCATGTCTGAATTTGAAACATAATCAGCATATTAGTCACTATTGTAGGTACCAGTGAATTCCCTGAGGGATACTTAGCATAATCAAAATTACTTATAGAACCTCCTTAGGTGACTAAATAGTTACACACCGTTTTAGCTAAAAGTTGTATTGGAGAAAGTACTACTTTCTACTTGCAAAGTAGTGATATCCTCCTTCAAAATAACATTAGACAAACCTGTTGATCAGTGAGCTGTGTATTCGTGCTCTGTGACGTGGTGTATGTGAGCCAGTAGTCGGCCGCCAATGCCAGCGCCTGCGCAGCCGTTGCCGCCAGCCAGTACGCGATACCCCACCACCGGCACGCTTGCGCATACTCCCACCAAATAGCGCACTGGAGATCAAATAAACAGTTCTGTTGTCCATCGCATACCTTTTGATATGTTTAGTCGAAATTAAAGCTAAGATACTCTTTAGTCAAATAAACTTATTATGCAGGAAGATTAAGCTTTATATGTAGGATTTGTAATATATGTAGGATTTATAATAAATGTAGTTAAAGTTTCATCAGACTCACCTCATTCACTTCTTCTACTTTCGGTACAGTTTCATCTCCGTCGACGACGATGGTGTTATTCGTTTCGATTCCATTAGAGGTCAGTGAACTATATGGTGTTGTGTCAACCATAGAATCATCAACTACATCTGAAACGGACGAATGTTATAAATATTGTTCTTGTTCATAACCCATTAGAATAGAAAGCAATAAGTACTCACCCTTATTTTCAATATCTTCTACAACACTTTCAGAATCTGAGCTTATTAGCCTGCGTAAAGTTCTTGGTGTAAACCTTTAAAAATAAAAGTCCTTATAAGTACATATGTTATATGTCTGAAAGTTACTCGATACACTACTATCTAGAATCTAGATCAACATCATCACATAAAGTATTTCTTTTGCATAGTAAAACTAAAATTTACCTGTTGAAATTACGAGACGCTTTGGGCCGTAGCCACCGACGTAGCATGCTGGCTTCTCTATGTAATGCTGCGTTAGACTCATCTGCGCTCACAGCCCTTCGTACATCCGGTCGCCATCTAGAAATTAGCAAAACGTCTTAATCTTCTTCAAATTCTAAAAAGTAATGGGTGTGCTTGGTTTGGACCATTAACTTTGTTCAAGATGATGTTTTAAAACCTAAAACGTCGTAATCTTTAGAGGTGGTTAGCCACCTTATTATAAAACGTGGTCTTGAACCATCATCTTGGACAAAGTTAATGGTCCAAACCAAGCACAAAACCCATTACTTTTTAGAATAACGTTTTATAATAAGGTATGATACCTATGCTATAAGATGCTATACAAATTATGATCATCCAAAGTCAAATTAGGATTACTTTGGATCGGCCTTGGACCATATATCATACGTATGATAAAGTGAGCTTACTTGTAGTTGTACATAGAAGGTGGCGGGGACGACAGCTGCCTGGAGAGCGCTGGTCGCGGGTGGGAGGACACGCGCCGACGCCAGCTGCCACCACCGCAAGTTGTCAGCTCCGGCAGCAAATGCGCGCCCGCTGCTTCGCTGATGCCCACCTTAGTGACAAACAACAGGGCTCATTGATTAATCAATATGCCCCACGGGCCTCATATTTTCTTACTGACTCAGCATTTTGTAAGAAGCGATTGCCTGTTTCGTATTCATATTCCATCCATAATAATAACTCTTCAGTAGGATAGTGTGCATTAAACAGCCCGCCATTTTCGACATGTAAAGACTTCAGTCTTTATGCATGACCGTCAAGACACAACAATATCGCGTTTTCCGATGGTGTAATCTTATATTTCAAAACATAGCCATTGTCCTAATTTTAATCGATGTGAACTCATTGTCACATAAGTTTAAAACGTACTGTAATAAATAATAACACATCTGCTGGATGCGCTCATCTGTATCGTATCTAAGAATAGGACAGTAAAAAACATGCCATGACCTCATGGTCATATAAAATGTGAATTTAATAGCACCTAAAAAGTTCTTATTCGGTATCATTTGCTGTAAATAGTTAATTGGTTTTATTTACGAAACTGCCGAATTGGTCGTCTTTGTCTTTGGTACATAGCTAGGGTTGTCCGTGACCGTTTATGGGCATCCGTTTCCCTGGATTTTTCATAGTTCAGAAGGAGTCCGGGGCACCTCTAGGTTTTATGCAAGAACAGATAAAATAAAAAAAAATATATTGATGGAAAGATAGAGTCAGTACACTTCTCGTAAGTCAGCAGCTTAGGCTAAAACATACCATACGCCCCATAAGGCAACCCATACACTTGTCACAACTTTTCAATATGTTGTTCCTAGAGGGACAGTCTGCACTTAAATCGTGTTTACCGCGGTCTCGTCGGAGTTACACCTCTGGAATCGGGCCCTGCTGAGCGCGCGCACGAGACGGGAACGCTCGCGGGCCGCGCCGCCGGGCGGGCCGGCGCCGGCGCGTGCGGCCGCGCTGCGCGCCTCGTTCGCCAGCCGCGCCCAGCGGGCCAGCGCGCCCTCGCACGCCGCGCCGCGCCCCACGCCTGACACACGACCTCCTTCCATAGCTATTATCTGGGAACAGCCACTAAATTCATTAACTACCTGCATCAGTTAGTAGTTATTTTAGTTTCACCAAGCCTGCTACATTACTTAGTTTTACTTAGACTTAAGTCTATGACTCAATAAATTAATAGATATGAATCGAGTTCAATCAAGTGAATAACCTGATTGTAATGCTAACAGATATAAGCACGACGATTAGTGCAGATTAGCGTTTGTATAATGGTACACAGGAACACAGTACACAGCTTTATTTGATCATGCGAGTAGATCAGTTACTATTTTCAGCAGTTTCTTATTGTGTTCATCTGAGTTAGGAAACGATAACCAGTCAGTGTCAGGTAAATACGCAACCACGCCTGTCGTCACGCATTGCGTGACCTTGAATTACTGAATAGGAAAATAACTAATAGGTATTTAATGCCTACCAATTCATCTATATAGATTTACCAGGAAATATCTGGTTTCCGTGTAAATTTTAGGCCTGTGTGACTTTGTGCGTTATGCTACCATGGATACCTATTGGTTTTACCAGAACGGTGTTCAGAGATGCATTATTTAAATCCGGACATTTGTGTGGCTTGATGATTGAGCTGATTATGCCTTGTTTGTCGCCATTAGCCTAGCCACTTACCAAGTCGGCATAATGTAAAAGTTCGAGTCTGTTGGTAGCGACAAGGACAGTGCGGCCGGCGCGCGCGGCGGGCACGAGCGCTCGCATCACCAGGTGGCGAGCCAGCGGCGCGTCCAGCGCGGCTAGCGGCTCGTCGAGCGCCAGCAGCTGCGCGCCCGAGTACAGCGCGCGCGCAATGCACACGCGCATGCGCTGTCCGCCCGACAGCGGCGCCCCGTGGCTGCCCAGCCGAGTCGCGTCTCCATCTGTTTGGAAACATGCCGTTTCATAATCGCTACACATACGACACATCATTTATACAATTGTATACAGGCCTGCATATCTATACGCATAATAATAACCATCATTGTTCGATCGTTCCAGATTAATGATTTCATTTGTAACTGTATACACGTGCCTCGATTCATTTGCCAGCAGTATGATTACATGCACTGTTCATTGTTTGATACTTAATTTGCTAAGAGAGCTAACGTTCCATGTCTATTCTACTTTCTTGCCTGGTAAAAGCTGCAGGTCGGGTCTCAAACCGGTCGCTCGCAAGACGCGCCCGTATTTTCTCTGGCACCACGAGCTGTCCATGACGATGTTATTGCGCACCGAGCCCTCCAGCAGCCACGGCGGCTGGCCCGCGTACCACATGGAGCAGTACCTGGGCACGAACATACCAAATTCCGATATACTGCATATCAATCAATATTGCTATACCCTAAACAGTATTTAAAACTATTGATATTGTTTCTACATCATACTAATTATGAAGTCGTGAGCATGTAAATACATAGTTGAAGATATATTATGGCCACATGGCAAATAATATTGGCATAAATTAAATACAGGTAAGCCAGTGAACGGAATGCAATGGAGTGCCGCGTTATTTATTGCACACAATGTTGTTGAATCTTTGGCTTACCGCGGCGTTATGCATTCGTTTATTGAACGTTTTAATTACAGAATGTAATTGTGTGAATTGAAGCAGTGTGTTTGGTATTTGGTGGCCTGTCGGTCACCAATTAAGTCATGATATATGTTCAACAGCAATTCTTAATTAAGGTAATTAGTTTTAAAGTGCGACTTTATTTTCGTTTATGGGTAGTTATCATCGGTTCTTCTCCCCAGAGAGTAGGTTTTTAGGTTACTACATTAACTACCTGTCTATAGTGCGGCTAGTACGGTGCTAGTGTTAGGCAGGCGAAAATTTATTGAATGTCAACAGATCCCGTTGTAGTGGCGAGAAAATAGTCTATTCAAATTTTTCATTATCCGAGGGGATATTTCTTTTAGCGTTTATGAAAATGTAATTTATTTCGTACTTGTTATAAACGACGTCTCCTCTGTCCAGATACATCTCCCCAAGAATGGCAGACAGCAATGAAGACTTCCCAGATCCAGTAGCTCCGACTACCATTATTAATTTTCCTGGTTTGAAATGAAAGCAATTTTAAAACTTAGAAGTAATGTTAAAATTATCATTAGCAGCTTTATTTATTTCGATATGTGTGTATATATGTTACTTTAATGTTTTTTATATGTATGTAAGTACGAATCGCAATCAATTTCTACCCTAATGCTTATAAAACGCTACTGACCTGTTGGGATTTCTAGATCATTGACTTCTAACAGCATATCACTCCTTCGGCCCCAAGTAAAGGCTGCGTTTCTAAACGTAACCAAAGGACCAGATCTACGAGTTGCCATAGTAAAAACCTCATCGTCAGAAAACTGATCGACGCATTCACCACCGTCCGTTTCGTCTTTATTGATAACGTTACTATCTTCCGATTCATTCCTGTCTAAGAATATTTCTTGACTTTGCTCTTCTGTGGATTTCTTTCGTTCTTCATCAATACATTCTTTTACATTGTTTGATTCAGGAAGTTCTAAAAAGTCTCGTATCCTCTTCGTACTGACCTAGACGAAACAAATGCAATCTTTATTTACTGGTAGTTGGCCAGTTAGAACGATTGCATCAAATATGCACAGCTGAATATTAATATGTTGTCCTTACCATCGCTTGAATGACCATTAGCACTGTTACAGGCAGTATGAGAAGGGGAACAGTGAGTTGATTAAAAAACGCTAATCCAGCGAATACATTAGTAGCCGTTAACTGACTGTTATTGTCTATTAAATAGTATACGGTAAAAGTGATTACAGTTATCATTATTGAAGATATTTGCGTTGTAAAAGCTGAAAATATATGAACATTTTTAGACACACACTTGATAGCATTCTAAAACTCAGAAGACATGCAATATATCTTAAAACTTACTCAAGAAACTCCAGTAAACTGAATCTTTATTTAGAAGTTTCAACTCTAGTTCCCTTAGCTGTAAAATTTTCTCTTTGAACAAATCTTCCCAAACGTAAAGCTTAATCACATCCATACCGTGTAATATTTCTGTCATTTTTGATAATCTGTGATCTGTGCATTTTGATATATCCTTTGAATTGTCTGATAATTTCTTTCCAATGTAAAACTGTAACGGAGTGATCACTAGAACACTCGCAGCAGTCCCTATGATTGCGCTGACACCCAGCTTCGTATATAATAAATACAATATTACTACTACCTGTAAAAAAGATAAGTTATGAGTGTCTGTACCTCTATTACCTATACATTTGTAATCACGCTGACGAGCTCTCTCTATCGAGGCCGACAATTTACCTTCAAAGGTATTGCCCATATGTAATGACAGATCCATACACACGACATGATATTGTACGTGTCCTGTGAAACTAGATTGGTTATGAGACCACTCCTCGTAGAGCTACTGTCTTCGGTGTCGGGCAGCAGCCGCGACTCTTCGTCATCGTCGGCGTCGGTCGATGACCACGGCGCCAGCCTCATGCACTTGTCGTAGATCATGCTCTGTCAATAAAAAACTGCATAAAATGCAAAACCATTATAAATTACGTAAGGGAATAATTCAACAGCAAATAAATGTCAAGTATTTAACGAAAGCTGAGTAGTCATAATAAACAAACTTGTAAAGCCGTCTTCAGTCTGGTGCCCTCGACCGTCACTAAATGTGTTGAATTCTGAGATAAGAATGCTTGGCTAATTAGCGCCATCGTAATTATGAGAAGCATTACATATCCGTTGTTGAAGAATTCTTCTACAGTCACTTGTATACTGGAATTGTCTACTCTAGTGGGACTTTCCATGTACTGTATTATAATGGCCAGTCCCAAGGGAGGTACCACACCGATCATGTCCCCAAACAATTTTAATATTCCAGCAATATAAAAGTTTGGCCAAACTTTACGAACGTAACATGACCACAGACTAGGGCTTCCATCTTTAGCATTTGAATTCTGAAACATGGATAACGAATCTATTGTTGCGAATATGGTTAGACATCAAAACTCCAAAACTATTAAAAAATAATCAATATACATACATCTAAGTCCTGATATGTTTTCAAAAATTCTTTATAGTATTTTAATGAACGTTCATCTTCTGGTAGTTCTCCCAAATAATCTGGCTCCAGTGGTGACTTATATCCTTTCTTGAGCAAAGAATTCAACCAAAAGAACGTGATTTTTGAATAGAAGTGAGTGTCGTTATGTTTGTAACAAATATTTGGGACATTTGATTTCAAGTCATTTCTGAAACGTTTCGTAACCTGAAATGGTGTTAAGTAAACCGTATTAATAGGGGCGGATATTTCATACATTATCAGTTCTAAAGACAACTATATATTAATAGCATCTAATTCCTTAGTTAAATAAACAATAGGCCTGAATATAAGAACGTGCGAACTGAGAGCATACATGTATAACATTCGTATTGACCGTACGTGCACTCATGGGAAATACCATCTGAGAGCGGCGCCAGACGCATTGTGGAAATCGTCTCCTACGATGTACCTACTCCTTACGCGACGGCTGGCGCCGGCGGCGGCGTCTCGTCCTGACTCATGCACCGTACACCTATATTCTATTCCAGTGCTCCCAGTTTTAAGCTCAATACGCTGTCATTTTATTTAGTTATAAAGAGAAAGTAGTACCGTAGCACGTAACGGTCCGCTACTAGAGGATAATGATATGCGACTAACATGCACATCATTTTGTTACGCACGTATCACTGGAATGCATGTTACTATTTACTTTGTGTCTATTATTGAAGTCACGGTATTTACAAACGGAACGGAAGTCATTATTTATACACCTAATTCATATATTCAGCCATAATTTTCTCTGCCTCTCATATTTCTTCTAATCGCAACCAAATGATTAAATTTGACGTTTTCTAAGTGTCTGAAAGTGTTTTATTATAATAAATACTGTGTTTGCTATATTATATGAAGGTATTTAAGATAGATTTTATACAGGCAGATGTCAAGTTTCTTAGAGTGCCTGTAACTATAGACGAAATAAGTAATTTGAATAATACGAAGGCCGTATTTTATTCTGAATATGCTACAAAAGGCCTTAATCCTTTAAACTCTAAAGATTGATTGAAGGATGTCATTTCATTGAATGACAATCTATCTACGTATGTTGGTATAATAAAATTCTCCCTCAGAGCAACAACTGAGTTTTTGAGTTTTCGAGATAACTCATAAAGAGGCTTTATTTCAGCTCATCCCTAGACTCAAGTTGCCCGTTTTTCACGATGATACAGTCTATCAGAAAAGTGCGACTAGGAAGATTTTTTTACATAATGCTGACTTAGATTCTATGGAGATAAGTAGCATGTTATTATTATATAAAAAATAAAGAATCATTTACAATTAGCCTATACACGTTTGAACAAAAGAGTTTGAAAGTTGAATAATCTCTTCAAATACAATAATCACTATCAACAATAGAAAGAAGCTGATCATTTCTAATGATGACACAATTGTTGAGATGACGAGGGCCATGAGGGCTCACCTTGAGTAAAGAAACAATATCAATTTATGACTTTGGAAAATCCATTAGTGTGATTTACTGTTGAAAATAACATATTGCCTTAATTATATATAACACAAACCGTAGTTTGTTAACGACAGTTTACATTTTTTGTAAACAGACTGACACCTTACTAGGGAGTGTTAAATGAAAATGAAATGCGTGCTTAAAAGAAAGTAGAAGTTTATACAAACTTGTCTTATAGAACAGAACTTGAACTTGGTACTAATAAAAAACTCATTATTTTATTCGGAATCGGGCAAGTTGAGATTAAGCTGGTGAAGAACGAACAGTAGTAAGTGACAACGAAAGTGCAAAGGAGGAACTAAGTATATAATTTAAAAGTGTGTCAATTTGTGAAGTGTCGTTGGACTAGTCACTTATGTTTACAATTCAATAAGGTGTTTTAATCGGTGACTCGCTGAATCGACTAACTGTAGGACAGCGGGCTTAGGCGGAACACTTATCAAGTTATGTGCGCTAAGTCAATAAATACGAGCTCTAAGGGGATTGGATTACGCTACAAGAAACAATTAGCATGTTATAAACAACTTAACTGCGTGAGATGCGTGTTTATATCTGTAGTACACTACAGCAGCACATAGTCGTCCGAATACGAAGGATGTGACGTGCTTACATACTCGTTAAATAGGGTATAGAAACCTAAATGGAATGAGAAGCTAAGCCCTTTATGGTCATCTGTTTGCCGTGACTAACAAAAGCTTTCATTTAAGGATCTGTTGCGATAAATATTTATTGATATCGTTATGGGGAAGAAAATGTCTAAAGGTATCAAAGTAGGTAATCATCACACATCCTCATATAGAATATCACGTCAATTAGAATTTGTAAACTTGGACTGGCAACATATCATGTTCATGAAGTATTTAAATAGAAACATCCTTTGAAATAAATAATATTGCGGTTACTATGATGGATAAATTACCTCGTCATAAAAACCAACGCAGTCAACGGCAGATATCAATAATGTCATCAGTAACGAAACGCCTTGAGTGTATAGTTCTACATGATTGGCCGCAGCTCCGCTGGAGAGGTGTTGCCATAGAATGCTCCCCGTAGATACAGCGGCGAGCATCCAGTATATGGCAAGGTAGAGGATGGGTGCTGCGGAGCGCCGGGTCCAGAGAGCTACGTGGAAGGCGGCCGCGGCCAGCCACGACCAGGGTGCCATGAGCGCAGCCGCCAGCCGTACAGTGTCGGCAGGCCGGAGTAACGCTGCGGCCGCATCGCAGCACCAAGCCGCTCCCAGCACCAGGCTTGCTACTCCTCTTATATTTTGGCCACGCCACCGTTTAGAATGCCTGCGTGCGTTATGTTAATTAATTCAGTTTATTAAATGCATTTTAGAATGAAATTTATCGCTAAGATTAATTAAATACATGAATATTATTGTCTAGTAATCTTACTTTTTTACTGACGTGCTACTATCATATATTATTCTTAAAGCCATGATGATTAAAAACAAGTTTTAGCGAATATCCAAACGGGGGATATACATATTCTTAAAATATAAACAAACATATAAACCCACACTTAGAACCCATACTTAGACGCTCCTTTTTTTGTATGAGGAAAATTCATTCAATTAAAATTAACGTGACAAAACTGTTACGGATTCAACCTTTTTAAGCAGAATTTTGATGTTTCCCTCCTTATTTGTTAATCAAAAACATGATAGCATAATCCTAAATCCTGCATGTGTTTTTCGTTGATAATTTAAATCCTATCTTCGTAAATTGTGAGTAATCTTTTATTATGAATGACTTATCCAATTCAACTAACACTGAAGTTTGATTCTGTAGTAATTATAGAATCAATGGGGATTAGCGTTATCGGCCGTGCATAACGCTGCGATACTCATTACTACAATGTACCTGTAGTGTTTGTGTAGAGGAGCACAGCAGCACATGAGCGCGGCGCTGATAGATGCGCAGTACAAGTTGAGCGAGTGCAGCGCGGCCGCCAGCGCGCGCATCTCGCAGGCCGCGTCGCCGCGCGCGCATACCGCCTCCATCTCGAGCGTTGATGATCACTTCTTGAGGGTACCACGCACTACAGCTCACTGTCCACTATTGATTTCACCATTTGGGTGTAGACGATGCTAATGAAACACAAATATTTATATCCACTTATGTATTTTTATCATGTGTCATGGATATCTCAGACTAGAAGACGAGTCAACCGCTATTTAATCAAATGTTTTAATTTTTTTTGTAACTTATACGCATATTTACGCACAAATATTACTTATGTGCAGTCGTCAGTTACTACTTACTTATCACGTGTTTAGAAAAGGGCCTATTCAAGAAGCGAAGATAAAATTTACAAGTACTAATTAAGGTACCGGACTAGTATTGGATATTAGTATTTCACATTTGATAGTAGATAATTATTTAATTGTTAACAATAAGTTTACGTTTATAAAATTTCCGCTATACTCCCTAGTCCCTACCTACACTTAACTTCATATATTAGTAAGTAATCACTTATTTCTACCGATGAAGCAGTGTTTCAGTAAACGCCTAATTTCAATTCGCCTTCTTTAGCACAAAATTAAATAAAGTAGCTGTAAGGGTTAAAGAAATGTAGATAAAGCTATCCAACTAAGTCTATGTAATAAGATTATCAATCAAGGAAATATTTTGTAAATGGACAAAGTATACGTCACTTCAAGCGTCATTCTACTTCGTCCCAGAATTCACAACAAAACTCACCTCCAAAATAATTTTAATTCCACAACCAAAAAACAATCACTGGTCACTATCCGAATGTCACTGGTTTTAGAATTTTACGTTCATCCGCTTTCCATTATACTGAAAATTATTGAGTCGAGTTTATGGCATTGTGGTGTTGTTATTATGCGATCAGTTTGTGTGAATTTGCATCGCGTTGAGAGCGTCGCAAGAGCGCGCGCGTGATAGCAGCCGGTGCGTGGAGTGGCGACTGGCCGCCAGTGCCGGACTGCGGCCTGGCTGGAGGTGCTCGCTGGAGGAGCCGCCGCCGGCACGGCACCCACGGCCCGGCTGGAGGGCGACGCGTCGCGCGCGGCCCATTTCCCCAGCACTACTATACACAAGCGGGCAGTCTGTTGCACCGACAGTGATTGACCTGCCACACCACATGTTTGCGTTTTTGCATTCATTCATTTCTAAATAGTTGTTTTGTGGAACATACTAAAATGTCTCATATAAAACCTGTGGACGTTGTTACACTACTTACTGCCTTAATGCTATTAATTCATATTTTCAAATATTCTGGGAAATATTGAGCATTTTCCTACTAGGAAATAAATTATATTTTATCAATCGCTTACAAATTATACCTAAGTATAAAGTGATTTTGAATGTAGATCATGTTAACTGCTCGTGTCTGGAAGACAGTAAGGTTTAACTTAGACTTTTCCATAAGCAAACATGCTTAAAATAAGTATTGGATTCTTGTCATTTCAGAACCTTTTTATAAGAGTGCGTAAGTTATGCACTTGGCAAGCATAATGGTTGCACGCACTCGATATTCTAATAGCGGGGATCGTATAAACAAGGCGAACGCGGACGGCCCGGCGAGGTGCGCGCGCGCACCTCACGCTGGTGGCACACATAATTATGCGTCTGTTATTCTCCCCACTGACCTTATTCTCATGTTTTCGCTTGCTCTCACGCCATCACAGCCTAGCTTTACCTGTATACGGATCAGTATCCGTATTTTTAAATCAGAGAGATACGAAGCTATTTCCTGTCATAAGAAAATGTTCAAGCAAGAATATGAAGAAGCAAAACACGTCCAAATAAATATTCATAAATATAAAAGAAACAATATTTATAAAAAAATATAATGTAAAAAAATCCTGTATAAAATATAAATATTATGTATAATGTGTAGTTACAATAATCTATTCCTAGCATACAGCTACTAACACACTTAATATTTAAGTAAATAATACTATGGTGTAATGTTTGGAAGACACTAAAATCATATTGGCACACACTTAAAGTTGTAACAATAATACTCGTGGTACAATTTGTTCAGAAGTCTAAATCCCAACCAGAGGTTTCGTCGGGTGGTAGCTTGTCTTTTGGGTACTTCTCAAAGTTACCGAGGTCCAAGTCGTTGGCCACTGGTTGTATCAGCGGAGCCTTCAATCGTCGTTCTAAGAGTCCTTCCCAGTCAAAGCCCAAAAACCATCTGCAATGGGTTAAAATAACGTAAATCATTCAAATGATATAAAATGAACATTACCTAAACAAATAACAATTAGGGGCCAAACAATACATAGGAAGAAGAACTCGATTGTATCGGATTCTTTGTACTTATGTGTAAGAGACGCAAAACGAATTTATATGAGTTCAGTATAATGTAGCGATTCATTTCGGCCGTTGATGACGATACAATGTGCATGTTAAGTGGATGTAACCTTGAACGTACTTATGACTTTTAATGTCAGCGATTCCATTTTTGAGATATCCGAGTCGTTCAGCAGGCACGGCGCGGCATAGTTTTCGAATGAGCATTTGCGCAGACTTGGCAACCCGTGGGTGGAAAGCCACTGCATCTATGCCGCGCAGGATCAACGTGTATGTCTTCATGTGGTCTCCGCCGGGCGCGCGGAACGGAGGCTTGCCCACCAGCAGCTCGTGAATTAGTACTCCTAAAGCCCAACAGTCCACAGCTCGGTCGTGACCCTAGAAGGAAGTACAAAAGGTGACCACGTGAGGGATTTTGTATAAATCAATATAAAAAAATTGATAGCCTTGTAGCATTAACTAACCTTGTTAAGCACTATTTCAGGAGCTACGTATTCAGGCGTACCAGCAAAAGTCCATGTTTTACTATTTGGTGAAATTCGTTTAGCAAATCCGAAGTCAACCTGCAAGAAGTCGCTGGTACACTTTACAGGTAGCAAAATAATCGTTATAAACTAAATACATAGGTAAATACTGGCAAGTTAATATAGGCAAATAATAAAGGTTTGTGTACCAATTTAATATATCCTTGTTTATCAAGCATTAAATTTTCAGGCTTGAGATCTCTGTAGATAATATCTTTGGAATGTAGATATTGGAATGCTTCGATGACGCAAGCAGTCATGAAACGAGCCATGTTCTCCGGGAAGTAGCGCTGTTTCTGCAGAATAGTCCACACGTCGCCGCCCAGGACCGGCTCCATGAGGAAGTATATGTATTTGTTGTCTTTGAATGTGCGATATAATCTGAAAAATAATATTTTTTAATAAATTCTTATAAGTAATTATGTTATGACTTTTTACATGGACCACTGTTTATATCAAGGTACAGTTACAAGATAAGAACGACATAATGTATTGTATGTAAGTGTTGACCTTTCTAGATACGGTGTATACTGTTCTTGTGAATTTAGCTTTTTTTTCCTGCAATTTATTGCTTTTTAACTCGAGTTTTTGAAATTGAAACTATTCAACAAAAGCAAGGTAGGTATATAGTATATGTCACTTGTTAAAATTTCACATACGATAACGATCTCAACAGCACACATCGCCTTGCCCTATATCTGTCGCAGAGTTTATAAACAGAACCGGTGTTATCAAACAAACATTAACCTGCAAATGAACGGACTGTTACATGACATCATGATGTGCTTCTCATTGTACGCGTGTTCCTGCTGCTGTTGCTGCACCATGTCGATCTTCTTGAGACACTTGAGCGCGAACGTGAGCGACTTGTTAGGCGCATACTGCACCAGCTCGACCCGCCCGAACCCGCCCACACCCATCGTGCCAACAATATGCAAGTCCTTCAGTTCAACGAACTCGTATTCTGAAATGCATTGTTACGCTCACAGTCAGAGTTGATATAAATTAATAAACGATCGCGTGCTAAATAATGTATATCTGGGTCAATAGATAAATCGGTTACTAATCCGCTTTGAAACGTTTATCTTTATTTAAATTAATATAGAAATATGTCTAAATTCTCACAGAGGATTAGTAGCAAACTAGTCATTTATTTCTCTATCATTCATTTTTCTTGATGCTCACCTGTTTGTTCCGAAAGGTTAAGCACGTATCCGTAGTTGCGTTAAATGCGAGTATAATGTAAACTTACATTGTATTTTAATAAATGTACCTATGTATACCGAAACAGGGCAATGACTTGCAAGTTTATATTAAGCTCACCGCTTTTAACTTGTGACGTTTTCTTTTGCTGAGATGGTCGCGGCGCTACGTGTCGGACTTTCTTTAATTCTTCCACTTTGTCGAGTAGTTCCGTGAATGGTCTAGATAATAAAAATATATAAGTCACTTATATCTCAATAAAGAGTACCATGCATATTTTCTACTTGATGAAGTATTTACCCTCGTTCCAGCGTGAGACATTCGACGCCGGGCGGCTCTGCGGTGACGGTCGCCAGTCTCCGGTCTTCATGCAGCAGCGCCTGCTCACCAAAGTACTGTCCTCGGCGGAGTCGTCCGACCACCTGGTCCCCCCTCTCTCCCTCCCGCTTCGTCACAACCACCGTGCCGCCGCGAATAATGTAGAATTTATCACCCCGGTCTCCTTGCCGCACCACAGGAGTACCCGCCGAAAAGAATTCCTGATATTCAAAATCACTATCACTACACAGTGTAAAAAAATTCGCAACCTGGCTTTCTGTGTGTTGCCTGCCTGTTCTATGTAAACAAAGATCTATAACTATGGAACTATAACTAAGGATTTAAAGACTACCTACCGATTGGCTGGCCGAGCGCATTGTTCCACGATACATAGATTTACATGCAAGATTTTTACTATTGCGAAACTAGTCATAAGTATTACTTGGAATGAGATAGACGAAAGCACTATTCGTTCTCGTACTTCTAGCACGTCAAAATTACACAGACGAATGCACTAAATTATTGAAAAAATAACTGTACCTAATAGTAAATTACCTAATTATTAAAATGTAACATACCCTTTTGAGGAATTCGGAGATTTTCGCAAGTTCTATTGGATGAATGCCTTGTAGTAACGGCACGGAAGCTAGAAAACGTACATTGTCCTCTTGTTCCTGCCGGCCACTGCGGACCATGATCTTTTGGAAAACACGACGCTCCAACATCCACACGGTGGCCTCTGTTATACCTAAATTAATATAGCTAGTTATACGTAAGCAATTTTATATGTGTTTAATATTGTTAAGAAAGTAACACTTACATCGTATTGAGGCGAAACGTTTAGCTTTGTACAGAATAGCAAGTTCGCCAAATGCCTCGCCTTGTCCGAAGGTTTTCACAACCTGGCCACCTTTGAGAACTTCAAATTGTCCATTTGCTGAAACAAATAGATGGCTGCCACTCTCCCCTTCCCTGATGATGAGGCTACCTGCGGGGAACTCTTGGCGACTCATTGCCTCCACTACCGCTGCAAGTCGTTCATCATCCATTAGGTTTCTTAAGAAGTCATTGGCCATAACAGCCTTACGTATTTGTTCAGCTGACCTAAAAAAGTTATAATATGCATTTATGACAACCTAATTATAAAATATGGTAAATAAAACCTTGTGCAAAAGTTTTTAAAGTTTAGGTCAGGAACGTATATTGTCTGAATATTTTTTTTTGTATGATAGCAGGTAAATACCCGCCGGGTTAGGTTCTTATCTGTATTTTTTAATTTTATTTTTATTACCTAATATACTATGAACAATTGTTGCCTTGCTTACTTTTCATCTTTTTCGTATTTATCATACTGCAGGTCGGCGAGACGCGAGGCATCGTGCGGCACATGTGGAGCGATCACACCACTCTTACGTCGCCCGCGCCGGTTGCGAGGATTCGCCTGTACTATCTCCGAAATAGTTGCACGTGCAGTGCTGCTAATGCGGCCATCGAAAGGAAAGTCTGCATCAGAATCTTTGCTATATCTCGTATTTCGACTCTGCACGCTCATGTGACTTGTCTTCTTGTCATCTCGATCCACTTCCATTGGAGCGCCGTTGTAGTTGCTACCATTACTGCTTGTAGGATTAACTGTCGCGTGTTCATGTCCATTCGGTAGTTCCCCATTGCTATTCGAGCTGTTTGAGTGGAACGTTTCTGCGCCACCGTCAGGTATTATCTGTAAGCAGTTGATAATAAAACAAAATCAAATCGCAAATAGTTATCAGATTTTGTTTTTATTTAAATCAAACCACCGATAAGTGACGTAAAATTTGTGCAGTTCTTATAATTGTATATATACATACGCATGTCTTTGTCTCGGAAAATGTATAAAGAATGTGTTTTCGTCATAGTTCGAATAATCGAATGTTATATCCTCTTGTAATTAAAACTTTTGAATATCGTGGTGTTATCTCAAATATGAGTTCGGTTTCGTATTCCGGCAAGTACTAATGTACCAAATAATGCCAATAAATATATTAAAATGAATTATTTACAAAAAAAAAATAAGTAGATGTCATCATCTGCCTAGACTTTTCCCCAGCTATGTTGGGTTTGGCTTGCAGGTTGCAGCCTAACCGGATGCAGCTGAGTGCCAGTGTTTTTCATGCAATTATCTGACCTACTCAATAAAGTTACGTGGGCAACTCTATACCCGTTGTTAAGACTTTCTGACCTGTGACCCGTAACGACTGCCAAAGATGTTCAAAAGACAGCCGCTGTTAGACACAATTGCCTCAACTGTTAAGTAATGGTGTTTAAAAGATCGAAGACTAGGACCTAAAAGTAAATACTGTAGAAGGGCTGACTACTTAGATATATACTATATATAGGTACTATAAAGTTGAAGAGTTTATTTGGGTGCACCGGGAACAATCCTTAAATTACCCAAGTCTCGTTTAGATCGTGCTAGATTATTATTTGCCTTACGTAAACCTACCTATACTTTGCAAATAACCAAATAAGTTCATACGCAATAGCTAAAGATAAGTGACTGCAATTGTGATTTAAATTTATTCAAACTTTAAAACTTTGTACATTCATCCAGTCACTTATAATTCCACCTCAAGACAAGTTCCTCCATCCTTTCCCACTGCCTGACTCTAAGATCTACTCCCTTTTCCTATCACTTTGTCGTAGTACGTAGGCCAGTCGTAGTGCCTACGCATGGTTTGTCGTAGTACGTAGGCCAGTCGTAGTGCCTACGCATGCTTTGTCGTAGTACGTAGGTCAGTCGTAGTGCCTACGCATGGTTTGTCGTAGTACGTAGGCCAGTCGTAGTGCCTACGCATGGTTTGTCGTAGTACGTAGGCCAGTCGTAGTGCCTACGCATGGTTTGTCGTAGTACGTAGGCCAGTCGTAGTGCCTATGCATGGTTTATCGTAGTACGTAGGCCAGTCGTAGTGTCTACGCATGGTTTATCGTAGTACGTAGGCCAGTCGTAGTGTCTACGCATGGTTTATCTTAGTACGTAGGCCAGTCGTAGTGCCTACGCATGGTTTGTCGTAGTACGTAGGCCAGTTGTAGTGCCTACGCATGATTTTCCGTAGTTCGTAGGCTAGCAACTGTCGCACGTGAGATTTGTTGAAGATCGTAGGCCAGTCATAGTGCGTGTGTAAGTTTTGTGGCCTACGTGACGCAGGTAGTTCGTGTGGCAGAAATAGTTCAAAAAATGTTGTGATACATAAAAAATGGTTCATTATCCATTACCATAGGTGTTTTTGTCAGTATAGTATAACTACATTTACGACAAAAAATTACATCCTGAAATCTTTTGTTTTTTATATATTTCTTTTGATATTTTCGTTATGTCCCAGCTCGACACTTCATACAACTTGACTGGCCTAATGACGTAAATAAAGCAATATCTATTTAAATTAACTTTCAACTACAGTCGAAAACAACGTCCAAATGCCATTAATAAAAGTTAATCCTTATTATTTTTGATGATTTGATCGTTATCTGCCGTGATTCGAATAACTTATCACAAATGTATATCTCTAACATTTTGATTGTGTTTCAGTTATTCAAGATGGCATTCAGATAGCATAAAATATTTTAAAGTTTGCTAAACATTCCTGGCTAGAGTTGAAGTCATTTAGAGTATATGGGCGTATACAAGGAGCTTGTAGCTTATTAACAGCTGCACACATGTCGATGTTAACCAACGTTTGACACGGTCAGTAGGAACGTGGCTGGGTGACCATATTGTCATAACAAGTTCCTGCGTGTTTCTGAAGGCACGTTAAATTGGTTCTTTGGCATCTGTGGCAGTCGTTACATAGTAGTTAGAAGGCAGAAAGTCTGTCAATTTCTTACCAAGGGGTTTTAGGTTGCCCAGGTAAGTGGGTTGAGGAAGTCAGATAGGCAGTCGCTGATACTCGGCTACATCTGGTTAAACTGAAAGCCAACCCCAATATAGCTTGACAAAAGTCTAGGCAGGCAAATAATGATCGGTGTGTAAACCCATTGCAATATTTGGGACTATCATCAATAATTTGTCTCTGTGTAGGCACCAGACAGTACAAAACATTCACTCGTAGTCGTCTGTTTAAATCAATTCCACTGAATCTTCTGAAGCAGCTTAGTTTACCTTGTGTTACCTTCGGTAGGTTGCACCCGATTTGAGATTTTTATTGCACGATTTATAGTAACGATTATTCCTGTATCAAAACAACTTTTCTTATACTTGTTTTTTTTTTGTAGGTATATCAAATGACAAGTCACTGGTTTTTTATCCAATTCTTTGAGTCGGCAAAATATGTGTTAAAATATATAAAAAGCCATTTTTGTACGAAAGAAAATAATATATTGTTTTTTGTTAATAGCTGCAAATAAAACTACAATACTTGAAGTTTCATTATAACTTACAATTTAACAAATTGTATTTCATTAATGTCAGTGAATACTAATGCCACCATTAGAATTGTACTGATTATCTTTATTACTGTGTAATTCTTGTAAACTAAACCTGGTTTATATGGGAATGTTAGGACCAAATTTTAGGTACTCTTTATTTTGAGTAGAGATAAACTGATTTTATATTTCTTTACTAGTTTCCAACAGCTGTTTCACCTGCTTCCTGGAGGAACTACTTCCAACACTTTAATAAAAGGTAGCCTATATTCTGATACATCTGAGCTATATTACTGCCAAGTTTCATCAACACTCTTTACGTAAAAGAGTAATAAACATCCATTCATCCATCCATACTTGCAAAATGTCGTGTTTTTATATTATTAGGATCTACCGTACATAATAAAACAATTATAATTTCAACACAACGTGGAAGCAAAATAAACGCCAAGCGTTACTCGTTCAAGTTGACGGTTCTATTATTACTTACGTATATTGTTTCCCGGCGCTGTTCGGGATCTATTTCGGCGGGAACGGTGAATTTGTATCTCGCTCGTGTAGCCCATCTGAACGGTGGACACAACACCATTTTGTGATAACAATTATTTAATAACGAAAGTAAGTGCACTGAGAGAGCGCTACATAGCACGAGATGCGAACCACTGTGCGACCGCGCCGTGCCTACACTGCTTCAACGACGCAACCGCAGCCCTTATCGCTCTTACCAGATAATCTCACCATTCCGATTGTTTTAATTATTTCACACTAAAGAATCATTACCTACTATTTGTTATCAGAGAGCCTTGCAATCTTATCAATATAACATGATTGTCACCCAATCAGCATTATTCACAAAATAACAATTAAATATTAAGGTAAAACCTTCTTTAATAAGGGGAATGATCAAGTATTTATATGGAAAATGAAACTACTATTTTATACTATAATTTATTTATAACGTAAATGAGTACACAATGCCAAAGGCTTTAAAATGATTCACTTCATTCAATATTTTTCATTAGAAAAAAAAATATTTACAATTTAAAAGAGAAAATCAGCTTTGCAATCCATTAAAAATTGCCACACAAAAATTCGTATTATTAATTTACTTTAGGTATCACAAATCGTATATGAGGGGGCTCGCTGTGCACTTGGCTTGAAAAATCTCGGTTAAAATAAAATTGAACTAGTATTCTTTACTTTAGATCCGTGCATTAATAAAATGTGCAAAGTAGGTATCTATAAAATGTGCCAAACGGAAGACATTCATTATGTAACAAATCTATTGTAGTTTACATTAAACTTCAAAAACATTTTGTCAACATTATACTTACAATGTACAGATACAGGAATTGAGCACGGTATTGTAATAGTATTTCAAATACTGGGCGGCGCTGGCCGCGCGACGCTCTATGCAGCGGTAACGCACACTGGACGCTTCACTACAAGCTTCTTACTAAACTCAACTAACTCTTATATTACATAAATTCAATGTCCTCGCGACTGGCGGTAGTTACCGCGAGCGTAAAAATTATTCAGGTCTAAAAAATGATGATGATGATGTTTGGTGATAATGTCGTAAACCGCAAACGAAGTCAGCAATCAGTATGCGTTACATCGCTTTACTATGTATGGGTAATCAAAACTATTAAAATCATAGACGCGATGTATGACGATGCCGTGCGATACAATGAGTGACATGGCACGTCTACGACTTTAAAGTTTGACACACGGGAGCGAACATTAACTCCGCTAATATCTGAATAACGTACAACACCAACTGAACAGCTTGTACGAGTGCAATTGACGAACAAGTGATACTTATTAACTCTGCTACTTTAACAATATGACCCCGAGGGAACAAGTGACGCACAACATGGCGGGACAGCCGCCGGTAACACTATGTACAGTCGACAGCAACGCCGGGCCGCGGTAGTTGCCTTAAGTGCCGCTAGAAAACGTCGCAACTACCTAACACCACTACTGATATGATTTATTATGCACAATATAACAATTCGCTTTAGATCTAATGAATACAGTATCGAAGCCGTCGATCGTATAAGTTGTGCACAGCATAAAACAAGAGAGTAGTATGAAACTTTAATTTAACATCTCATAAAAACCGAGAAACAAATCGCGTTACAAAATACATATCCTTAATTTTATGATTATAATATTTATAATACATTGTTCTTGATGTTATTTTTTTTTCAATCTTATTGTAGCACACTAACCATTTTGTCAGATATGTAATTTAAATTCAGATTTTTCTCCAAGTAACAACAATTTGGCTTATATTATGTAACTTTATACAAAACTTAGGTATTTTGCTTTTGTGATTTATTAAATTACTTATCATTAAAATCATAGATAAAAGACTTAAAATAACATAATCAAAAATTATGTTTATTTTAGATGTCAAGCAAACAAGACAAGTTTTGATCAGAAATTGATTACATTTACATTCACGATTTTATGATCAGGTCTAAAATCAATATTTGATACCTATTACAAAACAGGTCCTGATGACTTGTAAAAATATATGAAAAATAAAAAAAACCTCACAAATGTTTGTGACTTTAAATGATACAAAATACTAAAACTAAACAAAAAATCATCAAATAGAATCACATGTACTTTTTTCTGTACTCAGATACAAAATCTTGCATTAATCAGACAATTCCTACAAACCTAAGATACACTTAAAATAACGCATTCACGCATGAGTATTTAGCAGTAAAGCGCAAGATATTGTTCGAAGCTGCAACGAGACTACAATAACGTACGATAAACGTAAACATAACTTAATATATAAAGCCAGTGGCACTAAAAGGTGAGAGTAATAATCAGTATAAGGAAAATATGACACGAACTGCTCACTACACATCGCAGGGAAACGAAATAGAATACAATCGAGACAAAGGAACGACCACTAATTCCGTAAATATCACATGAAACCTTTACGAGTAAGCACCTTTACTATTTTAATAAAAGATTGTGCGCGAAGACTAGAATTCTGCAAGACAAACAATAATAATGTCATGGAAATGCTACAAGTTGAGTAAGTTATTCTAATTGTGGTCACGAGATGATACGAGTGGGCGAACACATCACCTTAACATCTTTACTTAATTAAAGCTATGATCATCAGACCGCAGTCGGCACTCCACTCGCTGCGTAAAGGTTTGACAAATAAACGGACGAAGCTCTACGGCGTCGGCGTCGACGCAACCTCTCATACAGACACATCTGTAACAATGTGTACCATATTCCTTAGGAATTTACAACAACATGACAAGATTGACAATCAACTATGAATTTATCAGATCTATATAGTTATGTATATAGTCATTGAACTACGTTAACATTAAACTACTCTAGATGGCAAACATGTAGATATGTCCTTAGAGAAAAATTACTTAGGATTAATGAATGTTTTAACCAAAATGAAGTAAAAATAAGAGTGTGTAGGTTTGTTCGAGATATCTATGTACACCGCGACTTATAGATTGTGCAAGTTTTTCTCACTGAAAGACTATTAAATCTATCGAAAGAGGTTACTGCCACGCAACACTTCTCCGAATACGTATGAATCGATGGGTTTTTGTGCTTTGGTATAAACGTTGAGCGAATTCATAGATGTTACAATACTTTAAAATCCTAATGCAAACGTTAGATCTAAAATTTACAACTTCTAAAAGGGTTGGACCCGTATGCGTGTTTGTTCTATAAAAATGAAAGTCCATACTTCAGACGAAAATATTAAAATAGCACTGTAAAAATAAGACATTGTTAAAAGACAATAGAATTATTGATTAAACATAACTACATACAAGGAGAAAATCTCAATGATATGTAAGAACTCGACGGAGTTCCGTTCTTCCCTTACAGACTACGGCTAAAGCGTTTCGCCTACATTCTGTAAAACATTAGCTTATTTATAAACTAGCAACCGATTATTCGATTTACAACTAAGCAGGACCACAAGTGAACACTCCGGCCGCCGGGATCGAACCTGGCTGCAAGCGCTAGCTATGTACAAACCGAAACGACGCAGGACAGTTCTACCGACCAACGCCTCACTTACAGCGTTGTACACACTCGGATACGTTCCTCTACAGCAAGCCGTGGCCGCGACTGTGGACAACGTGTAACTGAGACGCTGCTCACGTGTAGCGGGGATTGTCTATAACTATGTCACAATTACTGTAAAGGGTACAAGGTAACTTTAGAAAAAATATAATACGTATGTGTAAAATAACAACCAAAAATGGCACCACATTAACATCGCACCAAATAACTTGTTAGTCCAAAATAGTTGTTCTATAATTCCTATTGTCTCTGAAGTAGTTTTTGAATAGAACTATATTAAACAGTTTTTAAAAACTCTCCCGAGTTTACAAATCGAAAAGATTCTAATGTATCTATTATGACTGAGAATTACCATTTTAGTTGACGAATACATTATTTAGAACAAGATCGCTGAATATGTAGTCAGGAAACAACATTTTGGATAATTGATTAAAAAAAATATTGTGTGACCCAATAAAATGCGTTTCCCTTTAAATATTTACAATTTTCATGATATGCAAGTGCAAAGCTCACTAAATATATCATCATTATAATAAATATTTCTTCTATTGTCAATGATACAAGTGTAACGTCTACACTAAACAGTACGGTACTCTAATCGTAAGATGAATTCACTTCTCAGTAATCAGTAAAATTATTGTAAACCCTTACAATATCTAAATAGAACGAAAGCACTCAGTTTAGCTGCTCGCACTTGTATAGCATTAGGTACACAAACAATTTATAATTAGTTTCAACTTAATAAAGTATTTGTGTTAGAAATTTTAATGACTTTGGTATTTCATAAGAAGCGCGGGCGCGGCCGCGACTCAACGACGCTCGCTCTATCTTCATAACTCCACTACCCAAGCTTAGACACTTATACGGTAGTCGGCTAGCGTTATTATTGATCCTTAAATTTATGAATTATGTTTGTACGTTTACAAAGAGAGTTCATTGTCATGTTAAGGTGAAGGTGACGAAGGTAATATTCGAGTTCATCGTTTCTGATCCACTGGCTTTAGTATGGCGCAAATCTGTTGTATCCACTTCTGTATACTGCAGTCTGCAACGCATAAATATCATCATTAGTATTATTCTAACATGCGTTTGTTTAACGTAATAAAATAGTACTATAATTAGATACGGAAAAAAATCGGAAGTATGTACCTCTTTCTATGCGTCACTGAAAATCTAAATTCTTAATAGAAGTAAAGTATAATTTTCATTGAGAACTTACCCCGTAACCCGACACTGGTCCGATACCGTGGCCCAAATAAGGATCTGCGTATTCTCTGCCGTACCTGAAATGTGCAACGTGTTTCATTGTATTAATATATCATAAACTGCAATTTCTACACCAATGAAACATGCAACTATTTCAGTCTGCATATACATTTAATTTAAACACCTGCCATTACAGCAATATAACTAGCAAAAAATAACGTAATACAACTACGTAATAAAAATTTTCTAGAAAATAAATATATTTTTTATCGATTATTCAACGTAAAAATGCACAATTGCCTCAAACGCAAGAAAGCGGGCCATGATCAGTGTAAAGTGTGTCTTTACATCTTACTCATATACCTAATTCTTTAATATTTTTAGAATAACCTTTGAGACACAAACAATTATTCAGTGTTTTGTTGGTAAGGTAAAACAAAACATTGAAATGCGTCATAAATAACGATCCATACAGACTTTAAAACGTTATCAAAATTGATAACATTGTAACTGTCCAGTTTAAAGTTCGTAATAAAATAGGTAGTTAGTTTGGACTCGTAAACTCGTAAATGTTAGGTAAGTGGTTAAAGCGTTGTATTTACATGAGCGACATCAAAGTGTTGGAGGTGGACGTGGGTACTGACGTGGCAGCGAGCGGCGCGAGCGCAGGCGCGGGCGCGGCGCTGACGGCGGCGGCGGCGGCGCGGGCCGCGGCGCCGTAGTTAGCGGCCGCCGCCGCCGCCGCCGCGTGCTGCGCCGACGTCAGCGGCGACTTCAGCAGGGGCGCGGCTGCCGCCGCAGCTGCTGCTGCCGCCTGCAACACGACATCATCAGGGATCCGCCCACAACACTCTCCCGACGACAAACATCGTACGCGAACAGAGAGCCCACAAAGGCATCGTACGGGACGATCAGCTCACTGTCTCCGTTGAGGACCTCACACCGGTCTGTCTTCGGAGGTATTATTTCGCTTGTGTCATCTTACCGTTTCAAGTCCACTGACGACATAATGGAATAAAGATGAAGTTCCCTGTCACATTGAGTAGCGTTCTGCGTAGCCACAAGTTGAAAGCGAAAACGATGCAGAAAATAGGTACTACATACAAGAAAAAGATGGTGCATGTTTGTAAATACTATAAGTATATTTACATTAAAATCGATTAACATGCAACTCGGCCGGCACACGTTTCTATGATGTTTGATGTTATATTTTCTGCACAAACCATCGATTTCAGGAATCGATTTTCAAATGAGATGGAGACGAGAGATGTTAATGTGGGCGATGAACATGGACATGCATTAAAAGAGACAATCATGACGGAGTCGATACAAACTAAATCAAAACGTCGATATTCTAAATCTATCTACTAATTATTCGGTGAGTGTTAGTGTACTTAATAATTGCAATACATTTGTGGGCTCAATGTTCTACTCGCAGCATGGTATTAGCATCTGATAGATCAACGTACAGCCTCAACATATGCCTAAAACTAAATCACCCACCACAATACCAACGAACAAGGATAAACTCAACAGAAAGCAAACCGCGCGGGCAGACCGCGGCCGCGCGTGTGCCAAGTCCATCTGGTTACCACAAACACAATGTGCACCCTGCATTACGGTGGATTACCAACCAATAGGACCATACGAATATAATAAAGGAGCAAACAAAATCCCAGCACTCACTCCATGACGGATATCGAACTTATACTAGCGTGGTAGAACATGAATCAGGAAGCGATAGAGGTACGGATACAGTCGCGTATCGAGCGAAACTGAACTCTAAAGCGTGACGTTACCTCGGCTGCCGGCTTCGCGGCCTGTAACAACACACGCACTGTCACCACCGCGGCCCTCACTCGCTCACTACTGACACTGGCCAGAACACTCAGTACTCTGTTTACTCAGTACACTCGATTAATATCAAATATGTATTTATTAATGGGACTCACATTGGAATATCAAGTAGATCAAGAATTTATTTATTTACCTGGAGTCTGTAGTTGGAGTCAGCCGTCGCTGCTGCAGCTAAGAACGGGTCGTAATAGACACTGCGAAGTAAAAGAACATTAAACGTACAGTAAATTCACATTTCAACATCGATTCAATGTTTATTATTATTGTTCGAAATTGGAATCTGACGGACTTCCCACTAGCGGATTTTATCAAATGTCATTATTTGTACCTTGTTATAGTTGTCAATTGTTAGCTATCTCGCATATAGTGCTTGCATGTCGCGCGCCAAAATGCCTTTACGAACCAAAAATCTCGACGGAAAATCTGCTAGTGTGAAGGCACTCTGAAACTACTCGATTCATAAAATTTAAATATAAGTAATTGAATGGAATAACTAATCTACTTAGTGCAACGAACAGTAATGTTATTTAAGTGCTATTAGTGCAGAAATAATATTAAAGAAAATACCAGAAACTGTCATCTACTGGTAGTGGACTAATCAACACGACATTATAACGGTGGGATAAGCACTAATATAATTGTCTAGAAGCTCAGCAAACAACCGGTTACAACATGATAATGTTAGTTACTTTACAAGTACGCGTTGTGCTGGTGAAGTTAAATAATTAATCAGGAATAATAAGTCATACCAAAATTAGATGATTCGGGGAATAGGGATTGGGGTATCAGGGACCTTGGAGGAGACTTGCATCCTATGGTACGACAAAAACGGGCGAATTTAATTCAGTATCTTATAAAAACTTACATAGGTGTGTAAAGTTCACCTTTGATAACATAGATATTTTTTTTGTAGATTGTGCAGGAAGTACAACGCTACTGCAAAATAATTGCAATAATAATAAAATAAGCTGTAATTCCGTCTCACGGGGCTGTCGCGACGACGGCCGATATTCTGAATATTGACGCATTGGCCGCGCGCGTCTGTCGTAGCCGTCGACCGTAAACCATTATTATGCAACAGACGCGTGGGATGGACTTCCAGCTGAAGTGTCAAAATGTACTGTTTTTCATTAAAATTGTGAGTTTTCTTAGTAGAGAAGACAATATCGCACAACGTATGTACTTCATATTTGATACTGCAAATAATACTGAAACTGACAGTCCTTACGTTTGATTCGACCTTATAGGTGCTGAATGAATCAATTTTATTGATTTCAAATTGAAATAGTTTGGACCAATTTTATTGCGAGTGTGTATATATAGGAGAGGTGGGGTTGGGGCGGGGCGCGGGAGTGCGGTGCTCGTACTCACGGCGCGTAGGCGTGCATCGACGAGGCGTAGGCGGCGGCGCGGTTCAACACGGCGTGCTCTAGCGCGTGCTGGGTCGAGGCGTGCGGGGCGAGCGGCGGCGCGGCGCGCGGCTCGCGGCGCAGCGCGGCTACATGCAACACACAGCGTGGAGGAGACATGCGTTACCTGCGGCGCTGCGCGGCGCGCGGGGCCAGCACGAGCGGCGGCGCGGGCGCGGCGGCCGGCGCGGCGCCCAGCCACGGCCACGTCACGCCCGACACCCGCAGCCCTGCGCACACACCGCGCTCACACAACGCCCGCGACCCCGCGCGACTGCCACGGGGCTGCGGCCACCGCAGATAGTGCTACCACTTTCATGATTCGACACGGGGATAATAATCTTATAAACCTATTAATCCCACCACATTGAGTGAAGGAGGGTCATGCTCGAATGATTGTTATGGCAATGTAAACGCGAAAGCGTAAATTTTTATCGATTAAATATCATACCAAAATCGTAATGAAGGTTCTCACCTTCCGGCCACTGGACACACACTGAAACAAAATAAATATAACGTTTACATAAACTCGACTAATGAGAATGAAAGTTTCGCTAAATCTAAAACAAAAAACATACCTATAAGACATTCTCCACTACAAAATTGAATATGAATATAGTGCATTACGGAAGTTGCATTCATTCCAGCAAACGTCAAGGTATGAACATTCATGTGTCTCGTAATAGCTGTACAAAACTGTGTAAAGTATCTAGCAAGCTGTCTAATTGACGGTGTCATCCGTTTATTAATACAGTGAGTTAAGTTCGCCAGGCAAAGTATTGCCGGAGACAGCCTTCTGCGACTTTCATGATCTGTATGTGATACTGAGTGCAGTCTGTAGGACGTCACCGGTGTAGGCGCGGTGTGGGGTGTCAGAGCGAGACTGTCTCCGGCGGCCGACAGTGGGCTCATTCTCTAAATAGCATTCACCTAGGAGCATTCAGACAACGGAACTAGCCACATGTAGTAAGAATTAAGTACATTAACATGGACAACACCGATTTGTACAAGTTCAGCTCTCTCACCCAAAGTGGGAACTGATCCATTTCTAGTCAGAATAACTGGTTGGATTAAAAAGAGAAAATCCCAAGATGCATTATATTTTGTACAGGTGTGACATAAGGTATTGTTATTTATTATGTGTGAATTTCCAAACTTGATTTGTTATTATTAAATATTTTAATGTATTTCATGAACGATCGTGTGATTACTTACCGTTAGGAACGGTGGGAGGTTTCTTTGTCTGCACTCGCGCTGTCGCATTATTAACCTGATTTGAAGTAAAATCTATATGAGAATACGCTTGGGTTTACACAAAAAACAAATACATTGGCTGATTTTAATCAAATATCATATCAAAGTTTTCATTATGAAGTAGCTTTCTAATTTTCACGATAGTTTTATTATTTTTATATCATTTGAAATTAATAAAAAAAAGAAACTAAAATTTTAAGATAATTATGTATACTGTTGTCAAGAACATCTGTAATAAAAATATATAAAAGCATGTTTGTGAGATTCGAACCCACTCATTAGGTATTTTATAATTACTGACAGCAATTGTTATAAGCTGCAAGTGAAAAATCAGCCAATTGAATATCAGATGTCATACCTGGCTTGTTAACATAATTAACTAAAAACAGGACATTTTATTCATGGATTAACCAAGTAACATTTTAGTAACTTTCAACTGTCCCCGTAGACATCTGATATGTGAACATAAAATAAAGGAAACTTGGGAGATACTTCTGAAATTAATAAGGGATAATAAAGAATATTAAAGAGAGCATACTTTTCCACTCTTAACCACATTCACTCTCTTCTTGCCATTGGCGCAGACTGACTCGTCTACAACACCACTTTTCAGCGCTATTATTTAAAATTTATAGATAGAATGGAACTAAAATTTGTTTTGCAATCTTACCTCTGCGGCATTGTGACGATACGGTTCGTTCTACATTTCTCTGTGAGACACTCTCTCTTTCGATCGGCATATTAAATGACCGTCTAGAGAGTAAAGGGATAAAATAAATAAGGTTTGTTTGTGGATTAGACGCCGGCATACTTAGTGCTAATATGCGGGACCGCGGCGCGGCACGCTAGCATGACAGTAACTACAGAGCAGACGAGCGCAGGTTGCGGTGGGCGGTGGGCGTAGGAGCGGGATGTTAAAGTTACATAGTGCTACAGATGGTATTCATTGAGTCATGCACACCTCTATCTTTCTGCCCTCAACCACGGTGCCGTGAAGACGCTCTCGTGCTCGCTCCGCATCACCACTATTTGCGAATGTTACAAAACCGAATCCCTGCATGCAAGACAGACAAAACATGCATTAAAAACAGCGTCGCTCAAAAAACAACGTGCAACAAAAATTAACATTTATGCATTGCATATTCTTTTTAAATATTCTAGTGAAATATCGAGAAAATATTATCGAGTCGATTACGTTGATACTTTGAGCGTATTCTAGCTGTATGGGTACACATAAGCGTTTGGATCACAGTAATAAATTAATGTAACGTCGCTCGACCTAGTAGTCTGTACTATTGGTAGGAGAGTTTGTATCACTGTATACAACGAGTCTTAGGATTGTTTCGACACTAATTCATAGACACTACTTACTTCAGTCAAAATGTTATTGTGTGAGATGTTAGCTGCGATTTGTTCTATTTAACTCACCGATCATGCAGTGGCTAAGATGAACTAATTGGATCTAGGCACACAGGTATACCCAAACGGATTTCATGTTCCATACAGAGCAACCACGATACAAAATCAAACATCGATACAGTAAGAACTTATGATTATATCACGATACTATTACTTAATAAACTAACTTTGGAATCATACCAATATTACACCTAAAATATTTTACATAATAACATTGTGCATGTACTTTACAGTGCCCAAAACTAACACGTTAAACATAAGCGATACTTAAATTTATTAGATATTGGTAAAATATACACCTGGTACATCTCCTAATTCATAACAATTATGTGAATCACACAGTTACTATCAAAATTATTGACGTAAATTGCATTCAGTACGCGTCGTACAAGTTCGGTCAATATTATTGAATCAATAGATCGTGCTCAGACAAATGAAACTACTTACTTTCAATAAATGGTGATAACCCATAGATACAAAAAGCAGCTAGCACAGCACACAATACAGTGGAAGAGACGAGTTGTGAAAGTGGCAAACAAGTTGCTGATTGTACGAAACGCTTACACTTATAAAAGCAAATGACAGCTCTATTATTACCATTCTGAGTGCAAATACTTATAACGTAAACATTAACTCTGGGCAGAGAGAAAGAGAAAGATAAATAATAATGAACAAAGAGGCGAGGGCCCGTGGGACGCATTACGCGGTACCGATTGTAACACAACGCACACGGTGCAACAAGCTCTCAGTTGTCGACAGAGACGACAGACAATCGATCCAACGGACGACGAGACAGGTGGCGTACTCCTCGGCAACATCACGCTGCGTCACATCTGAGACCAAACTAAGCCGGTTCTACGTGTTCATTGCTCGTGTATCGTTCTACTGTTATTTACATATCTTTAAATTACAATTGTTTACTCAGAAAAAAATATACTACTAAGAAAATATATGTACTTATTTCACTTGTTCTATCAAAGGAAGAGTTTCTGATTTAATAAAAAAACAACACATATTTGCAATCAATTTAGCAATAGAAAAATAAAAATGATGGGTTATTTTAGCCAAAACCGGTTAGAATTTTCCCAAGTGAAAACGAAATGTTACCGAAGACATACGAGATAAAGCCAAACTAAGTGATGCACCCTAAAAGTTACTTCTAGGATAATAACTTACATCATTATAGTCATTGCGTTACATTATAAACATTGTGTTTCCAGGGTTCAGCAAAATATACATGCCCAAAACTAATAAAAATTATATTCCCTTGTTAGGAAGCATATGACTGAACGAGTTTTTGTATTATTTATTAATAACATAGTGAAAAGAAAAATAGTAAGTACACTGTCAATCTAATAGGCTAAATACATCAGAATGACTGATCATCCAAACTACAACATAGATGCACTGAAAGGTCTGTACAGAACTGTATACACAACACGTCATATAGATAAGGTGAAAAAGACAACACTATGAAAAAATTGTAGCAGTTTGGACGATTGTAACAACCTCATTAGTGATGAATAATAGAGCTGTCCTGAAAATATGACTTAGGAATTCAGCTGTTATAGTGACGATGCATCATTCTCTAATACTGCATATCCCAATGTGAGGCATTGAAGAAAAAATAACTTGGAGCTATTATTTAAAAGAGTAAAATACTTCTTGACATGAGCGAGCATGGACTACTTTAGGGGCGGTCACCAAACTGACACAAGGAAAGCAGTAAACACGAAAAAGCGTTCAATCCAATCAATTATTATAAAAATATTTCGATAATAACTCTTTAAATTTCATGGGAATTATCATTTACAGTGAGTTGTTTTTTGAGTATATTTGAAAATTAATGTTGCTAAATATCAATATTTATTGCACCATGGACATACTAATAGAGTGGTTGATGAATTGTTACAATTTTTCGTATAAACATTGATACAAGATTACCATGTCAATAGGGACACAAAATGAAGTATGCCGATAGTGCAATTCATTAAATATAGTTCAGATTTGTTCAAAATCAGAATAATAGACATTATTATTCAATGATAATATACAATGCAATTAGAGATACTGCACCAAACATTAAAACCAATATGCTATGAGAAAGAAGTTTGTTTAAAACACAATTATGATTATTTTAACTAAGCCCATTTGCCTTCAAATTTCTGTTAAGCAAGGATATAATTAATTAATCAAATCGCATGACTTGAAAAGAAGTAAAACTTTAGAACATATTATTATTAGGAAATATTTGTATAAAATCGGTAGTTACTTTGGTTTGGGCAGCGATAACTAATAAATTGTTAGTAGGACCTCTTAGCTACTGCACTTCTGCTTGCCATCAATAGATTGAGATCAAATTTTGTAAAATCTAACATACAAGTATTACAAGTCAATAGCTATGAAGTGCAAGTTTGGTACGTAAACTAAAGGAATAATATAACTCTTTAAATGTCATACTTATAAGTCATCATCTTAACGAAGTTTGAATGAGTGATTTAGTCCCTGGCTCGCTCCAACGAGGTTATTTTATAACAAATTCTGAATCAATCCAAACAATTAAAAGTACAATTTCGTACAATCTGACCTTGGTTTACGGTCTTGCCTAGCATGTTGATGAGTAGGCTCTCTGAGGTAATAATACGTGAGACTTATAAGTAAATTAAAACAAAATAACCTTAAATCCTACTTGCTTAACCTTGACAAACACCTTTTTATGTTCATAGAGTGTGTAAGTCAAGAAAGGCTTTTGCTTTGTGTCGTTAAGAGATGAAAATTGTTATAACCACGATAAAATTGTGAATTATTTATTCCTTTAACTTAGGTGAAAAAATAGCCAAGATTCAAAAAACACTGTATTGACTCGTTCGTTGTTAATCGTTAAAGTGAAATTGAAATCTTGAACGAGATATTTTTTTAAATATGTTTTTTGATTCTGTGCATAAAGGAACTTTCAGAAGTGGCTACAATGAAATCCGTTTGTCAACTGATTTCAATCAGCCACTTAACTAATCAGCTCAATGGCTGAAAATTTTGCTTACCTTCGAGCCACGTTCATTGAAGATAATTTCTACATCAAGTATTGTGCCATATTGCTGAAAGGTAAAATATTGGAATTTTAATAACGGCTTTATTAAATACCGATGATATAATATTTGGTTTTCCATGCTTATAAGATTTTTTCGCGGAAAGATACATACCCCAAACATATTTCTAAGATCAGGATCTCTAAATCTGAAGGGTATATTGGAGACGTGTAACCGTTTGGGCTGTGATGCTTGTGAGACTGGCACGAGTGTCTTTTCTGGCGTGCCGGTAGCGTTTACATTCCCTGCGGCGACGGCGGCGCTAACGGCCGCGGCCGCCGCGTGCGCCGCCGCGGCTTGTTGCGCGACCACAGCCGCAGCTTGTTGGGCCACTACTGCCGCCGCCACACTTACTGGTGTACTCTCTTCATTTGATTCGCCTTCACTTTGCTGAAAATACGAAAACATAATATTCAAATTCAAAAACCTATTTGCATGCCTGCCAATCTTACTAAATTTGTGCTATACTCAGACGTGGTAAAACGGCGGCTGAATTATATGGTGCACTTGACATAACAGGCGAATGACGTGGAGTATATAATAGCATTTTTTACGACTGAAACTTAACACGATCAAATGTAAGATCAGCAGAAAAGTCCGTCTCATTTTTTTCTGGAATGACTTATTCACATTCGTACGAAAGCACGAATTGAGCAAAAAGGTTTTGAAAAGGTATGATATCTTCTTAATTTTATCAATAAACACTAAAACAATACATATATACAGTATTTGCCAATCCGTAGGATGAAATTAGTCTACAACCCCAGAGACCACACTTGTGTCTTCAAACAAACCACTTTGATTAAGTTTATCGCTGCTAGCCATAAAAACACTAACGTTCTATTTACGCCCACGAACTAATATTTCTATAATATATTGCTAGTAGTCGTGGAAATAGAAGCAAAAATTATTTGCTTCAGATATTGAAAATCATCTGTCATTCTCCGGCAACATACGAATGTGTTGCCCTATTTCACACAGCTGAGCGGGACGTGAAATGTTATGTTTTTCAAACAGAGAAACCGACCCAACTACTCGATAGAATTAAGTGAAAATCAATGAGTAAATAGTGGCATTTGGTTTCACTACAGCGAATAAAAAAAAAAATCATCCAAATAACATATCTAAAGCCAGCTACGGTTTTTATTTGGAATTTTAATGATTGACAATTTTTTGGAACTTACTGAGGTGTTGTTTTGATTTTCTATTGAATTTTGTGTATGTGTCTGTGACGGCGGTTGAGGTGAGAAGTTGGCTGGCGGTAACGGCGCGGGCGGTGGCGGCCCTTCGCTCTTAACCAGTGGCGGCTGAGGCGGCGCCGTAGGCCCGGCAGCCTCCGCCTTCACTCCTGCCAGAGCATCCCCGTTGGCTGCAAACTGCGCAGCGGCCGCCGCAGCCGCCGCCGCCGCAGGGAACGGGGTCGCCATACCCGTCCCCACCATATGCTGAAAATAACAAATAAAACAACGCTGTAGAAACTGTGCACTTAAAAGTAGCCATTCGTGTGTCATCAGAACGACATTGATCATCAAAGAATTTGGAGCTATTTATCTCAGGGACGCGGTCTAGGTGGCTTATACTCATTCTGTCGTAATAAATAAACCCGCTTATAGTTGACGTTTCTGGGCTGTGAATCGAAATATTGACGCGAAGAACTCGTGCCAAAATACAAACTACTCTCCATCGGCCACTAGGTACTATAGGTACCCGTACGCATACAGTAAATTATACCTAAAGCTCATGAGACACTATATTACTGTAGTGTGTACTTGTCCATAACTGTACCAAAAGTGTACAGATAGGCTAAAAACTGTTTATTATAAAATAATTTGCTAAAAGTTTTGCGGTTAACTTTAAAATTCAACGCTGCAAGGCCTGTTCGTTAGGTTGAAAGATATTTGTTTAGTATTTTATTTTCTATGTTTAAAAAAAAACATCGAGTTTTTTTATTAATATTTTCCACATTGAGTGTTACTTTCATCTAAGACATTCAAACAGTTGGGGCCATGGTTTTTATTAAATATTGGGCCATCTGATTCTTAAATGCAGTATAAGTAATAATAGGTATAAGTTTCTATATAATTTACGTCTCTTCTTATATTGTTTCGATGTTAGATATATCACAGATCAGTTTTTTAATTCATTTTGTGCTACTTGCAGATTATCTAGCATCCTTTTTGCCGCACTTTTCGATTTGATAAAATAGCTGTGTTTTTATTGTGTGGCTAAATTTATGCGGAATACATCAAACTATACATATTTCTAGGAGCTCCAAGTGGTGAACTATCCTTATTATTCGCAAGTTTTTGGTTCTCAGATATTATTATCTATCTATGTAGAATATTATTGATATATTTAAGGGTTGGTGTGAAGGCATAACTATTATTTTTGGCTTTGAATAATAAGGAATCTTCTGGATATTTTAATATTTAATCGATTTTACTGTTTGTATAAGCCTGTAGTAACTGTAACTGATATTATAAGTATGTTGTTATTTTTAACACACACGCGCTCGCCCTTTAATTTTATTTTACGCCCCAAAAGCCTGGTAACAAAATTAAATTGCGAATGAAATCTAACAGAGAACACCCTCGAACAGAGGGTGGCTGCTCGTCGCCGCTAAAAACTGCGACCTTGAGCATTAAACAGAACGGCCAGAACGTTCATCCTTTTATTAATGTCATCTGAATAATTCGACTTTTGTCCTACCTATTTTAATTATTATCTTGTGCCTACTTAATGAGTGTCCAGATTCGTAACTGCTACGTGAAGACAAGTGTACAGATCAACATACATGGTCTATGTATGTAGCTTTGTAGCGGAGTGCTTGCGCCGGATACGTGCAAATTAGGAAGTGGCTATTGGACACAATTGCATAGACAGCCGGCTGACTCTGCTCTCACTGGATGAGAGACCTCAACACAATTTATAATATTGAAACGAAAATCCTTCAACAGTTAACTTAAATACCTACTAAGCCCAAAAATACAGTCATCTATACCGTCGCTGATATTGCATAAAAGATTTCCTCAAATATTTAAATCCAATTTTTTATCTCTTCAAGTCCAAAAAGTCGACATAATTACCAACCGTTTTTAAGATCTGAATATAGGGTACCTTCTACATTGACAAAGCAAACAAACATTAAAAGGGACCGGGATTAAGGCGGGTAGCTAGCGAACGATTCCCAAGATCGTTATATAGATTACTTTTGTTCCCGGTTTCTGTTGAAATAAATAGATATCTGAAAAAAAAAATATAAGTACATATAAGTACCTACTGTCATTTTAAGTTACATTCATTGGCTTCAAAATTCAAATAGGTACCATAAAGGTCAGGGCACAGCTGCAACACTGCCCTGTTTCGAATTTCGGCTACTGCTATGCGCGCTAACAACGCGTAGCCCAAGCGTTGCAAGCTCGCTGTACCACGCGAACCGCGAGTCCGTGAAAGCATCTTGTCATCGCGAGTAACATCATATGACGACGATACGGCTTTGTTTCGCTCGCTTGCACCTGGCTATAGGCCTGCGGTCCGCACATGTAGGGTAGCAGCTAGCGCTCAGACATCTATAGATATTTTTATTTAGAGATCAAAATCAAATGTGAAGTTCATCCCTGGGTTGCAACGGCGCTTCGCCTTAACTAACCTAACAAATAAATATAACAACACAAAGTTCTACCATTGTGTGTGTATCTATGTATAAAGCAGACCAGGTGCTCAATTCTTTGCTATTGATATCCACTTCTCTTCCATAAAATACACCGGAAAATAAACAAATATAACTTTTGAATTGGCAGGTGTCAGTTGCCAGGCCGAACACAAAAAACATCCATACTCTTTATGCTAAAGTTACGAAGATGAAAAACCATGAATTATACCTATACATATACGAGTATACAATGATACATTTAGTTACTGTAATTACATTCTGGAATCTTCGAGTAGTGTGGCAAAGGAGTGCTACTACCATTTATAACATAAGTTATTTCAATTTGAAACTAGAGCGCCTTTTCTTTCTCAAAAAGCAATACGCAATTTCTCTCGATAAAAGATCCGACAGCGACCGATAATGTCAATACTAGAAAGGCAGTCTACGGGTGGTAAAAATAATATTAATAACAAGCCTTTGACCGACGGTCGTGGAACTTCCTTAAGCGACTTTTTATAGCTAAACTAAGAAAGTAAAACTATGGCTAAAAGCGCAAGGAAATATAAAAATACTATCTAATATCACGAGACACTGTAAAGGAAATTATTACGTTAATTGACAGTAAACTAACATTTATGACCAAATAACAGTTCTGCTGTAATAAAACTATGTTGGCAAAAGTTAATAACATCTGTAGGTAATATATTTTGGGGAAGAGAAAATAATAATGTCCTAATAAAGTGTGTCAATGACACTTAATAAACTATTGCACGCTGTCCAGCTAATAAAGGAACATGTGGCTGTTAAGTAGTTATTTTTAAGACGAATACAAAACAACATGAAGCAATACTATAGAGGAGAAAGTCATTGTGCCAAGACACTCGAGACAACATACGCAAGACAGAGTGGAGTGTCTCAGCACTTCTGCCAGAGAACGAAGGGCACTTCGTTTTGAGTTCTAATTTTCCAACGGTGACACCGCCACCGACACCAGTCCGAGGCGGACGATGATTTAGTACATGTGTCAAGTTGCTTTAGCACCCTCAAGATCTTGTTGCTATTTATGGTAACACGACGACACAATAGTCGTGACTCATTCCGTAACAGTGAAAGAGGCTACGAGTATGTGCGACATGTCTGTAATAATCAACTAACTTCATGTATATTCTAGTCACATGACCCAACGGCTACAACTGATTTAAATTATTACAGTTCAAATATTGCGTAAAGCTCATATTTATTAGGGAACAATGGGCAGCGTTTGAGTAGCCACTGCATAATATGAACATAATAGAAAATCATTAACTAAAAAGGTTTTCTATTTATTTACAACATGCGAGAGCAAACAAAATGGACGCAGGTCCGTCTTCCCTGAGGAACATTTAGAACATTATTCACATTCATACAATGTATAGTATACAATAATAAGCACACTACACATGTGGTCTGCCACCTTCCAGTTGTATCCGGCAGTCCTGTAAACAAACTGACTTTTTATAGAGCGCGCCTGCGATTCGTCTCGCGCAACCGCCTCACTGCTTTAAGTATTGTGTACTTTGGAAACTACATAATTACACAATTTTACGTGTCTAAAGGCTAGGATGTTTTAAAGTATTGTTTTTTGAAAACAAACTTGATTAAAAAGAGCTTATAATCATTGAGTCCACGATTCACTATTTATATATTCATAATGCCTTCGTTTATTAATAGCATAACGCTCAATAGTGCATAATAATTCACTACACATACTTTAATGGCAATCTTGAATTTGACGAACTGCTTATTGGTTCAATAAACGTTAAATAAAATACAGTCATAGGGGTTGGATTTTAGGGAAATTCTATGTTACATTTCCTCAGCAATAAGAAGCGAACACTCTACCAACGGCAACTTTGTATAATGCGTTATGTGTCATGAATGTTGCCGCCGTTATCAGTTTTGTCTGATTTTCTTTTCAGACCTTGAGCCTGAAATATGAATCTATATGGATTTCAAAATTACCAAAACAAACTGTCATCACTATGTGAGAGAAAACTATGGAGCATGATAAGTTTACAGCATCTAATGCACTAATCAGTAAATGCGACTCCATCAGAAGCTAATGGGTACAGAGATAAAAAGGTAAATGTGCAATGGGACGGATGGCTCGAAAAATGTATCTAACCATGATCATTTCTGAATTCAGACGAATTCATAGATCTAGACAAGCCATAATGCTCATGTCATATTCTTTTAGCGTATTGTATAACGTTACTACGAAAACCTCAATAGAATAAAAAAATGACGGATAGAAGAAAGACATCTATTGAATAAGAAACTAAATATTTTTTTACTCCATGTCTAAGTTTGATAGATAAGTTAAATAATAAACTGTCGTTAAAACTACGTGATAAAGCTGGCTTTAAAACTTGAATGTTCGAATAGGACGAGGCGCGGGCTGATTCACAATTAGGCAATTATATGAAGAGCGATTAAATGTAATTGAACACGACACAAGTTACGGGCCTCGTACGGAGGGATACTTGTTCGAAACATGCGTCATCTCCGAACAATATAATACATCTGGACCACTAATTATAATCACTCGTTTTATTCTGAATTGAAATAGCTGCATTTCCGTCTAGTGTACACGACAGTAAAGTGTCAATTACTAGAAAAATATTAATGAAGTAAATTCGTGCAGTTATTTCTAGAAATCGTTAAATATTGATTTACGTTACTTTTGTGTTGGTTTAAATATTTCATTGCTGCTCAGTGTTGGATTTATCGTATGCTATTGCGAACTGAATTTACGTGCAAAACGACGAACGAGACGGAATACCTACTGATGTATCAAAATTCTAAGTATGAGTGCGGATAGCCTTAGGGCTAAAGAACGACTGACGAACGCAGGATGGACTGTGGGAAACTGCTGACATGTATAGTGAATAATTGGATAATTGATGTAATAGAAGGATGATGATGAATTGATTCCAGACAATACTCTCGCTGAGTAGCTAATCTATAAGTAATATTATAAAAGTGAATGTATGTATGTATGTTTGTACGTGAATGGATTTTGATGAAATTCGGCAGTAATATCGCTTATATTTATATAAGAATAAAATACAAGCTACTTTTTACCCATGTGGGGGAGTAGTTCTCTTGGAACTCGGATAAACCGCTGGCGGAAGCTAGTAAAACCTATATGTACTATGTTGGCACATACTGACATACCATAAATATTAGAGATAGGCACAAAATAAAAACCCCTAAAAAGAAAAAAAGTTCTAAAACCTTCAAATTCGTTTAGTTGCACAGAATTTGTAATTTAAAAAATGAACTGTCTGTGGTTCCGTAATTGTATCTATCCAATGATACAAATAACAGCTGAACATATTTCTAGATATATTTCCCCGGCTATTTGCTCCGTGAAGAGTTCAAAGAGTTCAATAAACCTCTATATTTAGCTGATGTAAACTGAACAGCATTAGCGCTTTCTACAAACGCGACGATAAGTAGTAATGAAATTATGCGCTGCTTAACAAATAAGTAGAGCCGAGCTGCAGCTGCAACTTTTCAAGGAATAAATGTATTCGCTAAGTGCAACTTTCTATATCCGCTTGATTGATCACCAAAGTTTTTTAAAAGTTAAACTTATAATGCTACATTGAAAATTTAATAGTTTCGTTAGAATGTTGTATTATTCGAATGGAATAATAATGTACACTACCTGAATACTAATATTTTATGAGAAGTTATCTTCTAATTAACAGCATTAATCAGTTTTGGTTCGCACTTCATTTATCTTAATGAACTAACCAAAGCTTTGTTTGTTTATCCTAACGAGTAATGTGAAAATATTATTTTATCAGTGCTACAAATTGTGTTCTTTGCTAATCTTGACATTAAGAGGACCATTTTTCAGTAATGATAAACAAACAAGACGATAATTCAAACACAATTAGATACTTAGTTATCATGTTAATAATTGTTCACAAAAGCATGGATTAATAACAAGCCGCTCCATTGAAGTGTATGGAGTGTGGATGTGTGTTGGTGTTACTCCCCCTCCTCCCTGCCCCTCCTGTTCCCGGCTCCCCCTTTGTGCCGCCCGCGTACCCGCCTACTACCCCGACACCCTCACACTGAACAGATGCTGAGTCTGATCTGAGTAAACACAAACACAGACCCCTTTTAAGCCGACGGCACGATAAAACTATACAATGAAAGTAATGATATCCCTTGATGTTAAACTGAAATGTACTACTTTTTACAGTAAAATGATGTTTTCTTGGTCTATGCGAATTATACAGGAAATAAATCGCAAAGTTCAATTATCGAATTGCTATTTAACAATTGATAAGTTAATCGTTTCATTCTGAATATCACCATTGTATACTTGTAGGTATGTTAGTGTATTTTTATCTTAACTATGAAATTATTATTGGCACAATGACTTTATTGTATTATCGAAACGTATTAATTATTTCGATTTTATTATTTGACAGCTAGCTCCTGGCTCTGTAAAATTACTATGATGAGTATTTAAAAAAGTTAATTAATTGTGGCAAAATAAAGGATTAAGTTTATTTTAATACATAATGGTTTTTCCGCCTTAAGTATTATAGCATGAGTCACTGACATGAGTAATTGAAGATCATGGGATTATTATAATATGAAGAATTATCAATTAAGTTCGAGCTGAAAGTTGCTTCATGTAACTTTTGATTTCAGTAATTTACAATTTTATTATGGTTAGAATGTCATGTTAACAAACATGTCATACTCGATTTATCACACTTTTAACGAAAAGCAATTCTTTTCGTGAAGACAGCGAATTTACGGTCTATGGTTACAACATATGTACATAAAGGCATTTCAAATGTTATGCGAGATGTCCGCCCACATTTGGCTAGGAGATTCGGCCTCTCAGGCATGGATAGAGTTTCAGTTTAAGCGGGATTTCTTCTGGTGAATATTATTTTGTATTAATATTCAACAGTTTGCAGCAACGCTACGTGACCGGGAGAGTATTTACAATGCTTAGCGAAGCGCGCAACCCAGCCTCCGCCCGGCCACCCTAATGCCCGCTACCTACACCGACATTATTGCATATGAATGACTTTGACGGTTTGCGATAAAGATTAATATTATTTTCAGGGCTTTAATTACTAAGTAAGCGCTTACATTTTGGGACTGAGTTTCAGTCCGTAAGTACACCCGTTCGCAAGAATCAGAAGGACTTGACGACGACGAGCATTAGAAATTCCGGTCACTACAAATTTGATTTAACAAGAGAGCCACGTACTCCTGTGAAATTATGACTTTCTCTAGTTTCCACCATTCCAAATACTAACCCACAGCACAGTAAACTTATGATAACAGTTTTAGACTTATATAACATAGAATTAAAAGTTTATTACTTTTCTACAAGCATTTACTGCTTGTTTCTTATACAGAACAAATTATTTTCAAACCAACTTTAATTTTTACAACCTGACTTGTTAAAAAAAAAAAAAAACAAATCATGTAAAAAAAAATATTGTGTGTGTTTGTAACTTTGTTACAAGTATATTATAGAGTGATTTGGACTCCCGACCCCCATTTCCAATGCGTACATGTATACAAGGCCAATCCGAGGGCGTCACTTAGTAATGTCCTCGCAACAATGGACTTGGGCATTCAGACCTCACTCGTAAATGGCGGGAATAGCTCTCTTCCGGGCACTGCGCGGCTGGGGCAACCGCTGCACACTAGGATCCAATATCCGTGTGAATATGCTCCATTATATTGTTTAATTTATGACATAGAAGAACACTACATACACATTTGTCATAATACACTTGGTAGATAAAAGTAACTCGATTGAAAACAAATATACCTACAAAATAAAAGCAACAACGGAATAGAAATTAACGAATTCTAATATTGTCATATTTCAAATAATAATCTGATTTATGCTGCCTTGGATAAATATAGGTGCGATGTCAATGATCGAATTTATAGTGAAGTGTTGATAGTCTTGAGAGGCAATTTACTCTGAAATGCTTAGCCAATAAACCGCATCCGATCATGTTTAGAGATCATTTTTCAGGTCTTTTAACGGCTTCTCCAGGTCATGTGATTTTGTATGGGGTTTATGTGTTTGACACAGATTTTTATAAAATCGTATCGTATATACAGTGATATCTAATGGAAATTTCCGCCATCCTGTATACGAGGTGGTCGCATTGTTCATTGTTGATCTTTTTGGCAATCAATGAGGAGGAAGAAGCATTATGCCTATGAATTTCGGTGAAATAACACACTTTCTAGTCACACACTTCTTCATTTTATTTCATACAGGGTAAGTTAATTAAAGTTAATATTGGCGCAACAAACTAAAAGTGGTTTTATCCTAAACATGCTAAAATTGAGCGTTTCAGGTTCAACCTTACCACAGTTTTAGTGTTCGGTTTCAGACGAGAACCCCGAAAAAGCATCATTTGACTTGGCCTAGTTTGGCTTAGTGCCTATCTACTTCTATCACGGACAGAATACAATGTTGTGGATTGAAGCTCTATGAGTTTTGTTTTTTTTACGTACTTATAAAATGTTAAATATATACGCCGTCATAAGGACAATAATTTTAGTAGATGTTATCTGTAGAAGTTCCTCTTATGGCTTAAAAACGGAAACTGCGTATTTCACCTGTATTTATGTGTATTATTTATTTCTAAAAAACCTTAACCATTATAATCGATTGCATGGCAAAGAGCAATTGCCTCACAAAAGGTTTATTTAGCTAAAAGTATGTATATCATCAATAATTCCCATCTCCATTCGTCCCCACACGTCGGCCTGCTGCCGCTCAACGAATTACCGGAATCAATAAATATTTGATTACATTTGAACGGTATTTTAGAGGGAACAGAATGTGTCAGTAAATAAAATTATAAATTCATATTATTTACTTTACGGCTAACGTTGTCTGGAAGAGATCGATTTTAGGCTACCTGTTTTTATAAGTTTGATATCTAAACCAATGTCATTCTCGAATTTCCTTCAATATTTTGCCATCAATTTTAATTTCTCACTCGTTACATTTTTGTGAGATTCATTAACTATATTTTAATATGCTGTATAAAATTTAATTTATATCAGGCAATAAACTTCGCACCTTTAAGTTTCGTGAATAGGGTATCTTTAACTTATTAATGTATGAATCGTGCTATCTCCCAGACATACTTCTTCCGTTGTGCTTTTGAGTGTGACTGAAATGAAAATTAATAATGGATTCAAAGCCACAGGATGAACATAACGTGCAGTTAGTAGGCAGTGTAGCGCGCCTGTTAGTTATGTATGCAAATCAGGCACGCGTATGGCAACTTCACGCCAATACGACTTGCTATTCACACGTCATATTATGTTATCGTCAGTCGATGCCCATCGAGAAAACGCGAAAAACTTTATCAAAAAATTGAAGGCGTAACTATAACGCCTAATATGACATCGTTGTACCTAGTGTGTGAAGCTAAGTAGCACTCCAAACCAAATTGCAAGATTATCGCTTAGAGTCTATAAGTTAATCATGCTGGCATTGCCGATGCCATGGAATTGCTCAATAGGTTCAGGTTGTCTGCAACATTCCTGATTCAAAAAAGATTTCCTTCAAGCCTGGCAGAAACTGGCAGCCACGTTGCTGATTTATATTTAGATCAATATACTGCATTATACATTCGTATACGTTTCGTTCTCTGTATTGCTGATTTTAAATCAGTGAGGAGAGTTAAGTTTTCCTGCAAATACAATCGTCTTTAAAATGGAAAACGCTATCATTGAAGCGTTAAAAAATGATGGTGTACTACCTATTACAGGGGAAAAAGAACGTTGACGTCGGTTGCATCACGGGGCATTCGCTCGGTCCGCCGAGCCAATCTCTTTGAAACTGCACCCGAGGTCTACCCTATTTAACGGACCGCCGATCGCGTTAATTAAGCGTTTTCAATTTATGCCACACTTCATATTAAGCTTACACTTATGTAATGCTTCGAAAATAAAGTAATATGTAACGAATTGACAATAATGAAAATTTAAATATGTAGTGGTGTGTTGAAAGGCACATTGATTGGAAGATCCGATTTTGTCAAACCTACCCACCAGTTATCATGTATTCAAATTCATAATTTATTTCGAGGGTGTAAAGTTTCAGTTTTCTATTGCATTTGAGCTTTCTGTAACTTCATAATAGGTATATGTAGGTACACAATTATGCATACATAATAACAAGATACTTTACTTTTTGAATGCTATAGCTGAAGAATTTCTCCCGGCACACGCAGGCATCTCACGCGAATGGTCACGCCACGCAACATAACATGGAAAGTAGGTACAGATTTTATCAAATAAGGTTGTTAACGATCGACTTTTTTGTGATTATAATAAAGCCCAGGAACTGTGCATAGCTATTTAAATAAAAATAAAATAAAATATATCATATAAACAACCCCATAAAATGGATTGAACCCGCAAAATGAGAGGTGGATGTTAATTTGGTCATGGGTGTGAGGAAAATTGTTTCAATACTTTTCTATTTATAATAAAAAAACACATTCAAATACTTTCAGAAACTATACCACTATAGAAGAAATAACAAATAATGAAAAGAATTTCAGCCAAAGTATGACAGTACGTCCATCTTCGTCAAATCCGGCTGGTAATCTTGGCTGACAGGCCATAAGTGGGCCGAGCACCTGGCCCTGAGACACAACGCTATCACTTCACCTACGGGAAATATTGATCTTATTTGAGCTTGATTAACTTTGTCGTTGTCGACGTTGCTAATAATACCCAAACTCTGGCACCGGTCCAGCCGAGGCCTTAATGGTACTTCGATACACGATAATTTTTAAAGGTGACACACTATTTATTTGATTCGATTTGATCTATTGCTCAGATAACAACAGTTTTATATTTTGAATTAAAATTTTTACTGGTATAAAATACTGCCAACCCGAAATGACTTGAGAAATCTGTGTATTGCGTATGTATAGCAAGGGCGCATGAACCCCCTGGGTATTTTAACAGCCTGCTTTAACAGGGAAATGTTCCTTATGTTACGCCCGTTAAAATTCAGTTTTCAACTTAAATACGTCAAAAAACCTATTACTTCGTTTAAGGTGCTGCACAGCAGTATACTTTGTATGATTGTATGATGTATACTATAATAGAGCATCGTATTGAATTGGGAAATGCTTTTTTTTATTTTATCCAAAAAAAGGGACACATTATTATTTTAATGTATTCCAGAATTATTCGAGGTCAAATTCCAATTTAAACTGCATACCACACGTCAGCTAAAATATGCATTCGCATACTGCATATGTAAGTAGAAAATTCAACGCTCTGCTATTAATGTCTGTTTTTAAACCAGATATGCAAGTTACGCACAAAAGGATCCGCGATTATCAGACAGGTACCGCAGGTATTATCGATTAAATATTTAAAACTTGTTTGCATGCAAAACAGATACTTTTGCTTCATAATGTCTTGATTCTCATACTAAATTGTTTGGTCGTCAACACCTGTTAAGAATACTGAGTACCTTTTGTTTTTTGTCGGGGCATAATAAATGAACTGAGTTTATGATCTTTTCGAAATTAGAACAAAACGAAATACATCATCAAATAACCACAACTATCAAAATATTTTGTGTACAGCAATATAATGTTTGTAAAACAGGCAAGGGAAAAGTAAATAATTAATTAACACGTAAGTATCTAATAAATAACATTACATCACTTCTCCACATCAAAGCGAGTTTGGTGTCTCGTGTGCAGACTTCTGGCCTACATCAATGTCACTTTAGATTGTAGCAATTAAATTTATTTTTTATGCTAGAACTTCGAAAAGACTAGGCTAACATGCAGTTAATACAGGATGAGGTGAAAGCGCTTTAATAAAGACCCTGATTGAATAAAGACGAACAATAACGTGATTTTAAGCCGTTCGTTTGTCCCATTTAAAAATTAAAGAAAACACCAAAAGCCAATACCAGTTTATGAGCGGTTTACTCTAATGCATGAAAATTATGAAAAGCATTCACTATACAGCATTTAGGTATAAAAGGACTTGTGACAGATTTTTTCGTACTTAGGTGAAAAGGATGAGAGAAATCTTTTGTAACGCCGCGGGCGCGTTATTAACCTTGAATGTTACTTCTTGTTCCCAAAGGTCGCGTTCGTTCCGACTTAGGCATTGGCACTGTGATTTTTCTTATACATAACTGAATCTTGCGTTAGTTGATAAAAAAAAATAACTTAGTTATCCGATTATATGTTAGTGGGTGCCTAAATTTAATTACATATCTTATTATTAGATTTACCATAATTAGTTATTTCATTGAATAAAACACTTTGACCTGCCACTAGATCTAGTCCATTAAACCAATAGTGAGCTTTTGTAATCCGATATCTTTGAAGAAGGTGGCTATCAAAAAACGGTTTATAGAAAGGACAGATTTTACAATGATAATCACAATAACCGATAATTGAATGCACATGTAAATAAATATTTGATAAATAAAAATTAAGTTCTCGTGGAAGAACAAGAAAAGGAAGCTAAAATAAAAGTACAACGCGACGTTTAAAAATGAGGGTTAGTCGTGCGGGCGAGTGAGTAGGCGTTCCTTGTTTAATATAAATCGAATTGGCAGACATGAAATGAGATCAGCTAACTTACGGTTAGTAAATTATAAACTAGTAATTATTCAGACTTATTTAATGTGAATGCATTCACATGCGTAAGTGCTAAATAATAAATGGTAAATACCAGCAGGGTAGGTGTTCCTGTATCGATGACATTGCCGTTACTCACCTGAAATAAATAAAACCGACTAAGTGACTTCTAGCTAGTTATCCGTTAAAACTAGTTAATGATGTATCTAGGTTGTAATAGATTTACCGATGAGTTATTAAAACGATTATGTTTGTATCGCTATAACCTTAAGTTGTACAAATAGTTTAATCTTATCACAGAGGAGACAATAAAGTCTGATCTTAAAGTAAACAAACTTGGCTACAACTTCAAATATAATGTTATGTTTGGTTAAAGTAAAAAAAAAAAATACCGTATCTTCATATAAAACAGTAGGAACAAGGAACAATCGCAGTTGGAGAACTGTTCTATGGAACATTTGCCTAACAAGCTAAGAAGTCCCCCAAATTGCGTTTGCTCATCATGTTTCTGTCTTTTCAGTTCGTTAATTTCACAACGTCTTTTTCACAATATTTTTTGATCCTTATACCTATTTTAATTTGTAAAATAATATTTTTTTATCTTCTTATTTTAATTTTAACTTATCTATCCACGTGTTCCTAAGGATCTAAGATCACACAGGTACGTAAGACACTGTTTTTATAATAAAATTATTTAATGAATCTGCAGTTGCATCTGGTTAGTCTGGAAAGCTATTTTTATGATATAGATGTACTATAATGGCATCTTCATAGTTAGCCATTCCGTTTGCTTCCTACCCATAGATAATAAATTCTGTCTAAGGTGTCTCACAGTCGCCATTTTTTTACTATCATATCTAAAAATACTTATTGGTAATTAAGACGAATCCAACGATACACTGATTGTCGTAATCCAATCGGCAGTTTCGAAGATGTTGAAATAAAAATATTACATACAAACTACGCGCTTAATCAAGAAAGCCTTACGAGACTTAGTTCCATCGGGACACGGGCAAAACCCTAGTAGTAAGTATACATAGGGCGGAAGCTTAAAACAACAAAAAATATCCGTGTATGGTAGGTACTACTAGCCAATGTTTATCATGGGTTAATAACTTGCTCTACTTATTAGCTTAGGCATTATTGCATTGTACAGTACAATACAGTATGGCTATATAATACGTTTGCGATACGAAAAAATGGTGACTGATCGTTGCAATTGTCATCTTACTTTATACTGCCGGGAGAATAGTATATAAATCACATTACCATAATATAAATTACAGCCCAACTTTCATAATAATGCGAGTTTTTAACGAATAAGACTTTATAATTAAATACAAAGCCAAGCAAAGCTAAGGACTTTGTTGGGTGTTATTTATGTACCACCTACCAACTCAAACAAAGGTGCTCGATTCTATTTTCTTCCTTAAACATAAGAAGTCAAAAAGTAAACGAATTTCGTTTTATACGATTTCGGGCACAATATACGACAATTATTTTATTATTGGCACGATTTTTTGCGCGTACGCGAATATTGATCACATAAATAATGAATATAACAAATTTCTATCTAGTGAAAAGGCATTAAATAATTAACTCTGGCATTGAATTGAGGAATTGTTGTTCAAAGATATTTCGAGTTAAGAGCAAATGTAAGCGATGCACTTTCGACGTCAGGTATTGCATTGCGTTATCGAGTCCGATGGTCGAGTCAAGGGGCGTCGCGACGCCCGCCGCTCGACGGCCGCGGACCGAGCAACGTTGGCACGATCCCAAATATTTTTCATGCGCCTCACTCTACACCGGGATAAGTTGCCCTATTCACCTGAATCGGAATACGTTTAAATCAAAGAATCATTTAAAAATATCCAACTGATATTGTTGCTCAATCATTTCATTTCAATGGTAAGCAGGTTTGATCCGTTCATGTTGTTTTAACCCTTATTACCGGTTACTGACCCTGATAACCTAGGCATTTGTTTCTTGTGTTGTGTTTTTTTTTAAAGAAATATGGTAACACACTGCAAAGAAAACTTTATTTGCTTTAACATCAATTAGGTACCTACATTAGCTATTCCAACAACATTAAATTTCGCGGTTCGTCTGTACTATGTACATTTATCATTAAGTGGTGGTTAACTAGGGCTAATTGATAACACGTAACATGTACTTATAAATCATTCGGAGTATACGGATTAATGTGTATACTCGTACATCTGTTCAGCAGTGAGCACGTCACGTCTGGCGGCCCTGCCGCTATACGTTTGCAAACAATATTGCACAAATCGTGCCAGATCCATTTACTGCATATTTTTAATACATTACGATGTAAACTCATTTTAAGACGTTTATACCTAAAATGTAAAACAGAAAACGTTTATTTTTACTTGTCTTGTTTACAGATTCGATTCTATTTCAGTGGAAACAGTAAGCATCACATCGTTTGATGAAGGTTTCGGGGGGTATACACATGTAAAGAAATGGTAAACGCATTAGTTCAGAATGGATGTTATCGTGGTAATGGTTAAACATTTAAATTATCTTTTGCAGTGGAAAAAATAGATTAAACCACTCTACATACATTTTGCCACTTCACATAAACTGATATGCCTATTAAAGGCAAAAGGGCTGATGTACACCCAAAATCAAAGTCGACTCTGGTGAAGATAAACGAAGACGATAGTCGTTATAGGGCATGATAAATAACATAGTAAAATAACTGAACCCACAGAATCCAACTCGTTTGACCACAATGGTAACTGAGAGTTAATCCCCTTTCACAAACTACTTTTTGGACGAGATCTAGGTGTAGTAGTGATTAATGATAGAACAATTCATTTTTATTATAAATGCGAAAGTTTTTTAGGAAATGTGCGTGGTGAAGAGTAACAAACACACACCTACATAGATTCATATAACATACTTTCAAGATAAAATACTACATACATTTTGATCAAAATTAGCAGTAATATAGCTTATCTATCAGAATAACGTATAGGCTACTCCTTATCCATGTACGGGAAGTAATTCCTTGGGTACGCGGATGAAACCGCGGGCGAAAGCTAGTATTAAATTTTGGATGTATTAGGTTTTTAATGATCGAATTGTCTTCAAAAAAATTTTTATTTAGTTTGGTGCTTTACTTCTCTAGTAAGATATTGGTTTTTCTGCTCGTTGCCCGTAAGTATAACAAATGAATTACCGCGAATAGGTAGCGCCCCCGAGTAGGCGTTTCCAGCGTGTGGATGCATGATGGATTGTAATACATAAACGATGTTTTATATTTCATAATGAAACTGAAGGCGTTCATTTTGCTATGGACTACACAGTCTACGGTTTCTTAAATAATGTAATACTGACGTAACAATAAAAAATATTTTAATCTCTTCTTTTTTAAATTATATCTAATTGAACTACTCTTTTTATTTGTTTTTATGTTAAAGCCATCTTTAGGAGAGGAAAGACGTATTGGCAAAATTAAGATCACATTAGCATAACAATGCATATTGCAGATACAAAAAGTGAAAGCGTGCCATGTTGCTTACAGAAACAAAAGTAATTATCTATAAGCGTACAATTATCGTTGACCGTGTATGTAATCTCGAGTCCGCTTTCCATTAGACGGTCTATTACACGCACGTCGACAGTGCATCGGCTTCGCTCCGATTGAACGATGTTAAAACAGTGGCGGCCATGATTATAAACGGAATGATAGTTAATCTTACTTATACTGCTTTAGTACCAGTTTACCTTCAAGAGCAGACGCATACCTTCGACTACAACTAACCAAATTATTGTTTAGATATTGCAACACCCATAAACCCGTCAGTTACTGATTTATTTTGAAGATAAACTGATCATTATTCGGTGCCATTTGGTAAGCTAACATTCAATGATTGCTGGAAATTTCCGAAACCTAATAATGATAATAAATATCAATAATAAGAAGACGTTAACAGTACAAACAACACCGATAATAAAGTTATTTCAAGGACTTTCACCCTTTGTGTTGATAGTTTATTATACACATGTCGAAGACAATCAAGTAATAGGTTCCCGGAGTGGCCATGATAAAGGACAATAAATCTTCTCGTGAGCGGTCAACTGTGTAAACCCATCATCTTGTGGAAACAAGATGTATAAAAACGTTGTTTCGCTGATTCAACATGGTTCGAAGTTACGAAGATAAATATGGGTGGATCAAGGTCCCACGAGTGCGGAAACATTGGTAACGCTTCCTTTCACCCGTACACTTCGAAGCGGGTCTGACCGAGTGCGGGTGCAATCAAAGCTCACTATGCAACCAAGTAAACACAAGTAAACCAGTCCAGGTGTACTGCCACGTACGCACTAAAGCCACACCTCGCCAGACACGCTTAATTAACCACAATGAATTCAATATTATAGTATGTCATCAATCTTTGTTTCACGATTGGATGCCGATGTACATATTTCAAACCCTAAGATTTGAGATTGACATTGTCGAAAACATACTTTGGGGCATTATTTCTTAAAGTGTTTTTAGCCACTTTAAGACTTGTTTACTATTACATTATCTTATTGTAGCCAACATAAATTTAGAATTATTACGTTCATATTTACATCCAAATGAAATGTCATTAAAAACCTTATACCATGTTATCAGCTCACAGATAATTGTTTGACCCCATTATCTGTGTATAAACAAAACGCAGCGACTTCCAATCGGTGACCGAAGCCGAAGATACTAACAGGAAGAACTAATAAATATTTTCTCAATGTTATTACACAAATCAATATGCCCTGTAAAACGTAATCGTGTTTGTATTTTCCTTATTTAGATGAAAGTTCTATTTTGTTTGCGACAATGTTAATTTTACATTAAAACCAAACACCTAAAACACCAGCGATCTGCCGGGATTAAAATTCTGTAAGCTAAACAAAGGTTAATTGTATACTATTGTATTAGTTAAGTCGATCTACCTGACATATACACGTATGGTGATTACAATATAATTTAATCTTCTTATGTAGACACGGTTGCGTACGTTTTACATTAACATTTAAGACATAATAACATTAAAAATCTCTGTTATGTACTTAAGATTACAATTTTCCCTTTCAACATTTTGATAAAGGAAAATCAGAATGTTTTTGCTACTTTAATTTTGTTATATAAATAATTTTAGCTAGACAGCTAACTGTTAAAATTATCATCTCAACGTCGACACAAAAACCTTTAATAAAATAGTGGACGTCAAATATGTTGGGTACTTATCCGTATCTATTCTAAATTGACACCGAGAACTGTAAATCATGCGTAATAGCACTCAAGTCGTAGACGGTCGTCTGATACGACGATATTTAAAGTAGATATCTAAGCTGTTGGACAATGGCCAATCTATCCAAAAAGATTTTGACAACATTTTCGAGGTGCATTGATGTGATATAATAAAAAAGAATAATTAAGTTAAGGTAATATAATAACATTATTTATGTTGCCTTTTAGTGTTTTAAAAAGTTGTTTGGCATCCAGACCAAACCGCAAGTCCTATTTGGAGATAAAATTAATAATAGAAAAAAAAAGGTTAACGAACCATCAAGACCATTACATAGATCCTACCACAATAATGTTTTTATGATTGTTCAAACACGACTTTGGTGTAATAACACAGTTACTACGCAAGTTTCCGTTAACTTTTCTGATATTAAATTCTTCAATTTATTCTTTTAACTTCACAGCTATTTACTTCAACCGTTGGGAGATAATAATAGTATTGTCATAAGGAATGTAATATCTACTGAAACAAGAAATATTACTGTTTAGTATTTGTAAAATCTGTCAGTTAATAGATACCTACATAATTTATTAAAATATCTGCTGTGAAATGATTGAAAATGTTGTAGTATTAAAAATACAGGGCCTAGAATACTTGAACTGTCCTACCAGGTAAGTCAAAATGTATGTAGGAAACGAAACAGCTAAAAGATAAAATAAGAATTATAAAGCGAAATGTTGTAGTTATGTTGGACCGTTGATTAGCGACCGTCAACGAGCGGTCGGTAGACAAATGAACGGCCGCTGGAGACGGCTGCCATCAAAACTACAAAGAAAGTAGGTGGCCTGGCATTTTGCTTTTCGACGTAACACATACAAATATTTACTTCCAACTACAACATTAAAGAGGAACACAAAACAAATATGTACCTAATACAGTCATTTATAATGGGTACTCATAACATCTTCATCCTCACAAATTTCATACATCAGACAGAGTAACAACACTTTCACAAAACATGCTGTAAGCTGAGAAACGAATATATGTGCCTCTAAAGGGAGCTGAAATATACAGTTTTACATAAATTAGTTATATCTTGAAAGTACTAGATACATAGTATAAATTTTATTTTTGATACGAAACTTAAATCAGTAAATACATATTATTATACAGTTTACTAAAATTAAATTGCAAACTTATGAATAATATGTTCTGTGGACGTTTGGCATGAATAATTTGTCTTGGCCAATTTTACATTTGACAGAAATATTAATGTAAGCTTGTGCCTTAATTTAGCTACAAATATCTAGTCTAAACTACAGGAAGTATAAAGCAAAAGAACCCCTTTTCTGGAGCAATAGGTAAACATTTGAGTGATGACGATGTTTTTAGAGCAAGGATTACCAGAGACAAGCGTTATAAATTGTGCTAGTTGTTATGATATTTGATTCTGCATTTTGTTAAAATCATAGTTATGTTACGTTATGAAGAGTTAATATTTCTAAATATTTGATCTAAAGATGTGGTTTAAATTATTTATTTCCCATAAATCCCTGCCAGATAGAATATCCTCAGTATAGGTATGTGGATACAGAGGCTTAGCATCTGGTTGTGAAATTTATCTTATTACAAAGTGAATGATTACATATGACGCAGGTGCCCTGCTTTTTCAGCGAGCATACCGTATAAAACCAAACGCCAGAGCTAAAACTACTTGGTAATAACAACTCTATATTGGAACGGAATTGGAATCTTTTATTCAATTTAATTCTGCCCAGAAATACAATATTTTGCGCCTTAATTAAGTATAATACACAAGGGAAATGATACAGCAGCATTAAATTTTAATGCGCAATTTAAATCCGTTTTCGAATTACTGCTAAAGGGTAACATTAAAATAGACCCCATTGTAAGTTAATACGGTTTCGTTGTAGCTTATCATATTGTTTTATATTGATCCTGTTACGGCTTCTACGCCTCAAGGAATAGAAGACAGATTTCGACGACAACCGGGACATTTTTTATTATCTATAAACAGATAGTCTCGCCACTTCCTTGTTTCTGAGTGCTGTGTGTTTGTTCTTTGTGAAATCAGTGTGATTGTTGTTATCATAAATTATAATACAAAAAATTTTAGGTCAAATACTCGTAGACATCACAACATAATATTTAATAAAACCAAGTATCGTCCCGCCTGTCTGACAAAAATGCAACCGATTTTGATGCGAAATGTTTAAAGGACAAGGATTAAATAGAGGTTTATGCGTATATTGAAGGAAATTGATAAGTTTAGAGGTTTCTAATGTGTTTTCGCGAATAAACATGTTCTTGTGCTTATTTTTTCAAACGCTTATTTCTTTTTAATGCTTTCCTTCAAAATGTAGCTATTGAATAATTACAATAGGCTGATCTTGTGTTTCATAATTTTAATGTGAAGTTCACTCATAAAAATATCAGTGTATTTATTTACTAAATCTCGACGTTACACGACATTACATTTATGTATTTCTGCTGAGTATCGTTATTTAATATTATTTCGGTTTCGTTGAGTACGAGGCGGAGGACACCCTAATGCTCCGAATATAATAAAATACGTGTGAGTGGAACCGATACAATGTAGGTTATCAACTTACCGAAATTATATCGATACAATATGTATGAGGTAATTGATACAAACGTACCTCGTACAAAACTTAAATCCGGAAGAAATCGGGTTGGAGTCACGCAAGAAGGGTTCCGTACCATTTGCTTTAAAACAATAAAAAAAAACATATATTTGGTATAAATTGGAGGTTATATAAATTTTATTTTAAATAATTGTTGTTGTTCTCGGTTTCAGTAGATTATATTTCTTATTACAGCAGCATCATCTGTGAAATTTGTCGCACTAACACGATTCACGAGGTAGTAACAGAATTTTCTAAATAAGTCCAGTAGTTTCCAAAATTAGCGCGTTGAAGCAAACGAACAAATAAACTTTTCACCTTTATGATATACGTCATAGATGTGTTTTACGGTGAGGGTTACAACATTTATTGTTGTTAATGTTAATGAGAATGATATATTTGTTTAGCAATCAAAGTTAGACTGAGGTACCCCGTTATGGCTCACTTATGCTCGTAAAGGAGATATCAATAATGGCAATATTTACTTAAGTAAATGATGCATTTTTAAATATTTAATTATTTTCTTAAATATTATTTTGTTTTTTTTTTATATTAGCAGTTTAACAAAAACGAACCATAGTTTTTGCTATAAATTTCAGTTGCAATAAGGTTCCATCCTTAAAAATACACTATAAATATCAGGTACAAGACTTTGAGCAACATTGTTGAATATTAACACGAATTCGGAAAATTGTACGACGGCTTTGGTTACACCGACCAATGCGTGAACCATTTACAAATTCAATATACTCGTTTGTAATGTGCTAATTTCATGTGTACCGTCTAACGTATTGTGCACAGAGAGAAAAGCCGTACACATTTTCCTGGCGCGGAAAGATTTAAATAGCAGAAACCACGCCGTCATCCGAGGCAAGATGTGGGACGGAAACTTATTTGCCATATCGTGGCGAACAAAGTGCCTGTTCTGACAGTAAGTGGGGGCGAGAAAATGTTCCCTTTGCGAAAACTTTTATTAATTTAAACTTTATTTTAATAATTTGGAATACATAATATTATATCAAATAGCAATGGAGACTAATACCATTGTATTGCCCTGTTTCGGAAGCTACAGACAAATTTTCCAAATTTTCCCAATCAACTTTGAACATAAATGCTTCAGTGATAAATTAAAAAATCGATTAAGATTATTTTACAAATTGCAGTAGCTTGATATGTTGGCGCCTGTACGTTCGCTGGTTAGTAGTCAAATCGACACGAATTTTAAGGGCACGAAAGTGCGAACCAAGTGTTCAAAAAAATATGATTTTGTCTGTTGTGGATTCGCACGAATGTCGTTTATTGCTAGGCCATCCTTCAAATGCTATGATATAGCCATGTCTAGAGAGTAGGTAGATATACATTAAAATAGACACTGACCCCGTGAACTTCATATCAACTTTTTAAATTGTTACCTTTTCTCAAGTTGTATATGTTGAAGATGACAAGTAGGTAGATGCAATATTAATAAAGATGCAGATCGGGCGGGCGGCATCAGTAAGGTATGATATTTTTATGAGAATTTAAAAACCAATCAATCATAATTGTTTAAAATCTTCTAGGAGGTTGGGTTAGTAACAGTAAGTCTTTATTATACAGGTTACAAGCAAAAATAACAATCTCAATGTTAGATTTATATTCCAAAGTTATGAGATAATTGGAACTAATAAATAAATAGAAAATGAGTTACTGAAAAGTTATCTTTTTAAAAGGTTAGTTAAGTAAATTTCCGTTATTTCTGTTGAGTTCAAACGAGCGAAATAAGTAAGTCATTAATGGAGCCAACGTCCGACGGTGTTTCGAACATTTAAATTAATTTGTAACTTTCAGGGATCCCGAACACCAACAGATCTGCCATTAAAGTCTATTGCTCAATAATGAAATTAGTAAGATCTGAAGTATTTTTTTCACTACTCTCATAACTTTTTTATTCATTGAGATATAAAAAACTAAACGAATGCTTGTTGTCGATAGCAGCGATTGAATAGTAGTTGATAAAGACTAGCATTATGACTTTTTACAATGTTGCCCTTTTTTCTAAACGCCATTTACCTATTTTCGTGGTAACATAAAATTCATATTACCAGTGGTATTTATTTACTATGGAACAGTATGCAAGCGTGCAAAGATAGCAAAAACTACAATCATCCCCTTTGCATGTTACAAGAAATATTCAAAGCTTTTAAATTGTGAATGTACGTATCCCGTCAATCATGGGTGCATGGTCAATTAAACGAGGGTAGTTCTCGGCGTTCGTAAATACAATCGGAGCAGGGTAGGGGCGAGTCTCGTACCCGACAATCTGCACTACTGAGAAACGACCCTACCTACAAATCCCACAATACATGCATAGTTTATGCGATCGAACGCGAAACTTCAACGCACGAGATTTATAATTTATTGTTATTACAAACCTTCTGCTCAAACGGGTAGTCCACAAAAATCTAAATTTATAGAGAATTTCATAGAGAGTAACATTTATCATTTCTTCAAAAAAACAATATTTCTTGAGATTTTCCATTAATGATTGAAGGGTTTTTGCCTATTTTGTATTTTTATTTTGCGATTGTGGGAATGTATTCAAGATATTTTAGGGTTTTGAAAGTAATTTCCGCAATTAATAAACTCGGTGCAAGTAGATGTACATATTTTGATTAGTTTTAAGTGCTTTTTGTTGATTATTCTTAGTAACTTATCAATACACAACTCCAATATAAAAAGTAATAATAATAATGTGCTTGCATAAAAGAGGGCGGTTGGGTTTTCAAACGAGGTTTCGCTTGCTACCTGCGCGTTCGATGTTTCAATGTTTACTGGCAGGTAGTCGACCCAAAGTCGTGAAGTTAATACATCCATGAACAGGGAGATGTGAACAAAAGGCCGGTATGCGAATAATTTGTCCTTATTACCATCACCGGTGGAGTTTCGCGTTCACCTTGAGCCATGAACGGGTTCCTCCTGTAATCTCCCCTTCCGAAGCTGAGACGACCCACTCCAAATATTCAGAACGAGGGGAGCGAGACTTTCAATTTTATTAAATTTAAAAATTAAATGTTCAATAGGTATACCTCTAGCAGACAATACTCGTATAGAACATTACATAGTACACTGATAGGACTCAACATTTAATATTAAGGAACTGTTATGAGGGCATGCATTCTGGGGTGTTCAACTTGTAACATAAAGCATATTCTATGTGTTACATAGCTAGTCCATCTGAATAGACGCGATTATGGTGGCCCTATGGTTTACGTACTATTTATTAATCTCTGCAATGGTGTTCAAAGTAATCATTTATGTGTATTTCACTATGGAGTGGTTTGAAATCCGCCCATTTCGAAACATGGTAGCAAGTACTAGGTTTACTCACTTGCCAAACTTGTGTACGTAATCTATGAAAGAAAATAGCAACCTAGCTAACGATTTGAAAACATATATAAAGTGGGTTAAGATTATTAATAAAATTTGTTTCACAACAGTCAATTCGGTGGCGCCGTGTCGTCAACAAGAGCGATCCAAACATAGACAGATGTGTCTAGATATTATTTTTATTTATAAATATAGATTTGTGCTAGGTATGTGCATGAAATCTACACAACCTAAAATTTGTATTAACAAGATGATAGATACCAATACCAACTAATTTTGAAGGGTAAAAATTACCACGCTAAAGCGATGTTGTCAAGAAGAGTATGACAAGCATAGTACCTACATCTACAGCGTTATGGTGTCGAGCGGACGCAAATACCATGCTTGCTTGAAAATATACAAAATGGAAAACATTTACTCAGAACTAAAGACACAGGTCCTACCTAATGGAAGTGTTAGCAATTAAATATCAAAATCACATTCCTACTTTGTTTTAAAATATACGAAATACGCTCATACCTACTCTAATTAAGTTGTGTGGGTAGCTATCTGTCAAAGAGACAATTTTATCTCGATCGTAATGGTCGAATGGTAAATGGTTACACTTTTTTGCTCTTTAGAATAAATTACTACAAACGTAAGTACGTAAACTTATTGTGGAGATATTTTTATTGGGCGCACGATTATTGACATGTTTCAGTATTTAACTTAATGAAATCGTCTCTCTTTATCTTACGTCATTTTAAGTGTAGCAGAAAAAGACAACTAACAATGTAATTCAATGAATTCATTCAACTTCAATGTCATAACAATGGATGCAGGAGTTACAATGATCTGTATTTTCGATTATTGTTTGAGATTTAACGTAAAGTAATACAAAATACTGTGATAATCACAATTGTTAGCAATTATTTTGTCAATGTAGTATTAAATTCGAATTTCAAAGAAAGGAGCCTAAGATTATACAGACACAATAGCAATTAACAGTAATATGATCTGTAATGCTAGTGAAACCGTAAAGTATGTAACGCCATGCGCCATAAGTGCCATAACATTGTGCGCCGTTTAGTCTGACACCAGGGTTATCTTTATGACGTCCCTGGATCAAAACCAAATTATAAACCTACATGTCTATGAGAATAATTTGTATCGTTAAAATATCGAAAGGTATACTCACAGGATAGTACATCCCCTGCGGCGGCAAAAAAAAGGCCCCTGATCCCCACAGCTTGCCGTTTGTATTTACTTTGTGTTGCACAAAAATACACTCCACGTACGCCCTTTGGCTGGGCGTAAACTTCCACAACACTAACTTATAAATTCGAGGTAATCATGAGTATTTAATGGTATTACAATGAATAGTACTAAAATAATCAGGGTTGTTTAACTTTTAGGTTATGTGAGTATAGCGCGGAGGAACGCGCTCTAGCACTGAAAGCGGTTGTCGATGTGCTGGTGCAACAACGGACGAGTACAGGCACGCGTGGCCACTCAGCGAGTCGCCTCGCCCGTGCGATTCGCTGTGAGAGAGACAAGGATAGAATATTTACTCGGCTTCGTTCGGCATTAATAGCGCGACGAATGATATTGCCTTTTCTACCACACCAAACTACGGATGATTTTCAACTTTTCGTTACAATAACAACAATTTAGTAGGAGTGATATAGGTATTTTGCTAGTTATTAGTCATTTGTTTTATTTTACACTAATCCTCGCATTGAGAGCAACAAAACTGCTATTCTGAAACGTGGTCAAAACAATTTAGCAATGTCACCAGTGTTCAATATCAAGGTCAATGTCGAATTATTATTAAATAGGTAATTATTGTATAAAAAATAATAATATCTATTAAAATATAACAAGATGTTCAAATATAAAATTTTACAGTTCTTGTTCTTGGCCAGAATGATCATCCCACATTGAATGGAGTGAGATAGCAATAGCACGGTACCGGGCCCTCCCTTTGTTGTCCCTGTCGCAGTGCCGAGAACGGTTCGGATCAATGAATCGTTCCCGGGCCCCCCGCCCAGACCCGGCGTCATCCCAACCTCTGTGCTCCGTGCTCCCTCTCGTCTTCTCATCTCATTTCCCATTTCATTTACCTATCTAGTGTCGTCCTACGTTCACCCATGGAAATATTATAAAAAATAATAATACTTACTTATTGTATATTTTGGTGGATTCAGTAAAAAAAGACGAGAACTAGATTTCTTTTTCTTTTATGTATGTGTAACTAAGTAGGTGGTTTATTTCTGCATATATATGCTGGTTTATTTACTTGTATGTATAAAAAAATACCACCCTATTTAATACCTACACCAACATAAATTATTAAAATAATCACATAGTTAAATATCAATCTACCTAATATTTTATGTCATGTGGGTAGGCCGACAAGTAGTGTGATTTATATTTTAATTATGGTTTGTTCGGCCACATAGGCGATAAAAACCTTCTATCTTCTATCAAAAAAAGTAAATAGCTACTTAATAAAGTAGGCTTAGTAGGTACCTATTCAGAAAAAACAAGCTTTTAGCTAGTAGGTAGGTATTCAAGGTGCTTGTACTTGTAGTAGGTACTCACAAACAAAGGAAGTTCTCGGTACATTTCAATTGTTATCTACGTCATACATGCAGCTATACATGTCTCTACCTCTAAACCTAGTAACCTCTGTTTCGTCTATCCACTAAAACTAAAAATCTAATCCCAATTGTGAAAGACCTTCAAATTATTTACGTAGTCATCTATCTGTATCATCCTGTCAGCATCTGGTGAAATTATTTTAAAAAGGCGTTACAATGCCATATAAATTGAATGCTTCCGTTACATTATGTGCCCATTAATTAATGAAGTATAATTGTCTACTGCGGGTATTTTGTTTGGTTACTAAATTAAAGCCGTCTTTTTATGACGTGGCGTGCCTGCATATCTTGATAGTAAATAAAAATAACAAGGTAGGAATGAGAATTTTGCTATATCTATCTATATTATAAAATATAACTTAATTCTTTACCTACACATTAACAAAGGGAAACGTAATAAGTTGCACTTACATCTGTCTTTGTAACAAATGGATTTTTTTTGCCTCGCAGCTGTGTGGTCCCCAGAAGTATGTAGTTAAAATGGAGCTGAATTATTTCGTATAAGGTTATCGTGTAATGTTGTGTTAATTTAATAAAATACTAATTACTATTATAATAATAGGGGCCTGGATATCGCATTTGATTTATACCTTAATCTGTAATAACAGTTGAAATTTTAAATAAATTAATAAAAACAATACACGGATTTGTTTAACAGGTTTAGATCAGATTCTAATTATTACAGAGAAAAATATGAAAATGATTTGCCTACATTATACGAACAGCTGTTTCAATTCATAAATATTTATAAATAAATACTAAGATTAAATTTTGATGGGTGGTTGTTTTGTTCTATAAAGACGCTTTACATAACCAAGAAATAATGTTCAATTTAATTTTAGACACAATGGGCAATACTGAAGCGCCTCTTAGCATTCGTAAAAACTTGGGCTCGAAATTACTGAGACGTGATTTGTTGTTTAAAAAAATCAATAACATTCATTCATAAGTCTGTATTGAATTGAATTATCGTAAGCAGCGTGGGCTATATCGTGGGAAGTTGAAACGAGCAGCGCCATCTGTTAGCGTAGTATGGACTAGTTTACGGGGCTGCCTGTTGGTGGATTTGTTAGCAAGTTCATGGAATCACATAGCATGTCGTTATGTTCCCTCCAATGGTCGGTTGAGGATACTTTGCGCTAGATGTCAGTCGGATGAATGTTTGAAGAACGAATTACTTATATTTTTACCAACTTAGGTGATAGCTTGAGCCTGCCCCGTTTGTTCTCACACCACTGCTTTCAGCTTTAACTTTGCTTTGCTTTGATATTTAGGTATTATGCATTTAAGTTTGTACTAGCGGCCTAAGTATGAGTGTGCGGGTTCGATTCGGTCATAATAATATCCATCACACATTAACACAACGTCCCAAACTAACTGACTGTTAAAGGTATAAAATCTGAACTCATCAACCCCCATTAAGCAGGAGTGGTGACTAACGCACAATCCATCTCCGTGTAAGGCCCGTGCCCAGCAGTGGGACGACAAAAATCGTAATGAAGAGCCCTTATTTATTTTATACCCATATTGCAAGAAAACAAAAAACAACTTTTCACTACAATTTATGGTATCTCACAGACGCTATGTTGGTATTTAACCTCACATATCTAAGAACACTTGCGTAATCGAGACGATTTTAACAATACCTCGATTGTCGAAATCCGTTCGCCCGTTTCGAAGATATGCAGTAATAAAGAGAATATTAGGTACTAACATACATACATTCAAGATACACGCGAAAAACTAATAAATGACATAGAATATCTTTAAAGTTCATGTTAAACCTATTTTTCCTCTCTTTAACATCGAAATTGCGAAGTGATGAAGCAGGGCAGCAATTAAAGCGGACCTACGTTCCTATTTCAGACGTCTATTAAAGTGTCAAGTTACCAAAAAACGTAGGAAAGTTGAAAGCGCTCATTGTTCAAGGATTTTTAGGAAAGCCCGTTTTCAGAAAGACCGATCTTTTATCCTATTACATCAAAATGGGTACGAGGTTTGTCAATATAAAAAAAAAAACTTTATAGAAAGGTAATTATTATGAACTTCTACTATGAGTACCTATGTAAGTTTTTTATGTCCACTATTAAGATAAATAACTTATACAACACTTATCTCGAGTGCTAATTGAAAATTTCATTAATCAGTGCGGGTGATCTTTTTTCACGAAACAATCAATCACATTGGGGATTCACTAGTAAATTTAGTAATTAATACATACCCAGATGCATTTATCAATGTAATCCCAGTCTTGGTACCACTCCAGTAATAATAACCACTTTGTATTTATCGAATACATTATTAAAACTTTTTTATATAATAAATGATTTTCTTCAATGATAATAGCTAAATTCTATTTTCGAAATGCAATTTTCCTATCAAGTTTTATAATTTCAAATCAAAACAGAATTCCAAATTCAAACATTTTTATCATAATATTAAAAATCTGTCGATACGTAATTAGCATAAGTATTGTATTAGATATTTTACGAAGATAACCGCATAATTTAGAAAACATACTTTTAGGAAGTATGTTTTAAGTAACATTTTATTGTGAACTTATTATTAGGATGAAAAATAAATTCGTCGTAGGAGCTTTTCCTGTAATTAAAATATTCGCAATAACTTGTATTGAGTTTTTCCTCGGTGAACCAGAAATCAAATTATTTTTTGGGAATTTCAGAATTCAGCAACTTTCTTATGACGATAATAAGTTAAGGTAAAGTTGATGTGAACCTCAGCAGTGGATTTTATTGCGGGTCATATCATTTATTCCGTAAGCTCTTACCCGCGCAGCGTTTCTTTTAGCCGAGTTGCGTGTGTTGTGGTAAATATTACAGAGTTCCATTACCGTGACCCTTGTTTTCTTTAAACTTATGCTTATACTTTCTCAAGTATTAAAAGTTTACCGTTTACATTTTCTTTTTGGAAATGCTAGGGTCTTTGGAAAGAATAAGTTTAAGTGGTTTAATTCTAAAGTACTTAGAGCAAAAATCGTGGTATTTAAGTCATATCTGCCTATAGGTACCACAACTACTTACGTAAGAAACTCAAAAATACTTGAACCTAAGTATCATTAATATTTTCCTTCAATTATCTGAGCACTCAACAGCTACTCGTATTTCTGGTGAAGCGAGAAAATGTAGGAGTGATAAATAGGTCATTATGACGGCCGTCTCCCTCGAACTGTAAATTTATTTGTGACTAGGTTTACTCCGCGATTCTATTCGTGCCAATCTTAAATATTTATCCTACAGCAAGCCCATTAAATTTAACAAACTACGGCGTCACTAAGTTAATCCCATTAATAAACCAATCTTGAAGGTTCAATCGTGGGTAAATAAATTTAGTGGATCATTATAATTATTAAGCAAACATACGTATCGGAGTTCCCGAATCAGCTGCTAGAGAATGTTTGACTACCATGCCGACTAGATGAGATATTAAATTGATCATTACTCATCATTGTAAATGTGAAAGTAACTCTAACCAACCAATTTAAATGAAATGTAGTGCACACTCGTTAAGAGAAAAGGAGTGAGAAAGAAGTTCCCTCGGAGCGTGGATGGGACCGCGGGGAACAGCTAGTATTTTTTTTTTTTTTAGAAACATTGTATACCTGTGGATTATTTTAATGAAAATCTTATAGAAATATAAAGAAAAACTCTCTTAGAGAAACTTATTTTGTCATACGTATCTTCTAACAAACAGACTAGACGTTGAATTTCTAGTGATAGTATAAGGGATATGTCCCTCTTGTAATCCCGCCACTATATACTGTTCTTGAAGGATAATTGAAGAATCTAAAGTTTGACGTCACGTCGTAGCAAGAGAGCTGGTATAAAGAAATATGTAGAGAATTTTTGAATTATAAATTTACATGTATTTATTTGGTCATTATTAAATAAAGCATATCTAACAACGTTCTTAAATCCTTATATTAGACTTCCTTATAGACAATATACCTACATTAACTCTATGTTTATTATATGTATGTTGTTTCACATCTTTTATCTTTCCTCATTATGTTTGACAATATTCTTGTAGTTTAAGAGTGTTGTTCTACAGTTTCTCTAAACTTTACTATCCACAAAGAGATGTATTTAACGAAGGAAATTAAAGAACTTTTGTTTCCAATAAGTGGCTACCAGTTAAGAAGTTTGTTTATCTTTTAATCAAGGCAAAGTAAATTACCTACATATGTATAAGGAAAGTCGAAGAGAGTACCGCTTGATAATTGGTGTAGTCTGAAAACAAGAAAGAACGAAGACTCTAGTTTCAGTTAGAAAGGTGCGCCAAAGGGTAATTTATAACTAACAGGTCATTAGATTAACTCGCACTCACTCTCTTAAATGCACTTTAAAAAACTGATGCTATGTTTTTTAATATGATTTTGATGATTAAACAAATTGACATGAGATGATAAGTACCTACATACGAATACCCAAGCTTATTTATTTACGTACTTTTGTCAGTTTCGTGTTGTGATTAGGATAACACACTGTTCATTCGATACTAGGTGCATACTTACTACCTAAGTATCCTCGTAAGTGCATAAAGAATTTCTTGGACGGAGCGAAGAAATAAAGTACCTAAGTACTGCTGTAGAACACGTAGTTTTAGAATTACTTGAAGCATCTAGAAACTAATGCTGAGAATTAGAGAGCGTGGTTGTCGGCAATACGTTTCTTGCCATCTCAAATGTATCAGAGACTTGTACTATAAAGTACCAACATTAGTGCTCTAAGTCTAAACTTAAATCCATTCGTAAACCCAGACTGTAATGAAGACAGAACAAGATAGTTTGGCTCGAAAGTAAAATAGGTGATGATACTAGTATCCTCCTACAAAGACTTCGCACAATTTAGGTGCGTACAAACTTAGAAAGTTGGCGGGAGTTCCTCCCGTCGAGCCGAGGCCTGCCGGGACTGCGGGATTGTTTGTAAGTATTTTCCTGGCCATGGCACAAAGAGGTCTCCTGAAGGAACAAAAGTGGGTCTTAGTAAAAGTCTGACACTCCCCTGTACCAACAGCGGTAAGGGGCATTTGATGACTTCTTATTAAATAAAGATGCGTATAATATGCTGATTACCAACAAGGTAACAACATTCATATGTATCTATACTTACATAAGTATTTATAAAAAATATAAAATTTGTAACAAGTGAAATAGCTTTTTATTTGTATCTGCCGCGCCGATGATTTAATTTATAAAATGATGAAAATATTTTACTCTTTTATTAAATTAAATACGTTTTCAACCGTTAAGTTGCACGAATATAGCGTTTCATCATGGAAATAACGATACCTTTAAAATACCTATTTAATTTATTATAATGATACCTTTCGGAGCTTCTATTTATTTCACTGTTTATATATTTGAAAACGATAAATTAAATTTCACGCTTCATGAGCTTTCTGTAAACAGAAACGTTATATTCCTTTGTAAACTTATTCAAAGTTTCCTTCAAATATGTTTCAGTAAGTGCCTATAAACAGATTGTCTGTTTTCTTTGTCAACAAAATTATAATTCTAACACTGTTAAAACAGGGGGGTAACTTATCTCCATGTTTGTATTAAGTAAGTATGTAAAGTCAGCTAAGAAATGTTGTAACGATTTAATCTTAATGAAATATAAAGATTGTTGGTAAAGCCATGTCTAGCGGGGTCTTAATAACGGCTGCTTAAGTTATCCTTTGTACTCATAACTTTGTTATTGGATCAATTAACATCACTCTGATTAATGTTACAAAAGCTTTCGCGTGAGATCAAACTCCTATACCTACCTATTTTACTTTCAATAATTATTGTTACCTTTGCTTTAATCTACTCATTTCAAGTAGACAAGATCTGTATATACCTTTTAATAATTAACTATAGTATTTTATACTTAATGTGTTAGTTATATTGTGTAGCTTAATAAGTTACAAACTGATTGTTTCGTTTTCCTGCGCAAGTGCAGCTAGTAATATGTTGTCGATATGAGGTTTTTATTACGGTCCCGTGTGGATGCACCCGACCGTCAGTGCATCATCAAGGATTCTGTTTGAGAGTGGCGCGGCGAAAGACCTTACCTATAAGCTTTATTAGTTTCTGCAGTCTACGGACACTGGTTGAGACAGAGTTACAGCTACATACATATGTGTAGCTAGATATTTATTTTTTTCTTCATAAATCTGTCTAATCGTATTTTTTTTCTAATTTTAATCGATAATAAGCATATATGCTAATAACGTAGTAGTATCAAAAGTAGGAATGAGATAGGATTTACAGAATTCGATTTATTGTTTAAATATATTGATAATACGAATCTTCCATGCAGTAAATGCCATGAATTTGTTAAAGTGAACAATATTTTTTTCTCTGGTGAATTGAACAATATTCGATTTATTTATAAATGATATTTGGAATTTATTGACGCAGGGCACGTACGCAAAAAAAAGTAGATAGGATATTACCCATGTCGATTCTGTAATGCCACTAAAATTCAATCTTACGTTTGAAGGTAACATTTCTGGAATAGGTAAATGTAGTATGGAATCAAGTATTGAACAATTTGATATTAGGTAATGAATAAACAAGAATCGATATTCCTAAGAAAATTTTCTTTAAACTAAAGGTAATTTTTAATACTTTAACTGCAATTTAAGAACTGATATTATATAAAATAACATGTTTATATGTTTGTGATATTGCAATATGCAATTGCAATTTATACCTCGTACTCCGGCTCAATATTATCATTACTTGTATGTTAATGCGCCTATGTATTTGCATTTATATGGAACATATATTTACCTACATAGGTATAAGCAAGTCGCTATTAACACTGTCTCATATCAAATTCTACTCATTCACTATTTTGAAGAAATCATTCCTGATCGGTATCCTGAAATAACAAAACAGCTGCCGTTCGATAACCCGGAGGGATTGCGAACCTATCAGCTGTTATGATGACTGATGAGTGAACACTTTGAAACATTCGCCCGAACAATATTTAGGTGAAGTAAACCGTGTTCTACTCGGGTGAACAGGAAAGCTTTTATTTGTCAGTTTGACTTTGCGAGAGACCACATAATTAGAAACGCAAAAAGTTATTAAAACAAAAGCTGTTTACAATTGAGAATACTTAAAGGTAAAGCTCCTTAATTAAATTAAAAAGATGATGCTTCATTACAAAATGCCGGCCTGCTTAGAAGTAAAGACTAATGAAATGTTTTCGATGTCGTATTGTCTAAATTTTTGCTTCAAACATCAAGATGAAATCCGAATATATACATACGTACAGACGCCAGCTTAAAATTTTGCTTATTAGATTTTCAACTTTATTGCTGAGATATATGGTTCAAAGTTCATTGGGAAAATTTGACAGATTCGCGTAGTTTGATGTGCTGGCGTCTGTACATATAGTGTGCGAAGGCGTTTTTTTGGCTGTTTCGTTCTTAGATGAAATAGTCACAGCAAATGCTTGGGTACCTCAAGTAAAATATCCATTGGAATATTTCAGGGATCATTGAAATAGGCAGACATTTATTCACTTTATAGTTCTATCGGTGTGTAAATCGCGATCACGACCGCCATAGATGCTATCAGAAACAAATCGAATGATTCGCTTATATCGCATCAACGGGCCGGGCGGATACCAAAGCCTACCGGAAATTGAAACCATGACACTGCACCGCCCACTGGCTTGTACCTAAAGTACGTACACGTTTAGCCTGGCCGCACCCGACCTTCATAAAAACTTATAGCTCATACTTACATTACACCTTGTATATTGACAAACAAATCCGTGGGTCGCCGATAGTATTACCGAGTTCGGTTTTACTCCTGATATTAGTTTAGGGCGGATATTAGCTGGTTATTTGTTATCGACACAAAGGGCAAAATAGTTGTGTTGTTTTGCACTGTCTTACCTATACAATGCTTTTGTATTTTGAGCTAATTATTATACATGCAAAAAATAGTATCTTTCTCAGCTGGGTTTTTAGTAAACATTTCGAGGAGCCAGATAAGTTATACTGGATTTTATTAAGTCTACAATTTATAGATGCACCGCCTTAAAATCGCCGAAGAGTATTAACCCCCTGGGATCTCAATCCAGCATTAGCATATAGAGAGAGGAAGGAAATCGTCCTTTCGTTTTACTTTTATAGAGATTAAGTCCTTTCCGTCAAGAATTTGTTATATTTCAAGAACTTCTATTGGCGTTTTACAGACGCCAGCACATCAAGCTACCCGAAACTGTCAAATTTTCCAAACCAACTTTGAACCATATGTTTCAGCATTAAAGTTGAAAATCTATTTAGGAAATTGTACAGGTTATAGTAGCTTGATATGCATATATATCTAATAGACCAAGATAGTAAGGCCATCGGGAGTGCATCACCTTAATTTCTGTTTTCAACTTTAAAAAGGTGATGTAGGTAAATAAATTCCAGAGGTTATTAATAAACCTTACAAAAAATGTAGGTAAGTACCTAATCGTAACTTGTGGACCGGAATGAAGTCGACCTCAATACTGGCATTTGGGCAAACGCTAAAATAAGATATATGTTAAATAGCTATCATATACCAAGTTAAATAAAATATGAGGCTCAGGCAACATTTAAGCTCTTCTGCTTCCCTTAATCGATATAACGAAATCGGTCAAGGGCCACTAATGTGATACGGAAACTGGTATACTATGGTATGGGGTGAATCGTGTAGATGCGCGATAAGAAAATAACGTCATTAGCTGTAACTGTATTGAGTCACTCGCACTGATATCTCGCTATTATTAAAGTTTGGTTACTGTTTAGGTACTTATGTCTCTAGTTTACTGTAGATATGTGTAATAATATAAAGTCAGCCATAAAGCGCAGGCAATGTCTATGTCCTAAAGTAATTTGAAGAACCCTTAGCACTCTTAACAGCGTTATGTTTTTATTATCATTTTTGTTGACTGATATAGTTCGACCTCCCATTATCAATGACCGATAATGAGGGGTGATAAGAACTGATTCTATAATCGCTATCATTAGCAAACTTATTATTGTAGTCGGTACTGATATTGTTTTTGTAAACAGAAGCCAAACCGATCTCTGAATATAATCCCATAAGCAAAGTTCATCCGGCGGTGAAGATGAAATAAGGTTATTTAATATTCAAGCTACACGGTAACTCGTGCGTGGTAGTGGTAATAAACTGTGGGCTTCGTAGTAACTCGCTACGAACACAGCGGAGAGCTACATCAACCTCTCTATACCCGGCTTCGGGCTTCACAACCGTTATGTATTTGACGTGTAGCTAAATTATATGTACTAGTATATCTTCAACCATTTTGATTTGGAACCTCAACAAAGCAGAATATATAAAGATTTACTTCTTTACAGTTAGTTTATTACACACTAGCACTTAGCCATTTCCCGCACGTTGATAAAAAGTAGCCTGTATATTAATCTGATATATGACAGCTAAGTTTAATCAAAATGCAAACATCTGTCATAAATACATTGACAAACTTTTGCGTTTATGATATTAAAAGGATGTTCTATTTCAAAATCACATACAAAATATAAAATAGCCGGGAGATTTTTCTGTAACCATGGCATAAAAAAAATATTAACTAATTTTATCATAAACAAAAATAAAAGAAATAATAAAACATGATAGCGTGGTGGAAATCTCAGATACACATTTGTATCAAAGAGCCTGAAGGCAGATTTTCCTTGTACATATTTATTAAAAAACTTTTTCTTTTATTAGTAACATGATTTCTTTGAACAGGTTTACGGGAAATTACAGTGGAGAAGTAGAGCTGAGATAAAAAAGTTTTTATTACATAAGTACAGCCACAGATCGATGGCGTTGAAAATAACACAGTGTGTGTTGGTCACGCATAAAGCAAGGCTCAATATTTCTATGGTTCTATAAATGTATGAAAACCGTGCTTTATAAAGTTATGTCTACAGAACAACGGTAATTGAAAATTGGTTACAATATGCCTGTAGTTTTTTCATAAACTTTTTATCTCTTTTTATCTGTTTCACCTACGAATAATGTCGAGTTAGTTTATTTGGTAGGTAGTGGCTATTTGGACATTGTGTAACTGGCCCTTGTCAAGTGAGAAAAAAGTTGTCATATAATCACACTGAGACACGTTGAAACAGGCCAGGTGGTTGAGGCACTTCTTCTCACATGCAGTCAATATCTTCTTAAGTTCATGGTTCCTTAGCGAAGTTACACACATACTTATATATCTATGTCTGACTATATATATGTGCTACACATAAAATCAAATATGCCATTTAAGTAGTACCCGGTCAAAACAAAGTTAGGCATTCAAATATCGAAGACTCTATTTTGTTAACAATAAAAAAACAAACTAACACATTTGATGTTGCTTCGCAAGTTTAACGGGAAAACATAATGGTATTCATGTAAGCTGTAAGTTAAACTACACATTCAAATTAATCCTAAATTATGCAAATTAATCTAAAATAATAATCTCAATTTAAACTAAAATGTATTCGGATTAGTCTTATCGTAATATGCGTACACATTAATTGTAATATCCATGAATAAATCAATTAATACTCGTATAATAGAGGAGTAACAATAGATAAAGTCATTGCCTTCCGTAAGTTTATATCTTTCTATATTGAAAATACAGGATATTTTAGGAGTTACTAGTCGATTCCTACGGCTTCACCCGCATCCCAAAGGTACTATACTTTTTGTCCCCGGACAAATACAAAAAAGTCTAAGTCAACCTTTTACATCAACTATTTGGCACTGAAAGTCCCATCAATATCGGTAGAGTCGTTACAGAGTTTAGCCGAAAAAAACAGTCAAAAATCGTAACAAAATAATGTTGTATTTCTACTATATGCACAGTGTACACATGTCTCATTGCATCTGCATTTAGTAAATACTCCTAAATGTATTTACTTCTATAGATGTATTGATTTGTGTAGATACCTGAATGGACGAAGTCTCCGATGAAATGGTATTTGGGACAAAGCTGTTTGCAGGCTCTACCATAATACCGTAGTTCTAACTACATAGTAGTAGGTACACAACCCTTGAATGTGCCCGCATCGAAGCATGTTAGTATTAAAATACAGTAACTGAACGTGACCGGTATAACGACAGTGTAAACATACAACAGCCATTTAGAATTAACTACGATATGTCCTGCGATTTCTGCATGAAAACATATATGTACCTTCTCTGCTAAAATAAGGAGCTACATTCATAATTTAAATCGGTTCAGAGGTTTACGATTACGGATGAATCTCGAAAAACAAAGAAAAAATGAAAAGATGAATATAAATTTTCAGTCATTCTGAAATCAAGTTACACATTTTCATCATTTATAATATTTTAGTTTAGAATTAAAGTTAAAATGGATTACAACGAAGCCCGTTCCCCTTTCAAAAGGCATGGCGTACACAGGTTGCCTTGAAATGTGGCCCAGAATGCTGAATACGCAGCTACAGACAAAGATTGATGAACGCTCACTCCTTGTGAACACGCGCAGTTTAAACAGTGAATGCGAAAATCTAAATAAATTATTTCAAACAATACAAAACCGAAAAAAAAACGCCTTTGTATTCTAAAGACTTCACGATCAGTGCGTTAATAAAACGTTACCGATTTTAGGGTTAATATTTTTTTTTATTTACCTGCTATAAAAAAGTTACAACAATTTTCAGTTAAATTACATATTATAGGATAGGATATTTAAATATCTTTAATGATGATATTATACATTTTAAATATATAATTAATGTATTTTTACAGCCAATAAGACAATAATCCAATACAGGAATCAGTAGCTCTGCCTTTTGCGAGCTCACAGTCACCCACGATACATCTATCCATATATTAACGTAGGCTTAACTCACCATTGTATAAATAAGCATTGTTTTTACTAACTTCAAGTTACATTAACAAGGAAACTTTCTCATCCCACATGCCTGTAAAGGTTACAGTTATTATAACGAAACAATTGTTATTTTAATTCAATTTCTCTGTAACAGAAGCTATGGAGGATAATTACGTGTATACCTATCAGTGAATCATAATTATATCTTGCTCTAACGAACAATTTACTTGTGAGTTAGTACATGTTTTGTTTGATGGCTAGCATTTTTAGTATGTACCAGTAAACATGATGTCTTGATTCAAAGTGGCTCCTTAGGCTCTCCATTTAAATACATATCGCTAAGAATATACAATACTAACTTCTGCCACCAGTTTTACCCGTGTCATATATGAACTACTTGACGCACGTAAATAAAAAGTACTCTGGAGCCTTCCTCGACCAATGGGCTATCTAACACTGAAATAATCATTCAAATTAGACCACAAGTTCCTCAAACAAGCGCGTTCAAGCAAGCAAACAAACCCTTCAGCTATTTTATATTAGTATAGATAAATGGCGAAATATTATTTACAGGTAAAACATCTCTGGCTATCCTTCAGATAAAGCAAGCAACTAAATAGTGTTATTGTATGATACAGTTTCTGAATAAATCTCTTTTTGAAACAAAAGATAGAATTGAAGGCAACAGCTTAAACGGCTTATTGTGCAAACAAGATAAGACAGAAATACCGTTTTATCCTAGCAACATAAATGAGGGAAGGGAACCCCTTCAATTCAACAAGGTACTTACGAACATGGCAGATATGCGTGTATTAATGTTTTGCTAATATCAGGTAATTTGGTTTCTTTTGACGATTTCATCAGATATTCCAAAGACGAAGGGATTGCGTGATGATCAGAATTACTTGAATAAAAAAGGGTTCCGTTGAAGGCAGCAGATTGGTTTTTTCCTGAAAATTGAGTTCAACTAAATTGAGCATCAATTAAGTCGAGGAACCAATAGCAGGCACGGTCAGACCATTCTTTTTAATATTGTAACATGAATAATTATGAGCGTGTTTAATAAAGTTAAAATAAAACCTGGTAAACGATAGGTGGTCCAAACTAAACCTAGCTCTGGGATTACATGTAAAGTAAGCTTTGCGAGTACATTGTGTTTACATAGAAGTTTTTATAGCCAAGCCAACTAATGACGTCGAAACAGAGAAGCTTTCCACTTTGAATCTAACTTTAATAAAAACAGTTAAAAAGGAATATTAAACCATTTTCACTTGCATTAAGTTCTGTGGTCTTTTACCTGCAATAACTCGAATAACGAACGATAACGTTATGGGGTTACAAAAAAATAAAGGACTTGAAATCCAAGTTTGTTGCAAATCTTTATAGTTAGACAATGTCCGCACGTACCGTAGCGTCCGCTACAAGCCTACGGCTACGGCGTAGAGCATGCCGCTGATTGTAGGCAAATAGTTATCGCGTGCCTCGCACTATTACTCCTGCCTAGACTTTGGATAATAATTCTATAATACCAGTTAAATACCACCCTTGACCCGATACTGCATTAAAACACCTATTAAATGAATATTTGCAATTTGTTGTAACGGCTCAGTTTATAAAGGCTCGTTTATTAAATAAACTGTATAACAACCTACGTGAAAGCGCGTTCCCTAGATCCAGCGAACTAGGGTTCTATAAAATACCTCGACGTAAGATTGCACGCAACATGCTGTTAGCGATAACGTTAAAGAAAATAGAATTGCATTTTATAACTTTATTACAGCCACAGAACCCTATTGTTGCTGTATCATGAACTCGGATAATATCAGTAAGTACCGGAAAGTTTGTACTTTTATTATGAATTAACATAAGTTTTGGGCCATCAAGATCCCTTGAGTCCTGGGGTCAGTCTGCCGCATCGCCAGGATTATGATTACTTTACAAGTTTGATACATAAGTTCGGGATAATGAACCGCTATCAGCATTAACTAACCACTACGTGGAGATTTGTCTGCTTGGGTATTGAACTTAAACTTTAAAGTAGATTATAATTATTTTTATGTTAACATTTGTTTTGTTGCATCTAAAGTAAGATATTTAGTCCGATAAGGCAATTTTCTGCAATTGATGGCATCCAGGCCGATTGTCGGCTACGGCGGCCGTTCTCATTTATGGAGATCAGCCAGCTGCGCAGGACATATTATAGTGCACAAGCATTCGCGCAGATACAGGTGCACTCTCTATTCCCTCACTCTCATAATCCGATGGGTCGGCAATCCGACACGACCGGAGAGAGATCAGGCGCAGGACCGACATTTACGTGCTCTCCGATGCACGGGTGAACCAATCACCAACTTCCAGACTCCGGGCTGCTTTGTGAAAGTTTCTTAAAACCCACAAAGCGATTTCGGCCCGACCCGGGATTCGAACCCGAGACCCCGTGCACAGCAGTCGCGCCTTGCGACCACTAGACCAACGGGGCAGTCAATAATATTGCAACAGCAACAGTCCTCTTAGGTAAATGCTTTTATATTCTTTAGAACAATAAAGTACGTTCTCTCTTTGTTTTGCGTTCTGTTTGCCAAAGAGATTTTACCTAGCTTTCAATGAAAATTAGTACAATGAATGTATTCACATTTTTACTACGAATTTATGCAACTTCTCCACGGGAACACTGCTCCTTATTAATTAGACTAATAATGTAAATATAATAAACTTCCCTTATGATGAAATAAATGAAGTTCGGACTGAGAGAGTGAGGAAGCAGATTAGTGCCTCTTCTGACGATAAGACGATCTACTTAGAAAGAATAGCTGTCGTGGCCAACTGTAAGTCAACAATTTTTTTTAGGTGTTTGACTTTATAAATGATGGATGCTATCATTTTTAAAAATACAGTATTCAGGGAGTCCAATTTCAATTAAGCCTATAAAAGCGACTTTAATGTGTCAAAGTATTCAATATGAAGCGAGCGGCAAGTAGTCGCCAGCACAATAGTGTTGATGTGATTAATGGCATGACCAGGGTACAGGGTTCAATTGAGTGGAGCAATATAAAATGAGCATTGTAAGCTGTTCCCCTCCCCTTCAGCCCGCATTCCCCCGCCGACAAACGCCCCTTATGAACTTTCTTCGGTGTATTTGGAAATAATAGCGAAAAAGTTGTTAAGGTCTTTTAATAATAACTTTCCCGCATCGCGTGTACAAACTATTTCTATACGTAAGTTGGTCGCTTTAAGCGTTTCTGCACAATACACAAGTATTATTTTTATTTACTGCTAACACGTTGTGTTGCGAAGCTATGAGCAATGTTACATGGTCATTAAAAGTCGTACATATACATTAACTCAGGTACTTATTAAATGCATTTTATAAACGTTAATAATTCATAGCTACTTGTGAAATGTTGGCCACTCTTTACCGTCGCCTGTGTCACAGCTATTACATAGGTACAGTGCGCCACTATTTCATATTCATCCTCTGATATTTTAGTAATAAGCCGCAAAGGAAACCTTACCAAATTAACATGTCGCTGTCGCCTGCTCGCCACTCATAAAATGTCAAACGAATTTAACTTTGAAACCGTTTCGCCTGTTGATTCTTGACCGATTTTCCTCGCCGTCTCTCATCTCAGTTTTCTGTGAATATTCAAGTGAATATGGAATTTAATATCTCTGAGCTCCTTGAAAATATACTTCGAATTTCGTAGTATTACGTAGCTGCCTCTTGTAATTATAGCAATTAGGGGGAGTTGTTCTAAATAACCTGGATGTAGAATAATCAAATGAATTAAACGGATAAAGGACTTAAAATATTCACGGTGAAAGGGGATGGTATAGAAAATATAAATTCTCAAGTATTTAATACTTTTGTTCCCGCGAACCCGTAATGACTGCAGGAAATAAATTTATGTCTCCTGCGACCGACCGTTTTTAGAAATTGGGTATTTGAACGAATGACATTACAAAAACTTTGATATTAGGACAAATACATATGCAATTATAAATGTGTGCATTGAGTCCACACACAGAACTGTCTACACTGAATTACACAATTGCATGTATTGCTCAATTATTTCTTGAGTTTTTGCTTTTTCAACGTTTTACTAATTGCGATTTGTTATCAAAAGGTCTGAAATTACCAACGGAAGCGCAGCCAACAATTACTTGGTACAGTTCCGTACGGCACTTTTATGTAGCAAGGTCAAGAATTTGTGGCGAGTGAGCCACCTGCCTCGTGTTTGTACCCCGCCTGTACAGTAGGCACAAAATACAAGAACGATAGCTTCGTTCTTGTATTCTTAAAAGTAATTGAACCGAGCCTACTGTTCAATTCAACTTAACAAACCGCGCTATTCAAAAAGGGACTCGTTAACAATAAGCACCTACTAAGCTTTTGAATAAATGGGATATTTTTGCTTCATCATGGTCTTATAATTTAAAAATGTAAGCAAAGGTTATTTATTGATTCGATGTCGTATTATTACAGGACTCAAAGAGCTATCATAAGCAGGACGGGTGTTGGTGGGTCGCGCTCGGGCTCAAAGCAAACCCGTCCGGGGAGAGCCTGCACTAGAACTAAAGGGATCGCTCTGCTCGGCTTCGCTAAATGTTTCCTGTAACCAGAAATGACAAGACTTCCAGTCTTATTAGTTTACATTGAAACCGAGCACTTGATTACACTTCTAACTTTGTTTAGGAATAGACTCGCATTTAAAGTTGTCGAGCTTTGTTAGAGTTTTTTTTGTAGAGCATTTAAAGTTGGCAATTAAATTAATCTATGTATTTCTAAAAAAACAAAATATAACAAAGCTCATACAGTAAACGACTATAATATAAGGTTACTGGTTCAGTAATTTATAAGCGTGACTGGCACCCAAGTTATCAAAGCGTCCCTGGTGCGAACTAATAACTCAATTTGTAAACAAAACAGTATAAACATGGAATTGTTGCAATTTAATAACTCCAGGATAATAAGACTCGTAACGTATTTACTTACAAACGTATATAATTCATACACCTACCGAGTAAATCTCACTAATTTAATATAATCCCGTCTGTGAGCCTTTTTGACTTGATTATGAATTTAATGTGCTTAGATATTCTCTAGGCTAGGCAGATTACTTGGAATATTCTGTTCAAGCTTTGTACATTTAGGGAGGTGTTCTTATATGTATAATTTGGCACGGGGCAGACGTGGGAACATGTCCGAAATGTGGAGCTTGCTACTTGTCGTAAAGTCGTAACATCTAATTTGTACAGGCTTACCGAATAGATTAATTAAATGACGAAGTGTACGTACCTAAATCTTAAGAAGTTAATGTACAATTGATTAATTTATGTGACAATTAATTAAAATATCTGTTTCAAAACGTTTTAATTGATTGTCCACTTTGGTCATCAAATATGTTTTAAAGCTTTTGAAGCGATGCAGCTGACCTGAATTAATGCCGTTGCCAAACTTTTAGGTTAACGTGGGTAATTTATGTATAATTCTGTGGTATATTAGTTACTTATTAGTACTCGTAGTATAGAATCTGCTTGTAATATTTGTCAATTTATACAAATTGCGCTACGATGCAACGGCAATTGCTGCGGACGCGGTTAATTCGGGATTACGTCGGGGTACAGTGCCAGCACATCAAGCTACTACCAATCTGTCAAATTCTTTGATAGATTTTCAACCTTTTCATAATACCGGAAGGATAATATCCGATTGGTAAAATTGACAGATTCGGGTAGGTTACCTGCTCGCATCTATAAACAGCTACGTCACACAATAAATATCAATAATTTAAGTAGTTATTTTGGCCTGCATAATCAATCCTGCAAAAATGCTGGCGTTTGAATATTAAACTGTACCAAATGCGGTTAAATAGCAAGTCACACTTCAGGCCACGTGTAAACTAAACCTTTCGGATATTAGAGCAAGTCTCAAGGAAGTCACTTATGGTATTGCGAGCGCCAGCTGAGATAAGCCTGGTTTAAAGCGACCCGGCTAACTTGTCGCGAAATTCCCAACTATTTCCGTGCTATCTCTGTTTCGTGTCGCGCTGCACTCGGCAGCTAGCGCGGCTCACTGCAATATAACAGCTTGTTTAGTGCTTGTGATGAGCCAACCAACTTTGCTGCTTGACTCACCTTTTTGTTTGTTTTAAAGATAAATTTTGGCACGTACGCTGATGGCATGAAGTCTGTCTCATATCTTCAACGATTCGACTGACATCTTGACCATTCGCTTGTGGGTACTTTCGTCTGATTGCAATCGCTAACACTATTAAGTTAAACTACTTCGTGTTTTGACTTTGTTATTTCTAAATTTAAATGTTGCTACGGTATTATTATTATATATAATTTATCAATATTTTCACAAATGAATCTAACTAACTATAACTATTGGAAACTAAACTTAATTGGCAGTTTGTAACAAGTTATGAACTTTTTAATAATGTCTGAGGTCAAATACGACGTGAAGCGAGACATCTTTAACTGCAAGATGCCAGTAGTATTTGTCAATAACAAACTATTGTGTGAACAAGTTGATCTCACATAATGTGATGGAATGCTTCGCCATTCTGCCTTCGTGTAACCTAGAGGAAACGAGACGGGAGCGTTTTCGCTCTCTAACATTGTTCAGAATGCTGTACTTGGGAATTCGGCCGCATAACTCATGAACTATCAGGCCAACCACTGCTGTAGATGTTTCATCATGTCATTCGTAAATCTAAATTGTAGTCAGTTGACTGAGAAGTATTATAAAGTTTAATTAAGTAGTGTTAATAAGGTAAAACTCATGTTTTAAGTGACAAATCCACCCTAAAAGCATATTTTTTTTTTATTTATTGATAATATTATAAGTATCTCCCGTGCCCATGTACCTATGTATGTTTGAGCCCTGAAAGCTTGTAAGCATCGTAAAACGAGAAACCTCAAATCTAATTCGGGACCATTACGAGAACGTAAACCTAATAGAGGCTTGCGGATGTTTTTCTCGATAACCGTAAGCACATACCGATGTTTTTTTTTATTCGGTTGCGATAAAGTTATTAGAAGAAAATGAAAATTTATCTTAATTGTTAAGTGGCTAATTCTCTACTACCTAAATGTTAGGAATAGGTACACAAAGCCTATTTTGCATACGTTGCCTACCTCATTAAAACGCTTATAAATAAAGTAAACAAGCAGGTCGCTTTGGTATTATATTTGAGTACATTAACAATGAAACACCTGTTATTGTACTCACCTGTGAAATAAGGAGCTACTTTAATAAGATTAACAATGAGTGGTGACGGCTCTAAATTTTACCAGAAAAAGTAGGTGGGCCATATAAAAGCCAGGCAAGACAGATGGCACCTCGCGGTTACAAGAAAAATATTCGAGCATTCATCTGCTATGACAATGACCTATCTGTATGAATTCTTCGCTCTACAGATAAGTTTTCTACATTATCTGGCTATTCATAATGGTGATAAAATGTCGACAAAGCCAATTAAGCTTTTAAAATTGATGGTGGTGTTAGTCAGGTACATTAGTGTAAAGTAGGGAGTAAATACCAAACGTTTTCGGACAGTTAGGCCGAGTTATTTCGCAACGATAAACGAAGACGTGCCAGTCCGAGTTTATCGGAACGGCTTCAGGCCTATTTGTAGTGACATGATTAGTTGTGGGCTTGATCGAATTATCGTTTCCGGAACTTAGCGTTAAGTGAAAAAAAGATCCAGGCGAAAAATTGGAGAAGAAATGGGGAAAGCAATTTAAGAGAATATTTTATCTGAATGTTTGCCGAAAGATATGAATTGTCGGTTTTTTGAATGATATTTGTTATCTAAGTTCATGGCCAAAGAACCAAATTCTATGTTCTTATCTATATTCTACATAATATTCTATTCTATAAATGATTAAAGTATGGAACCTAAACTCGTTCTTTTGTTGAAGTAGTATACGTCTCTGAAGTTTTGAAATTAGTAGTATTTATTCAAAAATGTCGTTATGCCGTCAATGAATGCAAAACGGCTATATGTGGTGATAAGGTACAGCATGAGGACAGTTTCCGGAGGGCTGGTAGCATTACAGCCACATTCGCCCCCGCACCAGTCGCCCGCGGCGGAACACCTCACCGCTACATACTTTTTGTGAAATCAGATTTATTTCTTCCGCTCGTACGTTAGTGGTTGTTCTTTCTTTTTCAACAAGAGTGGCTTCGTCGCTGAAAAGTTGTTTGAAACATGAAAGGAAAATTATTACCAGCGCAAAACTACGATTTTATCGCGAACAATCATAGAGTTTCCAGATGTAATGGAAATAAATATTTCCTCAGTTTTATTTTGAGTTGTTTAAAATAGGTTAGTAACGTGTGTATAAAATCATTAATGTTTATGCGATTTATAAATTGATGACGGTTTCATAGTTTGTTTAAAATGTATCCCTATAGCCACGGTAGTGAAAATTTTGTTAGTCTAGTGTTGCGTTTCGTCTGGGAACTATTTGCCTATGTTTGTTCCTAACTTCTTGTTTGTTTTGCAGCAGCTAGGCGCCCAGCTATACTCAATCAAGATCAGGTGCACCTTACAAAATGTCACCAAGTAATGAAAATGATAAAGTTATCAATTCCACTATGAACAATTATCGTGAAAGTTTTCATTCAGCGAGTCATTCCACAAATGGCGGGGACGCGGCGGCCGGGGTGATATTGGACCGGCTGTCGAGTGGTCTCTCTCGCTAAAAGCGCACTACAAATGTTACAATGCTCTCGTGAGTCGTCTCAGCTTTCCACCATTCATTCAGCGTGGGTAAACGATCTCTGTGGACATAAAATGCTGATCCTGCATTCACACTTATACAGTCAAACCGATGCCGCTGCTACTTCAACTTGAATATGTAAAAACAAAATGTAGCACATGTTTTATTGATTTTATTTAAAATCCGCTGAACATGTTGCGAAAATGCGAAGATATTAATTATTTAATATGGAAATATGAAAACACAATTTCAAAGGAAAACTTTATTAAAATATCCTGCTTTCCCTATGAAAAAGAAACTGCATTAATTAATTTCATTGAATGACGCAATTAAATACATTTACATCGGAATGTCCGTGAGGAGTGCTGCGAGCGTGCAATGCTAATGGGTTACTACGAACAACTAACTCGTCTCGATTAACACTCCACTCCAACCGTGGCTCGATGAAAATATTTGTTTCCCTCTTCGACCGCAAAATACACATCAATCTCAATAAGCGACATTTACGGTCTTCGTACTTCGTATTGGGGGCTAATTCGAAAATAATTGTTCACAAATGGAACGATAAAATGTATTCACTGTTGAAGAAAAGTGCACCAACGGTAGGTCCTGCTTAGAAAGCGATTAGACTAAATGGTAGGTTAACATGTAGGTCTACGAATAGATTACTCGTGAATGTTACGTAATTAATTAGGTGATCAATAAGTAGGTATAGTGCACTAATATCTCACTTTACAATAATAACATATTTATAAATGAAACAGTTTCGCCGAAGAACAGAACTTGCAATGTACTGAAGCTGTCTTAACTTTGAAATAAAATTGAGGTGCTTTTGCGTTTATGAAGCTTTCGCACTAAACGCACATAATTTATGTCTTTCAGCCAGGTACTTATCATTTTGGTTCATATCTGTCTATTTCAACGGTACATTTCGCAGTGGAGGTCCAATTACAGGATAACCATTATGCAAGATACAAGCTTGTCTTCCGATAATGTAACAATTTCCTCATGTTCTACATTTATTATGTGACGGAGATTATGTAAATACCTTTTGCAAATAGAGAGAATATATAAAAAATATCTCTTATCCTTTGTATTAAGCCAAAGTATGACCTAGATACAAAATACCCACAATACAAAAATGATTCATTCCTCTCTGCCCAAAACAGAAGTAGACGAATTACAAATGCTGGCCAACAAAACAACAGGAACTATAAAAACTTCAGCTAGGAACTAACTAAAAAACAAAATATGAAAAATATTAAAGGGGAGCTGGTGAGTGGTGTCTGTGCAGGGTCGGCGGCTGGGCGGCGGCGGAGCGGGCAGCGGGCGGCGGGCGCGGGCGCGGCGCGGCACGTCGATATGCATCGCTAGGCGAACACAATCCTCCGACATCATTACATCAACAATGCGCTACGTGCATACTCAGATGTATATTCCTCGCTGCTTAATTCGCTCACTGAACACTGCACACTGCACAGCCCTCTGAACTTGCTCGTTTTCAATGACACTGCAGTTTGCACATACGACTTCATATGAGTTTGAAGTTTCACTATCGGGTTATGATGTGCAGCACTTTGTTTGATTAAAGGCATCAACAATCAGTTTGCTTCAACTGCACACAATACAATAAGTCAGCTTTGAAAAATGATTAGCTTACAGGTTATAATAACAGGAATGACGCGACATAATGAATTGTTTCAGCGTTAGATCTATATCATCTCCCGGGTCGATATGAGACTTGGCCACATTGCCTGCGGTCACTTTCCAATGGCTTATTTGCATTTGCATTACTTAGGTATGCAATACACTCCGAAGTTGTAGTAACTATGTGATTCGAGAATGTATCTGTGAATGCAAATCATGTGACACTGAATAATAATAGTATTTCTGTAGGTGATTGTACCAGTGTAATGTATCATGTAGTGTACCAGTGAGTGCAGTGTAGTGAAAAAACAATATTTCAGTAGCATTTTTAACCGACTTAAAAAAACGGTGGAGGTTCTTAATTCGGTGTTTTATTAAGTGTGTTAAGTTCTTTGTGTTTTATGTAACCATAAATAAATATTACGATTCCAAAATAAGAAAAATATAATTTAAATTGATTTAAGCAATTTTGGGTAGGTAATCCTGTCTATGGTATCCTATACCAACGCCGGGCAATCGGCAATTGTTTTCAAAGGCTCCATAAAATAATAAACGGGGCACTTGGTCTGTTTGTTATTATTTGAAAATCGTAGCACAATAGCCACTTATTTTCTGAACCTAATTAAACTAAAATGACGTTCAAGACAATATTAATTAATATAATAACTAATTGAGTTTAAAAGTTAAGTCTAAATTAATAATATACCAAAATTAAGCTCAAACGTAGGTATGTTTCAAAGCAAAGTAAATACAAACTTTGTGTGTCACTTTAGAAAAAAAAAACTTTAAAACGGCTGAGCCGATCTTGGTTAATCATGTCCAAGCAACACCGCTTGAAAACGAGCTTTTAATTTCAAAAACACTTCAAAATCGACACATAATGTGGACAACCTTATAACATCCCTCTTTTATAATTCTTATACAATTATACCATGTCATATAATTATAAAGGTACCTAGCAAGTAATTGACCACTTGTTTTCAATGAAAATTCCGAGCACTAATTAATTCCAGTAAAAGCGCATCGCAAATTATCAATATACTCAGATCAAAGAGATTAATCAGTATTACGTTCAATGCAAATATTAAATTTTTCACTGTCGTGTACATGGCTATAATATAATATATAGGTACCTGCGTATGTATAAAGTATGATATTATATACATATATACATACAACTTACATGCTTGCTGAACGAAGGGTTCCGGGTTTGATTATACCGTTTTATTAGTTTTATTAGACCGTGTATAAAAGGTGTACCGATATACATATATCTAAACTAATATTATAACGCTGAAGGGTTTGTTTATTTTCTTGCTTGAACGCGCTTATCTCAGGAACTGTGTGATTTATCTTTTTAACCAGGTGGACGGATTAGTTCCCACGGGACGCGGGTCTTACCGCTTAGTGAAGCTAGTGAATTAATATATTCAGTGTACAGACGTCAGCACATCCAGTTACTACAATCTGTCAAGTTTCTTTAATAGATTTTCAACTTTATCGGTGAAGCAGGTTCAAAGCTTATTGGTTAAATTTGATAGTTTCGGGTAGCTTGATGTACTGGCGTCTGTACTTACATTTGCATCTTGAGAAGTGTTGAGCTCAGCCTTTATATTTTTGAGAGTTGATAGAGAATTATATGCAGATTGCAAATATTTGTAATTACGACATTTAGTTTGAAGTATCTAATATTCAAGAGCCTTTATCCATTCTACAGGTGACTCCTACACGATTACTGCTAAAGGCAAGTCTGTCAGCCGTTTAAATGAAAACATCAGGAAAATGCACTTACATAAGCAGTTTCAGCGACCGATTTCACAGAACAACCAATTTTCTCGATCGCTTACCAGTCGATAACGAGCGCGATCTGATGCACAGCACGCCTGTTATTCTTTCATTTCCATACCGCTGTATTAAGTAAATCAAGTGTGGATAGACAACCTTGCTGTTTTATACATAAATTGCCCAACCAAATAGATATTTTTCCACGTAATTTTACAGTAGGAATTTGTATAAAGCTTCATTTTTGAAATTACTCGTAAACTTGTGAAGGGCTTCTTGCTATGCTTCTCCTATATGAAACACATTCAGTAGATATTCCTAGAATGCATAATAAAGCTTAATATGGTGAAGTAGGTGTAGTAGGTGTAGTATGCTTGGTTCAGGTGAACTATATGTAATAAGGTATGCAGGTATGTTCTGTATCTAAGCCTACTTGAGAGCTAAACATATCAGTGAAGAAATGTTGATTTATATCTGAGAAATTATAAATGTGTAAAAGTTAAAAAAATACGTCGTTAAGGTGTATTAATTAACTTAATACCAATCAGTTTCTATTAAATAATAATATCATAGTCTTGATTTTAAAATTATTGTCTTAATTAGACTATTTTTAATTCCTAAAGGTTATTCTCAATACTCTTAATTAGTATGCTGGGTGCTCTGTATTACCTTCACGTGTTATATGCGTGCGGAATATGCAATAGCGTTGTTCACATAAAAATAAAGGTAATAAAAAATCTACAGTAGTAGAGTGCACTAGGTATAAGTAGGTACCGTCAACATTCAGACTGTTATTCCAACTTATAATTTTTAAAGTCTTATTTTATTCGCAATCCATGAGTTGTTGTTATTTATGAGTAAACAAAACGACTAATAAATATAAATGCCAGTTACACGTCATAATTTAAATAAGCATCCAGATGAGGTCAGTGTTTTCGATTACATTTAAGAAGGATCACAGAAACAACCTCAAATGCCAAGGTCTCTTTTATTATTTAAAGTTCAGCTTTTTTGTTTTTTCCCTGACACAGGAATTTAGTGGAGTACCATTCCAAGCCCTTTTTTGAGGTGGGAAATCATCAAATGACCTCTCCCGCTGTGGATGCAGTGGGAGGGGGAATGTCAGACTTTTACTGACTGTAACCTATCTTTGTTCCTTCTGAAGCCCTTTGTGTACCAGGGCCGCGGTAACTCTTTCTAACAATCCCGCAGAACTGCTGACTACTCTTTGTGGACTGTTCACATGCTTTTGTCCAGCTATGCAGTAGATCCCTGTTCCGGATGATTCGCATACTATGTATTAACGCACCTATATTATTCCCGTGAACCGCTGCATTGATGATTTCTGCGAACTCAATGATTAGAAACGATATTTGGCAATATCAAACAGTTGAATTGCACTAAAACAGGTATATACTAATGTCCAGTCAGCTACACACATAGATTTATATGTAGGTACATTAGATAACTAATATTCGTTATTTCCCTGTTAACACTGATATAGATATTTCTGCGCTTGTTACAATGTTTAAATGAAGATCAAACAAACCTCCGCATATTTTACATGTATTATAAAATAATTATTTTGAAGAGTGGCACATCTTAGAATTGGTTAATGAGCATGCGCAAGAGCAGAAAATTATTTTGTTTGACGTTGGAAGTCATAAATTACACCTAGCTTGACGTTATCCTGGCATGATTCTGTGGATACCAAACTTTGGTGGTTGTCTGTTCTTGATCGAGCTGATCGCCCGGACCGAGCTTCAGACAAGCATTCAGCCAAGGACAAAACGGATTTAGACGTTCTGTGCCGTGCCAAGGTGGGGCTGAGAAGGACACGGATTTTGTAGCGCTTTAAGCGATTTCAAAGGAAAACTGAGTTTTCAACGGCACGCGGTTACATTTATAGCTATACAACTATAAACTGCTTAGTTGTAGTTTCCTCTATGGCCAATGAAAAAACTAAATCATTAGTACATAATTGCATAAATAAAGTTAGCCTCATTGAAAGTTCACGTCCGGGTCAAGATATTAGGTGAAGAAAAGGCTGAAGAGAAAATTGGTAATAAATTGAATGAGGTTAAGATTCAATCACTCGGTAGTGCAATATTGTATCGACGCCGTCGATATCCTGAGGAACACTTCATGCAGAACTTATTCTCATTTGTGTCCCAAAATCGTATAAAATCCAATATAGTCGACCTCGAATATTTTAGGTATATTGAAATTAGGTCAACTCGATTCGCAAAAATATAATATATTTTGATAGTTTATTCAGATTCAAAAAGTTGTTTTTGATGTCAGACATCCATCGTAATGTTTACGCCATGTAAATAAAGTTAGACGTCAAAATTTGTCAAAATATTGGAATACACAGATTACAGTTTAAATAGGTCGTTCCTTAATTAAATGAGCTGAGTAAGGGCAACATCAAAATAGCAAGACGAGCGTCGAGCAGACAGATAAACTTTAATATAAGTGTATTGACGACACAAAGTTCTCTGCGCGTGAGTCAAAACCACGTAAATAAACGGGCATGACACCATCACGGACCAATGTTAAGAATGTTCTTGTTAATATAAAGTACGATTTAAATTCTTGGTTGTACCAAACATAACTCTAATTTACTTATTATTCACGGACAATTCTATCTGGCTTTGTTCATCGTCCTTTGTTGTCGTACTAATCTCCCATTTCATAAGGTGTCTTAACAGTGACCCCGTCAACCTCGGTATTTTATTATGAAAAATGTTTTGTTTTCGAAAAGCGAATTTGTTTGTTTGTATTTATAATTTAGTTAAGAAAGCTTAAATATTCTTTTAAGCAGTGTTAAAAGTTACTTTAATAGTCAAAGCCTACTTAAAACATATTTGAAAACATAAAATAAACAAATAATGAAAATGAAACAATCGTCACGCAATACCGAAAAGTTAGCCAGTCAAATAAAGTCCGTAAATAAGAAAGTGTAAAGTTTGTTTGCAAATTGAATCGAACAACTTTCCACTGGGAAATAAAACTGGGAGTTCAACAGGTTGGTTTAGTTACCCGATAAAGGGAAACTTTTCGTCTTGTTCATTACAAACACAACACAATTGTTACTCCGAACTTTTGCATAAGTTCCCTCGAAATAATATTCAGTTCACAACTTTTTAAGTGCATGTTGCAAGAATGCGTCAAAACAGCACAGCTTATTATATTATTATTACAAGAATAAGGTGTGATTTCAGTGAAAGTGTTGAACTTACCTTCATCGGCAGATTGAGGGACGTTGTTTTTGAGTTTGTGGCAGCGATCAGCACGTGTGCGGGTCGCGTGGGGTGCGGGTCGCGTGGGGTGCGGGGCGCGGGGCGGGCGGGGCGTGCGTCGTGTCGCGGCTTCGCGGCGGCACTACCGCGCCCGCCGCCGCCGCCGCCCGCCCAAGCGTCCGCCTGCCCAAGCGTCCGCCCGCCCCACGCGCCGATGAATTCCTTGCTGTGATTAATCGTCGAGCCACCTGCGGAGCCTTTTGTATATCGTTAATGTGTTCGGCACGGTCTCTATAAACAATTTTGGATAACAATAGCTATGTATAGGTCATTTTCCATCAAATTCACATTAACTCTTTATACTTATAGCTTCATTCATATGTATGCCATAGGACATTCATTATTTGAAAATCCAAATGCATGAATAGAAAGTCTGCCGCTAATTTGCTAAAATACCACTTAAATTAAGTTTACAATAGAAGCAATTACTTAAACAAAAATATGTGTAAGTCTTTATATCATGTAGTATGGCCTACTTATAAAGACTGAGTTTTGCGTCAAGTATAAATCATACAAACCCGGAGATAAAGTTTTAGAGAAAGATTTACCTGGATATCTGCTTCATACAAAACAAAATAATTTCTCCTTAGTTAGATGAGTAATGACTGTGGGGGAGATCTGAACCGAGGTTTTAATCGTAACTACTATTAATCTGTGCGGTGGATGGGGTATGAATGAATGAGCGCAGTACGAGACACTGACAGCGCCCTATGCAGGAGCCCGCCGATCTCAAGCGAGGCTGGAACGACGTCAACAAACCTGCTGCAAACTACTAAATTCATGTTTTATCCTTGCACAGATTTCTCCATGAAGTAGGTACCTGAAATGCCATAATAATAGATACTTAATTAAATTTTAATAAACTATATATAAGCTTATGTCAATTCGCCTTAAACAATTGAACATTGTACTGAGTTGATCAAAACCAAGGTTGGCTTTTATTCCTTTTACAAAAGTGCTTACCTACGTGCACAAAGAGTCAGCGACCAATACTTTGGATGAAATCATGTATTAAGGTTGATAGGACCCTGTAAACGATTATAATTAATTAACAGACGCCAGCCCATCAAGCTATCCGACACTGTCAACATTTCCCAATTAATTTTGAACCATATTCTTCAGCGATAAAGTTAAAATTTAAGAAATTTGACAGATTGTAGTGACTTGGTGTACTGGCGTCTGTACTCATGCATAAGTCTACTTGACCTGTATATTTAAGCATACAAAGACTCGAATTTAATCGAATACTAATAGCCTAATTCAGGCGTCACCCCGTCACCCCGTTGCGGCGTGCTGCACCATACGATACGAAATCAGGCACGGCAAACAATCCCGCTTATGAGTCGTCGAACTGATAACGACACATTTACGAGCGCTCGGGGAAATTGAATTTCTAAACGAATTTTTGGAAGTGTCAATGCTATGCAAACATTTATGATAGATCACGCGGATGAAGAGGCCACGTTAAAGTTTACCTATGATACAGACGATCGATAAAATGGAATTATCCTTAGCTAGGATTATTTGAATACAATTTAAACACCTACCCTATCTACGTATGTAGATAAGTAGACCTGTCTACATCGTTTCTCATCAGGTTGGTTTGCAGTTAGGGTGATGAATATTGGTAAGTATACCTACGTACAAATAGAATTGAAAACATAGGTAGATGATAGATACGCTTATATAAATAAAAAAAAACAGCAAGCACACCATACTAAGAACCGAGGCACCTATCTATGTAGATACATGTTCGAATTAAAGATGATAATTAAAGTGAGCATGTCGTGGTGGCCCTGTGGTAAAGCACTTGCCTCTCAGCTATAAGTGTGCCGGTTCGATTATACTTTCTCAGCGTATCTTGGATACCAATTGACTGCATAATGGTGAAGAAGGAAAGCATCTCGAAGAACCTGGCTTTAAAAAGCCTGAAATCACCAATCCGCATTGTGCAGGCGTCGCGCGTCGTGATTAACGCTCATTCTTTCTTTAGATGGAAGAAGCCCCGCACTCAGATTGAAACGAAAAAAAATAACGGTGATGGAATTAAAGTTAGTATAATTTATGATATGGTATGAAAAAAAAATTGTCGTCACGAAATATGATCCAAAGGGGTAACAACGCTAAAGAAAAGTAGGGTAACACATACAACAGGTAGATGATATTAATAAAGCCGGAGCGACACAACCTAAGTCCGTAAGCCGCGACGTTTAAGTAAGAAAGGTGTATTAGCAGACTTATTCGGGTCGGGACATCGCCGCGCCCGACGAGAAAAACATCGCTGCGAGCTTAATGTTGGCGACATATTTATGTGGTACGCCCTAATTAAGTAGGCCCTTTGTATGTACCAATAAGTATACATGTAACTTATCTATACATATAATAAAATCGTATAAAAGTCAAAACTGTACATTGAATATTTTTTTTAAAGAATACTTGGAGCGTGATTTACAATCCATTTAGAAGCCAAAAATATAGTTTTTTGAATTTTTGTCTGTATGTATGTCCGGGATAATCTCAAAAAGTACTGCATGGATTGATTAAAATTTGGCAAGACTTATAGATCGGGTCAACATATAGGCTAGGCTACATATTATCACGCTATCACCTACGGGGGAGCAGCTGTGAATCTTTATTCTATTATTTTGCTACTCTAACGCCCACGCGGACGACGTCGCGGGTAACAGCTAGTTATACATATAAACATTGTTGGTCCCAATTACTCCCACATAGACTAAAGCTACACGGTTGTAACAGTGAGCAAGCATCAGTTTCTATGGATACCACCTATTGATTACTCATGTGCCCAATGTGTAAGTAATTCATTTGATTTTGGGCACATCAAAGCTGTGACAAGACGTGCCTATATGCAGGTTCATAGATATTTTGCTATAATACATGGAAACCATGCCTGCTTAGCTACCTAATTATATTATGAAGAATGGATACCTGAATGACCATTCTTCAGTGAGTATCAAGGAACTTAAAGATGAAGAGCCATCATAAAGTAAAAACATAATTCCGATGTTCTGCCAACGGTTTTATCGGTTGCGTTGAGCTATCTAACTGACTAAAATATTTTTTTCAAATCGATCTAGTAGTTCCTGAGATTAGCGCGTTTGCTCAACAAACTCTTCCGTTTTATAATATTAATGTTTTGTATTAGTAAAAATGATTAATAGGTACTTAGACAATTGCCAATATCAAATCGTCTATTGTTTCACCTTTCTTTTTTGTTTTCTTTTGAAATGTTATTTGTAATTAGCAAACCAAACGTTAGTCTGATGTGGTCTGATACCCCATCGGACAAAAGAAAAGGCAGGAAACTTTAAGGGTAGAAATTAAAAACAAAAGAATTGTGTTAATATTTATTAGCTACTATTAGAAGCCACAATTGCTTATAACCTTTTTTAAATTATAAAAACCTAAATATTTACAATCAAATCAAATGAAAATAAAAAAAGGACTGGACGCACCAATTTTGCCATTACGTAGACTGACATTTGTAGGAATAAGTATGGTCATTAAAATCACAACTAACGAATAAATAATATTTTTTCCTGTTACCTGACATCCTTTACTAAACGACACATTACTATTTACGTAAATATTAGCGTCAGTATTGGCTTTATAATTTAAAAACAAATATATTATATAATTTTATAGCCCACATTATACATATCTGAATTAAATTTTACAGTTAAATATCCATCCAGTGAGATTTCATGAACAACAAATCTAAAATAATAATTAAAATAAAACATAAAAAATGAAATAAAAGCTTGTAAAAAAAGACAAAACTTATTCTTAATTTAATTAAAACTTACAACACTAATTTTCATATATTTACGTTTCTACATATCGACTTTTTATATTTCAAATAAATAATATTTTTCTTCTTTTACACACTATAATATTAGTAATGGCACTAGTTATTATTCATGTTATAACAAGGCACAAGGGCGAATAAGGGAAGCTGTAGAAATGTCGTATAACGTCGTATCGGAGATTGATTGAGATTACCTCATCGAATCTGTACAAAAAGTACTTTATATTTCATGAGATTACATTACGGTACTTTGAGAATATAAGGCGTATCATTGTGATCATTTATCTTTTACTCAGAACGTTTCTGAAAAAAAAACCGCCTGATATACTTGAGATCACAAAAACCCAGTAATATTTTATACGTCTCAAATAATTTTTTGTTTGTTATTTTATGTTGATTGTACACAATTCAACGTAAAAGTAGACTAAAATACGTACAATATTCTGTTCGTCTCATTTTCTACTCATGGCAGTGTAAAATTTGTGAAGTTAATTTAACAATACAATTTCTTCACCTATAACAACTTTCGCAGTTGTACTATAACAAAAACAGAATATTCGACGGTTATGAATTCTATTGTTCAGAATATAATTATACTTTCAATTATGTACGTAAATTGCGTTTAAAATATTAATAGTATTATAACTATACTTACGAATTAATAATCGAGTTATCAAGATTGACCAACGGTGGACCGATGATATATAAGTTCTTCTAAAATTGTTAAAATTTAGATACAGTTCTAATATCCAAAGTCAACCGTGAGTCGATAATAACGTTATCCAATTGTGTCAGTTTTTTAAATTAGGATAATTACCGTCAATAATGATAATGTATAAAGCTCTAAACTACAACCTATCGAACGCGGCGTGCCCGTCACGTATGCACTCGTGTGCAACAACACTTAGCACGACGCGACACGATCCAAAGGGCAAAGCTACACACAAACACATAAGTACATACGACATACACACACACTAAGTACAAAAAGCGTACATCCTGAGATTAGACAGACCTTGTGATAATATATAAAGTTCATAATTAATTATATAAGTGTAAGGCATAAATGTATGCGTTTATAACTCTACAAAAATGTAGATAGATAATTTCAAAATATATTAATATTGAAAGGCAATCAAGTAGACAGCTCATAAATAACTTTAGCATTTTGTGCGGTTTCTAATGTAATCATATTTTTTATTAAATTCTATGAAAAAGGCACATTTTAAGGCAATTTCCTAAAGTGTATATATCATGGTTCTAAACAACCATGTTGTAATAAAAATTCTATAAAATCAAAATTTCATTGAATACTGACGACTTGATTACTTTATAAATGCGGCATAATTACAGTATAATTTGAGACGTCTATTAGTTGACTATTACACAACATCACTATTTTCCAGCGTATGTGGGGTTTTTGAAGGTTGACGTCGCTTGCTTGTAAATGGGGTTCTCGCCCTGAGAAATAGACAATACATGGTCAAATAAAATTTAAAACGTTGATAAATTCTAACGTAAGAAAACAACTTTGATATGTTATTGCCAATAAAAACTGTGGTTGAAAGCTCTAAATGAACCGGCTGTGAAATGACAACAATTTGCAAAAAAAATTGCCAATCCCCCAAAGTTTGGCCCCATATGTCCCAAATTTCATGCGAATCCCTCTTACCGTGTCCCACTTGGCCATCATGCGTTCCTTCTCGAAGCGTGCGAACTCCCTGCGATCATGAATGGTGGTGGCCATCTTCCACAGCATCAGTAACGCGAGCCCCACCAGCACGATGGCCGCGATCACACCGAGCACAATGCCCAGAATTGGTACCTAGGGACCAACAAATTGTCATGCAAATAAGGAATGTTTACCCAGGCGCGTGGCCTACATGAGTGACTCGATAGAAGTGAAACGATAAGCATACCCAGTCGAAAGGCATATATCAGCACTTTAGTGAAGAGACGGGAGATTCATTTTCCATCACGTCTTGACGTCCTCTGGGGCAATGCAATGTGTTTTACCCACAAAGTGCGATGATAGGAGTTCAAAATAATGTCCAATTCAATGGTAGGAAAAGCTTAAACAGGTTCCCGATATCAGCAACTGCATGTAAGTATAGAAGGTTTGTACTGCACACACACGCTGCTAAACTAGTTTATTTCCATAGTTTGGTTTCATAATTTTTCCACATAAAAAAATGCCTATGCCACTAGTAGAAGTTGAGATAAATTAATCATTACTGGCATTGGTCTTCAAATTTCAAGATACATTTTGTAATAAAATATATAAATAGTAAAATAAATACCGACGAAATGTATAAATATAATGTGAACAAATAAACAAGAATTAAATAAGCAACAACCATTTGTGAATGAATCTATAATATTCAGAGGGCCAGCAAGCAACATGCAACATTAAGAGATTTCATTTTGATTTAGGCAAAGCCAAGCCTAATGTGATGCCTATGAATTTGAAGTTCGAATAAGCCAATCATTACCTATAATGTTTTTTGTTGCTTGCTTCTTTAATGGTAAAATGGTTCATGCTGATAATTACTTATTTTAGGGTTTCGTGCCTCAAAAGGAAAAAAGTGACTGTGTCTGTCAGTCTGTCAATCGCGTGGAGGTATAGAGTTGACAATGGTATAATCTGGTCTGCGGTCTCATTTGATAGCGAAAAAATCAAATTTAAAAGGTACAGTTAATCAGCAAGAAAATCCACCAGCGTGTCAATACTCTAAAGAGAATCACGTCATCCCGATGTCCCGATATCCCACAGATATGAAATTCAGCAAGAAACACCGTTATAGCCCACAAGTATAGGAAAAAAAAACTGTAATCTACACATTTTTATTGTTTTTAATTAAATCATGAAAAATAAGGAGTCTATCAAGTATTATCAAGTTTGTTTTCTTCAGTTTCATGATATTACTGTTTTCGTATTCAATATAAATAACTTTTGATAAAAGGTCACGTTTACGATAGAATACACAAAAACCCAAATATCAATACTTAATTATCTGCTTATGTACATAATATCAATAATACCTAAATAATAATATAAAGTAAATTAACAAATAATAATAACGTAGTATCTAAATAGATAACTTTGAATATATATTTGTATACGTTATAATGTAATACGTGATATACAAGTTCATCTACATCTTGTTATTGAGAGAGCCAGTGTCACCTCCGCTTATCTCTCGACAACTATTTTCAGAGATCTCTAAAAAAATAATTGGGACTTCTAAAAGGCGCTACCACAAGTATGACACAATAGCGAGAGAGTATACAATTCATTGTCATCTTGGCAGTTAGTTCCGGGACATACTGCTGAAGTTCGAATCATCAATGAATCACTATTTCCCTTGGTCATCCCATCACACGTGATCAGCTGGACCTATTTCACACTTTTTTTTGTTATGTTTTTTATTCCCAGGAGAAGTTTCTTATGAAAGAAAAAAAAATCATACCGACCGAATTGAGAACCTCCTCCTTTTTCGGAAGTCGGTTAAAAAGTTACCAAGGCAACGTCTGTCGGGTTAGCTAGTTTTACCATAACATGAACTTCATAGAACTCCGATAGACAAATAAGACAGAACTTAAAAAATATATAAATTTAATAGTACATACCTTCTTAGGACATTCCCGGTCCTTCTGAGCTCTGATCACAAGCTGCTGGTTCTCATTGTAAGAGTACACGTACACGTATAGACAGTCTTCTTCGTCGTAGAAACTGCACAAATGCTCGTTTCGAGATTCGTTGGCTAAAACATGGGAATAAGAGCCGAGTGAGTACTTATTGAATAGTTTTACACATTTAAATATGTGGTTATGCTGTGAAGGTTTTCATATGGAGTAAGGGGACGACCAAAGAAAGGATGGATGAATTGTGTGGAACACGGTATGGCTGGAAATAATGTTACTTGTGTAATGAAGTCAGATTTGAGAGTATGGAAAAAGACCACAAAATAATAAATGGGGTTAAGAGTAGAGCTATATAGAGTTACAGACAAGAGGTTGTTATTTTTTTTTCGATTTATTTCAATTACTCAATTAATCAAAAAAATATGTAACACTGTCACTCATATTATAAAAAATGCAAAAGTGAGTTAGGTTGTTTGTAAAATCATGGAAAAACAGCTGAACAGATTGAGATAAAACTTGGCATGAAGATGGTTACAAGGTATCTAATTTTTTTCGGTTTCGTACAGTAGTTTCGGTACGAGGCTAAACAGTGGTTAAAAGCTGGTCGTGTATATATGTCACGTCTCACCTTCGATTTTGCCTTCTTCAATGATGGGGAAGAGCGCGCAGTCTCCACAGTTGTCCTTGTCGGCGTTGTAGAGCGGGCCTCGCTTGTGTACCTCGCACAGTACGCAGTCTTTGAATTCGCCACAACGACCGGGACAGGTCTGGAAATAATTAAAAAGCTCGTTGCAAAAGGCACATAATGTTACTTATTTGGTTGACAACTACTCAAATTCATTATTTTTATTAAAATGTACATTAACGTACGTTGCATTCTATGCAATTTGTATGGAAGTAAGAATTATGATGTCACATTTTTTCACATCAAGCCATATATGCATACATCAATAAAATAATTCAAATAGTTTTTCCTTCAAAACTATAAATGAAAGTTATATTAAGATGCTTAACCAAATTCATATCAACGAATTAGTCAACTTTACATTTACACTGATATTAAACAAATGAAACAAATTAGGATAAAGCATCCATCACTTATAGGTAAACTCTGCATGCACACGAATCCTTGTTGTAACTTACATATATAAAAAGAAGGTGGAAAAAGAGATTGAACATTACGCTCTGAACATTGCACATTATGAACTTAGTTAAAGCTCATTATTTATGTATTGAATAATATTTTTGTATATGGAACTTACAGGACACTTCTCACAGTATCTGCCGGAGTAATGACGATCGTCATCCACATTGCACACACACTGACCGCACACACATTTTCCGTTACCGCTGCATATTTCGTTGTTTTCTGTAACAAACAATTTGATATGTGGGCTTGAATAAAAAGCCACTTATTTTGTTTTTTTATGATTTATTATATTGATCCAATACTAAAGGTAAAGTTTGTGAGGTTGTAATCTCGGATGAAGCGATTTTGAAAATTCTTCTTCCAATAGAAAGCCACTTCATTTATAAGTGCAACAGATTATATTTTTAATCCTGTTACAGAAACTAGTTCACTCGGGATGCGGGTGAAACCGCACAAAACATCTAGTCCTATCCTACATATAATAAATATATGAAAGTTTGTGAGTATGGATGTATGTTTGTAACTCTTTTAGGTAAAACGGCTGGACCGAATTAAATACAATTTGGTGCGCACCTAGTCTAGATACTGTGAAAGGAGGGCGGTGGGTGGAACCTGGGGCAAAGCTAGTATAGAATAAAAGGGTCAGTCATCTCCTTACCAGGTGAGCGACAAGGCGTCTGGTCCTTGAGACACTGGCAGGCGGGGCCGGTGTACTCGGGCGTGCAGCTGCACTTGCCGCAGACACACTCGCCGTGGTCGGGGCCCGAGCACAGCAGACCCTTGTTCATGTCGCACGTGAAGTTGTCGCACTCGCAGAACGGACCCGAAATGACCTGGTGGAAGAACGGCATTTACATTAGGAATAAGGTTTTTTCGGAAATCGTGCACATGGTTGCATGCATATTGAAATATGATGCAAGTTTGTAAATAATAATATATAAAATTTGATGCAGGTGCAATCTGCAAATTACAACTATTAACTCTTGTCGATCTATCTTTGGTCAACTAGTCTCGCCAAGGAGTATCGTGTTGCCAGGTAACTGGGTGGAAGAGATCAGCCGCTCCATGTAAATCACTGGAACACAGCTGCACCGGTTAGGACTGAAAGGCGATCCCACATACAGCATAACTTGGGAATAGCCCCAGAGTTCGAAGACCCATTTGAAAATAGAACCATAGAGTGCATTGTACCTTGAGCGGATCGTCCATCTTGTTGCACTCGCAGACGCCGCAGATGCAGGTGCCGCGGTTGGAGCAGAGCGGGCCGGTGCTGGCGTTGGTGGGGCGGCAGCCGCGCTCCTGCTCGGCCGACACGCCGCCCGCCGCCGAACACTCGCAGTTCTTGCCGAAGCGGCCCGGGTGGCACACGCACACGCCGCACGCCGACACGCCCTCGCCGCTGCACACTAGCGGGCTGTCGTTGTAGGCCTGTACGGAACAATTAAGTTTAACCTTTTGGCCGCTACAGTCACGTATAGATGACAAGCCAAAAATGCCCAACGCGCCCCGGTCACGATTACATGACAAGACTTTTGAAGAACAAAATTAATAGTCAGTTTTAATCTATATAATTCCCGACTCACAATTCGGCGAACAAATTCTTAGCTTGGCGCTGAGGGCACGTCTTTCTTTTTTTTGATGTAGCGGTCAAAAAGTTAAAGTACGCTAAAAATCTTCACGCCAAAACGCCTGATCTTTATCTCATCACTACCTAAATGTTTTTATTGGGTAGAAAAAGTAACTAAACTCCGGTAAAAAAAAAGACATCAATGGCATCTGCCAGGGTACTTCTTATCATGAGGAATGCAGCTTAAACTAATCTGCATAACGATATTGACATGGTAGATTACTTTAGAAACAATAGCTTGATAACAGTAATAAACTATATTCTAACGGCTCTGTTGGATTACACCGGCAATTTGCAAAAGCAAATAGCATATCATTATTTTTTATATAAAGGACATTAAGTCAGAAATACCTCATAATATTAAAGAATAATAATATTTAAGAATATGGCCTATTTAATCATAGATTCTGAAGACAAGGCTCAAAAACTGACCCCTAAAATATTTCTTAGATTAACATAGAGAAATTGAAATGTGAACTTACATGGTGATCCGGCTGTTCGCAGGGGCAGCCGCAAACCATCTCCAGATCAACGGTGAGGCTGTCGGAGATACCGACGGGAGAGATCTCGAAGGTCTGCTTCCAGTTTTTGCGGTCTTTGGGACACTCTTTAAGAGTAATTTCAGCTGTGAATTCGACTACATCTCCCACCTACAAAAAGGAATATTTTTTTATTTTTTATGAACATTAAAACATGAAATAAACGTGTTTAACCTTTAGACCGCCATAGTCACTTATAAATGACAAGCCAAAAAGTGCCCAGCACGCCTCGGTCACAACTACATGACAAGACTTTTAAAGTTAAAAATTAATAGTCAAGTAAAATTATAGATATATCTGTAATTCCGAACTCATCACTATATTGTAGGTATTTATGGGTGAATTCTTAGCTTGGCACTGAGGGCACGCCTTTTTTTTGACGTAGCAGTCAAAGGTTAAAAGTTGTTTGTATTGGTCATCATTATTACCTTCAATCCGTCGCACTTGTTCGTCTGAATCGGATCTTTGCCAGTGAGACAAGATGAGTAATACACTATTTGCACAGCGTCGCTAGATGAATCTTTCATTTCCACCGTTGATGTAATTTTCTGTAAATAATCAGTTTGTAAACATCATTGTATAATGATACTGAATGTAATCAGTCACATTCATCCACTGTAAAAACACGATGATAACTTATTAAACTCGACGTTGAACTTGATGTTTAACCAAATTTTTCCTTATATTTTTTTAACCAAAGTACCCGATAGGAAGGCTTAATCAGAAAGAAAAATTCGAATATTCCACTTAATGTAGGCACTATTTTGCGTATTTCAATATCGTTTTAATGAAAATAAATATATACACGGAAAACCGGACAATTAATTATAGTAACTACACTATCAAACTGGGATTTCCTCTTATAACAGCTTAATTATAATTATATTTATTAAAACAAATATTGTGTTCCTATATAAATAAGTTGAACGGATCATTAGCAGGGTCATGTATTAAGGTTGACTTACGACCAGTTTAGCGGCCAGATAGCCACTATCTACCAGATAAATTCAAAAATGGAACATAATTTGAACTGGCCCTAAGGGCCAGTTTCACAGGTTGCTGATAAGTTCCAGATAGCTTATCTGGCAGATAATTTCATACAAATTCTGTTCCATTTTGTAATTTATCTAGTAGATAGTGGCTATCCGTAACCTGTGAAACTATATAAACCATCTTCATGAATCACTCTATTTTTTAGTAAGTCCGCATTAAAACCCTTTGCATACTTTCAACAATGAAAGAGCGGCAGCTTAAGTTTATAGTACATACATGCAAAAAAATAGACTGGTATACTCACATTGTACTGTTCCCTCACAAGGTCGACGATGTTGTCGGAATCATTGCTGAGCACGCCTGTACTGGAGCCCTCTATGTGCTTGCTGAGTTGTTCGTACACGCTGATCTGTTCCGCTGTCACCGCGAATATCACGTTGATCGCGTGCTTCTTTACCTGTTCACGAAGGTTATATGTTAGCAGAAGCGGTACGGGATAAGAATATGCACCGACTACGGCAATAATATATGTAGATATTCTTATGACATGAGAATAAGGAGCAAAAAAATGGCATATTTCTGATCGGAAGAGAGACTCCTTATTAGCGGAATTATTTAAGAAAAATTCATAACTATATTAAGCCTCATGTCTTCCATTTAATTTTTGTAAACATACAACGATCAGACAAATGTAATTGTACGACTAATAGCAGATTCATTGCACCAAAATTCATAGGTATAATATCCTCATGTCGTCCTGTTTGTGTTTCTATGATCGGACAAATGCAATTTTACGACTAATTGCTACTATTACGCCAATTTAACCTTATTAAAATATTCCATTACCACATATAAAAATACTGTTACTATATAATTAACGTAGAATATGAATATGCAGGTATAAACACTAACAAGGTGAAGGCAAAATGAATCATGTTTGAAGAAACTACGTGATCAACGAACCTTATGATTAATCTGTGAGATGCTAGGGTAATCCTGCAGTGTGGAGTGTGTGTAAGTGTTGTCCTTCATGTGACATTCCCCATCGTTGGGTTGAACGATACCACCGAGCTGCAATCAAAACCACACTGTTATTTTAAAGTCATCAACTTCACACGTCATTCAGTCATGAAAGTTTCATAGTAGAGACATGTTACGAATGCTGTCAATAAGAGTAAATACAATTTACGAGTAAATAAAGGTACCCATATAGGTTTTCATTCCCACCTTTCCATCTCCAGCATAATGGAATCCAGCGTCAGTGGAGAACACGAGAAGTCTTCTAGCCTGGTCGCGCCAGCCGATCTGTTGCTTACAGACCACGGCTTGCATGATAGCGTCGAACCCTCCCTCAGGAGCGTCCAAGTTACCTGACACGTCAGCGCGAGCTACCGCTTGCTAAAGCAAAATAAACTACATTAACAATCCCATACACAATGACTAATAAAACACAATATTAACTTGTACTTATACGTGCACTACACAGTAAATAACCTAAATAAAATGCAAGGAAACGGCAAAGGTAATCACGTCGTTACATCAGTCAGCGAGTTGTCGCTGACAGGTAACAAACCGCCTACACCTCATAAGTGGACTAACAACATCTTGATTGAAACTCACCTCGAAAAAGTTTGTATCTGTGCTGAGAGACATCTGATTTTGGTATCCATACGGCGCCGCACATCCGTCACAAGGGGAGATCAAACTGAAAGCAATAACACTTTTTAGTTATCGACTTCTATATTAAGTAGCACTATATTAATGAGTGTACTTTCTTTCACTTACTTCTTAGGCACTGTCGACACATAAGGCATGACTAGTTTATCGACAAATGAGCCGAAACCTATTCTGAACTGGGAAGTCATGTTCCTCATGGTGGCTGACAGCAAACTGCCCAACGTACTCAGCTTTTCTTTGTCGTTCTTCATAGATCTACTGAGGTCCATAAGGTAATACAAGTCTACTGGATAGTCTTGCGCCCGGGAGTACGCAAACGTCAGCTTTTGCATTTGATCTAAGGAAGAAATTAATTTTAGATTAAGAATATTATTTATGTCATATAATTTTCTGGATAGTGATAATTATAACTTTATATATACTCATTCTTAAGTTGAGGTTGACTCTCTGAGGCCTCATCTGTACCAGGCTATCGCCAGCAGCGCCGGCGGCCCCGGCCGAGGCGGAGCTCGAACCTGACGCTGAGAAACTGCTGCCCTTCGAGCTATAAGATTCTTCAAATGAGCCTGCCACCATTCCTGCTCTGGACGTAGCTGAAATTCGTAACATACATAGAAAAATGCACTTTCTGAGATACATACATGTAGAATGAAACTAGTAGTTTATGTTACCTCTGCTTAGTTCTAAATTGTATCTAGGGTCGATAGTGCGTTGGTTGTCTGGATTGAAAATGAAGGCTTCATTGCATCCAGCGGTGCCACCCCTCTCCATAGCAGGGTTGAAGCATCTTGGGCCGTTGAACTCTGCGGCAAAGCACCACGCACAACTGGGCGTGCGGATGCAGTCGCTACACGTCGTCTTACTGTAGCAGGGGTTCTGCGCCAGGAGCTGCTCAGCGCGCTGGCCACAGCACAGCGCCGCCAGGCTCACCCACACACATAGTCGTAGAATAATCGATCGTTGTGTGTACATTTTGTTTATATCTACAGATTCGTTTTCAGATCAAATTCTGTAACAAACATAATATCGAATTTAAACTTGTTGTAAATACATCGCTGTTACGGACGGATATTAAATGTTTTGTGCTGATTTAAATATTTCAGTGTGCTGGTTACTAAGTTTCTACTTGCTTAACCCAGTTATAAAGGCCAAAAAGCCAGAAAAAACATATTTTAATATAAAACGTTACACTTTATACATTTTGAAATTTACTTCAAGTACGGAATTACGTAAACTCACGCACGCCTCATAAAAAAATGTAGTTATCGCAATGCAAATTGAATAATAACCTAACCTGATATAAATTGATTAATAACCTAACCTACCGAGAAAACAAAAAAACTGCATAATAGCCTAGTACGCTATTGTTCTAATTACATCCTATAGAAGCGAGGAACATGGTTGAGCTGCACATTTTCTACACGAAAATATTGCACATATTCAAACGGTTTCCCCTTTTCGCAAATAAGCAGTGTTTTAATTGTATGTAGCGTTATCTTCATAGAACATGTTTGTTAATTATTTATGGACATCTTATTACGTGGCTCCTTACTGCATACACATACACAAAGACTCATCGCTAGGTTACCTACTACCTAAATTACGTTAACTTTCCTGTTTACTGAATTGACTATTAGGTTTATCGTGGACACAGCGTGTGGGTTCTCATCGTGAGACTTCCAAGGTCTCACATCGACTAGGTCAATGCGACAATGTTTTCTTAGAACAAAACAGCGTTAGTAGAACAAAACGCTGTGAGGTATAAATAAAGATTGTTTGAATCCAGTGACGAGGATTCCTGACCGCACTATTAGTCGTAAAGTATGAATGATTGTACGACGCCGTCATCGGCTCTCAGGTAGTAAATAGCGTTGAGTAAACGTTATGATACGATTGGGACATATGGCCACCTGTGGGCGGCCGTAGCCAGTGAGAAAGGGCGCCGCCCACGCACTAGTCGTATCCAGTCCGCCTCGTCTATTTTATGCCATGTTACGAGTTTATCATCCACATTATAATGTAACATTTCGTTAACAGGTGTGATACGGAAAAATGTTTAATGGGTATGAATGAACTGGACATGAACTTACAAGTATATAGGTACCTAGTATGATTTATTAAAATGTAAATTAGAAATCGGATATTTTTTTTAAATGGTCGATTTCCTATAATCATAATATTTGTCATTTTATTTTATAAGTAACTTCACTAACCCTTGGAAAAAAGAATGAAAACTTGATGTAGGGTTAAAATATTACGAAAATGAAAAAAAAGTATTGTTACTATCACGATAAAAATACCGGCCAAATTGAGAAGCTCCTTTTTTTGAAGTCGATTAAAAACATGGTTACAATTTTACAAACATAGAAACGTCATTATAACACGGCAGGGACTAAATAAGGCAATGTATTCGGTGTAGTGCTTCATACATAACTTGACACAAAGAGCGTGTCATAAACGCTTATCTCATGCTAATGATGTAGAAATATAATAAATGAACCAAATAATTGTGTGATACTTGTAATAAAAGTCTTTATATTGTTTTCTCAAATAAAAATTATTACAAATCATTCCGTGATTTTTATTTTATTGTCATTATTACTTAACGAGGTTTTACTTATTAGTCATTAATTCCGTTACAATTTTTGATCAAGTGATTATACAATTTTGAAATCAGCATTGGTTAATTATTATCATTCTATAGATTGGCATTAATAATTGGGATGAAACGGGCTGCCAGCAACCCTAAGTTTTCTTATCGGACCTGTAGTTCCTGAGATTAGCGCGTTTAAGCAAACAAACAATCAACTTTTGAACTTTATAATATTAGTATAGAAGTAAATAATCATATCTTTGATACCGACAGAACTGATTTTCGATCGTCTTAATTACGCGAGGTGGATGACTAGCTTAGCTTAGTGATCTTTAAAATGTTCTTAAATAGAGAACTTATCATTAAACACTTTGCCAAAAACAAAAAAAACCAAAAGGTAAAAAAAAAATCGCAGTTAGGGGACCTCATAGTAAGATAAGAGCATCTATTTCATGAACACTACAGCGACTGCAATTATTTAACCGGTTTCTGCATTTTCAGTTCGTTAGCAGAGTCTATTTTAAATATATATATTTTTTATATTTTTAAACACAAACGTAATGAGTTAAAATAAAAGATAAAGAAACATTATTTGCACTTACGTGTTTATAACAACAACTAAGTCACTTAGGTATCACAAGAATTAGTTCACATAACAAACTATCACAGTTGTGTTCTTTTCACATTTATTTTGAGAATACTGTTCAGTACTCATTTATTAATCATAATTTATATTTTTTTACTTCGTTGTCAATAACGGGTTTAACAAATAACGCTATCACTCAAAAAATCCTAACGAAATAAAAATATTCACTATCAAATTTTCAAAGATAAGTTATAGTTAAAAAAATATATAGTTACAATAATTACATCAATTATTATTTTGTAATATTGTTTAAAACAGCGCGGCGTCAATGTGCGCGCGCGCCGGATACACGCGTGACTAATTGTACAGAAAATAACTTCGTCAGCGGGTGATACAGCGAGCGCCGTCACAGTTTCTTCTCGGAAATCAATATTCAATACACTCATCAAAACACTGCAATCACTGCGACAGGCCTGCAAGCATCGGTTCGCATTAAGCTCTTAGAATATTTAGGTCAAAATCGTTTGAATTTATCCTTATGAGTGCAAACTATTTAGAGTAAGTGCTAATTTAATAATAACTTGGAACCGAGCTATATATTAGTGTAAGAACAGAAGGGATTCATTACAATCGAGAGTTCCCCAGGGCGCTATATTAGTTCCTTGTCATTTGGAAAGTTACCTGGGCGCGAACCGAAAACAGTATAATGCAGGAAAGCTTGAGGTTCACGTTCGTTTATAATTAGTACGTTGCTTGTGCAATGTGTACCGACGTAGAGCAATGTTCTGCCTTGTTATATTAGCTTCAAAGTCGGCTATCGATAAATAACAACTTATTGTCGATATAAATTAGGTACGCTATACTTATAAACATGATTACTGAAGTAACGAAAGGTTCCGAAACATAAATTACTATCTACAATAAAAACGATGCCCGTGCACTTAGTGAAATGGTTATTAAAATACTAGGATGTTCATCCATTTCTAGCTATCACATATTTTTTCTCTGGGATTGATGATTAAATGATTATACTTCCTTTCCTAAAATGTTATGACTATAATGTTGTTCAGTGATAAGAATTTCAAAAACGACCTCCAAGTTTAAGACAAACCGGTGCTTCTGTAGGTCGAGTAAATTACGTCATTAGCACGTTCGGCCAACAGAGCGATGATTCAAGTTATGATATCGTAAGCATTCTTTCGCTTATACCACACTACGGTCGCACTTCATGACCATACGAACATTTAAATCATATAGCCCATTAGTTGGTCGCATTGTGTCTGAGTAAGTCGAATACAATGAACGATGAACAAACCTATAAAGACCGGAAACGAACTTTTCTATCTGTTGTTTGAAACGTTTCTGTTACCTGTTTATCATTATGTTTTAGCTATAAATAAAAACAGACTTCCTTAGTTTGAAAGCAAGTTACGTCAATCTTAGTACAGCGACATTGCGAATTACGAAGATCGCTGATTAGTTAACTGGTATAACTGAATGTCTACCTATAAGGTTGTATACAGCCTTCATCGAGTTTCCTTATATCGACGATAACGGTTAAGGGGTGTACCAGACGGGTCAACGACCGTTCCTGCTTACTTTGGCGGGCGCCGCGCCCGCTATTACCCCACGACATGGCACCATGTATGGAAGTGAATCCCCAATTAAATGTAACATGTATTCACTTGAGTTTTATAAAATTGTCTTGCTATCTTACAATGACATATTTGAACCTTTTTTGATCATTATTCAGTAATGGTAATGCATGAGAAATAAATATTGGATTTCCTTGAATTTTTAAAAGCAATTGAATAAATTAAATGAATTATTTATTTCACACAAAAACAGCGTACATCGTTAGACTATGAGCATATAGGCTTAATTAAGGACAAAAATATGAGGTGCTGACTCCTAAACTAGGTGTAGGCCTGTAACTTAGAATTCAGTGATTCTCCATAACAAACAGAGCCATGATCATATTAAAAAAATACTAGAATTAGACATTGGATTATGAACTTGTTTTCATATGTATTGTTTTGTTGATCACCTAATTACAATTTAATATAAAAATATATAAATAAATAAAATTAAAAAAAATCTTGAAAATGGGAATTATTCATGTAGTAAGAAGAACATCTGAAGTTTTTTCAGATTATTTACTGTCTGTAAAGAATACATAATTTCCAATTCAGAATGAATTCTAGGAAAAAGCTTATACTTTCTACACACTATTGAATCATCAGTATACTTAACTCTGTTGAGTGTTAAGTGCTTATGGTGGATTAGACATTTTAAATCATCTTAAAATAGATTTAAATAGGTTACTAGTTTCTGCCAGCAGTTTCACCTGCATACCATAGGAACTACTCCACAAACCCGGATAAAAAGTAGCCTATAGCCTTCCTCGATAAATGGGCTATCTACCTCTGAAAGAATTTTTCAATTCGGCGACCTGAGATTAGCACATTTGATGAAATAATCAAACTCTTCTGCTTTATAATATAAATAAATAAATAAAAGCCATTTATTCTGAACTATAAGGTACATAACATTTTAAAGAAAGTTTTGACTTGTAATTAATTCATCATTCATTCATAAGATGTCCCGCAGTTCAGTTTGCCTCTTGGCATAGGCCTCCTCCAACAACTTCCATTGAGTTCTATCTCGCGCTACTCATTAGTGTAGATAACTAATAGTAAAAATATGAGCATTGTTTGCAAAACCAATTGGATTTTATTGAATCATCATATTTTTTTTTAGAAATGGCAAATGGTCAACTCACGAAATACTTCCTTTTAAAATTAAAAATGAAGCCAGGGGCTTCCATTCCAGTATTAGTAAACACACTTAATTGTGTTTTACGAGACTTTCTTTTCATAATTATAAATTTGCTTTAATTTTTTCTTTTAAAATACTCTTTTTTACACATGTCTTCTTAAATATGATCAGTAATGTGATCATGTTTTATTTATAAATTATTATCTCACTCTCATGTTTAATGTATGCCTACTTGGTATTTTATCTTCAATATCGTTCAGTGTCATGTCAAGGGGGTAGATAGTTTTAGGCAAAATATATTTGTTTATCTTTTATTGCTTTGTGCATGAAAGTAAACAACTATCAAAGTTGAGGTTGAAAGTTATTGTCTTAATGGTAGAACGCCACAGATGGACCAATCTGAATAAAAATCATGAAAACATAATCATTTAAGTATCATCTATTACATTTTTATACATTATATGAAGTGTTAGGGCGAAATAAATTATAATTAGGTCGCTCGTGGGCTGAACACTCAGCTGAAGTTAAAGTTTTTAATCAATACGGAAAACTAGAACTGAGTTTATTTAAAATACTACATAAAACTTACCTTTACTATTCCACTAAAATCACTGCTGTAACGGGTTCAAACACATTTTAATTCATTTTAATAAAACAAGTAAAATCGAAGTTCACAAAATGTACAAAACCTATGAAGTATGAATGAAGTTAAGATACTATTTATTCACCTTATTACTCATCATTCGTTCTATGGTCGCGAAATCATTCATTCAGAATATTTTTCTTGAAGTTCTGAAACCGTGTTTTCAGACATATTTATTTGTTTTTTGTCTATTTTTTATTTTTTTATAATTTAAATATAGATGATTAATGAAAAAACAGCATATGATAGATACAGTGGAGACTTAAATGAGATTAATTTACACACATAAACGTGTAAAAGGAATCGCTGAAACTAAATTCAATGCAAAATAAAAGTATTCTATTCTATTCTATTCTATTCTATTCTATTCTAAATGAGTTTTAAAAATGAAAATATTTTATGTTATGAACGCAATCTGGTTGCAAATCGATTTTGTTCCATTATGTTGGTTGCTTGTCGATCGTTCAGCCAATGAGACACTTCTGGCCTTTCTTCTTCGAAGAATATGGCCGACATTTTGATATTGCTGTCATGAAGATTTTTCAGTGACAAAATTTTAACTTTGTAGTTCTTCATGCACGGTTTTATGTTCCCAAATCGTTTTATTTTTTAATTGCTTAGACGGAGTGTAGTGTAAGCTATTTTATTTTTTGAAAATGGCAGCTGATCGCGAGATTGCTGCTGAAGACAGCATCAGAGTGGTTTGCCGATTTCGGCCACTGAATGACTCTGAAGAAAAAGCTGGATCTAAATTTATTGTGAAATTCCCTTCAGGACCCGATGACAATTGCATTTCTATAGGGGTAAGTGGAAATAATTTTGATTGCAGGATTGCTTTCCCCTATCATCGCCCTAAATTAGATCATGATGACTAATACATTACGAGTTGTTCACCTGCTACGAAATGGCCTTTCTTTTTCATTCCGCTTCGATGGTTATGATTATGATCGTGTAAATTTAAAGAATCTTACCGAATAATCTCGGTCTAAGTACAAACGTCTTTGTTTTGTCGAAAATCAATACAAATACCTCCTCGACCTTGACCTGAGTTGGTATACCACGATTTTAGCATTAATTGTACTGTATTTATGGGGCGAAAATATTTCTGTACACATCGTACAATACTCAATATGGATCGTAATTTTGTTAAATTTACTGATTTCTTTTCAATTGTTTTATTACCCTCAATTTTTATTTAAGCAACATATTGTAATTTTTCCTGAGCTATTTCGGATATAAAACGTAATTATCTAGTGCAATAAAATTGTCGATTGCATTGAATAATTTGTTGATCCTTCTATGGTTGATAATTATTTAACAAAACTTAATTACTAGAAATATCCATCTTCTTGTAATGACTCGGAAGATAGTGCTAAATATATCAAGATGATGGCCTAACTGACCCCATGTTTATTACATAATTTATTGCATCCTATAGAATATGCAATTAGAACCAATAATTAGATTTTGATGCTAGATATGACATCTAGGGTTATTTTGTCACACATCATCCATCTAATTTTTCTTTTTTGTAACAAGTGTTCTTATTATTTTAAAGAGAAGAACTATGTATTTGATGCATTTGAGGGTATACCATAAAATTAGGGGGTACCTCAACCTCGTAATTTTTGCATATGGTAAAAAAATATCTTTTGATATTGATAAGACATCATATCAGTTTCTGGTTTTTTTTTTCTATAAAAACTTTAAATTTATTATTTGTAAATATTAATGATATATTTTGATGTAGAGTATTAATAATATCCCAAAATGCTTCAGTTTAAAGTTTATTGACTGTCTAGCTAGGTGATGATGTCAGATACTTATGTATGTTGACCTGATTCATCTTGGGATGTATGAACAGTCTATCTATAGTATGTTTTTGCTATAGACTGTGCAGGAAACATTTGAAAATGAGGTTTCTATAAATAAACTGTTAATATTGTATACCAATACATTGAACTTGTTAGTTAAATTTGCATATGAGAGAACATGACACACATACAATTATTAAATGCTTAAGATTATTTAAATTAACTCCTTACCTCTTTTAAAATATTTTTTATCTTAAGTCTAAGCATGTATTTAAAAATGTATGCATTCTGAAGAAGTCAATAACCCACAAGCATCATGGAACAGACAGGTCCATTTTGTTAGAAGCCCACATAAGTATCCAATTAATTAGCCTTGGAAGGGAAGTGCTTGTTTAACACCTAATTTGAGAAGAGAATGAGTAAAGTATTTACACAAACCAGAACTTTATTTAAATTGTTACAATGCAAAGCTGTTGCCATATGAGGCACTGCCTCTATATTTTAATTTTGTGTGTTTGTATTTTAACTGCATTCAACTAAAACTATGGCTTTGGTATTTTTATGCAGGAAATGAATCTGATAATGAAACATGATACAATCTTGAATATTTTTTTTTTGTGAAAGCCATGGCCTTCGTAATAAATGAATGTTGCAATAAAGATGATTATTTTCATGAACTACCTAGTTTGGTACAGCCATTTGGCATATCTAATGAAACCATCTGCTAACATACCTATTGAAATGTTTTGAACATAGTTGGAGATCATTTCCACACATGAAATTCTAAGAAATGACTAATACTTAGACAAATAGAAACATATAAATCATGTCACAGTAATATGCAGTTATAAATCTAGTTTCATAGACAAGCATTACAATATATGGTATATTAAATTGAAAAGAGTTCACATAGCACAAATTGAAATATTATTTTCTACTGAAATATAAAATTATATAATATTCCTATGGGCAATAAATATTCTTTACAATGTCTCGCATTCTACACAAGAGTTATTTAGAATGAAACTTTCATAATAGTATGTGTGAATTGTGTATTTAATTACTTCTTAATTTACAACTTTTGTATACCTTGTAAGATATTACATTACTTATTTGCATTTAAATTACTTTTAGGGTAAAGTGTACTTGTTTGACAAAGTATTCAAACCAAATGCAACCCAAGAGAAGGTCTACAATGAAGCTGCCAAGAGTATTGTGTCTGATGTGCTGGCTGGTTACAACGGCACTATTTTTGCATATGGACAGACCAGTTCAGGAAAAACACATACTATGGAAGGTGTCATAGGTATGTGAATTAATTATAGTTCTTGCCAAAACTTTTCAACTGCTTAGTTCATGGCGATGCACTGCACATGACTATTCTAGGGTATCAGCAGATGCCGGTGTTGCGTGAGGCCACAGGCCACATGCGCGTACTTGGGCTGCGAAATTAGTTTCGAGCCATCATCAAGTTCGGCGAAAACTGTAACAAACATGTAAAACACACCTCTTCCAAAATACTAAAGGTATTTTTTTTTTCTTATTATAGGGGATCCAGGGAAACAGGGTATAATTCCACGGATAGTAAATGATATATTCAATCATATTTATGCCATGGAAGAGAACTTGGAATTTCACATTAAAGTGTCATACTTTGAAATTTACATGGACAAGATCAGGGATTTGTTAGATGGTAAGAGAATAATATTTAATTTACAACAATTTGTAACTTATATTAAAGACATCAAACAATTAAATTTAAATTGTCCTTTACAGTTTCAAAAGTGAACCTCAGTGTTCATGAAGACAAAAACAGAGTCCCATTTGTCAAAGGTGCTACAGAAAGATTTGTGTCAAGTCCTGAGGAAGTGTTTGAAGTTATTGAGGAAGGGAAATCAAATCGACACATTGCAGTCACAAGTAAGTACTAAATATATATGAAGCTACAACAAAAAGTTGTGTTATGTTCACTTGCTAACCAACACTTTTTACTTCAGACATGAATGAACATTCATCTAGATCTCATTCCGTCTTCCTCATAAATGTAAAACAAGAGAACCTCGAAAATCAAAAGAAACTTTCGGGCAAGTTATATCTGGTGGACTTGGCTGGTTCTGAAAAGGTAACTTTTATTGTAAAATTGTTTTGTGACTTATCATCATCTTGTTGTTTCAACTTTCACTAGTTAATGCACATTTATGACATATTTGAATATGATTATGATGAAAACAAATCTAATCCTGTAAACCAGTATCACCTATCAAAAAATATTTTAACAGGTTTCTAAAACTGGTGCTGAAGGTACAGTCCTTGATGAAGCTAAAAACATTAACAAATCACTGTCGGCGCTGGGTAATGTAATTTCTGCATTGGCGGATGGAAACAAATCACATATTCCATACAGAGATTCAAAACTGACGCGTATCTTACAAGAGTCCCTTGGTGGTAACGCTAGGACCACTATTGTCATCTGTTGTTCCCCCGCGTCCTTCAACGAGAGTGAGACCAAGAGTACACTTGACTTTGGTAAAAGGTATGTGTATAGTGTTCTATATTTTTTCAATAATGATAAGAATTAAATAAATGTTATTATGATCGTGTCAAAACTTAAAACAATCATCATTTGACACTATAAGGACACTCAATTTATCATACATTTAAAGATATTTTTCTGCATGTTGAATAAACTTCAATTATTTTGCTTTAACAAATAATCCTGAGGGATTGCATTGGTATATGTGTAATACTTTTGTAGAGCCAAGACTGTCAAGAACGTCGTCTGCGTCAACGAGGAGCTCACTGCCGAAGAATGGAAGCGTCGTTACGAAAGAGAAAAGGAGAAGGTGGCTAGGCTGAAGGGCAAGGTCAGCATTTTTCTTTACACCACATAGTTATACTCCTAGGGTGCAACATTCGTTATTTTTATTACATGGTTATTTTATCAGGTTGAAAAACTGGAGGCCGAGTTGAACCGCTGGCGTTCTGGCGAGACCGTACGAATCGAAGAACAAGTCAACCTGCAAGAAATCGAGGCCGTCACTCCCGTTACGTCATTCATTGAAGAGAAACCACCTGCGGCGGTATGTAATGATTCATTCAACGAAGCATATCAGTCCGAGCTTAAGAATCCATGTAATACAGATGAATGGTGTGCAATTAACAATAACTATTGTAACTGGTGGGACATTCCTTTATTATAAACAGTTATTCATGACCTTGAAGTGGCTCATGCTGTTTTGATAAACGCAATGTTTAACTACATTCCATAAAGTCTTATAGAACTAGAAGGACACATGTATTGTTGACCTTATTCGTGACGTCCTTCAAAAAGGTCAGGCGCGCAATAAATATCTTATCAAAGCATCAAAACTGTATTATTGTTTAATGTATCTTATAAGAATGGCGTCTTATTTTATGAGTTGGATATAAAACAACTGTCTGTTTCAGCCGGTGCCGGTTGCGGTATCTAGCGCCGTCGAAGATGCAGCAATGCAAGGCAAACTTGAAGCCCTGTACCAACAGTTGGATGACAAAGACGAGGAAATCAACCAGCACTCACAGCTGGTGGAGAAACTCAAGGACCAGATGATGGAGCAGGAGGAACTCATTGCCTGCACCAGGTATTTTATATGTATAGTTTGATACATTCTAGCTTCCGCCTATGGTTTCACGCTCGTCCCTAAGGAACTAATTCTTGAACATTTAAAACAGTAACTTGTTCAATCTTAAATCACCGAAATATCATTTGAGAAGGTAACATAAGCCTAAACATCTGTAACTATAATAAGTTAATTTTTTTATCAGACGCGACTACGAGGCTCTGCAAGGCGACATGAACCGCATTCAACAGGAGAACGAGGCCGCTAAGGAGGAAGTTAAAGAGGTGCTGCAGGCACTTGAGGAACTCGCTGTCAACTACGACCAGAAGTCGCAGGAAGTCGACAGCAAGAGCCGCGAGTGCGACCAGCTCTCTGAGGAGTTGCAGACCAAGCAGGTATGTTGCTTTGTACACAATACTAGTTATTTTACCCATCTTTAAATATGCAATTGATATTGGACATGGACAATAATAACATTTATTCTTTTGTCACCAGAGTGCCTTGGCCAGTGCGACATCCGAACTCCAGCAACTTCGTGACCTATCAGCACACCAGCGCAAACGTATTGCCGAACTGCTTACCAACCTTTTAAGAGATCTTGCCGAGATCGGCGCTGCTGTCGGAGGCTCAGAACTGGACTTCAAACTGAATGTTGACACTGTTGGCAAGCTTGAGGAAGAGTTCACTGTGGCACGGCTCCATATTAGCAAGATGAAGAGCGAGGTTAAGAACATCGTGCAGAGATGCCACTCGCTGGAATCGGCTAACATTGACGCCAACCAGAAGGTAAGTTTCAAAGTAAAAAGTAAGTTTAAAGGTAAGTTAAGTATTATGTCGTCAAATAAATAATGAAATTTAAGTGTCTGTCCAAGGTTTGTAACTAACAGATTTCACACAGAACTTTCTATTAAAAAACCAGTGAATTATCTTTAGGTGTCTGAACATCGATTCATTTTTCCAACAGATTGAGGAGTACGAACGCTCTCTGGGCGAGTGCAGGCTTTTGATCTCTCAGCACGAGGCACGTTGCGCGTCGCTGGCCGAGTCTATGCGCGAGGCCGAGAACAAGAAGCGTCAGCTCGAGGAGGCGGCCGATGCCCTCCGCGAGGAGTGCGCTCGACTGCAGGTGAGTGCCTTTTCAGGCAGTTGTAGAAATTTTGTAGGAAGAGGTGTATTTGCAAATAAAGGCTCTCTAATACTCAATTACTGATTTTTAAAGCGTTTTAAGTTGGCGGATAAGTATTTGCACGTCGTGCTGTTAAAATAAAAATGAAATAGTTGTCGATCGGGTACATGTACGGTTATGCGGTGTGCGTGCAGGCGGCGGAGCGCGTGCAGCTGGCGGCGGCGGAGCAGCGCGCGGACTCGCAGGTGCGCAGCGCGCTGGAGGCGCAGCTCGAGCAGCTGCGCAGCGCGCACGCCACGCAGCTGGCCGCGCTGCGCGACGAGCTCGCCGCGCTGCAGCGCCACCACCAGGACCTCAAGGAGTCAGTACACTACTATACTGTCATTCTTTTTATCCTTACCCACCCAAAATCTCAGACTGACCTGTCTTCGGGAGACGATCGACAAGTTAACTATTACTCGCAGTTGTCTCGCGATGCTGGGTCAATTACCCAATTTATTCTGGCCTACTTTATCTGAAAACGGCAACATTTTGAATGTAAAATATTCCAGCTATCACTAAAAAAGCGCGATAATGTCTATGAATTCTGGAGCTCTAAAGGAACAAAGGAAACCCTTCGATACATTGTCCATCAGTCCGTCTGTCAAAGCAAATTATTAAATTGATTAATATTAAAACATATTGTTACTAAACTGCACAAATTTGTTCACAGTACGTACCAGGAACTGACGCTGGCCCGCCAGCAACTCCAAGACGACTACGAGAAGTTGAAGCGCGAGGAGGCCGACAAGTCTGCCAAACTCAAGGAACTCATGTTAGTGTCACGTTCGCCAAGACGTATTCTCGATAAAGCCGAGAAAGAGGTCGTCAATCAGCAGATGGTGTTGAAAGACGAGAGCGATAACTTTAGGGACTACATCATATCGCCGAAGCGGGAAAAACTAGGATTTGCATATGGAATGGGCCTTGATATCGAAAAAGCTTCTGCCAAAGAGGAGAAGTCGCTCTCGGCAATCCCCAAGTCCCCGAGTCCCCGTCACTCCTGCAACATCCATCCCCTCCAACTGCATCTACTAATATCTGTCACCATGATCCTACTCACCCATCGTTATCCACAAATTGTTGTTTTGGTTTAAGCTTCGTTACGTGTTTTATGTGATACTTATGTGGATCTCTGTACACCAGACAATATTTTTGCAGTGCCTTTAAAATCAGCAATAATTGTTTAAGTAATCGGAATTGGTTTTAGTGGGCATGTTGTTTTATTGAAAATATGTCAAATTAGACCAACTCAGATTAAAGTAAAAATTCCATGAATAGATTGCTGAACGAAGTGTTGACTACAGCTCAGTTTATATTTTAGTACGAGTGTGAGAGATCCATAGATTTATTTGTTCGGTAAAATAGTAACGACGCTATCACGAATCGCAACTGGCTTACATTTCAAAGTTTAGCAAATAGTACAAAATACCTAGATCTGTTATAAAGTCGTAATTTGATGTAAGCCAGTTGTAATTTTATTGTTGTTTTGATATTCAAAACGATATGTTCATATTTTTTTAAGCATTTTTAACGCTTGGCTTTAATGACTAACCATGACACCAGTCGATAAAGCATTTAATGCCTAGTCAATCATAGATTACTTTTATAATAATTATTTTGCTTGTAAGATAATTTAAATACTTGTATGTTGTAGTATTCTGCTATATTGTAGCATGTTCTATATTACCGTGCGTATTTACTTAGCATGAACTTTTTCGTAAAGAACAGTGAAGAAGACTGTAGTAGAATAACTGAAGCAATATTCTATACTACATTGCATCATCAATAATATCGTTGTGATCATTCCGGTTGTTAATATGAGTACGACCATTTAAGCGCATATGAATGGTCGCGCCTTTTAAGTTGTTCATAACACTGCCTTACTGCGTTGTTTACTAGATATTTGTACAGCTGTGGTAAATATTCCATAATGGATTTCGTTTTTAAAGACGATGTGTTCTTAGATTTATTTAAAATTAATAGCATAAACTTAAATTACTAAACCTCTAGTCGTTTGTTAGAACAGCTTGTAATACGTAAATTATCAACTATTATAAATTGACGTTGATGCTTGCACAAATTATTAGTCGCAAATATACGAAGCAGCAAATTAAAACAATAACGTAAAAAAAATATTTTCATGTAAATATAGCTGTAAATAATCTTGAGTGTTTGTATAGAGAGTCGGCGAGTAATATTTTTATCAAACTATTTTTTTATACAATATGAGAACCGTTATAGCTAACTTTGCATGGATATAATCGTGTTTCGGTACAATAGAGTTCATCTCACCGTTTGTCCATATAAGGTCGTATACCTATTCAAAGTTATTAGACAATTTAGATGATAGATACATTGATAGGTATTTTATAGTAAGATAACAGGCGATATGGAACCATTTAGTAATAATTTTGTTTATAACTGCCGTGTCTGTTTTAAGGCATTTACAGTTAAGAACCATTTTAGCATTCCTCAATCAATTATCACACAGTATTGAACTGCATTTAAATAATAATGTAATATTGCATGAAACATTATTCATTCCACCCTTCTGTTTGTCGTTACTTTAGGATTTGATTGCATTTTACCGCATTATTATTATTCCTAGTCTCCATGTCACTTCCCTAGTCTGAGTGCACTCGAACTGCCGAAGAGTGATTGTCGCCTCTGTGTTTAAGATACCACAATAAGACTTGCTCTCAACTTTGCGTCAATTTTTCGAAACACACATCTGATTCGTATGTAACTTAAACACACTGGGCGTACCTTTGGTCTAGCAATTTAATCGATGCAATTTAGAACATTCCTCCTTTAATACACTCTTCTAGATTAAATTGCTTGAAAGAAGCGATTATGTGTTACACATTGTTATGATTGATGTAAGTACAATGTAGACGTAGTGCGAGGTCTTGTAACGCCTTACGCTTTTTACTTTTGAGTTATCATTTTGTTCCGCACGTATCCCATTCATATTCATTCTGCCGAGGGTTGGCATTTTCTAAAACATACGGCCTAAGTACAAGGAGCGGCGATGTATATGGATGGGTGCGTGCTGGCAGTTAGATAGCTCACATCTGTTCGCAGGTAATAAGGGATCACCATTAACTATCATTAAGTTCCGTAGTTTTTATGTTTACTAATTAATACGTATTGTTATGAACAGTCAAAGCGTGGAGCGGCGTGAACAAGCACGTGCTGATCTTAAAGGCTTGGAAGACACTGTCGCCAAGGAGCTTCAGACACTGCACAATCTGCGCAAGCTGTTTGTACAGGACTTGCAGGTGAGTACATTCTTGTTATCATCAAATACATCTAAATAATATCATTTTCAGAATGTTGGGACCTATTGTAATATTGTTGTCAACTCTCGCGCAGGCAAGGATAAAGAAATCTAATAACTCTGAGGAAGGTGCCGAAGAAGAGGGCGGTTCGCTGGCTCAGAAGCAGAAGATATCATTCTTGGAAAACAACTTGGAACAGTTGACAAAGGTGCACAAGCAACTTGTGCGCGACAACGCCGACTTGCGCTGCGAAGTGCCCAAGCTTGAAAAACGTCTGCGCGCCACCATGGAGCGCGTCAAGGCTCTGGAAACAGCACTCAAGGTAAATTAAATTATTATAGAACTTCATAGAAAAATATTAAATCATGTATATTTTGTCTGACTTATGTGTCGTTTATTTGTGGTTCGCAGGAAGCAAAGGACGGCGCTATGCGTGACCGTAAGAGATACCAATTTGAAGTTGACAGAATTAAGGAAGCAGTCCGCGCGAAGAATCTCGCCCGGCGAGGCCCACAAGCCCAAATTGGTAAGTGGAACATTAATATTACACAAGAGAATTCGGATAAACTTATTACACAAGAAAAACGTATTATATTAACATTGTGTGTTTTTCAGCGAAACCCATTCGAGCTGGTGGTGGACACTTAGTGGGTGGCGGCGCACCCGGTGTCGTGAGACCTGCGCCCGCGCAAGACATCAAACGGAAATCTATCATTGTTGGCGCACGAGGTCAGTTGCACTCTTTAAACTTGAGAATCTAAATGATTCAAAAGTCTATAAATATTTATATTCGAATACATTTTATTACAGATGAGAGTTGAAGAGACAGCAGTTACATCATAGAGAATTTAAATGAAACTTCATAGATGTACCTTACAGGGGCGACGAAAATAATTATTTTAAATCATAACCATTATTATAACTGTGTTTATGGAAAGCCTAATAATAAGTGCAACAAAAAAAAAAGAAAAATATTGGTAGTATTCTCTTAGGCTTAATGTTTTGAGCTACCTAATGTTAACGTCTATAAGTGCACATGGATTTAGAACAGTTAATAGCTTTCTGCGATATAATATATCAGGTTTCATATAAATTCGATATAATACCAGTTCTAAATAAAAGTATTACGGTTTGAGCAGACCGAAGCTTCAATGGTCTTTTAATGTTGCTATTTTTAAATCAGATATAATATTTTTATGAAATGACAAAAGTATTAATTTAGTTTCTCATTATGGATGCTTAAACTCGATTAAAATGGACTTAGAGATTATTTATCTGCATGAGGAAGAAATGCAGCAAACTGATACGTGAGCAATCATTCAGTACAAAGACATACCGAGCCAGTTACCAATTGTGTGAAATAAACGGAATATAAGTGCTCTCATTTCTTTCTCATATGGGTATAAAACAATTTCCAAGATGCAATATCTCGTTATCTTTAAGAATATGCTGTGAATTAATTGCAGACTTGCATATGCTGCCGCACAAATAAAATAAAAATTAAAAAAAGCAAAAAAAATATATTAATATGTATGTTACTGTCGGCGTTGTTATCAATTCCACGTGTGGTGGCAAATGCAGAGCAGTGTGCATCTTCAATGTGTAGTTGTAGTTTAAGCTTCTTTAATATATATTTTTATATATTGTGATAAGCGTTGATATGCCGGCATGCGAGCATTTATTTAGTTAACGAAACGAAAACCTTTGGTATAAATATGTTCACAAGGTGTCATGGGTGATAACGAGAAGGTTCATAAATATTCAGATACATAAAGCTTCAGGTATCCGCTCATACCCGGTGAGTTAGCATTGGTTCCACGTGCGTGTGCCTGGACGACTTGCTGCAACAAGCAAGTTCTCTGTCACTAGGCACGGTCTGCGCCAGATTGATATGCCATTCGATGTTAGTGGGTGATTTTTATATTCAATTATGAATATGAAAATCTCTTTCAACTAATCACATTTAGCTCCAGTGACTTGAAATATTAAACTATATCGGTACGTTTGTTACTGCTTGAAACATTACACACACATAGTTGTTGCATAATTGTAGGTTATCATTCATTGCACCTTTCGCTTAGTCCCTCCTTATGCGCGTCACCTTCACGTTAGCTTGTGAGCTGTGATGTTTTTTAGCAAATATTTTACTTTTGTATTGCGTCTTTCTTGTAACTGTCTCAGTAGTAATTTTAGTCACTAAGTTACAATATCGGCTCTTATAATATAGTCTGTAACAATTAAGAAAGTATATTTTTAATGAAATGTATGGCATATTTCACTTCGGATCATAGTCTGACATCTGTTCACTTGAGAAATATAAACTTTGAAATTAAAAACGCCGTATAACATGTTTGATTGGTTAATAAAGTTCTCTATTTGCTTTAGGATACATCAGCTTCGCAGTAGATCTGTAACTTATATAAGTACTTATGAATTAATCACGACGGACCGCAGTCCAGTATAGGCTTGCTGCGAGGAAGCAGTGTAGTGCCCGTGCTCAGGCTGCGTCCTATGAGGAGTTATGGAACTACGGCCGACTAAATGTCCAGAAAACCAAAGAAGAATCACAAGATTTAGATTTATTGTTCGAGATTACTTACCAGCTGAAATTTAATGTAAGCCCCGAATTACTCAATGGTTCCAAAGCTCCTTAGTGTGTTGCAATACATTTATATCGGTTAGATGTAAAGTTGTAGTAAATTATTTCACACTTAATTTAGATACATGATTTTTATCATATTTTTATTTATTATATTACATAAAACTAAATTAACTCGTTTTTGTTCACTTTTGAAGTGTAATAAATGCGCTTTTTTTATATACCTCTATATTATTTTAAAATCATGATCAAATACATATATTTTGCATTCAAAATTAGAGATGCCTACAAAGATGCATTCCAAGAGGAAAGCACATTGTATCTTTGTTATCTTTAAGATGATAGTTGTTTTGTTAAAATGTAGTTGAAGAGGCTATCCTCGGTTTCCACTCGCCTGTTGCATAGATAGCTCTAGCCGGAGGTAGACGCGCCTTGGACGCGCCCGGTGGTGGGCAACCCCAACCGACAGGCTTGCCTTTGCACCAAGTGATTTAGTTTGTATTGACATCTTTTGTATCATGTATTTTAATATATGGGAAATTCTCAGAAAGAGTGTTTTCTTGATTTTTTATTTATTAAAAATAAAATCATGAATTTATTTGCTAAAGCGTTTTTTATTCATTCTTGAAACCCTTGTATTTCCATTTACCAGCGGTTTCAGCCGCGTCCCGTACGAATTATTTCGCGTACTCTGATAAAGCTCAGTAGCCAAAGTTTAGCGAAAATAATTAAATAATATATTTTCAAATCGGGCCAGTAGTTCCTGAGGTTTAAACTAAGAGTCAACTCACACCGAAAGAGCGGCGAAGGGCAGTGAAGAGGAGCGCAGTTTTAGTTTTGTAGATAAAATGTAACCAATGTGAACACGCTCCCAACTCTGCTATACCTAAATTCAGTCATAGTGATGGACAACGCTGCATATCATTATAAATGAATTCAAGAAAAGCAAACATAACGGTCCGTATGCGGAATGCGTAATAGTTCGTCGAGATTTAGAAATAAGTAAACTCTGTTTCTGGACATCTTTATTAGTGGTCATTATCTAGTACCTATATCATTTGTAAAGAAAATATATATATATCAATCGCCGATAAAGGTGTTCAGAAGCCGGCTTTCTGGCAGTATGCAAAATGTCGCACTAAACGTCACCTAGGGTATTCAAGGCACTGCCTGAAGAAAATTAAAGATTTTTAGTTCTGTATTGTGGTTTACTGATATATAACATTTCTACATCCTAATAACATTCTGTATAAAATATTTATTTCATTAGTATTATGGGTAGCTCATTTTGGGAACCTAAAGATTATTAACAGTAAAGAAGTACAATTTATTTGCATAACATGCAACGGAATTATTTCTGCCAGTGTTTAAATTGGTTATAACATGTAAATAATATCTAAAATGGAATTATGTTGAACAAATGCTTAAATGCAATACATATTTTCAAGATATCAATGGGTAAATCATTATTGTCCGCGCGAGCAGGGCTTAGAGCAGATGCGATCCGGTGACGCGACGGAGTTGATGAGCGAGCGAACTCTACCATACAAGTCCATATCAAGAATACAAACCGCATGAGGCGGTGCGAGAAGGGTGCTGGGTGGCTCTAATGAGCTTTAACCTATGTGTATCTTTTTTAACCACTGAAATTCACTTTGAAATGTTATTCCTATATAATATCCTGAATGGCCTGGAAATTACATACATTTCTTAGAAGCTAAATTAAGTAATTTATGCACTAAAATTTATAAAAATACATCCCACCATCAGCTATCTTTAAGTTTCCAAAAGAGCATCTGAATAAATACAAACTGCTTTTTACATATGTACATAATATTATGTCTTTGTAAAGTATCTGCTTCTATTGTACGCAAATATATTAATACAAGCCAGATTTTTAATCTTATATTATCTTCTATAAATAAGGTAGTCAATATGAATTCATACTATACAGCTCTATAAAATAAAAATAATTTATTTTTTCGTAGTATTTTTCTCACTGGTGCAAATACATAAAAGGCAAGTTTAAAACTTGTCTAGAATGTACTCATTGCGTGTAAGGTCATAGGTAGTGACATCATAGTGCATTGTATGATGCAATCGAATCATTTGATTGTTGCCGATCGAGTGCGTGACTCAGACCATTTTCCTTAGTAGTAGAAGAGGTTCTGAAAAATTAAAATGATCTTCAGTAACATAGATAAAATTTTACTAACGTAGATCTACATGACGATATACAGACCCAAAGAAAGGCAGTAATGTAATAAGCTGTGCGCGATTGGTGCAGTCTCTGAGCTCAGGTAGTACGAGTAGAATGTGTCGCAGATACGCCTGTAAAGCCACTCTCCTCTGCTCTACTAGATGAGCATCCTGGAACAGAAAATACAACACAAATCCTTATACTTGCTAATGCGAAAGTAACTCTGTCCGTCACGCTTTCACGCCAAAACTACTGAACCGATTTAAATAAAATTTGGTAGACCCTACCCTGGACATAAGCTACTTTATATGCGGGTGCGGGACGAAGATCCCTCTACAGCTAGTAAATCAAACGAATACTTAACATTTATTTACATAGCCAAGTTAATCGAGAGCTTGTTCAAATACAGTGAAACAAGATATGACTACAGTTGAAGAAACATTTCAGTTCACTAATTTGAGGTGTTGAAAATTCTATATATCTAATAACATTATTGTAAAAGACTTAGGGCAAGTTTCACAGGTTACGGATAGCCACTGTCTGCCAGATAAATAAAAAAATGGAACAGAATTTGTATGAAATTATCTGCCAGATAAACTATCTGGAACTTATCTGCAACCTGTGAAACTGGCCCTACAACTATATAATTATAGCATGACCAGTAGATCCTTGACTGACTTACCCGTTTCCTTAACGTTTTCTTTGGTGGAAATTTATAGGTAGCTATATCAGGGTGGCATTTCTTTAGCTGCATATGAAGTTCGTGGAACTTGGCGTATCTGTGATACACGTTCCATTCCTCTTGCCCTATTTTCAGGTAAATCTGAAAATGTGTTTTATTTAGAACATGATGCAAAGTTTCCATAAATACAGCCTATTTACTCATTTATTTTCTTTCGTTAAATACCCATCTTTACGTAAGGCCGTTTTTCAAGGCACCTTCGTGGTGTATTTACGAGCTGATGCGTTTGTGACGTTGTCTTCTTAATTGGTCTCTTGGGGCTGTGACAAGAGCGTAGCTACCGCCGTATCAACCGTATCAATTATACGGGCCCCCTGGGCCACGAAGGCCCCCAACATGCTTAAGCAAATATTCGCATAAAGATAGCAAAAATAACGCATGGGCTTCGCAGGTGATTTTCTACTAACAAAAGCACAACTCTTATAGATCCTGACCACGTATGAACACTCCTTAAGTAATTTATTTAATTTAAATTTGTGAAGAATGTATGCATTTTTCACAAAAACAAATTATTATACGGGGCCCCGCCAAAGCATGCTACTTCTGCTAGTGAAATATGCCTGAGTCTATATTATTGATATATTATGTATTTTTTAAATGTTTAAAAATTCAGTTTCTCGAAGATTCATTCCTGACACTCCGCTCGTGTTTGATTGTAGTTTTCATTTATTTATTCGCACTAATGAACATTTCCTTTTCCGCAAGCTTCGCGATTGATTATTTAATTAAAAACGAATTTATCTGTGTTTTTAAGTCTGAGCCGATAATACGGAATTTGGTAAACCTCTGTTATTAGTGGCTGACAAGCCACTAATAGGTTAATGTAACCGTTTAGGTACTATACCAGACCAGAATTAAAATTACCTGATAAACGTGGTAGGAATGTGTTTTCTTGCCGACCAGGAATGCGCTTGGTATGTGGGCCTTTACATTAGACTCTGGATAATCCAACACCTCCATTGCAGATATACTCTCGTATTCTTTCAGTCGCTGTTGTAGATATGTGTTAAACTCCATTAGTTCTGCGTGCATTTCAGCCACCTGATCATTTTCGCATAAATATTTTAGTCACTAAAAAAATTATTCTGGTGTTGAGTAAAATAGATAAATATTGTAGATAAATCATACCTGTACTAGCTTCCTTTCATATTGATCAACCTCGCCAGTATCACCACCATCGTTTTTTAAAGCTTTGCCTATTTCCACAGCCGACATGTACTGGCGCAATTGTTCTTTTAATCGATCATTTTCTCTGAAAGTGGTAGATGAAAAGCGAATTATTTAAAGCATATTGAAAATCAGTAATTTTTAAAAGGTTATTTTGCGAAAGACCACCCCGAAAAACGTTCGCCTGTAACGACCTTCTTTTGTTTTCGCTGGGAACGAACTTCGAAGCAACACACCTAGCAGATTAGCATCAATTTCTGTCAAAATGAGTACTTAAAGTATATTTTACCAACGAAACTAATACTTACTTGCTTAAATCCAAGACTACATTTTCTAACTTCTTAATTTTTTCCTTATTTGCTAATTCGATTTGGGTAAACTTCATTTGCAAGTTTAAATACTCTTTTTCCTTATTATCTAAAACCGAATTAAATGTCTTATCCTCGGGCACACTCTCGTCTTCAGTGAAGCAAAGCTCTAAGCATGAAGTGCTTCCATCAATGCTGCCGGCGACTTCTTCACTGTCACTTTCTGATATCTTTAAATTAGTTACACTTATTTCAGATACATCATCTTTTATTACATTATTCACATCAATACTGTTGGAAGAGGAGAAAATTTCTTTCGCGCACTCTGATAGTTTCGACAGAATTTGTGAAGGACTGTCTATACCTTTGACGCTGTCTGGAAAGAAGTGTCTTAAGCTGCTCTTATATTCAGAGCTGGTTGGCTCGCTACTTGAAGCTGCTTGAGCTACAATTTTAGGATCAGGTGAGTTCAGGCAAGTAGCTGGTGCACTGTTCCAGGCAGTATTATCTTCTTGTTCTGCGGCACCTACTGATTTTCTTTTATTAACCATGGTGTTCTTTTGTTCATTTTTGTCAAAAGATATCACTTGTCGTAAAGGTTTCCGTTTTAAATTACTTGATGATTTAACAGGCATTGGCAATGGTATCACATGTTCTGCTTTATTGGAATAATTAGCTTGTTGTGAATCATTCAACTCCAGCCTGTCTATTGATAATGCAAACAATACTGTTGATAAACCTGAAATAATAGGTATCAATTATTTTACACCAATATAATCTCATTATGTTAAACACAATTGTGATTTCTATAACATCTGGCTTAGTAAATAAAATAAATAATTGACCTGCTGCTGTGCTTGCCAGAAGTTGTGAAGTATTGGGGTCTCTTACTAGAGCACCTTCTTCATAATATTCCATGAGAAGACCATGAGCTACCCAGCTTTGCAGATACCTACAGAAATAAAAACCAATCAGTAGTTTTTATCCTATTTAAGTACCGAGCAGTTTCTATACAAAAAAATTAATACCTGTCAAGGGATCTCTCATTCAAAGCAGCTCTGAGAAATGCTCTAAAATATCCAAGTGGTGTGTTGATATTCGTAAGAATTTTAAATCTCTCTTTTTCATATTTTGTTAGATGTAGACAAGTATAGCTCCACAGAGAATTTCCTGAAAACGGAAATTTTTTACAACTCTTCTGCTATAGTTCTTTTTTCAAGAACTTACTATAAAGTATGTATTTTAGTACGGAAATTCTATCCGAGTATATTTTTCATCATATAACATTATCTTACCAACATTAACAATATTAAAAGTGAAGTTTAAACCTGCAGTAACCAAGTTTTGAATTGCCGAGTTTGATAAGTTTGTTCTAATGCCATGACTGAGTAACTTCTCCCATTTCTCACATAGCTGTGCTATTCTGAAACAAACATCAAGTAAATACATTATTATTTCAAAACAAATATGTTGCCTGAAAGTATAAATACAAATATGCTTGTGTTACCTAATATCATCTTCTGTAGCAAGTTCAGATTTTCCACCAAAACGGCTTAAACAACTTTGTACACAATTTTGTAATTCTTGATGAATAATTTTACCATTTTCTATCTTTTTCTTTAACTCCTCTCTATTATCTATAGCATTAGCTATTGTGTTTAGTATCTTGCTATTCTGTAATATAAACAAAACATTTTATTCATAGCAACAATATGTTTGTTCTTGATGCAAATGTATGTCCTGATTCCGAGACAACATGATGTATATTATATTTATGGAAAATGGAAATCTTTATATCATTAATTCTATACACAATTTTTAAGCTCAAGTACAACATTAACAGATAAAACTAAGAGCACAAATACAATTGAATTTTTTTAAAGAGAGAAATTGTCTTATCCTGTAATGGGGAAGACATCTCTATTTTGCTTTTATTTAACCCATTGAATGGATTGTATGGCTTCAACATACAGATCAAAGCTCAAAATGCATTGGTCACCATATTATTTGAAATAATTTGAGAAACTCATCAGTTTCAGTTCCACAGACTATTCATATAACTTTTACATGAGAACAGAGATAGAATAATGAGACCTGGTTAGTTTAGGAGTCTTATCTTTTTCTATAGCACAACACAAAGAATAAGCTCCTTCAAAATTTAAAGTAAACCTTCTGAACAAAATAAAATACAGTGTATGTTATGTGTTTAGACGCAACAAATAATAATTAGCTTCATATTTATGACTTGCAAAAAAAAAAACAGTTAGATTAAAGAGTAACAGTAGGTAGAATAGAACTGTTGTCTAGTTATGTTTTGCCTATTTGGGCATGAAATATTTAAGGTTTTGAGCCCAAATATTAAGGATACGATAAAAATTTGCTAGATAAAATTGCTAATGATCTGAGCAAACAAATACGTCCATTATTTATTATTAAAAACCATTTAACATAAATTCTTAATCACATTAATCAGTCAATGACAAAGGTTCTGCTTACCATGTTTCATTTTATTTTCGATGCCCAAATTCATAACACACATTTATACGATTGTTTAATATATAACTTATTCTAACATAATGTTAAAATCACTAGTCAAACAGTAAACATTATTTATTTTGAGATTTTGACTTTCGCTGTTCATAATATTGTCTGTCAATTTTTATTTTGATAGGAGGATTCAAAGAGAATACAATATACTAGGAGGATTTATGATGATCATAGACATTCATTCATTGCATGGAGTTGAGATTGCAGTAGAGAAACAAAGGGTCGTCTTACTACATTAGGATAATCTAAGACATTAGGCCAACAAGCTTGCTTGTTGGGTATTAAGACTAAGGTCAGGAATATGGAACTGATTTCTAAATGTATATATAAACTAGATTTTTATGTAGACCTAGATCCCCAAACTATAGTTCCGTACTTGGGTTTTAGTGCAAATGTTTCTCTAAAAAGTTTTAAAATCAAAAGTTAACAATATTTGGAGAATCATTTGAACAGAAAGAAATGGGGAAAATATATTATATTAAGCGCGAATGATAATATAATGCCTGATTTTTGAAGTTTACTTTTTATCTACGTATCAAAACATTTTGTTTGAATACTCCGCACAGGCTCAAAGGCCTTCTATTCATCTTTTAATTACATAGAGCAGAGAGTGAGGACGTTCATGAATTTTCTCTTTTTAAAAAAGTATTTCTAAACAAAATGGCGTCGTTTCCAGCGTGAGTGTAGAGAATTTGTAATTCGTTCGTGTGTAAATTTCAATTTTGCGTTTCTCATATTATTAAAACTTACTACGTACTATAATTATTACTGAAGTTTGTGAATTGTGGCTACTTTAACATAACATTTTTCGCTACGTACGATTAACTAGTGAAACTATCATGAGTAATTACGAGGACGATCAAAGCGAGGATGGAGAATTAGCGCGTAGCCCTGTTCAAGATGAAATGGATTTTAGGTATGTACATATCAGTAAAACATATATACTTTAAAAACAATATAATAACAATTATGATTGAAGTTTTCCAATAGTTGTAAAATGGGATGTCTGCGGAACGATAGCAATAAGGCGATTGTGTCAGTCCACTTGTTTTCCTGGTGCTCTGATTTCGTCTTACATTCTATTGTCATAAGCGGATAGTAGATTTAGCTTTATTATGAACTGATGTAACTGTAATTGCATGGGGTTTACCCATAAAGTACATAAGGAAAAATGCTTGATGACTAATGCACTGTAGTCATTATATTATTAAACGATTTCCCAAAAAGAAGTATCTCACTTCTTTTGTTGTAATTTGATCATTACGTATTAAATTATGAACGGTAAGCTATTTAATTCGACTGAAAGATACTTTTGTCTGTCAGCGATTCTAGCAGTGACTCCCCAACAGACTTGTCTGTTGTTAACCTTACCTAACATTGGTTTTAAGAAACTTGTCAGTAAGTGTCGGCTATCTATCAAATTATTTTTATAGTTAAGGTAAATGTACACCAAATAATTACAGTATAATTAGACAGAACAACAGATATGCTTTTTTATAACATTATTATAATTTTATAGTTTATCTGATGAAGACCGGGACAATGCTGATTCTCTAATAATCAAGCCTCCCCAAGCTGTAATTCGTTCATCACACAGGGATAAGAGAGGCCATAAAAGAGCCATCAAGGATAGATACAAAGACAATGTCAGGAAAGAAAAGAAACATCTTTACAGGTAAATTCCTTTGTCTTTAAATCATTTATGAAAGTTCATTTAATTCCTCTTAAACAACTCACAGCAGTATTCTGATATTAACTAATCCTGTATGTATTTAGCTGTATTGAGAACAATCTGCATCTTTAATAAATAAAAATAAGGAATAGTTGTGGTGTAATTGAGTTTATGATCAGTTGATGCAGAGTTTAAAGCAAAACATCATATTGCATTTTTTTCAAATCATGATATCTTTTTGTATAACATATGATTATCAGTACTGTTTTTACATTTTTCACACTTTATTTAATACATGTTTATAAATCTAATGTTATGTGCTTTAAGGTCTGTCATCCTACTGACATTGGGAATATTATAGATCAATCATAAACCTTTTTCAACAGGGAACGGGATAAGTCTGACAAATCAAAACGAGAAATTAATAAGAATCCTGATAGGGAGGATATGGCCAAAGAGTACTATAGAGAAAAGCAATATTATAGGGAGAAAGAATTATACAGAGAAAACAAAGAGGCATTTAGGGAGAAGGAATCATATAGGGAGAAAGAAGCATATAGAGAAAAAGAAATGTATAGAGATGGTAATAAAGATAACATGTACAGGGAAAATAAAGATATTAGAGAAAAAGACATGTACCGTGAGAGAGAGATGAGAGAGAAGGAAATGTATAAAGAAAAGGATGTTTATAGGGAAAAGGATACCTACAGGGAGAGGGAGCATTATAGGGAGAGAGAAATGTATAGAGACCCCTCTTTCAGAGAACCTACTCGATCTAGAGAGGCTTATAGAGAGAAGGAGATGTCATATAAAGAAAAGGAGATGTATAATAAAGACAAAGAAATGCAAAGAGAGGTATATCTTGGCCGTGATAGACAATATAAATACTCTGAACCAGACCGGAAACGCTCTGACAATAATGAAAGAATAGAATCTAGATTAAGATCATTAGCTGAAGAAGGCCATGCCAATCAAAATAATGAAAAAGAAAACAGAGATAGAACATCCGGAGACAAAGAATTAGAAGATTTAAGGACAAGGTTATTGAACAAGAGAATAACCAAAGAGTTGCAAAGCCAAGATGGCAAGAAAAGTTCAGAATATTATGAAAAAGAGAGTAAGTCATCATCTCGCCATTCATCGCTAGATAAACATCAGGAACACAGGAAAAATAAAGTTTTGTTTGCAGGTAAGAATTGGAAATGTGCCCAGTAGTAGGTCATGATATTTTAATGTGAAAGTAGATAGTAATGGGATGGGAATGAATGTTGAGATAGTCATGAAACTTTCAAAATTACTTTTTTGACATTGCACTTGGATTTAGATTGAAGAAAATATAGTAACATCCATTTGTTGAATAGGTTCAAAACTCTAGTATTAAGATCATCTTATGAAAAACCAGAACATGTTGTTTCAGATAAAGAGAGGGAAAAGCGAAAACATGAATCGCGCAGTGAGTTGGAGGCCAGACGGCAAGAGCATCGTCGCCGCGGAAAGAAACGTTCCGTATCACCTAATGAGACATCTACAAAGAAGACCAAAACTGCTGAGTCTCCTGACTATGGCGATTCAGTAGTTACAGTGTCCGATTCTAGCGATATTGAAATGAAAACTGACTCCCCCCATTCTGAGCCTGAAGATGGTAAGTCTAACAATATTTTACTATAGAATATTGCTCACTTTGTTTCATTATGTGTTCCAAGAATGTTGTGGTTTGCGAATGAAACTTAATTTTAATTCCAATGAATAATTAATTGTAGGTGAACACACAAACAGTGAGACAGAAGAAGATAGCTCATGCACTGAGTCAGACTCGGCAGCAGATTCTAAATCTGAAGGTGAAGATGAACATAGAGATGAAGAAAAGTCTGAAAAAGAAGAAAAAGACATTGAAAGGATCAGCGATAAGACAAGACCTCCATCAAAATCTAAGTCTCCCAGCCCTGGCCTGACAAAGTCCAAGCCTGCATCGCTACAATCGTCTCATGGATCACACAGGTAATTCAATTACCTGTCTTATTATTTAATTCAGCATCATAAATTATAATTTTTATAAAATATTTTCATCTGAAGTGTTATAAATGATAAAATATTTTTCAGGTCATTATCTAGATCTAAAAGCAGAAGCAGATCACATTCCTTTTCACCACCTCCTCCCGGAGAGAACGGAAAGCCTACAGAGGAGGAAAAACCCAATGAAGATGATGAAGAAACCAGACAAAGGGAAGAAGCTATTAATGCTCTTCCTCCTTACTACCCTGCATTACAGGTGAGCAGCTTTCAATGTTTTTATGAGTTATGTTATAAGCCTCTCACATTTGCCTAAAGTTATCAAGAATTGTGCATTTACTAAATGTGCAAGAGTTGGGCGTTTGTTTTCAAGCCTGCTCCGAGTCCTTTTCTTGTGCTGCAGTTTCGATGTTTGTAGCTCAGTAGGTAGCAACCAATAATACATAATGTAAATATACCATAATGAAAGCAATATAACTATAAGAGAAAAAAATACATATTTTCTTTCAGGTGATAGAAGAAGTATAATTATACTATTTACCTTGTATTAGGTTACTTTAATACATAGGACATATTAATAAGATATTTTTTTAATAATATTTATAGGGTTGTCGATCCGTTGAGGAGTTTCAATGTCTCAATAGAATAGAGGAAGGCGCATATGGAGTTGTTTACAGAGCCCGCGATAAAACTACAGATGAAATTGTTGCTCTTAAGAGACTAAAAATGGAAAAGGAAAAAGAAGGATTCCCCATCACCTCTTTGAGAGAAATTAACACATTGTTGAAGGTAAGATCACAATCTTCTTTTTATAAACTATAGCTCACTTGAGCCATCACAATGCGTCACTGCTCTTTTCTCGAAGGTACTTCATTTTTAAATAATTGTGTTTACTATAAATGCGTGCTAGTGTTTGAGCCGCGAGCTGTGAAGCACTCGATGGCTCCTGTGTTAAATTCATTTCATTAATGCCTTGTATTTTATTCCTACAGGCCCGGCACCTCTTACCTGCAAGAGGGTTGTGCTAGAGGTGTGACCCGATTGCAAGGGTTAACAACTTCGATACGGGCGGGCTAAAGTATCTTAGGAATTTATTCCAGGGGGCCAACCCTTCAATGCTAACTTCTTATTCCGTACTACATCTCCAAATTTGATGGTCTACAAAAAGTAATATTTTATATACAATTCTTAAATTACGAACATCGAAGGTTACTTTAAGATAAGAACTATGCAAGTTTATGATAAGATCATGAAGATCCAGCACCAGGTAAACTTAGGGAATAGTTTTAAGAACTACTGAAACCAAAGTATGTTGCTGTGGATATACATGAGTGTGTATTTTAATATAAGCAATGCATTATTTTCATATAAGTAGTGAGATGTCAATGGCATATAACTTGAATAACACTGGTGTTGATACTCTTCATAACCAACCACAGTTTCTTATAACATGACGGCTATAGGTTTACATCTGATAACATTTCTCTTAATTTAATGATTACACTTGTAATCAAGCACTTACATTAGTTTCCCTAAAAATTTACATGGGTATAGAGGCAAAAACACATGACAGTACAGTTTGTAATGTTATATAGCTTACATGCACAATATTTTTTTTATCCCATGGTTAAATATAAAAAAGGGTTGTCCATTAATCACGTGATGTTTTTAGTTAAAATTTAAGGCATTTTCGTTTTTTTCGCGGAAAATTTCAAATGACCCCTCCCGCTAGAATGTGCAGCTGGAGAGTGTCAGACTCACTAAAACCCACTATGTTCTGGAGGTCTTTTGTGTGCTTTGTGTGCTCCAGAGCCGCGGTAACTCTTGCTAAGAACCCGTAGACCCGGCAGGCCTCGGTCCTATGGGGCCCCTCCGATTTTGCTCATTTGCCCTTACGTGTATTTTGATTAATTGACGACCACCTAGCAGACAATAGTTATGGTTTTTTATTATGGCTGATGTTCACATATTTCGCACTGTGATAACAAGAATATAAATAATTGAAGATCCCAGCAATGATTATGTTTCGCGCAGACTTAACTATTGGCCAGTTTCATCACCCCCGGTTTAGTGCTAGTTAAACTTATTTCCGAATATTTCAACTTATATTAATTTATATTTAAAAAAAATAGTAGGCCATATCCTCTATTCAATAAAGGTGACCTCTGGTGTCCCCTGACCTCTTTGATGTTTAAAAGTCATATTAATCTCATATAAGTCATAGTAGAAAGTTCTAGTGTATCGTAGCAATATATCGTATTCTATGCTTATGTCTATTCGTCCCAGAATTCATGAAAACTCTTCAAAATATATTAATCATTAGGATCACTTCCTTTTTTATTATCTGGATAAGCACTGTGTCTGTTTAGTGAAGGCATAGTTCAGTTGGCCATTTAATAAATTGAGATATAATGCCAAAAAAGGGGATTTGACCTATGCAAGTTACATAATAACTTTGTTTCAGTCCTCAATACAATCAAATAAATTACTGGTACTGTTTTAAAATTCGCAAATAAGTCTTCTGTTTTTCAAGGAATACTGATTTCTTAACTCGTGCGTTAACTGATTTAAATGAACAAGATCTGGTCATAGGTATATGCACTCTGGGTGCATAATTCTAAATAATAAGGTCAGACATAATATTAAAATATATAACGACTAATATTTTAAATTTGGACTGATCGAACAGCTGGCTTATGGAGCTCATGCGCAAGTAATCAGATTGATACCGTCGATAAGGGTGCTCAGAAACCGGCCACATGTGTGCATTAAGAGACCATACGATGCGTTTTGTGGTGCAGCGCAACGCATCTACGTACAAATTTGAGTAGGCTGCGCTATTGTTGCGAAATATATCGGCGCAGAGTCGTGCCGCTCTCAAAACTCGTTGTGTGGTCTCACCGATAATGTAGCTTATTTTGTAAGAGACTGACTAACAGCACTTTGGTTAGGTAGCCAACATCGTGGGTATCGTGGTCGTAATTGTACCACAAAATCTTTCTTACATGTCATCGAATATGATTCTTGATTCTTACGTTCTTTATAGCGCTTTCATAATATTATACTGGGCACATTCGTTTGTGACACTACCATGGTCCGCGGGCAGTACGTGCGTATGCGCAGGACGGGCTCACGTTACAAAGTTGTTAGATGTGAGTCACTCCCAAACGCCTCGATTTTATTGCTAACATTTTTTTAACGAGGAAATTAATTTACAAATTCTTTCTTTTCTTTCAAAATAACAGTAAAAAAAACATACCGCCGAATTGATAACTTCCTAATTTTTAAAGTCTGTTAAAAATAACTTCAGTTCGGTCAGTAGTAGATTAAAAACACATAGTTTTAAATATAAAATGATCGGAACAAATTTGCAATAGTCGTCAGCGTACAGTTTTAGACTCGTTTAAGAGTTTTATGACTTATCTAATCTAATTGTAATATTATTGTCGCGGATCACACAACAATTGGGAACATCTCTCTAAGGCGTCGCTGTTGACTTTAACGTCCCACGCCAACTCGTGAACCATGGAAATGTCATGAACGAATCGCCAATATAGTGCACTCTCGTTTGAACTATGCGTCTGCGCGCAAACTTCAATAAATTAAATACATTCAGAGAACGATTTGCTGCAAAATTCGCATATATAAATCATACTCTATTTACACTAACTATCGGCGTTGCACTTTAACTGGTCTATATGTATTAATGATAATGCTTATTTAAGTTGTAATACATAAAATCTATTTCAGGACATAGCTTGTCAAAATTAAATGCATACTTATAAAATTGTTGGAAGTTATAAGTCCAATAAGTTTGGTTGGTTTGAATATCAAAAGTAAAATTCTCATGACAAAGTTTGTATTGGTTGAATGTAACTTGTTATAGTCTATTTACCAATCCACATCCGTCATGTCATCTTTGATATTCAGATCAGTTGATAAGATATTGTTTGTGTACCTGAATAGTCAGTAGCCATGATGTCCGAGCTCCATTTTCACATATTGTGACAGAACTGATCACACAGGAAGACAAGAGGACTATGTTGGATATATCTTACACCTATTTGTTGTAGAACCTTTCCTTTCAAATTATTTCCATAGTATTATGTTAGTTGTTAGTTAAAGTATTTTAAACATTAAAAATACGAAAAGTTGATAAAATGAGGGTCACTGAACACAACATCAACATTTATGCCAAATCTTTCTAAAATTCTTCTTTATATTTTTTTTTGCCCTTGGAAAACTACTATATACTATATAACTGTCTATATACCGTAAGAATGACGACGAATAATTTCAGGCAACCTAAGATATTTCGATCGTACGTTATTTAAATTAATCTGATTACATTACACCTACTGGCAGCATTGCTCACTAACTATAAAGCTGAGTTGCACCACTACTCACAAAATGATATTCAAATCGTTTTGTTTTTATGCAGTTTAAACAATTGACAGAGCGAGAATTATGTTTCAACATCATTTTAATGTGGATAGTGTTAACAGAGTTGAAGTTGAAATAAAAGCACAATATTTTTTTTTTGAAAGGCGATCTCTGTCAATTTTTAGTAATTGTTTTAAATGTATTTTAGGGGCCAAATGAGCAAGATAAAACTCTAAATTTTTCTTAATCGATTCGTTGCGGATGGTACAAAAGTCGTATCTTCTTTTTTGTCGTTTGACAAACGAATTATTGGCGTACCATTTTCAAAATTAATAAATCTTCTTCGAATTATTTTTTAACACGCAGAGAGAGAGAGAGAGAGAGAGAAATAGGAAAACAGAACGAAACTAACCTAATTGATTTTTTTTTATAAATATATTTTCAAAACGAGTGAAACTGCACAAAAAGGGTATAGTTATTTTGTACTTAGCTGGATAGCACTGCCGGCGTGTTATAAGCTTTGGGATGTTTGCACCACGCCAAGGTTAGGAGAGTCATTTAATGGGCGTCGCAACGAATATACAAATAGTACAAATACTGCCAAATGTGTTCAAAATATAAGAGGTTTTCGTAAAATTAAGAACAATAATATTTTTAATATATTGTATATTTCACTATGTAGTGATAATGCAACAGATCAAATATAACAAAAACATTGTGTAGACGCGGTAGGCCCGCCTCGTCCACGGACTAGTTTGCCCCTTTAGGCTCGCTTGCTTATACTGACATTTGCCTCTAAATATGAAATTTAAAACTTTATAATATCTTTCAATCTTGTAAAATTGACTGAGATTTTGTTAATTGAGAAAGTGTGCACCGGCAAGTGTGTTCCGGCTTTGAAGTAACGAAACCCACAATTTTTTCTAAGAAGCTCCCAAATATAGCCAGTGTTTAATGGGAATATTTTTTACGTATCTGTAGAAGGCGTTTGATGCGTTTAATGCCTGTATTGATTTCAAGCACATGTTTTTTTTATAAAACAAGTTCTCATGTGAGCTCTTCTGCAAAAAAAAAGTTTATAAATTTCAGTGTCAATCAAACACGGTTACAAGTCAATCACAGTGTCAACCACACACCATGTATTATTTGTTTACATGATGATATTTGAGAGAAATGGGTCTATTAACAATCCTAAGAAGGCCACACTGACTGTCTACCACCATCAACAGCATCAGCATGAGAGCGCTCTCGTCTTGATTCTCGCATTTACTATAGGTAGTGCGCTGAGTGTGCAGAATAACCTCACTTCTGTTTAAACAGAATAAAATAGAAGGAATGGCTTTTCGCGTTAGAGGTTACTTATTCAAACAGGATTTTAGAGGTACGCCACTTTAATTAATCCTGTTTGAGCTATTTAGCTTTACATAAAAGCTTTGCCTCACATTTATTTTTGTTTATCCTAAATAACTTCCTTTTGTTACTTTATCTTTTTGTATAAGGTCTAACTTAAAATTCTTCAATCAAATTGAACATAATATATCTGTGTAAATTAGATTTATATGAATAAACAGCTATCTAAAGTAATTTAGTATTTGCTAGTTATTTATTCTGTAATTAGAATTAATTATGAAATTTGAAATACTTAAATTATAACTTTCGATGTTCGTAATTTTCTACCATCAAATTCTTTGAAATTTGCTTATCCAAACACTAGTGCGTATATTCCTCGTAGTAGCCCGAGGTGTATACTGCCAGTTTTTCATAAGACGCATGTAATAGGTGACGGGCCTATTTTTGTCTGTTTATACCAATCTAATGTTCAGAAACTAAATCATGCAGGATATTACACTCCTTTATTGACATCTCTACAACAAGAAACAATATTTATACCAAATAATGGTGATATCGATTACGGTTGTTAAGTGAATGGTTGTATATGTTTTTTTTTTTTCACAAATTTCCCTATAATTATACCTATATAATATGAGCATGAATCAGTGCTTGGTAGACGTTAAATAAAATTATTGCAGATAATTTAACTGTTCTCCAAGAATGTGTTATAATAAAACTGATATTGTAATTGAATGTAAATTTTACTGACGTCACAAATCTATTGCTTATCTACTAAATACCTAAAAAATATATTATTTTGATCATATCAAACAAAAACACTGTGATACTGTTTGTGCTATATATATTTAGGTAGAGTTAAGTATCTCTCGATGTAAGTTTATGTACAAATACTGTATACAATTTGTAGCGAAACTATGACTAGTAAATTAAAATCACGTATTTTTTAAACAAATCATGCAACATCAATTGTAAAAATTGTGTTATATTGCTTTTTGGTAAATGTTTGATATCCTGCGTGATTTTGGTTATTGCACATCTGGATTACAATATTGTTGTTATCTATGGATTGATTAAATAAGATAAACATCTGTTACCACTTCCACAGGAACACAAACTGTAAAATATTGTCAATATTTGTTTTGTTTCCGCGTTTGGTTTAATTAAACCATAGATACAAAATATCACCAATTGTGACAAGGCTATGCACCTGATTAGGAACACAATGTAGTTAAACAAAAGTTTTGATTGTTTCCTTTCTGTACCAAGACGACACTGTGGTTTAACTACATTTTGTGGAAATAGATCGGTTTTCATGCCTAATATTAAGTTTATGTATAAATTAACATGCTTCGAAAAAGAGATCTCAAGTTTCCTCATTCCATGGCTCAGCGCACGCCACTCGAAGCGCGACGGAGGGCCTGTACCTACACCTGAAATTGTTGGGCATACGGTCAATAGTTGCATACAAAGAATAAACACGTGGTCGTCAATGGGAGCCCCACAGCATGCAATTGTTAACTGTATGGCCATTCTGTCAAAGATAACATGAAATAATAATTTTCAAACGTATTCCGCCGTGCTTCCAGCGATATGCGCTAGATTTCTGAATGAAAACATCTGCTGGCAATAAATAAGTGCGGTATAATTATGCAGTATGATATTACTTAAAGTGCTACCGCATATACTGTCTAAATATAACGCCTGAAAATGTTTTCTTCACAATGAATATAGTAAAATTTTGTTTATACTTTTACGTATGCTGTGATGTGTGATGCTTTGCTACTCACTTAAAGTAAAAAAGAAAGTTTACGTATACGAAATGAAATAATTAAAATTGAATTAAACAGGAAAACTATCCAGCAAAAGCTTTGTTGAATCTGCATCATCATTTGAATTAATTTTCGAGAAGAAAATAAAATAGTTATTTATAATGTTATTTTCTTCTAAATTTTATTTTCTTATTTTGGCTTTTTAATTAACTAAATTAAAATCGTAATTATAACTTTTATTACTGATTTTCGATTTATCAATAATGTTTTGCCATTAAAAGCATATTACATAGTTATTTGATGCTTGATCATGTACCACTTCAAGTCTAAATTAAGCTGAAATTTAAGCTGACCACATGGTCATTGGTTGTGAAGCATACATTTCCAGATAAAACTGTTGTAAAGCCAATCGCTCTACGCCAGCGTTCAGATGATTATTAAGTACACTAAAAAGTAAGAAAGTTCCACCATCACCGTCGTTCTAACAAGTGGCACATTCGCTTGGTTGTTGCAGGGCCAGCACCCAAACATAGTCACAGTGCGGGAGATAGTAGTAGGCTCCAACATGGATAAGATATTCATTGTGATGGACTATGTAGAACACGATTTAAGGAGTCTTATGGAGACCATGAGAGGAAAGAAACAAGTCTTTTTACCGGGTAAGCCCATCATCTTGACTACTAAAAGCTAAGTTTGTATGCTTAAACACTCTAATTTGTCGAGGAAGGATATAGGCCACTATTTATCCGGTTGCGCGAAGTACTTCCCACGGGACGCCGGTGAAACTGCTGACGGAAGCCAATTAATGATAAAATTGATGGTATTAAATAGCAGTATTAAAATAACACTAATTTGTATGATACATTTTATTCATGTGGTTTTGAATTTACAGGGGAAGTCAAATGTCTTATGACACAACTACTCAAAGCTGTGCATCATCTTCACGACAATTGGATCTTACATAGAGATCTTAAAACTAGCAATCTTTTACTATCGCACAAAGGTGTATTAAAGGTCAGTATACTTTTATTTATCAATCAATGAATATTATAAAGAGGAAAAAATCATTTGAATAAACTCAAATGTGCCCATTTCAAAAATTCATTCACCTTGAGTAATATATTTTTACATAATTATTTTTAGGTACAGGATCAATTCATTAATGAACAGATACATCATCACTGTGGAATATTAATCGCAAGTATACATTATATAATGCCTAGCTGAAAATTGTTTTAGGTGGGTGATTTCGGCCTGGCGAGAGAGTACGGATCCCCGCTGCGCCAGTACACGCCCATCGTCGTGACGCTCTGGTACCGCGCGCCTGAGCTACTTCTGTGCTGTAAAGAATACTCCACTCCTATTGACATGTGGAGCGTCGGTTGTATATTTGCAGAATTTATTACTATGAACCCATTATTTCCTGGAAAATCCGAGGTGGATCAATTGAATAGAATATTTAAGGTAATATTTAACTTTTCATGTACTTATGTATCAATTGTGTAAAAAAAAACTATTCTCTTCATTGCTTATTTGATTTATTTGTTTCCAGGATTTGGGTACACCTTCAGAGATGATTTGGCCAGGCTACAGTGAATTGCCAGCTGTGCAAAGAATGACCTTTGCTGAGCATCCATCGGGTGGGCTCAGGCAAAGAATAGGGTCAGATCTACTCTCAGAGACAGGGTTATCTTTACTGCAAGGTTTCTTAACCTACAATCCAGTTAGAAGAATAACAGCGGACGCTGCCCTGGAACATGCTTATTTCAAGGTAAATCTGAATGTATCCATTTTAATTAATTAGATCAACTTTGTAACTAAAAACATTGATGTTAAGCTAGTACGATATAAAAAACACTTCGTAAAACATTTTGGTGTAACGTGATGCAGGAGCAGCCAGTGGCGATCGAGCCGGCGATGTTCCCGACGTGGCCCGCCAAGTCGGAGGGCAACCGGCGCAGCACGCACAGCCCGCGGCCGCCGGCGGGCGGCGCGGCGTACGCGCAGTTCGCGCGCGCCGACTCGGACGAGGCGCGGGGCTTCCAGCTGCACCAGCGCTCGCTCAACGTCGCGCCCGGCTTCTCGCTCAAATTTTAGCGACGGCGACTCGGGCGACGCTCGAACCGATAGTTAACATACGCCTACCGTCAATATTACTGTGTAACATTGTATAATCTAGCTTCGTAATGGTCGACCCACGCCCGACTACTCGGACGTAAATTGTAGGTACTTTAATTTCTACCGTTACCGTTACTGTTGCGATGACGAAATTTTATTTGCATCGCGCTAAATTTCGCCTATCAGGCACAATGATACCGTATGCAGGGGAATAACAAATTCTTTACACATCACACACTGAATTAATATTTTTTTAAGAAGATGCGATTGCACAGATCAGAGAGTTAGAAAGAAACTGCCATTTGTATAAGTATTCTGTATATTACAACAAAATCATGCGTTACAACATTACAAAATCTTCAATTCAATGAACAGCTCATGTATATATAATTGTTATTTGATGTACTTATAGAAAACATAATTACTTTTAGCCTTAAATATTTCATTATGACACTTTGCCATTGTCGATGTATGTATGTGTAAAATAGCATAAAATAATATTTTTTCATTATTGATGTAATCTTATGTAATTAATGAATTGAGTCTAACGCTCAAAGTGTAAAACCGATTGAGTAAATAGCGTTCGACCTCTGAGATCGATTTTATAAAATGTTGAATGCACACGTTGCAAACTAACAAAAATATTCAATATTCATGTGTAATTCAGGTTACACAGTGTAAATACCTCTTATTTTTAGCGGAGTACCTCGATGGAGGTGGAATTAGTGTAGAATTAAAATATGGTACAATAATTATATGTTTTCAACAGAAATTCAATTTTTTATTTGAATATTCCTTTTCGTAATTGCTGCCCAATTTTAATTTATAAAATAATAGTTCTCTTTTTCAATTTTATGAGGAACTCTTCGATTGATAACAACTTTAATCGTATAATCAAAGTTCCACTAAGAAATTAAAAGCCTAAGTTGTAAACATTTTATAAAAAAATAAATTATAAGCCTATTTAGAAGAAAAAAAAAATACTTTTAGCATGGCTCTTGAAGTTCGTGGCAAACTAAATAATAGCTTCGGGACAGCGACTTCTAGAAAAAAAAGCTATTTTCATTGCTTTTGTGTTTTTTGAAGTCGGATTCTATTTTTAGTAGCTATATGGTGCAGCCGGTTTGTTTTAGTTATTCTAGAAATTACCAATAATTATTTTAGCTCTCGACTATTATACAGGCTTAACGCCCGGCATCGTTGAGGCCTTTGGGCAGTGCTAAAATTGAATTGATCAAGTCCCCATTGCGCTTATACGTTTTATACTTAGTGTCTACTAGCTCATTTGTTTCAGTCACTATCCGCTGGCGTGCCACGTCATCCTCGTAGGCGTTAATCATCAAATGAATGTGCCGGATATACTGTAAACAAAATTGAAAACCGTTTTGTTAAACAAAATTCTTATAGCTAGAATCTTTGGGTGGGGATCGTGTTTTGCGGCAACAAGCACAAGCCCACATGCAGAACAAGACAACATAATTGCTGCAAATGCAATACAGTTACAAATATTTATCTTGTTGCAATGGATGAATTATCTAGGGTAGAGGGAACGGATACACATACAGTTTGTTGCAAAAACATCGAGCCATTTGATTTGCAACATTGGCGCTAGACGCTTGGCACGTAGTGTTTAGTTCCCTGGTCGAGAGGTCGTGTGCACCTTGACTACATACTTTCTTAAGATATTTATTTTTTAATTTGAGGAAATAACTTGGGCCCTCAAACGTTTCCATAAAGTGGTATAGTCAATTCTGGCCTCCTCATCGCGGTTCCTTGTATCGATTGGCACTGCTGCCTGCAGTGTCACGGTAACGAACGTAGGTACCTAATGATTGTTCCGTCGATTTAATGGCCGCAAAAGCTAAGGGGTAACTGCTCTATGTAACCTTCATACCCCGGTTATGAAGGTTCGAATCCCGCTTTCATCAGTTAGGATTAGTTCGGTTAGTTTTCACATTAAATTACTTAATAAATAGGCTTTATTATACCTACCGCTTGCCTAGAATTAATGAACGCAAGCAGGAAGCAGTCAAGCAGCCCATCTTAAATAGAAGTTACACTTTTATCTCTGGAATTTATATTTACAGTAACTAATAAATAACCACCTTAAACAGACTAAAAACTTAAACTATGATCTAAAATAAATAATAATTCATACCAAAAAAAATAAGTAGGTATTCCTCCGCATCACCATCATCCGGGAATGAGCTTAGAAGATTAGCTGCATTGTCACGTTGAATTTAGGTAAATGATTATTATTAGTCGAAAAAATATGCCAGGCCGCTGGTCACGCAAAGCGTCGATTAGTCTTCGATTTTTTTCTTAAACAGGAGGCGTGAACTGGAACCCCATGGTCCAAGCGTATCGAGCCCAAAAGTATAGTTACTTACGATTTAACTATATTTTGCGCTGTGTGGAGTTCGCTGCAGAAGCAGCGGCCGCACCTGCACAACCTACCGTACTGGGAAGATGCGATGGCGTTAGGGTGACGTCGCAAGTTGCCTGCCACACAAAGGGCCTACAAATAAATGTTATAACCAACCTTGTTGTTTTCTACGTAGGGTATTATTTCTGATAATTCTTCTTCATCAAATGATTCAATTTCTTGTTCCGCGGTGAAATCATTTGAGAACGCTTCACATGTCAGAATAAGTCCCAAGAAGAGAAAAACCGCGCGACGAACCACGGTTAACATTCTATAAGGCACAAAACAAGTTCCATTTAGAAATTAGTTAAAGTTGTATATAAACTTGAATGTATTCACTGTATTTTATATCAATCGCTCTAAAGTGCATTTTCTATTATCTTATATTAGGCACTCACACCTACAGGGCTGCGCTGAGCGTGATCTAATGACACGCCTCCAGCAGAGCAATATTATGTAAAGCACTTGAAAGTATCGATCATGCTTGAATCCAAATAAACATTTAACAATCAACCACAAGACCTTAAGCTTAAATTGATAAGGTAGGTTTACGTTATCAGTATCCGGTAAGCTGGCTTTGTTTAATATAATATATTGTATCCACTAGTTTAAGGCCCTTCATAAAACATATGCCGCAACCCGTGGGCGTTCTTGTATTATACGCCCTACAAGTTGCGCTTACAAACTTTAATATTTGCAATGATAATTTTCATTATAATTTTTAAATACGTATTAGCAGTTTCTTGCGGTTTCACTCGCGTCCCGAAGGATCTCCTATCCGTATCAGGATGTCGAAACTATTTTTGGAATCAGTCTAGTAATAAAACAGATTAAAACTTTTTCACTTTACAGTATTAGTGTTAAAACTCAAACTGAGTCGATTGTAGATACTGATCAATAGGTAAGTACTTCTACGTTACTACGAGTATAACATTTCAATATCACTAATCAAAATCATAAGATCTCCCCCTACCACTGTAAAAAGTTATAGAGATCAAATAAAAAAAAAGTTTCTCAGTACCTATTCGGACATCTGCATTCAAAATGCAACTAGATAATTAATTGGAATAGCAAAATACTATGTATTCTAACTTCGTTGGTAACTATATTGTTGTGACAAACTTAACTCACCTTAACTTTTAAATAATCCTTGAACTTTATTTAACACAACACTAACAGCGATTTGCGTGATAATTATATACGGGTAAGTTAGCGGTCCTGTATGGCAATGATGCAAATTGTACTTGATAGCGACCGTCTGCTTTTCGGAATGGTAATGGTGGAGTGCGTAGCTTCGGATAAATGGGAAAGCATGGTGGGCGGCAGGCCGGGGGGCGAAGTTGTTTTTCCAGGCAGGGCCGCGGGGCGCGCACTCGGGCGGAAGCGGAGCGACGGCCCACGGGGCGGTGCGGGAGACAGCTGAACCGCACTCGCAACCCTTCGCCGTACCTGTGCTTGTCAACTTAGCTTGCGTCATGTTTTATTTTTACTTAGCGATATTGGCATTAAATAGACAGTAGTAGTCCTACTTTTATTTTTAATAGGTTTGTAGATTATGAGGGTTGGTTACCTATACTCCATTTGGTATTTATGAAAGGTAAACAATCTGGATAGGAGATTTTACAGATATATACATATTTAACACAATATGTAATATAAGACCTTGAAGAATTAAGACCTGTAATGTAAACCCCTGAAGTACCTAATTGCTCAATTGATTCAGGGATCGTTGTTATTGTATTAACATTTATGTATTACTTTTTTTTTTAATGACATATCTATATGGCTTATCTTGAGATAAATATCTAAACTAATGGTGTATTATGTTTTGAACCGATTTGTAGTTTGCCTTTTGTGCTGCATGCATGTCGCAGGTTCGACTCCCAGATTGTTTTAGGTGAATTTCTAGGGATGGGAGGGATATATTGAACACCTGTGTACATATTTTATCATTCTATGTTTATATTATCGTTTGCCTAACTTTATTGTTTTCAGCTACATAGGACGTTTTATTTGTGTCGTCTTCTGGTGTAACCGAATACAGCCGAGAACCATTATTTTACATGGCAGAGTAATTTCATTTCTGAACATCCCAAAGGAACTCATTAGGACAAATGGTCACCCATCCATGGAATGACGATAATTTCAAGCATTGCTTAACCTTTGACTGATCGTCCAGATTGGCTTTTGTTTTTAATTTAGCCCGGACATGGCCTGGACTGGTACGTGACCAATCCAAGTCTTTATTAGATATTGTTTCACTTATTTACTTTATCTTATAAATAAGGGATGTGATTTGCTAGAGACGTGACGTGGTACCTGCAAATATTTGAACTTGGAGTAGGTCGTGATGGAAATATTGACGGGATTTAGGGTACTATGGTCCTACGATGGCTCATTAGTTACAATGTTACTTTTACAATAGGTAAATTTATTAAAAAAAAAAATTATATAACTACGTAATTAAAGAATATTACAACTGTCAAATAGACTTAAGTTCAAGGCAAAAAAGGAAGTTTCGGTAAATTAGTTATTCAAATTAATCTTTATAATGGGATATTATTAAGTTTTTTTTATCAGCTCTACATAATAACTAAGTAGTATTCTTAGATTCTTCTACAGATTAATGTTAGACCCTTATGATCTCGTACATTAACATTTTAATAAAAAAAGGTGTAACTATAGTTATAAACGGAATTTTATTTATTTTATTTTTAAACATTTTAGTTTATTATTCGAAATCTTCACTTAGTGCACGTAAATTGTGTAGATCCGAGCCATGACTGCAAATTCTCCAGTTGATGATTGACTGCTTCTCGTGAGGTACCCCCCAAACTGGTGTACTGTTCCACACTCGTCTCCCACGAGAAAATACTTTGAAGTTCTTCTTTCGATTTAAATTCTGGGCTACAAAAGAAATAAAAAAAAATATTTTAAGTAGAAAGTTAATCAAAGAATTAAAGGTTTAGGACTTAGAAACCACTGATGATAGTATGTTTAATAATTACCAAATTTTGTAGTATTCCTCGTAAGGCAAATTCTTGAGGTCCACGCCTAAGGTTGCTGCACGCCGTAAGATTGATCCAACGACATGGTGTGCTTGTCGAAATGGAAACCCGTTACGCACAAGCGTGTGGGCTATATCCGTCGCTAACATATCCGTGTCCAGACAACTTAATGCTTTCTTCTTATTTATCTAAAACGAGAAGGACATTGATTATCACTGTTATTATATTTTTATACAGGTTTAGAAAGAAATTTCGTTTTGTTAAGTAGGTATCTTACTTCCATGGTCGCAACGGTTCCAGCGGCAACTTTCAAACAATCTATCAAACGATCGTAAGCTCTGAACAGGAGCTCCTTATCTGACTGCAAATCTTTATTGTAAGTGCTGGGTAACCCCTTCATTACACAGCTGAAGCCAAATGCTTCTCCAAGAAGGAGTCCAGCGGCTCCACGAATCAGTTCCAATCCATCTGGGTTACGCTTTTGAGGCATCAAACTTGATCCAGTTGAAAATTGATCAGAAAAACGCACGAAGCCGAATTCCTGAGTACTATACACTATAAGATCGTCGGCCAATCTACTTAGATGCAGACCACATAACGAAGCCCAGTTAAAGAATTCCACTAAAAGAAAAAAATAAAATTATAGTGAAGACGTATAAAGAAGTAAACACTAAATAATTAGACTCGATATGAATTGTGTGTAAATCACTTTACCCAAATGATCTCTTGAGCTGACGGCAAACATCGAGTTAGGTGTTACATCTTCGAAGCCGAGAGATTCGGCTAGTCTCAACCTATCGATAGGCAGCGCACATCCTGCAATGGCTCCACTTCCCAATGGACATCGGGAAAGGCGACTCTTCTGTTCCTCCAGTCTTATTACATCATCGCGGAGCGCCCAAGCGTGACTGAAATAACATTCTATCAGATAGTGACAAAATAAATACTACGAGCTCGTATTTAACCAGAAACTCGGTTCAATACCTCAATAGAAAGTGACTCCAACGAACAGGTTGAGCTCGCTGCAGATGTGTATACCCAGGCGCGATTATATCTAGCTCGTTACTAGCCCGGTCAACCAGGACCTGCAAAGTTGGGCAACACGATTCGATCGATTATATTTTTTGAACTCAGTTAAAACTGTGGTTAAAACTACTACTTAATACATTACATGTAAACATATGTGACCAAAGAAAATTTACCGTTATCAATTCTTTGAGTGCAGTATGTAACTTGGGTAGTGAACCAAGCATCCACAGCCTGGTATCGGTAGCAGACTGGTCGTTTCGACTGCGAGCAGTGTGCAGACGCAGGGCAGCCACGCCTGCGCGTTCAAACAGTCGTCGCTCTACCACCGAGTGGATATCTTCTTCAGGATCCTTCAAACGCCCATTTTTTATAATTTCTTCTTCAACATCTTCTTCCACCTGCGAGTAATTTTATTACAATAGAGGGCAGGATATTAAGTAAGCCTGCCAGCCCCTCGTTGTGCCCGTGAACTGTTACCCACTCACGTTAAAAGTATAGACAGTAGTCTTAATAGTACCATATTAAGTCCATCCTGTATGGCTTTATTGTCTTCTTCAGTTAGGTGTCCACTTCTATGTAGTTCAGCAGCCCAACCACGACTGCCCTGAATATCCTCACGGAACAGTCGAGAGTCGACTGACAGAGAGTCGTTCAATCTCCGCAGCACCGACGAGGGTTCCTCTTCGAAGCATCCACCCCATAACTGATACCTATCCTAAAATAATATTTTTGTTAAATGTTTTGCTCTCCGGATAACACTGAAATACTACAGTTTAAATGCTGAAATTTATTTAACAATATTACGGTTTTTTTAACGCTCTACAGTTAAACAAACAAGATGCGTACTCACGGCCGACATTATCTTCAGGGAATGAATGCTAAGATAATAATTATTTATGAAAGGCGCGTGATAGATCTCAACAATAATAAATTATCTTTCCCGTATTCTCTTATCTGCATAGGTTAAAAGGTTATAAACAATCTAAATGTTTTCTTGTTGCCACTAAATCACATAATGCGCTTTTCTTTGTCTTACCTTATTCGAGAGATGTAGGAAGAAATTCGCCACTGTGATTTACAAATTCTTTCATTCGAAGTACCTACTAGACTGTGTAGGTGGTAGCATAAACGTACTCTTAGTCTGACGAACTGGTTATTTCTTGAGGCTGGATGAAACATTACCTACGTATTTCCATACCAATTTTTAGTCCAACAGATGTGACATAAAATCACAAAAGTATCTCGGGGTAACAGTACAGCGGGATCTTGGCAAAATTATAAATAACCAGTAGTGATGTTTATACATTTGAAAATTGTGTACCAGTGTCCTACATGGAGCGACTGCCTATCTGACCTCCTCAACCCAGTTACCTGGGTAATACGATACGATACCCCTTGGTAAGACTGATTGTCAGGCTTTCTGGCTTCTGACTACCCGTAACGACTGACAAAGAATTTCAAACGACAGCCGGAACCCACCAATTTAACGTGTCTTCTAAAACACGGTGTAAGTCGTCATGATGGTCCCACATCCACAGACCAACCACGCAAGGTAGGTATTGTGTAACCTTATGTTTAATCGATCCGTGCGGCTGTTACTTAGCCACAAGCTCCCCACGAGAATATTTTTTTTTTCTTGTTCTAGCACTCCACGCTTGGTCAATATTTAAATATTTTTATTTGTCCCTTTGTCCCATTGATTTTTTGTCTATCAAAAGTACTACGTTTCGTTTTTCCTTTATTTCGCTAGCAAAAACCAATACATTTGTTTGACATTCATTAATTTTTTTGACAGTAGATATGACATTATGACAAGTTGACAACGAAAATACTATACAATTGTATAACCTAAAAATGTATATTTCCAAGACAAATATATACTTATTTTAAACCTTCCCTCTAAGAATCTGTTAAACTTTGCATATTCTAAGAAAACTAATTTTACTTAATTATCCTGATAGTGTTGTTAACGTAGGAGGTAAACTGGATCTCACGTGGACTAATACACAATCAATATGTTCTGACTTATCATAAAAACTCATGAATAATAATAGTTGAAAATGGATAATAAAGAAGAAAACTCTGCCAAAGATGATGTGAATGTAACTAACGAACAGGACGAAAATAACTTCGTTCAATACACACTATTTGATATAACGATAGATTCAGGTCTGAAAGACGATGAAGGTAATGAAATTCCAAGACCTTTTACAAAAAACCAAATGCGTAAATGGCTGAAAAAAGTGAAATGGGAAAACCGTAAGGCAGAGAAAAGAGCAAAGGAGAAAGCTAGAGCTAAAGAAAGAAGGCGTGAGGCACGAGAAGCCAATATCGACCTAGGCCCGAACAGAAAAGCATTAAAGAAAATGAAGTTAGAAAGACCGAAAAAAAGTACTGCTGTAGTAATAGATCTAAGTTTTGATCACTTGATGATGGAAAAGGATAGGTTTAAAGTAATAAAACAAATTCTTCGTTGTTATTCAATAAATAGGAGATCAGAGACACCTGTCCAATTTCATATTACTAGTTTTGGAGAGAAGTCTAAGAGTGATATGTCTAGACATAATGGATATGAACATTGGGATGTAAGTTGGCTTTGTTTCATGTAGTCTTTTTCTATCATAACTAAACATGAATTGGTTTGTTGCACTTGGAAACCTTTAGAATCAACAAATTTATATAAAACTTAATAGTATTTCTGCTTCTTTTCAAGAAGTCCTACATTGCAAGAAATGCTTCATTCACGATGCTACATAGTTAACAGTATTCTGGGTTTTTATACTTCCCACCATATTCCATCTAAACTCTCCTATTGATATTTTTATTGATATACAAACTATTAAATCCATCTTGAGGAAGGCTGTAAGATTCATGCCTTGTCATTATGAGATGAGTCCCGTTCCCTGCCATAAAATAGTAATAAGGGGGATGATTTACCATTCATTCACCATCATTCGCAAGATCCTTCAAAAGATTTCAAGTACAAATTTTAATCCAACTTATACAAATAAAAGAGAATTAAGTTTTCCAACATTCTATATTATGCATAAACAATAATTTATTACAAGTTCAACAAAATATTAGTGTACACACTATTTTAAATTGTCTATTATAATTACTTATTATTTTTCATATTCAATATGAAAAAAATATATTTTGAATTATGTATACAAATTTGATCAACTGTTTTCAGATAAACTTCCATGAAGCACCATATCTTGAGATTTTTCCTAAAGACAAGATAGTTTACTTAACTAGTGAATCAGATAACATTATTGAACAATTTGAAGAAAACACTGCTTACATTATTGGTGGCTTAGTAGATCACAATAAACATAAGGTAAAGTCACTACTTTGAAAAAAATAATTTACACTCCTGGTTCTTCTGAATAAATAAATAAGTTACAATAAATAATTAATAAGTTAAATGCTAGACATAAAGTTATATATAATTCATTAACAAACAATAACAATGAGTGTTCTCTCCTCATAACTCGTGAATATATTTTCAGGGTCTTTGCTATAAAATAGCATTAGAACAAGGTATCAGACATGGACAACTACCATTAGATAAATACATTAATATGAAAACTAGGAAAGTGCTGACTATAGACCATGGTATTTAATTTTACTTTATTTGTTGAAACATTTCTTAATGAAATTAACTAAAAATTAAGTGTTAATAACGATATTATTGCTCGATTTCAGTATTTGAGATTGTGCTGAGGGTGTGTGAAGGAGTGCCATGGCAAGAGGCACTATTAAAAGTTTTGCCACTCAGGAAAGGTGCTTACATTTGTGACAATGTTAGTAATTCTAGTTCAGGCCTAGACATCTCAAGTAACAGTGAGGTATAAAATTAAGTTTATATTTATGATACTACAACAAAATGTATATTTGTTATGTATAATTCTTGTTATGTTTCTTCTGAAAAGAACAATAAACATTTTTTTTAAAGAACGTGAATCTATTATATCATATTTATCAATTGTTTACCAGAAACCCAATACTAGATTCAATATCTGCTGCTGTATTAATTATAATAAGCATTACATTTCATTCATAAATAATATCAGATTTTCTACCTCTTAGTATTTAATACTTTTAATATATTACTAGATAAAATTTAAATATCTGCCACCAATACAACAATGTTTTAATTGTCTCTATTTAACATACAAACACGCTCCAGAACAAAGATATTAATGCTGTCTTTATAATTGTTGTCATTCACATGGAAGATCTACGTCAATACACTACCTCCGCGGCTTTGCCCGCATGATGCGTTATGGTGTGTTGTCTATGAGTAGGTACGCGTTTGGTCTGATTACATGGCACTGATTATCCATTATACGGAGCCAATATATGGATAGTCAGTTCCACCACCTTTTGCGTGTTGCGCGTTTCACTTACGTAGGGAAAAATTTAAGGTGCAGATGGATTTTTTCTTAGGTCATTTTTGTCTGATAATATCGTAATATCTTCGGAATGTTAAAGTTTTGGTTCGACAAAATTCATTGATTAGAGGTAGGGACTTGACTTTTTTGAAACTTGAAAGTTCGTAATGAAGAGTTTCGCTTATTTTACATTGACCCTTTTAGACAGTTTTATTAAGTTTGCTCTGTATTTACCTAATGTATAGGTATGCTGCTTACACTTCGTACTTTCGTGAGATTTTTTATCACAGTTTTCAAATGCTTAAGTTATGCTTTTGTACAAAATTCTTAATTAGAGGTGCAACTACTTCAGGGTTATTTAAATGCACATGATGTGTGCCAGGAACAAAATGAAATTCGTACTTTTCATTAATTTGCTCTAATATTTCGCGCATTTCTATGGAGTAAGGGTCTGCCGAAAAGGGGGAGTCTATAGCTTTGACGTATAAAGTTGGACACTTTAGTCTTTTCACGAGTGCTTCTACAAATCTTCTGTCTTCTGGGTTAAATAACGTATATTTTAATCTGGAATCACGGGAGAAATAATACTTTGTTGGGTCTGATTTTGTCTGCTTCGCGCCTCTTTTAAGCAGATGGGGAACACTCTCTAACGAGACCGACTTTCTTGTTCCTAAATGCCATATTTTGATCATTTCTTCATATGTGTATGCAGGTGGTTCTTGGTTTAATCGTGTTTGTGCTATTAAACCCTTTTGTAAAGTTTTTGAAATTTTGTTCACTACTGAGTTTAAATCATAATCGTCATAAATAAGGCTATCTATTGCAATAAAAAATTCGACGTCATCTGGGAACACAGTTGCAAAACGCATGGAGGCTATTGCTCCCATGGAATGAGACATCAGGGAGACTTTGTCCATCTTGAAATATTCCTTTAAATATAGTATAATTCTAGGCAATTCCCATTGGTAGTACAGCATGCCTGAAAAAATATATAATGAAAATATATTTATTATATGTATGTATGTTGGATTTTTATGTCTGTCATGTCAAGAGGTAAAATGCTGAAAACGTAGGGCGTTAACTTGTTTTAATAAATTTAGGTTCCTATTTAAAAAGTTAAATGCCAACATCAGAATCAGATCGTGAAAAACGGCAATAAAAGTTATCATTACCAGGCGGGATCCACGAGGACAGCCCATGTCCAGGGAAGTCTAGAGCTAAGATAGGTCTATCTTTAATGATCATTGGTATTAAGGGGTCCCAGGTGCCCGCGTTGTCTTGCCAGCCGTGTAACGCCAGTATGGGCTGCTTGTCGCCACTGCCCCATAGTTTTCCTGAGATGTGACCGAACTTCACTGGAATCTGGATTTCTTTGATTGGTATCTGGTTGAAATACAATAAATATAAATACAAAATGTAATTTCAAAATTGGGTTATTTTGACTAGGTACAAATGAGTTTAAATGAGTCCTTATAAATGTCCACATTGCAAAACGTAGGTACTTATTTATATTTACGATCCTACATACGAAACCCTCGAAGGGCCAGTCTAAATAAGACTTGTGCAATTTTTTAACGAAAAGAATGTTATATATTTTAATTTGTTGTTTAATCTTTAGCTTTAGGTACTTAATATGTATCTATTGCATAATATGGAGGCTTTGTGGAACAAAATTTGTTATTAAGTATAATTAAAAAATAAAACTCACCTGAGTGTGCACTTTTTTACTGAGTATAGGCAAAGGCGACTTTAACGTCGTTCTATTAGAGTTCAATATTATTTCCGATAACAAGCGTTTGGCCATGGTTTAGTCTGCAAGTAGACCTTCAGATAAATTTAAGAACACACCTAAACGCAATAAATATTTTTCACAGTTTCGTTATAATACATGTGTTATGTTTAACTATTTATTCTAAACGATTAAATGCTAAATAATTACGAGCCGAAAGAGGTTAACTTTCATTGATTCACGAACTGTCACGAATCGTTACCGCGATAACAATTGTTGTTCTATCCAACGACACTATACACACGTTATACGTTAAGTATTCATTGAGAATATTTTTACTATATCATTTATGTAATTTTTGCACAAGAATTATAGAAATTTCACTAGAACTGCACAATTTATCGCAACGCAGTGACGCACCGCGTAAGAATAACATTGCCAAGGCCGGACTCAGTTTTATGTACGAATGAATGTTAGACATATTGGACTTTGCACTCGTAGAACTTTGTCCATTATATTCATTATTTACACGATTGAATCATGTTTGGAGTTTTTTTGTGTCTAATGGATTATACTTACCTATCTCGTTATTTGGATTAAAAAACCCTATTTTAAATGATTATATTTACTTATAATTTGATTTTAGTATGAAACATTTTTTAACCCCCTTTCGACGTTGTTAAGCTTTGGTACCCAATACCCATATCTAACTGTTTAAAGTATAACCTAAGTATTAAGTAGGTACTCACCGAGGGTTCCGTATCCATGATCATTATAGCTAGGTACATAAATGATTTAGGAATCGTTTTTTATAATGATTTTTATTAACATCGTCGTAAAAAATATAACACACCTAGGGTTTGAAATGTGCACATCAAGCTCTTCTCAGACTGTTAAAATTTATCTTTTTGATTTAAATAAAAATACTTAGGTGCCTATTGTTTTATTTCAAGGTTATTTATTTTTCTTTATTTATTCCTGGAAAGGACGATTAATGTTCTGAGAATCTGTGTAGGAACTAGGCAAACAGATTATATTCGCATTTTCGAAATAATGACCTCTGCTCTCTCCACGACGCCTTGCGTAGGAAACCATTCAAGTCGCCGGCAGCAACCCCTGGCAGTTTTTCGTTTTTGTTTGTTAATTTTTCATAATATAGGTATTAATATTTCCTGACCGCAACTACCTATTCGAATTACTCAGAAAGTAATCTGCAGCTTCTGAAAGTGCCTTGTTATTTATTTTGACAAGGATTAATACCACAGGTAGGTACAAATAATAGGCTCTTAACTTTAACCATAATTTTAATTAACTTTCAATTATACGAAAGTAGTCATAATAATTACTGTCTCGGAGTTTTTTGAAGGTATTTTTTGAATTATATGTAGAACATTTTATCTGTATAATGTGAGGTATCAACGGTTTTGGCAACTTACACCAAATGATGATATTTAGAACAAAGGAACAAAATAATGTGATACTTCGGTTCACTGTATTGCTATTTTCATGGATGTTTTCTTTTTGAAAATAAAATATAGTCTATGACCCTCACATATAACCTGAGTGTAGTGAGAAAGGTCTTGAACATGAATGTGGATGGATATAGAGAAAGGGGACGACCAAAGAAACGATGGATGGATTGCGTGAAAGTTGATATGGCTAAAAAGAATGTAACTTGTGAGATGACGGCAGATAGAAGAGTGTGGAAGAGAAAAACATGCTGCGCCGACCCCAAATAAAACTTGGGATAAGGGCAGGAGGATGATGATGATGATGTTATGTGAAACTTGTCTTATCTTACAATACAATAAGTAGCCATTTTATATTACACATTTAATTTATAATTTTGTATAAACTTTTCAATGATTGGTGCTACTCTTTCCGGATTATTTAAATGTACGTGATGTGTACCGGGTACAAAATGAAATTCATATTTATCATTTTGTTTTTGTAAAATATCGCGCATTTCAATTGAGAATTTGGAAGATGAAAATTGAGAGTCTATGGCCTTGATGTACAACATTGGACATTTTAGTCTTCTTACGAGTGCTTCAACCATTTTCTTATCTTCCGGAATAAGTAATACATACTTTACTCTTGGGTCCCGGGAAAAATAATATTTATTGGGATTTGTTTTAGATTGCTTAACCCCTCTTTTGAGTAGGTGCTGAACAGTCTCTAACGCTATGGAACCATTTGTTGCTATATTCCACGTTTTCGCTATTTCTTCCAAACTATACGTTGGCGGCTCTTTATCTATCCAATTCTCTGACATTAATCCTTTTTGCATTAATTTGGGATATATTTTGTCTACTAAAGTGTTTAAATCGTGACCTTCTAATATAAAACTATCAATTGCTATGTAAAAGTCGACATCGTCAGGAAACACGCATGCAAAACGCATCGCGGCTATGGCGCCCATTGAGTGTGACAATAACGACACTTTGTCCCACTTGAAGTACTCCTTGATATGTAAAATCAGTCGCGGCCAATCCCATTCATTATACGTGGTACCTGAAATGTAATAAATATTGGTTGTTATCGTGACTACAATTACCTACTTGGCATGTCTACCAAAAATATTGCTACAAATTATGAGATCATCTACCTGATATCCACGAGGACAGCCCATGTCCAGGGAAGTCCAGAGCTAAGATAGGTCTATCTTTAATGATCATTGGTATTAAGGGGTCCCAGGTGCCCGCGTTGTCTTGCCAGCCGTGTAACGCCAGTATGGGCTGCTTGTCGCCACTGCCCCATAGTTTTCCCGCTATGTGACCATAACTGACAGGGATTTGTATTTCTTTTGTTGGGATCTGTTAACACAGAATATTAAATTAATATTGTAGCTAAAGTCTATCGTTCACGATAATTGTTTCTAGTTTTTACACCTTCAAGATCTTAGGGTCATATAAATATTGTTGAGGATAAAGAACGATATAAACATAATTGAAGTGATTTTTATCATAACACGGATGTCAGTATTGTAAATCCAGTTCGTTGCAACTCTTCCGGGTATCATGTTTACATTGATAGATAATAAATATTACATTACTTTAGAAGAAAGCCTTTTAACAAAAGATGATCTTAGTACTCTTGCAAACGTACCTGAGTGTTTAGTTTTCTATAAACCGCAGATAGGGGTAACATTAACCGCGGCTTGTAAGTCTTCACCGCGGAGTGCACCAATTTAGCCATTTTCCTGCTCAAATATTCATGGGAAATTATTTCCTGTCTATTATGGCCACATCAATCAATCCTCTTTTTACATTAATGCCTTCAGAGATAGCGCATTGCCAAATTCGTGCTATATTTTATGAATATAATGTCAAACTGATTGGAGTTTGGCCTAATCGATTTTATAACATGAACGTTACTAGTAGAGGTATTGTACGTATCGATATCTTATCAAATTGTCTCGTGTGTTGTATTATGAATTTAAGGCTAACTATAATCTACACTTTTTAGGTAATTGACATAAAAACATGATGACGTGCAGTCACTGGAGTTTACACTTTGTACCCGATTGTTAACAGATTGTTAAATATTCATAAGAATTAGAGTAACTGCGCCCAACGAAACTTAAGTCCTATTAGTCCATTAGGCGTCTGCTCAAATCTAATCGTGTTTTGTTTTATAATACGTATGTATTGTAAAGGTACGACCCTTTCAATAATTCACTAATAGCAATGTATGCAACCTAGACACTAACTTCTAGAGAGCGATGTAATTAAAAGTATTTCCTTTTCGCTTATAAGTTTTATAAGAAATCAGTTGACTTTTTTGTAGTCAAAGGTCTTTAGTGTGAAAAGGGTTTTTGTCATGTCATGTGCGGCCTCGTGTCCTCGCGGCTAATGGCACAGTGTTGGGTGTTGGCTGCTGGCCTATATTTCATGTTTTATAGTGTCTTTCACTTCGACGCCCGTAATGTTATGTGGTAGACATGTGGCAGACAGCAAGTAGGTGAGGTGCTAGGTAGGGTGTAGGGTAGTAAAAGATCAATTTCAAATATTTGTTATTTCCTATAATATCGCCCAGTAGGTAAAAGAATCGTACGGTGTTATTTAGTATATTCATAGTAAAAACTATAAAGTTTTGGTAACTATGCGACACTATGCTTATATTCAAGGAGGTGCATGCATACTGTTTTTTTCAAGAAGTTTATTTATAAAAAATCGTTTTTTTGTAAACTAATATTAAGATTAGACTTAAATATAGGTATATGGTAATTATGTATTCCTTGCACTTTTACTTAATTTGATTAATTCATAACTTTGTCATATCATGAGCTCAAGTAAAAATCAAGGAATAAATAAGATCAGTTAAAGTGCTTACTCATCCATCTGCATAAGCGGTAGGACCATTTGCCTACATACCTATCAAAAATATCACAATAAAGTATCTAAACATTACCGTTCTAGAGCTAGAGCAGTCGAGTAAATAATATTAATTATAACTTAATTAAGTCTTATATCAGCACCCACGGAATATCTCATGATCAACCGGTTCTTTTTACGAAAAAGTCACCGTTCATAAGTTATGATGACTGCCGGTGAGTGTGGTTGGTGGTTGTTCGTGCTTCAGGTGGCAGGAGCACACAAGTCGAGTGGCAGGTCGGGTTCGGTGAGAGCGCGGCGCATGGCGTTGAGCAGGGAGCAGTGTCCCCGCGCGTCCAGGTCGAGCGCCCAAAGCGCGGCGCCGCGCGCACCCGAGTGCCGCGCCGCTGCGCCCGCGCGTCCCACGTCCGCACTGCTCAGGTAAGAGGCCCACTGCCTGCCATGTACGCTATATGTTCCCTCGGAAGTTCGACTCTCTTTCCATTGATGTGTTGCTAAACCGTCAGCGACCTGTCAGCATTAAAAAAATGCATTAATTTCCTAAATGATTTGGATAAATTCTAGGTTCAACTATCTAATGGCATAAATGTCTGAAATAGGTAAATTTTATCATTAACGTCTGTGCTTGCGAAACATATCTTACTATCTAATGCGGATACACGGTCTATAGCATAGCCCACATCATTATGCAATGTCACTTTACATCAGATACTGTGAAGTGAGTTGCTATCATTCTTATCTGTCGTACGCGCCGTGGCGTGATGATTTGCTATTATTATAATTCCTATACTTTTACAATGGCCTTGAACGTATAACGTGTCAAGAATCTAATTTTAAAGTAACAGCGAGTAAACGAATTAGGGAATATGGTTAGGTAAACAAACAGATCCCGTCTTTTTTCATTTCTACTAACCTCGTAGTATGCCAGGAAGCCAGGCACGCGGGTGTAGGGCCCGGGTTCGCCAGGACCGGTGACGGGCGCGCCTAGTGCAGGGCTGGCGGCACTGCGCAGATTGTAAGAGCGCGCGTACGCGGGCACGCCGAGGACAACCTGCCGCGGTGGTATTACGCTGGTCCAATATGTGAGGGAAGAGTTCTGTAAAGGAAGATCAAATATTACTATAATGGGCATGTAAAATTATGGTATTGTGTGTTGATATATGAGTTAGATATAACCCGAAAGGAAACAATTACTTTACTCGTACTACTAAATGACCCAGCAATAATAAGTTGCTGTAGGAATACTGACCAAACTATTGACTCCTGTAATAGGACTTGATTCGAGGGGTATCAAATGCGCCGTCTTTCCAGTAGATGATGCGTAATAGTCATTAGCTGCTATAGCGACCCAATCTAACTCTGACGCCAATACGTGAGGCTTGTATGCCAATTGAGCAATTTCTGGAGAAGCAGCCACCATGGCTGATAGCTCCAGACCTTGAGGACGTATAGTCCTTGACAATTCTAATAGAAGTTTGGCAAAGTTATCTCTTTCTTTGCTGTCCACTGTTGCATTTGTGCATGGAGTCTGAAATCAAATCATTGAATTAGTTAGAGGTCTATCTTGTTAGAGCTGTGAGATTCTTAATCAACGATCAACTTACTTGTTTACAACCCGGATATTGCCAAGCAATCTGTACACCATCAAAGTGCCATCTTTGCAAGAATTTCAATACTGAATCCACAAATGTCTTTCTGTTTTCTGGACTTGATACCATTTTATTCCATTTTCTACCTTCCGAGTTCATGAGTCCACCAGCACCAACAATAACTTTCACTCCTGTTTGGCGCAATTGAGTCAATTTGCCATAGAAATCTAGAAGAAGAAACATCATGTTACTTTACATTTTAGGAGCACAAACGGACATATTTAATTTTACAACTAGCTACAATTAGAGATGCATACCATTTTCAAGATCCAATTCTTTGTTTCCAGGTACTAAATTGAAGTTATTGCCATCAAGATATGCCCATGCGTAAATGATGTGAGTGCAGGCGGTGGGGTTTACTTGCTCCGGTCCGAAACTACCTTTGCCAGGCCTGGGGTAAAAAAAACAAGATTTTAATATTTTGTCCCAGAAGCTATAAACAGAAGATGACGTTACTGGAGATTTTAAAATTGTATCTGTAATTACCTATAGAAAGCCCAGTTAGTGAAGTAGCATCCTACAATGGGTTTTTCGTCTTGGATCTCTTCTGGTTCTATTCCAGCAAGTCGCAACGCTGCCTTCGTTTTACAACGAGCCTTCTCTGGCCAGTCACAGTGGTTCTATTGAAAAAAAAAACATTTATTAATTTTCGAAATTTCACTATAAATTAAGTTAATTTTATTGGGCATCGAATTAACCTTATTCCAGTGTAGTGGTGAAGGGCACTCCAGTTCCATCCAGTGACCATTGAGACATAGGTAATATTTACTGCATTTATTTTCGTCAGCCTTAAACACGTTTCCACTGCAAGAAGTTCCGGCAAGACTTGGACCCTGTCAAATTCAATTAATATTTTTATTATAACAATAATATTTGAAGCCTAGGCTTAAGATTCAGTGGTGTGAACATTACTTACACTAGTGTCTGTGTCTAAATCTGTGTCAGTGTCAGTATCAGTGTCGATATGGGAATCGGTATCAACTTCTTCAACAGGTGATACGGCTGGGATGTCCTCCGGTTCCACAATTTCAGATTCGGGTGTCACGCTTGGTACTACTGCAATGTCTGTATCAGTTTCTGCATTATCAGCTTGTACTGTCAACGAAAACAAACGACTATTAGTTTTTAATCATCATCAGTGCATCATTAACCATTTTATTAAGATCTTGGATAATTTAATTCTTCGATCATAATAAAAGTTAATATTAGCTATGATAATAGCAGGCAGCATTTGAAAATTACTGGATCATCATTCATATCTGAGACTTACGTTCTTCAAGCGAACATCTCGGCGGCGCCTCGAGACCACGAAGCACATGATTAATGGTAGCAAGAAGCGGCGACTTCCCACAGCCGCAGTTTCTGCCATTGAAGTCATCAAGGTCAAGAGACCATGCCATACTGCCTCCCAAGCCCATGGACCGGACATATTCCGCTTTGTGGCGCACCATGAAGTCATCGTCGAACGAAACCCATTGGTCGTCGAAGCTAGCGTAAGGGCCCATGCGGCCACCCGGGTCACGAGTCACCTTCCAGCCGTTCACTCTAATGCGGTCACAAATCTAGGAAAACATAGACGTATGTAAATAGTTGTGAAGGTAGCTGTAGACTCATTTTAATGTCGTAGTTAACTTGTTTGAAGATCAAAGTAGTAGATAAGACATTGAGTTACTGTTATGAGCAAAGATACAATATAGGAAAGGTGACAATAATGTGTGCAAATATAAAAACTCACTTCATAGAATGACAAGAAGCCTCTAGCTCTTGTCTCATCGCCAGCTTCTCCGCCCGCATAGGAAGGTGCTCCGAGGCCGGAGCCTGCGTTTTCTTCTAGCGAAAATGATTGACCGTAGAAAGGAATACCCAAAATTAATTTCTCAGGGGACGCTCCTTTGTCAATCCAGTAGTGTACTGTAAAGTTCTGTATGGAGAAAAAAAATGATATTTATTTGTATACAAATATCGCCTCGTACGTGTGTACGTAATTAGGTAATATTCACTAACCGTGTTCAAAGTTTTGTCGTCATCTCCATCGCTAGCGTACATTGGTGACACATGCCCGGTCTTCTTGTCCCATTGACCATGGTAGTCGTATGTCATTAGAGAAATCCAGTCCAGATTCTTGGACAGCGTTGCAACATCGTAACCTAAGAAAAAGAATTGATGGATTTAGTAAGCAATTTAGAAACACGAAGATATTCGCATGTACCTACTTGAAAAACGTAGTTAAGGTGACTTACCAGCATCAATGACTCGTTTACTGCCGGAGACAGCTGCCGACAGCGATAAGCCACGAGGCTTGAAGGCAGCGCGGAGTTCCTTGACGAGACTGGCAAAACCTTGCTTGTCGGAGCTTGGGCCTTTTTCACAGTTGACCTGGAACATATTGGTCATAAGTTTCCTGCTTATTCTGCCTGCTGACTAATCAAATATATTTTTTAATGGTATATTTGTAACACTTACTTGCCAGCACTTGGGGTATTCCCAGTCGAGGTCTAATCCATCGAATTCGTATTGTTCAATAAAATCTATAGCGTGGATTACGAACTTTCTGCGCGCTGAAGGACTGTTCACCATTCGCGAATACTTGTCACTTGCCGAGTCATCCCATCCACCCAGTCCAAGTACTACCTTGACACCATTTTCTTTAAGTGCCACTACCTTTTCGTAGAACTCTAAAAATTGTATACAAATATTCATTGTATGTTTTTAACTCCATTATTTTTGTGCTCTGCCACTACGAAGCTCAATAAATAGTGTGTATGCGTCTATAGTCGCAACAATTACTACCAAGGTCCTATAATGCGTTTCAATAATTTACTTACTGTTTTCGACATCCAACCAGATATCATGTGGTTTGATCACGAGGCGCTTAGTGTCGAGGACAGCAAAGGCGTACACAATGTGGGTACAAAGCGATGGATCAATGTCGCTTGGTGTGAACTTTCCTGGACCGGGTCTGAAAAAATGATAATGTTTTATTTAGACAAAGTAAATAAATCACCGTGATTGGAAAAATTCAAAACTCTGTTTAAAGTTTATAATTACCTGTACCAGGCCCAATTGGTGTAGTAGCAGACAACCTTGTAACGGTCTTCCAAAGCAGTACTCAGGGTAGTCACGGGTTTTTTAGTGGTTGTGACTACTGGCTGTATATGAGTGGTCAACTGAGTCGGTCTCTGCGTTGGCCTCTGAGTTGGTTTCGCGATGGGCTTTACTTGAATGTCATCCTCATCCGAGCCTTCATCTATTTCGTTTGGAGGCTCAATTATTTGGTCAGATACTATTGTTTCATCTTCGATGTTAGGATCCAGTAAGCCATTCTTGATAGCGTTTACAAGTGGATGCTTTCCTTGACCACATCTAGAAAATAATAGATTATAAATATTGCAAAGCACTTAAATAATCCTAAATAGTAACTAATCTTCTGAATTATATGTACCTATTTCTGAAATCGTCAAGATCGAGAGCCCAGACCATACCACCGCCGAGGTCGAGTGATTTAATGAAGTTAACTTTCTTCTTTATGATTTCAACGTCGTCGAACGAAACCCATTGGTTGCCCTTGTAGGCGTAAGGTCCCATACGCTGTTCAGGATCCTTAACAACCTTCCATCCGTTGTATCTGATGCGGTCGCAAATCTGTAGACAAGGAATGTAAAATATGATGTAACTGACTTTTATTTTATGCTTTCTAAGAAAATATTAGTAAAATTGACTCTGATGTCCGTACCTCATAATAGGAAACCATTCAAGTCGCCGGCAGCAACCCCTGGCAGTTTTTCGTTTTTGTTTGTTAATTTTTCATAATATAGGTATTAATATTTCCTGACCGCAACTACCTATTCGAATTACTCAGAAAGTAATCTGCAGCTTCTGAAAGTGCCTTGTTATTTATTTTGACAAGGATTAATACCACAGGTAGGTACAAATAATAGGCTCTTAACTTTAACCATAATTTTAATTAACTTTCAATTATACGAAAGTAGTCATAATAATTACTGTCTCGGAGTTTTTTGAAGGTATTTTTTGAATTATATGTAGAACATTTTATCTGTATAATGTGAGGTATCAACGGTTTTGGCAACTTACACCAAATGATGATATTTAGAACAAAGGAACAAAATAATGTGATACTTCGGTTCACTGTATTGCTATTTTCATGGATGTTTTCTTTTTGAAAATAAAATATAGTCTATGACCCTCACATATAACCTGAGTGTAGTGAGAAAGGTCTTGAACATGAATGTGGATGGATATAGAGAAAGGGGACGACCAAAGAAACGATGGATGGATTGCGTGAAAGTTGATATGGCTAAAAAGAATGTAACTTGTGAGATGACGGCAGATAGAAGAGTGTGGAAGAGAAAAACATGCTGCGCCGACCCCAAATAAAACTTGGGATAAGGGCAGGAGGATGATGATGATGATGTTATGTGAAACTTGTCTTATCTTACAATACAATAAGTAGCCATTTTATATTACACATTTAATTTATAATTTTGTATAAACTTTTCAATGATTGGTGCTACTCTTTCCGGATTATTTAAATGTACGTGATGTGTACCGGGTACAAAATGAAATTCATATTTATCATTTTGTTTTTGTAAAATATCGCGCATTTCAATTGAGAATTTGGAAGATGAAAATTGAGAGTCTATGGCCTTGATGTACAACATTGGACATTTTAGTCTTCTTACGAGTGCTTCAACCATTTTCTTATCTTCCGGAATAAGTAATACATACTTTACTCTTGGGTCCCGGGAAAAATAATATTTATTGGGATTTGTTTTAGATTGCTTAACCCCTCTTTTGAGTAGGTGCTGAACAGTCTCTAACGCTATGGAACCATTTGTTGCTATATTCCACGTTTTCGCTATTTCTTCCAAACTATACGTTGGCGGCTCTTTATCTATCCAATTCTCTGACATTAATCCTTTTTGCATTAATTTGGGATATATTTTGTCTACTAAAGTGTTTAAATCGTGACCTTCTAATATAAAACTATCAATTGCTATGTAAAAGTCGACATCGTCAGGAAACACGCATGCAAAACGCATCGCGGCTATGGCGCCCATTGAGTGTGACAATAACGACACTTTGTCCCACTTGAAGTACTCCTTGATATGTAAAATCAGTCGCGGCCAATCCCATTCATTATACGTGGTACCTGAAATGTAATAAATATTGGTTGTTATCGTGACTACAATTACCTACTTGGCATGTCTACCAAAAATATTGCTACAAATTATGAGATCATCTACCTGATATCCACGAGGACAGCCCATGTCCAGGGAAGTCCAGAGCTAAGATAGGTCTATCTTTAATGATCATTGGTATTAAGGGGTCCCAGGTGCCCGCGTTGTCTTGCCAGCCGTGTAACGCCAGTATGGGCTGCTTGTCGCCACTGCCCCATAGTTTTCCCGCTATGTGACCATAACTGACAGGGATTTGTATTTCTTTTGTTGGGATCTGTTAACACAGAATATTAAATTAATATTGTAGCTAAAGTCTATCGTTCACGATAATTGTTTCTAGTTTTTACACCTTCAAGATCTTAGGGTCATATAAATATTGTTGAGGATAAAGAACGATATAAACATAATTGAAGTGATTTTTATCATAACACGGATGTCAGTATTGTAAATCCAGTTCGTTGCAACTCTTCCGGGTATCATGTTTACATTGATAGATAATAAATATTACATTACTTTAGAAGAAAGCCTTTTAACAAAAGATGATCTTAGTACTCTTGCAAACGTACCTGAGTGTTTAGTTTTCTATAAACCGCAGATAGGGGTAACATTAACCGCGGCTTGTAAGTCTTCACCGCGGAGTGCACCAATTTAGCCATTTTCCTGCTCAAATATTCATGGGAAATTATTTCCTGTCTATTATGGCCACATCAATCAATCCTCTTTTTACATTAATGCCTTCAGAGATAGCGCATTGCCAAATTCGTGCTATATTTTATGAATATAATGTCAAACTGATTGGAGTTTGGCCTAATCGATTTTATAACATGAACGTTACTAGTAGAGGTATTGTACGTATCGATATCTTATCAAATTGTCTCGTGTGTTGTATTATGAATTTAAGGCTAACTATAATCTACACTTTTTAGGTAATTGACATAAAAACATGATGACGTGCAGTCACTGGAGTTTACACTTTGTACCCGATTGTTAACAGATTGTTAAATATTCATAAGAATTAGAGTAACTGCGCCCAACGAAACTTAAGTCCTATTAGTCCATTAGGCGTCTGCTCAAATCTAATCGTGTTTTGTTTTATAATACGTATGTATTGTAAAGGTACGACCCTTTCAATAATTCACTAATAGCAATGTATGCAACCTAGACACTAACTTCTAGAGAGCGATGTAATTAAAAGTATTTCCTTTTCGCTTATAAGTTTTATAAGAAATCAGTTGACTTTTTTGTAGTCAAAGGTCTTTAGTGTGAAAAGGGTTTTTGTCATGTCATGTGCGGCCTCGTGTCCTCGCGGCTAATGGCACAGTGTTGGGTGTTGGCTGCTGGCCTATATTTCATGTTTTATAGTGTCTTTCACTTCGACGCCCGTAATGTTATGTGGTAGACATGTGGCAGACAGCAAGTAGGTGAGGTGCTAGGTAGGGTGTAGGGTAGTAAAAGATCAATTTCAAATATTTGTTATTTCCTATAATATCGCCCAGTAGGTAAAAGAATCGTACGGTGTTATTTAGTATATTCATAGTAAAAACTATAAAGTTTTGGTAACTATGCGACACTATGCTTATATTCAAGGAGGTGCATGCATACTGTTTTTTTCAAGAAGTTTATTTATAAAAAATCGTTTTTTTGTAAACTAATATTAAGATTAGACTTAAATATAGGTATATGGTAATTATGTATTCCTTGCACTTTTACTTAATTTGATTAATTCATAACTTTGTCATATCATGAGCTCAAGTAAAAATCAAGGAATAAATAAGATCAGTTAAAGTGCTTACTCATCCATCTGCATAAGCGGTAGGACCATTTGCCTACATACCTATCAAAAATATCACAATAAAGTATCTAAACATTACCGTTCTAGAGCTAGAGCAGTCGAGTAAATAATATTAATTATAACTTAATTAAGTCTTATATCAGCACCCACGGAATATCTCATGATCAACCGGTTCTTTTTACGAAAAAGTCACCGTTCATAAGTTATGATGACTGCCGGTGAGTGTGGTTGGTGGTTGTTCGTGCTTCAGGTGGCAGGAGCACACAAGTCGAGTGGCAGGTCGGGTTCGGTGAGAGCGCGGCGCATGGCGTTGAGCAGGGAGCAGTGTCCCCGCGCGTCCAGGTCGAGCGCCCAAAGCGCGGCGCCGCGCGCACCCGAGTGCCGCGCCGCTGCGCCCGCGCGTCCCACGTCCGCACTGCTCAGGTAAGAGGCCCACTGCCTGCCATGTACGCTATATGTTCCCTCGGAAGTTCGACTCTCTTTCCATTGATGTGTTGCTAAACCGTCAGCGACCTGTCAGCATTAAAAAAATGCATTAATTTCCTAAATGATTTGGATAAATTCTAGGTTCAACTATCTAATGGCATAAATGTCTGAAATAGGTAAATTTTATCATTAACGTCTGTGCTTGCGAAACATATCTTACTATCTAATGCGGATACACGGTCTATAGCATAGCCCACATCATTATGCAATGTCACTTTACATCAGATACTGTGAAGTGAGTTGCTATCATTCTTATCTGTCGTACGCGCCGTGGCGTGATGATTTGCTATTATTATAATTCCTATACTTTTACAATGGCCTTGAACGTATAACGTGTCAAGAATCTAATTTTAAAGTAACAGCGAGTAAACGAATTAGGGAATATGGTTAGGTAAACAAACAGATCCCGTCTTTTTTCATTTCTACTAACCTCGTAGTATGCCAGGAAGCCAGGCACGCGGGTGTAGGGCCCGGGTTCGCCAGGACCGGTGACGGGCGCGCCTAGTGCAGGGCTGGCGGCACTGCGCAGATTGTAAGAGCGCGCGTACGCGGGCACGCCGAGGACAACCTGCCGCGGTGGTATTACGCTGGTCCAATATGTGAGGGAAGAGTTCTGTAAAGGAAGATCAAATATTACTATAATGGGCATGTAAAATTATGGTATTGTGTGTTGATATATGAGTTAGATATAACCCGAAAGGAAACAATTACTTTACTCGTACTACTAAATGACCCAGCAATAATAAGTTGCTGTAGGAATACTGACCAAACTATTGACTCCTGTAATAGGACTTGATTCGAGGGGTATCAAATGCGCCGTCTTTCCAGTAGATGATGCGTAATAGTCATTAGCTGCTATAGCGACCCAATCTAACTCTGACGCCAATACGTGAGGCTTGTATGCCAATTGAGCAATTTCTGGAGAAGCAGCCACCATGGCTGATAGCTCCAGACCTTGAGGACGTATAGTCCTTGACAATTCTAATAGAAGTTTGGCAAAGTTATCTCTTTCTTTGCTGTCCACTGTTGCATTTGTGCATGGAGTCTGAAATCAAATCATTGAATTAGTTAGAGGTCTATCTTGTTAGAGCTGTGAGATTCTTAATCAACGATCAACTTACTTGTTTACAACCCGGATATTGCCAAGCAATCTGTACACCATCAAAGTGCCATCTTTGCAAGAATTTCAATACTGAATCCACAAATGTCTTTCTGTTTTCTGGACTTGATACCATTTTATTCCATTTTCTACCTTCCGAGTTCATGAGTCCACCAGCACCAACAATAACTTTCACTCCTGTTTGGCGCAATTGAGTCAATTTGCCATAGAAATCTAGAAGAAGAAACATCATGTTACTTTACATTTTAGGAGCACAAACGGACATATTTAATTTTACAACTAGCTACAATTAGAGATGCATACCATTTTCAAGATCCAATTCTTTGTTTCCAGGTACTAAATTGAAGTTATTGCCATCAAGATATGCCCATGCGTAAATGATGTGAGTGCAGGCGGTGGGGTTTACTTGCTCCGGTCCGAAACTACCTTTGCCAGGCCTGGGGTAAAAAAAACAAGATTTTAATATTTTGTCCCAGAAGCTATAAACAGAAGATGACGTTACTGGAGATTTTAAAATTGTATCTGTAATTACCTATAGAAAGCCCAGTTAGTGAAGTAGCATCCTACAATGGGTTTTTCGTCTTGGATCTCTTCTGGTTCTATTCCAGCAAGTCGCAACGCTGCCTTCGTTTTACAACGAGCCTTCTCTGGCCAGTCACAGTGGTTCTATTGAAAAAAAAAACATTTATTAATTTTCGAAATTTCACTATAAATTAAGTTAATTTTATTGGGCATCGAATTAACCTTATTCCAGTGTAGTGGTGAAGGGCACTCCAGTTCCATCCAGTGACCATTGAGACATAGGTAATATTTACTGCATTTATTTTCGTCAGCCTTAAACACGTTTCCACTGCAAGAAGTTCCGGCAAGACTTGGACCCTGTCAAATTCAATTAATATTTTTATTATAACAATAATATTTGAAGCCTAGGCTTAAGATTCAGTGGTGTGAACATTACTTACACTAGTGTCTGTGTCTAAATCTGTGTCAGTGTCAGTATCAGTGTCGATATGGGAATCGGTATCAACTTCTTCAACAGGTGATACGGCTGGGATGTCCTCCGGTTCCACAATTTCAGATTCGGGTGTCACGCTTGGTACTACTGCAATGTCTGTATCAGTTTCTGCATTATCAGCTTGTACTGTCAACGAAAACAAACGACTATTAGTTTTTAATCATCATCAGTGCATCATTAACCATTTTATTAAGATCTTGGATAATTTAATTCTTCGATCATAATAAAAGTTAATATTAGCTATGATAATAGCAGGCAGCATTTGAAAATTACTGGATCATCATTCATATCTGAGACTTACGTTCTTCAAGCGAACATCTCGGCGGCGCCTCGAGACCACGAAGCACATGATTAATGGTAGCAAGAAGCGGCGACTTCCCACAGCCGCAGTTTCTGCCATTGAAGTCATCAAGGTCAAGAGACCATGCCATACTGCCTCCCAAGCCCATGGACCGGACATATTCCGCTTTGTGGCGCACCATGAAGTCATCGTCGAACGAAACCCATTGGTCGTCGAAGCTAGCGTAAGGGCCCATGCGGCCACCCGGGTCACGAGTCACCTTCCAGCCGTTCACTCTAATGCGGTCACAAATCTAGGAAAACATAGACGTATGTAAATAGTTGTGAAGGTAGCTGTAGACTCATTTTAATGTCGTAGTTAACTTGTTTGAAGATCAAAGTAGTAGATAAGACATTGAGTTACTGTTATGAGCAAAGATACAATATAGGAAAGGTGACAATAATGTGTGCAAATATAAAAACTCACTTCATAGAATGACAAGAAGCCTCTAGCTCTTGTCTCATCGCCAGCTTCTCCGCCCGCATAGGAAGGTGCTCCGAGGCCGGAGCCTGCGTTTTCTTCTAGCGAAAATGATTGACCGTAGAAAGGAATACCCAAAATTAATTTCTCAGGGGACGCTCCTTTGTCAATCCAGTAGTGTACTGTAAAGTTCTGTATGGAGAAAAAAAATGATATTTATTTGTATACAAATATCGCCTCGTACGTGTGTACGTAATTAGGTAATATTCACTAACCGTGTTCAAAGTTTTGTCGTCATCTCCATCGCTAGCGTACATTGGTGACACATGCCCGGTCTTCTTGTCCCATTGACCATGGTAGTCGTATGTCATTAGAGAAATCCAGTCCAGATTCTTGGACAGCGTTGCAACATCGTAACCTAAGAAAAAGAATTGATGGATTTAGTAAGCAATTTAGAAACACGAAGATATTCGCATGTACCTACTTGAAAAACGTAGTTAAGGTGACTTACCAGCATCAATGACTCGTTTACTGCCGGAGACAGCTGCCGACAGCGATAAGCCACGAGGCTTGAAGGCAGCGCGGAGTTCCTTGACGAGACTGGCAAAACCTTGCTTGTCGGAGCTTGGGCCTTTTTCACAGTTGACCTGGAACATATTGGTCATAAGTTTCCTGCTTATTCTGCCTGCTGACTAATCAAATATATTTTTTAATGGTATATTTGTAACACTTACTTGCCAGCACTTGGGGTATTCCCAGTCGAGGTCTAATCCATCGAATTCGTATTGTTCAATAAAATCTATAGCGTGGATTACGAACTTTCTGCGCGCTGAAGGACTGTTCACCATTCGCGAATACTTGTCACTTGCCGAGTCATCCCATCCACCCAGTCCAAGTACTACCTTGACACCATTTTCTTTAAGTGCCACTACCTTTTCGTAGAACTCTAAAAATTGTATACAAATATTCATTGTATGTTTTTAACTCCATTATTTTTGTGCTCTGCCACTACGAAGCTCAATAAATAGTGTGTATGCGTCTATAGTCGCAACAATTACTACCAAGGTCCTATAATGCGTTTCAATAATTTACTTACTGTTTTCGACATCCAACCAGATATCATGTGGTTTGATCACGAGGCGCTTAGTGTCGAGGACAGCAAAGGCGTACACAATGTGGGTACAAAGCGATGGATCAATGTCGCTTGGTGTGAACTTTCCTGGACCGGGTCTGAAAAAATGATAATGTTTTATTTAGACAAAGTAAATAAATCACCGTGATTGGAAAAATTCAAAACTCTGTTTAAAGTTTATAATTACCTGTACCAGGCCCAATTGGTGTAGTAGCAGACAACCTTGTAACGGTCTTCCAAAGCAGTACTCAGGGTAGTCACGGGTTTTTTAGTGGTTGTGACTACTGGCTGTATATGAGTGGTCAACTGAGTCGGTCTCTGCGTTGGCCTCTGAGTTGGTTTCGCGATGGGCTTTACTTGAATGTCATCCTCATCCGAGCCTTCATCTATTTCGTTTGGAGGCTCAATTATTTGGTCAGATACTATTGTTTCATCTTCGATGTTAGGATCCAGTAAGCCATTCTTGATAGCGTTTACAAGTGGATGCTTTCCTTGACCACATCTAGAAAATAATAGATTATAAATATTGCAAAGCACTTAAATAATCCTAAATAGTAACTAATCTTCTGAATTATATGTACCTATTTCTGAAATCGTCAAGATCGAGAGCCCAGACCATACCACCGCCGAGGTCGAGTGATTTAATGAAGTTAACTTTCTTCTTTATGATTTCAACGTCGTCGAACGAAACCCATTGGTTGCCCTTGTAGGCGTAAGGTCCCATACGCTGTTCAGGATCCTTAACAACCTTCCATCCGTTGTATCTGATGCGGTCGCAAATCTGTAGACAAGGAATGTAAAATATGATGTAACTGACTTTTATTTTATGCTTTCTAAGAAAATATTAGTAAAATTGACTCTGATGTCCGTACCTCATAATAAGACAAAAAGCCTTTAGCCCTAGTATATTCGCCGGCTTCGCCTCCTGCTGAAGCTGGAGCGTTCAAGCCAGTAGCTTCATTGCCCGCGCTGAGGTATTGTGGCGAATCATTGTCTTCACCTAAAGTGAACGTTTGTCCATACATTGGCATACCCATGACAAGCTTCTTCGCCGGTGCTCCCTTAGCCATCCAGTAATGGATTGTGTAGTTCTGGAATAAAATATAAAGTTTTATATAATTTTAGATTTAAGATAACATTTCACATTTTTTTATCTGTTCGTCAAGGTGGCTCGAATTAAATATTGGACTACAGTACTTGCAACTGCACGCTTACAGTAAACTATAGATTATCAAAAGAAGATTTTAGTGATGGTTCCTACCGCATTGAAGTAAGTAGTGCCGTCTTCAGGGTGGTAGTACAAAGGTGCGACATGTCCAGTCCTCTTGTCCCACTGTCCGTGGTAGTCATACGTCATGACGGCAATCCAGTCGAGATGGCGCGCCAGTACGGGCACATCGTAGCCCGCGTCAATCACCTTCTTGTTGGGCGATACAGCCGCCGAGAGAAGCAGGCCTTTAGGTTTAAACACAGCTGATAATTCAAGTACGAGATCAGCGAAACCTTCCTTGTCAGAGTCTGGGCCCTTTGAGCAGTCAACCTGGAATATAAGGATATTTAATTGGATAAGCTATTTAAATGTAGGTTTGACTTATTTTTATCTGCTTATCCCAATATGTGTGCCAACTTTAATCTGGCTGAGTCCTTGAATGCATTAAATTGCTCACGAATGAGAATAGGGCTTGCATGCGATGTGATTACTGTAACAATTCTGACTAATGACAATTTAAAGTAGTAAGACTTAGATTATGTAATATTAACATGTATAATAAGAAAAGTACAATATATGCAGTTTCCAAGTCGTTAGATAAATATCTTACCTGCCAACACTTGGGGTATTCCCAATCGAGGTCTAATCCATCGAAACTGTATTTCTCGAGGAATTGCACTACGTGTGTGACAAATCGGGCGCGAGCTGCTGGGTCATTGACCAACTTGGAGTATTTGTCACCTGCCGAGTCATTCCAGCCGCCAATAGCTAGCGATACCTTTATACCGTAACGCTTATATGCCACAACCTTTTCATAGAATCCTGAAATGAATTTAAATATAAAAATACCCTTTTAAGACATTTTAACGACAATATTGTTACTTTTATCAAACTTACCATTGTCGTAGTCCGACCAAGAGTCATGAGCCATAATAAGTCCTTCATCGCCGAGAACAGCGAATCCATACACGATATGTGTGCAAAGACTTGGGTCGATATCCTCTGGACTATACTTGCCGATACCAGGGCGGTACCAAGACCAATTGGTGTAGTAACACACCAGTTTATAGCGAGCTGGAAAATAATTGACGTCAAGTTATTGTGCTTAGAAAAAGAACATTTTGTGCATTTAAATTACTTTATTTATACAGTCTTTGGTATTATCAACAAAACCTACAGTTTAGGAGGGCTGGTTTGGAGCTTATATCGGCTTGTGTTCCGCTTGACGGTAAAGCTATTGGCTTAACTGGTTCATTTCCATGTTCATGGATGTGTTCATGTTCCGGCATCGCGACTGCAATATCATCCATTTCAAGAGGTCGAGATGTAGTTGTTGTTGTTGTGGTAGTGGTGGTGGTAGGCGGACTGGATTTACGTTTACACTTGGCGTTTTTGGGCCAGTCGCAAATTTGTTTCTCCTGTAAATCATAAATTAGGTTACACCCAGAGTCCTATACTAGTATCATGGCTTTAAATGCTCAAAGTGGATATTTGTCGAAATTACCTGATTCCAATGTAAACCAGCACTGCAGGCAAATTCTTGGAATGTACCAAACAAGCAGTGCAAGTAACGTGTGCAGTCTGATGGCAATTGGGCGTATGCCCCGCTTTCACAGTATTCTGTAGGATTAAAAATAATAAAAATACCATAAGATAAAAATACCTTTGTAAGAGTTACTAATTAGCCTGTTAGAAAAGAAGAGGTCAGTGTTTGTTTTACTAAGAGCATGTAGCGGGTGAAACATATATTACAAAGAGGGTGTATAAATAAGAGTATAAGTGAGGATGGATGGAGAGTAAGAGGTAAAGAATAATGGATAGATTGCATAAAATTACTTAAAATGAAATAGAGTGAATGTTAGTATGGCTCTTGCCAGTGTGGAACAGAAGCGAATAACATTATAATTATTGCGTCGACTCCGAATAAATTAAAAGACAGGAAGACGAAGAATTTGCCTTGTTATTATGTTAACATAAGTTGTGACTTTGCTTACTCGGAGGTGCTTCATTGAGCTGCTGCATGACAGTAGACTGTGAATTACTCGAGTCCATGTCGTGAGAATCACTCTGTCTCTTGTCGGAGCAAGATGACGCGGTGGGGAAGTCGCACTGGGAGTGGTCAGGCCGCCAAACGAGGCCGGGCGCGCAGCTCTGAGCTATCAGCACGCCGTTCACGCACACGTAAAACTTCTCGCATTTCGGATGTGCGTGGTAGGTGCCAGTGTTGCAGCCCTATAACAAACAGAATAAATATGAGATGAAGCTGGCACCATGTTCAAAGAATTACAGAGCAAAATCACCTACAGCGGATCATCCAGAGTAACCAGAATTATGCGGTGAAGCAACTAAAGATATAGAATCAGGTACACATTACACAAAACATAAGGCATTTTAGGTTTCGGTATATGATTGATATTTAATTTTATGATATTGATAGATTTATGAGATATTTCAGATAAGCAAAGTTAAATGACAAGACGTGTCTCGTACGTGTTCAACTCACAGTACATTTGATCGAAAATCTTACCTTTCCGGGAACTTGGGCTTCATCAGCGAGAGGTCTCTTAGTAGTTGTAGGCCGAGTGGGTCTGGGTGTGATAGGACGTCTGGTTGTCGTGGTGGTCGTGGTGGTTGTAGTGGTGGTCGTCGGTGGTAGCGGGGACTTAGACGGTTTGCCGACTGTTTGAATAAGAATATTATTTATGCTTAGTATGTCAATAAGTACGTGATTTTTTTTTTACAACCATGAATATGTATGTACGACGGTTCCTTCGTATCAACAAACAACGCTTATATTTTTGTGTAAAGTCATCTTTCTAACAGAACAAAGAGTGTTAATCCATCTGAAATGTTAATATTAACAGACTATGAATACGAGAGTGTTTCTTTACCTTCACACATGGCAAATTCGACCCAGTCACAGCGTCGGGTCCTCCTATCCCAGTGGAGACCAGGTGGGCACAGTTGCTTGCGCCAGCGACCGCCAACGCAAAGCAAGTACGAGTCGCAGGTCTGCGCGGGCGCATGCATGTCTTTGCCGCCGCACGCTCCGTCTTCAGTTGGAGACCCAGATGAAGGAGCTATTAAAAAAAACATTATAATAATAGATAATCGAATTTCCTCAGAATAGAAATGAATAAGAATTAAGAACCATCCATATTGGGGAATGTTAAATACCTTTCGTTGTTGTTGTTGTTGAAGTAGTTGCAGGTTTGCTTGGTCGTGTTGGTTTTGGAGCTGCCGTCGTAGATTTTGGCACTATAATGTAAATGATATATGTATAGTTATTAAAAGCCTCGAGTAGAACTACTAATAGCCGAAGGTTTTAATGCTATTAGATTAAGGAGAAAATTTCTTACCTTCGCACTTAGCGTATTTAGGCCAGTCGCAATGTTTCTGGCCATTGCTCCAGTGTAAGCCAGGAGCGCAGTGCTGCATGTGCCATACGCTGCCGTCACAGTGTAGGTATGCATTGCAATCACCAGGTACTGGGTTGTATTGTTCGCCAACACACGGCTTGCCGTCTGAAGGGCTGTCTGAGTCTGGGAATAGATATTGTAAATTTAGATAGCGTCTTTGTGTTTATCTACAAACAAAGTCAACTGTTTTCCAGTGATAGTACTCGTAAGCAGCAACGTCATCTTTTTGTCTATACGTCTGTCACAATTCAAGAGTGATTCCAAAATTCGCTGTTTTGCTGCGTATGTCCTATGTTCCTTTGTGTGTGTGTGTGTGTGTGATGAATTAAATGACTGTTAATTACCGGACTGGACTGGCGTAGTGGAAGGTTTCGTGGTGGGTCGCTTCGTTGTAGTGGTAGTGGTAGTTGTTGTTACAGGCCGAGGCGGAGGACGCGATGCTATTGGTGCGAGTGTTGTTGTTGCTGTGCTAGCGGCACTGCTTGAAGTTTCTGAAAGATTCCTTACATTAATCTATACGTCATTAATGAAAATTCGCGTTTAAATATTTAGCACCTACTGAACAGCTGGTAAGTTTTACTATTATCTCTATCCATGCAGAGGAGGAGTTTATAATGCACAAGTTAAGTGTTTTTTTTCTTATGATACAGTGAAGAACATCTATCACTTTCAGTCGTTAGTAAGCTTAACAATAAAAAAGTTCTTATTACATACCAGTACACTTAGCAAAGCTAGGCCAGTCGCATCTATTGACAGCGGCAGCCCAGTGCAAGCCGGGCGCACAGCGGTGCTTGCGCCACGCGCCTCCCTCGCACTGCAGATAACCTTCACAGTCGCCGGATGCTGCGTGGTACTCGCCAGCATTGCAAGATGAGCCTTCTAATGTGCCTGTAATTGAATCATATCATCAGGTTATACATTCAATGATGATACATGCATGTTAAAACGCCTGGAAGGAATAATAAAAAAATATTGTTTCGGGATTATCGATCTCAGGTTTGGCATTCAAAGCCATAATGATAAAGCCTATATTTTAGGTTTGTTTATTAAAACCGTTGAATAAAAGCTAACTCGTATAATTAAGAGAAGTAAAAGCATTGGTCACCATAATTATTGAATACGGCGCGGCGTTTTGGCCATTCTAGACCTGAGTCTGAGTTGCATCATGCAGTGATACAACTCAGACTACACGACTACCTAATTAACAAGGAAAATGTAAAGTGTATAAATAACGCACCAGAATCAGCAGGTGGCTTTTTAGTGGTCGTAGGACGCTTTGTGGTGGTAGGTCGTTTCGTAGTTGTAGTAGAAGTAGTTGTGGTCATAGGAGTAGTAGCTGCGGGCCACCAGGTCTGAGCGGTGCTCGGAGTGGTGCTGGATGGGTTCCAACCCGGCCAGGTGGTGGACGTTTGGTCATGGTGGTGATGATCGTGGCTGCCACCTCCGAGAGAACCTGAAATAGGACAGGTAGTATTACGAATTTTGTATTTGACTTAATACATACATTATAACTTATGTCATCAAACTTTGAAAAAAATAATTTATGTAATTAATTTGTTTAATTAAGAAATACTTATTGTACTTAATCTTTTTAAATGAAATACTTTTTATCAATCCAGCATGCCAGAGGTTTTGAAATATTTAATTTGTTTATGTAATAATTGAATCTTATTGTAAAAAACTATAAGAAAATAAATTCTTTAAACCGACATATAAGCTGTTCCTCTAGGTTTCACGCGCGTCTCGAAGGAACTACTACTCGCACCTTTATAAGAATGTGTTACATGTACGTGAATCTGTTATGTACGCCTTTAACTGAAAGAGTGACGATCCACGGCACGCATCACGTTTACACTTGTTCTACCATAAGCACATGGATAAAAGGTTGCCTGTTTGTTATTCCGATAACAATAACAAACAAATGTTTGTAAGGATTTATGGGTCAGATACCATAAATATACAGATACCATACAATACTTCCATAAAACAATTCGCATGTATAATTTTAGTAGGCTTGTGTGATGTGGTCGAACTTACCATCAGACTCGACAGTGGTAGTAGTAGGCGGTGACGGTGTAACAGGTTCAGGTGGTCTCTCGCAAGCAGTTGTCGGTGGCGAAGGTACACTTCTGCCGAGGGCTCGACCAGCTGCACGAAGTAAGGGCGATGGTTCCGCGCAGCAACGGTTGCTGAAGTCATCCAAATCTATCGCCCATGCGGTGACACCACCCATCCCTTGGCGTAAGGCCCATTCCACCTACACAAGGATAACAGATTAATTATGCTTTGTCACTTGAATAGCCTATTTTAGAATTTTTCTAAAGGAAAAGTATTCAGAAATTAACTTCCAATAAATTACAATTTTTCATGTCAATTTGTCATGAAGTTATTTCGAATCAATAAAAAGATGACCTTAATTGAGTTCAAACTGCGGTTTGGATTTTAATTGAATAGCATTCGAATTAGTCCGAACCATTAAAATGCAACGGTTAGTTTATGGAAGCAAGAAAAATAAATTTATTGCACAACGAACCTTTTCGGTGATAGACTTGGGGTCATCGTATCCTGCCCATTGATTGTCGGAATATGTGTAAGGCCCTGCATTTTCCTGTCTGCCTGTCTTCCATCTCAGGTTCTTCACTAATTATAAGAAAAACATTTAATATTATTAGCAGAAACCTGAACCTCTGAATGGTTTGGTATTCACTCAATTAAACAAAACACAGTCGAAGTTTAATAAACGGTGTGTAAAACTTAACTAACCTCGGTAGCATATTTCATAATAAGCCAACATTCCGGGCTGTTTGGTAAACTCTCCGGGTTCGCCAGGGCCGTCGGCTGGTGATCCGGGTCCCTTCGCTCCACCCATGCTAGCAAGTCTGTACGACTGACCGTAGAACGACAAACCAAGGAGAAGTTTCTTGGGATCTGCACCACCGCTTATTAAGGCTTTGACAGCATATTCCTGGAAAGTTATTGGTTTAAAAATATTGTCTTCTGGTGAATGAATACAGTTATTATTAAAAGCAATCTATATAAACACTTACGATCGAATAATAGGCTAGGGTATCTCTAGGTGACGGGACAAGTGGTGTATGGTGTCCAGTAGACCTCTCCCATCCGCCATGGTAATCGTATGTCATGGTGCTGAGGAAATCAGCTGCCTTCGAAAGGACTGGTAGGTCGTATGCTGATTCGATCACTTCTTTGTATCCGGAAATAGCAACACCAAGTTCCATGCCAGCTCCATGTAAGGCTTTAGATAACTCCTGCAAAGAAATGACAATGAATGACGGGCTTGAAAGGTTCGACGCACGTACAAGGAGGAAAAGGAATTTTAGTGTATTACCTGAACGAATTTAGCGAAGTTTGCTTTATCAGAAACAGCACCTTTTTTGCAGTTACTCTGCCAACACACTGGGTAGTTCCAGTCTAGATGTAGACCCTTGAAGTTGTGCATGCGCAAGAATGGAATCAACTTTTCAATGAACTTGCTGCGATTTGCTTCTGATGATACCATTCGAGAGTATTTGTCACCAGCGGAGTCTGTCCAGCCTCCCAGACCGAGGATAACCTTGACGTCTCTTAATGATGTGACTCGTTCATATAGATCTGAGAAAAAATGCAGAATTGAGTTGAATGAACTTTGTATGTTTCATCAGAGATATATTATTGTAAAGGCTTCATCATTCATTTTTACTTACTATTGGTGACATCGGCCCAAGGATCAAACTCCTTGGCAATAAGCTCATCAGGAGATAGTGAGGCGTAAGCGTACACCACGTGGGTACAAAGTCGAGTGTCAATGTTTTCGGGAACAAACTTCCCGTCACCGCGACGATAGAAGGCCCAACTTGTCATGTAGCATACTACCAGCTTGTCACTTTGTTTACCTGGAAAATAAAATGAATACATTTTATGAATATGATTTATTTCTATTTGATTGAATCAGAAATTACAATGACAATCTATCTTACTTTTCTTGCTATCTATTTCGGCAATCAGACGCTCTGGGTCTTTACTTGCTATCATTTCTTTCACAGGGTCATTCCACTGCAAAAAAACATCGATATTTGTATATTGTTAATAACAACGACTACCTAAGTAAATCTTGAATCAAGAGAAATAAGCCCTCACCTCGAAATCATTTTCATACGCTTGTGATAGGAACCGTGCTGCATCTTCAACGCTTATTCGGAGACTCTGTCCCGGCATACATTTTGTAACGTCTTGGTGCCTGGTGAAATCGAATTAGTTAGATGGCTTGTGTGATTTTGTTATATAAAAAATATTTGATATAATTTAAGTACCCGCAGAATCCCGTGGAAGGGTCGTAAAGGCGTTCATCTTCGCAAGACATTCTGTAACTGATGCCTCCGGTACAGAAGTGGAAGTGAGCACAGGAGTCTTCATCTGAAGCTAAGTATGCATTCTCAGACTCACAGGATCCTATCTTCAATGAGGACTGATCCGTCGTCGTTTTTTCACCTGCACAAAAGAATACTTATTAAGTTGGATATTTTTTTAAATAACCTTTGGGTTATTCCAAGTTAGGAGAGTTATTACCGTTCAATGTGGTTGAAATAGCGCTCAGCATTGGGAATGGTTGGCCGCAAAGGCCTCTAAAATCGTCCATATCAATGGACCACGCTGCAGCTCCCGCTAAACCCGTAGTTACTATAAACTTCATCTATTGGAATACAAATAAACTCATTAGTAGAGCATAAAATCATTATGTAGCTGTATTTTTACTAGCTAGTGACATGCAGAATAAGTACCTTTTCCAAAATAGTAGTTGGATTGTCGTATGTAATCCATTGGTTGTCAAACACGGCGTAAGTGTTTCCTGCTTCGTCAGTACCAGTTGGCCCTCTGCCTTCACGTTCAGCCATGCAGATCTGTAATGCAAAAACATTGCAAATATCTTGTCTATCTAAGAATGGTGATTCTTATGTTTCATCCAGGTAATATTTTAAAGAAAGAAAAATGCTTAGGTATGACTTTTTTATATAAACATCCCTCATGAGGATAACTGAATACTTACTTCGAAGAAAGCTAGAAGTCCCTTAGTCTGAGTATAAGCTCCTTCATCACCCCATCCACTGACAGCAGCACCAGGCGCAGGGAGTGTCGACGGAGCGAGAGTATAAGTGCGGCCAAAGAATGGAACTCCCAGGACTAGTTTTTCAGCATTCATACCGTGACGTAGAATGAACTTCACCATGAATTCCTGTAAAGATAGGGACGAGTTTTTAATGATTAGCATCAAGACGCAAGTATACATAACTAAGCCGCTGTATACAAAATCATAATCAGTAGTCTTCAGTATATATGTATTACATACTTACAATGTTATCGTATCGCTGGTCCCTGGCAGCCGCACCAGGGTCTCTATGCAGTGCGCTGTGTTGAACAGCTTTTGATGGGGCTTCTTCACGCTTGCCGTGAGTCATGTCCCACGCCAGTAATACTGTGTAGTCGGTTGCCCCACTCACTGCACTCAGATCGTATCCGTCTTCTATCTGGTACCTATTTTTTTTGGAAAAGGTTTTTGTATAGTAATGGGAGTTAACAAATACTCAAAAATATCTGAATAGATGTTTCTGTAAATGTAATTTTTTACCTAAATGGAGGTAAAACAGTCGAAAGTAGGAATCCATACGACGAGAACTTTTCCCTGAGTTCGTAAAGTAGAGCAGTCAGCAGTTCCTTTTCTTTTTCGTCTTCACCTGAGAGATTTTATGTAACATAAATTAAATGTTATTTTTTTAGAGGACATCTATGCGTACGGTGCGTACTTTGTCTTCAAACATACCTGGGAATACCCAATGAAGATCCAAACCATCGAAATCATGATCTCTCATGAAGTTTACTGCGCTCTCTATGAACATGCTTCTTCTAACTGGTTCTTGTACCATTTCGCTAAACAAGCGGTCGGTGCCTTCACCTCCGACACTGATCATCACTTTTAATCCCTGTAGGCGACGTTTTAGACCAGTTGCTATGCGATAACCACCTGTATAAAAATAAAAAGTAATTTAATATTTTTTTCCCTCATATTTAGCCAGCTAAGAATTTATTTTACGGTAAGTACCACAGTTTGTCTATTGACTTTTATAGGAATATGAATAGTTATACGGTATAGGTGCCAATAGTACCATAAGTTAATTTGTGTTTGACAAAATATTATTACTGTAATGATAATGAGCAATTAAAAACTTTCTATACCTTTAACGATATCGTAGTCCTCATTGTTAGGAATAACGGCGTATGTATGGGGGTGCATAGTTGCGAACGCGTAGTGTAAATGTGTGCAGGAATTTGGCACTAGGCCGGCGGTGAACGCCAGCGGCGGGGCCCTGTAGGCCGCCCAAGATTCCATGTAACACACCACCAAGCGACGAGCCGTGGGACCCGCCACTGTCTGCTGCATCGCTGGAAAACCACACAAATGTGAACACACATGCAGCGAATACTAATACTGATGAAATTATTCATGGAATCGCCAGTTACCTTGTAAGTTTGCATTTCCTAGCTGCAGTCTCTCATCGTTGCGGGTGCTGCTGCCAGGATAATACATTTGATTAAGATAAACATTATTGTTACAACTTATGAATCACTTGGATGCACTCCTTGTATTTATTCAATAGGTAGGTATTATCTTAGATATGCTTACTTATTAAGATGATTAGCAGCTCCGTAATATTTCAATCCATCCAAACCATCGTCGTATGAAAGCGCTTCAGCATCCTAGGACCGAGGTAAAAACAAAAAGCATATTAGACTTAGAATTAAAATTTATTTATTTCGTACAACGTAAGTACATTGGCAAGTATTGTTATTTTAGTTTCATATAATTTATTGGAGGTGATTAAGGTACCTCTACAATTTTGAACGACGATCCTGGTTCCATTAGTGAGATTGGTCGTTTTTCTACGGCGTCACGTAGTGGCAGTCTTTCGTCTCCTTCATCACGAACACTCCTACGATACAAATACGTGGAATCAATGCTGTATACTTATTGTGTGTTCAATAAAACATCATTTAAATAGTATTTTTCTTTCTAGTTTACCTTAACGGTATGCTTTCAACGGAGGCACGTATCGGTGCGGCTATAGGATCGTGCTGTGGAACCGTTTCGACGGCACTTCGAGCGAACGAGAAGCCCGCTCGAGGAGACGCAAAAGCGTATGCACATATCGCTAACGCTAAAGCGCACTGCAAATAACACATTAATTACATTTTAAGAAAAGTATAAAACAAAAGAGATCTTAGACCAGAAGTTTTGCATCGAACTCACTTAATTATGGGTATACCTACTTCTAAACCTATAACTTAGAGTATCTACAGGTGTCCGCCTTTCCTTCATTTTTATTCTCTAGAAGAGACATTGTCGTCTCAGCGTATCGTGTTTCGCATTAAATTCATGGAATAGATGGCATCAGAGGCCGTCGACCTTTGTGATAAAAAGTTTGATGTCACCCATAACAATACTAACAGATACCAATTATTGGATGACATTCAAATTAAAGCTTACCTGTAATAGGTACCGTTAAAGTGTAGCGATGTAAAAAGTCTCAACAAAAAGTTAACTCTAACAATGTCTTTGTGGTTCGTGAATCAATTGATCAAGTACAAAGGAACTATTAGTAAAGATTGAATGGATTTTCTGGTTGCGGCGCCCAAACTGAAAATGTATGAAGTGTAGGCGGAAGGTCAGTAACCTTTCTGTCACGTATCGCACTATGACTTTGCGTAATTTACATAACTTGACAGACTCGAGAATTAAGATCAACACTTGAGACAGGTTCACGAAAGTTTGTGTTTATTCTCATTTATTGTGGTGACGATGTCAACGGCCGCAACTTGTTTAGATGAGCTTTCGTGGTATTTGTGCCTAAAATATCGTGTTTTGCATAAAAACCATGATTGGGTTAATTTATTATCTACTTGTGTTCTGCCAGTGTCAAAAAAGCATTTCCTTTTTATATTTGTTTATCGCATGATTTAAAATTGCCTTTATTTTTCCTTCCGACGCTACGATCGAGTTAATCTGAGTGGAAAACTGTGTTAACTTTTAACGAATACTAAATTAAGGCAGGTAATAGACCTTTTGGCCAAGCTATTTCAAAACATGAAGACGTTACCTGAAGAAAGTTTGACGACGTTTATCGTTGCGTTTTTTAGTTTGAGATCATAACGTCTAACATGAGATCCATGACGTTCTCGCTTAAAAGATTATAATATTCAATTCGGGTTACCTATTTTACATAAACAGCGGTAATTCTAGAAATCCTGCTTGACAAGTATATTTTTATGAACCGATAGGTAAATGTTGAGCACCGGAATAGGTGATTATCTAATACTTCTATGATGTATTTCGGGTATGGGGAATCGATCTAATAAATTACTAATAAACGATCAGTAGTACGTTGACTCGAGTGGTTCGGAAAACAACACAATTTGCATACAGGCATCAGAGGCAGGTAGCGGCTCGGCTACCCGCGGGGTCATCGTCATCATCCCAACCAGTCCAAGGTGTTTTCGCGTGACATTTCGCCGACGATTAGGACGCGGCCTCTTGTATTTTTATGTTTTTGCGCTAACGCATGATTGTAAATCGAAACAACCCCATTATTGTCGAAATCTTCAGCTCATTAATTTTATGGCCAAGATATGTGAAGTCAACATGCATTTATAATGCGGTCCCTTGCCTTGTTCTGATAAGATTTCGTACAATTTAAATACTTCCGTACCTATTTGGATTGGGTGGCTGTTCTATCTTTTGAGTTTAAGATTGATCTTATTAAAATAATGTTAAGTATGTAGGTACTATCTATCTTAATAAGTACCTACATTAAAAATATTTTATATTATTCAAGGAAACTAGAGTAATACGACTTGACATTGCATTGATATGAAGGCCGAGGGAGCGACGCACGCGCATTCGTCCCCGTGCGTGCATTGCATGCATACCCAAGTAAGTATATAAAATAGTGAGGGCCATATTAATGGCAATATTTAACTTTAAACTACCTACCAGTAGCACGTGAAGACTTGCTCGTTATTTACATTTTCACTGAATGCGTAATAAAGTAATCAGCCAGCAATGGTACCTACCTCATTAGCCGAATTGAAGATATGCATATTTTCTTTATTTATTAACAAAGGGGACCTATTATTAAAGTACATTACGCAATTTATATCCGTTATAAACTGTCTAAGTATTACAAATCCCTGATATACGTTGATCCTAGTATTAAGTGCAGTTTTCAGGCAGATTGCTTAAGTATAAAGTAAGTACCAGAAAGAGTGTTTACTCAAAAATCGGTAGTGGGATAAGCATTTGATTGCTAATATCACTTGAATTGGTAAGTGTCATCCATAAAAACAATGGTCAATTAGTAGTTATGATTCACGACGAGGATATAAAACGTGCACATTGACGATTCTTCAAACTTGAACATGAAATTAGTCATTGCTGTTAACGCTTTTAAACCACAGTTAGTTGAGCTTTGTCAATAACAGGCGTTTGTTATTTGCAAAGTTTGTTCTCGTGTATATGTGGTACTTGAGTCTAGGTAATATTGTTTTGATGATTTTTCAAGTGTATTTGACTATGTACCGCTATCTCTTCTTAAAGATTCTCAAACTAATAATAATGACTTGTCAAAATATCAATAGATGAATGTGTTACAAGTGCAGCGTCGTTAAAAAACTGTTTTGATTTTTATAAAATGTTTTTGTAATAGTTCTCTTTTTAAATTGTACGAGAATATAAAAAAAATAAGAGGCTATTTTCTATTTAAGTAAAGGTAAATACCGACTTGTATTAAAATAATTGGAAAATTATTCGTGATAAACTACAGAGATGAACTGGTTTTACGCTAAGTGCTGTCCCGGTTTATCCTGATCCCGGTTTAGCGACCTTGGTCCCGACCACGTGTGCCCCACTGCCTCATATAATGCAGGTGATTGCAGTTAACTTTCTCATATGTCTTTATATATAACTGGGACTTCATGTCGCGCATAACCAATGAGCGACGAGACATTTACCGACGCAAATTTTGGGACAGTATTTAAATAATGTACGTAGAACAGTTACGTATTGTACGCTTAGCATCTGGATTTTTAAACGTAGCCTCAAATATTCGTATCTGTAAAGTATTTATGTACTGATTTTATTTTTGTGTTAATACTAGAGTTCATTAAACTTAATCCATAAATAATAATTGATTATCCCATTAACTTCAATTCTGCATCATTATGATCGATAGACACGGATACCTAATTTTATAACATGCTCACCGTATTTTAAGTTATAGATACATAAAAAATATTAAGTTTAATACATTGTCTTATTACCAATTTATGCGTGAAATGTAATGTACTGGTCCCACTAGGTTCACTGCGCACTTTTAAAGATAAACACTTAAAAGAAAATAAAAAGAATATTTTTAAATTAGCACTTACCCATAGTGTGACGCTGTGCCCCATGACGGGGAGCTTTCAGTGGTTTTTGAACTTATATCTGGAATAGAAAAAAAACTAAATGTCTTTTATTATGGTATAACCATTGTCTATATAATGATACACTTAATCGCCTATTTTTTTCTTTTAAAAAGTATAATTAAAATATAAATCTTATAAATAGTGCACACATGGCGTATTCACCTACCTAGGTAATGAGATCTTGTATAAAAATTAAAGGGTTTAATTACACCACTAACTACCCCTTGTATTTTGAAGCTGCGCGTGCGTCGCGGGTCTGGTGCGACTGAGCGGGCAGCGCGCGCGTCACCTAGTGTTAAATACCCCGGTGTCATCGAGCCGAGCTTCGCGTCGCACCCACGTTTGTGCACAACAATCACACATCTTTGGGGACATATCTTACTACTACTGTACATAAGATCGCGAACGATGAATTTATCAGCCAAAGCTCCTGATACTGACCGGCAGCAATCATCAGATATGAACAAATTTTGAGCTAAAATCTACAACATCCTTTACTTTAATGTTTGCACACATCTTTTTAAAAAGTCGGCTCAATTAGGTATAATTGTTTTTAGAAATCAATTCATATAAAAAAAATCATAAGATTAACAACTAATTTAAGAGGTTGGTAATTTTTCGCAACCGGCTTGTTCGTGTTCCAACAGAAACTTGTGGTTACCCTAAGAGCAGACAAAATGTGTTATTTTACACTACCGGTTCCTACATGAGCTTTATTTATACCCTAACAAATTCTTAAAGCTCATTATTAATAGAACCACTTGACTGTCAACGCCTTTACAAGCTTTATTTTCGCATCTTTAATTCCCATTGGACATCTAGGGAATTATAAACACTGAAAAATATTTTATCCAGGATTAATATGCTTAGGTACATTCCATTTTATTTGGAAAGGAGACATCATACATCCATTCTATAACTAACTATACATGCGAAAATTTTGTGTCTTAAATGGCTGTACCGACTTGCAAACCGGGTGTCGAAAATCGCCATTCCTTTAAAAGTAAAGGCAAGCAAGCGTCCCCAGGGTTCCACAAGCTTACATCACAAACATCATCTAAATCGCATCAGCTACTTCAAAGCAAAAGGGAACCATATTACGAACCATCTTTAGCATTTTCATAACATTAGTTAGGATAATATTCCCAATGATTTTGTTGAATTGATAAAAATGGCACTCCCTTTTATCTAATAAAATAACATCTTATTTATGATATAAACGGATAAAGTGTAACCGTTATTCAGATCAAATAAAATTAATGAGCACATAAAAGAAATGAATGGATCAAGAAAAAAAAAAACTGAATAATAATGTCCACAATGCTGGTTATTGACTTTTCGCCATGAAATATTTAGGTATTTACTTCTTAAAATAACTTAATCATTCATAATACATATAAATCATTAATTTATAATTTATTATGGATTGTTTAATCTTCTGGTTATAGTCAATCTTTATTGTATAGGCACACTAGCAGGCCCGGCCACGCGTTACTGCGATGTATGGTATAGTAATAAAGAAATAATAAAATAAAATAATATTGCGCCTATACAATATCTTTCAAGTTGGATCAAACTGCACATGGTGTGCAAATTTGATTTAAATAAGTGTCAACATTTGAGTAAAAGATGATTAATTTTCGGTGCATTTTTGGGAACCAGGGTCGTCCGTTTCCACTAAAAAATTATTATGTAAGCTTACATTTTTCCTTTATATCCCCATTTTAATTAATAAGAAAAAAAACAAAATGTGTTTTTCGTAAATTTAATTCGATATTTTTGGTATGAGATTTATTAGACACTTGCCATTACTGTTTATATCTACTGCATCTAGTTAGCTTTCCTATAATTACTCCTAGACCATTTTTAAATTATCAATCATTATAATCGTTGTGAAGTTTTAAATTATATCTGTCTTTAAAATGATTAAATTTGGATATAACGATGCTTTGTATAACAAACTCAAATGTAATTTATATGAACCTGTTTTACGATCCAGTTTGCCAATCTTGATCTCGGAAAGATTTGGTAAAACGTCAATTATTACTATTGAAGGGTTAAATCTAATTATCTGATGGTACCTAAAGCCTAATCAATATTTTTCTTATAAATAGCAGTGCGTAAAAATATTTAAATGTCAAAATCACCTGTTGGCTATCCTGATGCAGTAACAGCAATATCGCAATACTCAGGAATCACATCCATATGCACGCTTTTCACATTTCCCGTTGCTTTGGTCTAAGCAGTCAAAAGAACTCGCGCACTCCTGAAACTTCATGTTAGTAACACTTTTTTGGATTGTAGACAGATCGTCATCAGGCTGTTTGTTGAGTATGATACAGAAATTATCCTTGTTTATAATGAGGAACGGACAGTGTTTGCACTTCTTTTTTAAAAATAACTGAAGACCACAGTTTATTTTTCTACGTTACGTTTGATGAGTTATCCATTATACCACTGGTTGTAATGCAATGTCTGTTGTAGAACGTAGGCTGGTGTGTAGCCAAGCACAGTGGTTGCATACGTGGTGCGTTGGCGCTCCGGGCTCTTCCATCATTAATATGCAACGAGCGTTTCTTCCTTTCTTGCCGCCAATGTCACTCGCATTGTTTACCGGCACGACGCTGTCGCCAGCGGCACACCACCTAACTGTACTCTCACGAACTAAGTGGACCCTGAAATTGGCAATGCCCTTGTTTTCAAATGTTCAAAATTTGATCCGTACGAGTGACCTAGCTTCTTAGGAAGTTTGCTTGTTTTGTTTTTATTAGCATTTAAGTACCTACGTAGACCTGGTGTGCGTGTAATGGACTGATACTAGAACAAGGCTTTTATTATTATGTTATTAATGGGATCGTATGGAATTTGTATCATCCTGCCCTTTTGGAGCAGTACCTACAAACCGGAACCGGTATGTGTTTACAGTTTACTGGGTACTGTGTGCGCTAGTATTGTGTGTACTTGCTGCCGCGAGGGGGGGTTGGTGGTAGCGGGCGATGGCCGGGAGCACCCCGCGTGCTGCGTGCTCGACTTCAAGGCGAAGTTCAAGGCGGGCCGTTGGCATTTATTGTATGATTCGTCAACATCGGTGTCAGATATTCCGCGCCCACGCTCAGTATGGGTTCACAGTTTAAAATTCAATTATCTAAAACCAAAATGATCTATTGTACTCATAATCAGTTCATTGTAAATCAGTATTATTTTGTGTAATGGGCACATCTTTGTCCAAAAAAATTAGAAGCTTTTGATGTTTAGCGATTGTGCTGAATGATTTTATATTGATTAAATCGATGAGGCCTTTCATGCAGTTTTTTTTAATAGATATTTTCTTGTCTCTCAAAAGTACCTAATTACCGACGTTCTTAAAATTAAAACAGAAGAACATGACTTCAAAAATCACTTAAAAGGAAAAAAATATAATCGTAAAAACCGAAAACTAACATACAACAGCCACTTCTTCTTCTTTCTTCTGACTTCGAGCCATGAAAAACGTAAAGTATTTTTTTTTTCAGTGCAATATTAGTACATGGCCTATGGCGGCAACTGATAACACTAGTAAGGTCCTCAATCAATACGAATAATTCGTCCATTTCCATCATCAGATCAACTCTAAACTCGATACAAAATTATTTTGGAGAGTTGTTCCCGATTTAATAGAATTTCCACCACCAGCTCCTGACTCCGGCCCTTTCATATGAAGAAATATTTTTTTAATATGGTTCAAGCGTCGTCCGCAAATCGAGTAAAATTGACAAAAAATACTGTGGCATTGAGAACCTTCTAATTTTTTTGAAGTTGGTTAAAAAATATTGCATTAAGGACCTCCTCCCGCAATAGCAGGCACTCCTTTTTTATGTTGATCAATATGGACATTTATTAATGTGACTATTATGACAAGACTATTCCTGTTCGAAACTGAACTTTTTTGTTATTTTACAGAATGAGTATAAGTAATGCTTATTTGACCATTCAGCCATTTGCGATTGATCTTCTTTTTTTTAGTTATGGATCGACCATTTTCTAACGTCAAGATAGCAAAAACATGTTGCAACAGGGCCAAATAACTTGAAGGATAATAATTGGTATCTAAATCAATTGTTATCATCAAATAGGGAATGACAGCTTAAAGTACTTTATACAACATCTATACTCCTATCGAACATCTTTCGTCATCGTTATCACTATCATCCATTTGTGTGTTTATTGTTTACAATGGTCACAAAGTTTTCTTGATAACAGAATCCGCTAGCGCGTGGTCAGAGAGCAACAGTTAGTTGTGACTTACACAGCGCTGCTGTTGGACGCTAACTTGGTTCGATTAGCATAGTTGTTGCGACTCGGTGTTGCTATGGCGTTGACTGAGCGTCACTTGTTTTTGAGCAAACGTCTAGTCACTGATAGCGGAGTGGCAGATGGCGGTGTGCTGGTTGACGAGCGCGGGACCATTGAACAAATTTTAACTAGGGAACAGTCAGATAAAATTGTTGCTGATAGTGATGGGAAAATTAAGGTACCTACAGCTTTTTTGTAACAAGAACAAGTTTTCATATTGCTTGCATTTTCCGCATTAGAAACTAGTTTTTAAGGATTTTATCAAGTAGGCCGGTACCCAAGTCAGAAAAAAAAACAAACATTATTCCTTAATACATGGCATCGTTTATAACTTGGTATATAACTTGCTGTAGGTACGTTTGTGAAAGATGAATAACTACATTGACCTCGTGAACACTACAAATTGTTAGGGGTTACGTCACGGACCGGTCTTCAGATAAACTCCCTATTGCATATTTTATGTAAGTACTAGCTGTGGTACTAGCTTCAATGGTGGCACATATTTATGTCTTTTTACCAATGATTTTCAGGTGGTGGATGGTGGGGAGCTCGCGCTGCTAGCTGGTGTGGTGGACTCTCATGTGCACGTCAATGAGCCTGGTCGCACGGCATGGGAAGGTTTCCGAACTGCCACCAGCGCAGCTGCAGCTGGCGGCATCACCACCATTGTCGACATGCCGTTGTAAATACAATTCCTTTTTTACAGCTGGTCCATTACGTTACTGTTCTTCAGTCTAGATAGAAGTGGTAGGTAGGAATTAGTTTTGATTAGATCCCAACACCTGCATTGCTGACTACTCAATTCAGGCCAATACCGTGACACGCGACAATAATTAATTATCAACTTGCGATCTCATCTTATATACGAGCATTGTTTAAGACACTCTTTATTAATTACTGTAACAGTCAGGTTTAAAGGAATTAATATTGTTTGCCAATATTAAATTAATCTTGTTCTGTTCCGTTGACCGCATTAACAAACCGTGGTACTTAATGCGCTATTCATAACACACATTACCCTAGTTTTAAGTTGTACCACTGTATCGATATCGATAAAATTGTTATTGGAACGATGGATCTTATTACCTATGTTTATTATCTTAATTTATTTATTATTTTACAAATATGGCTACCTCTGAGATTTAAATAATCTTCCATTTCAAATCACCGGGTTCAACAAAACTAAAACCAAAGGAAAAACGAATAAAAATACCCGAAACCATAATTTAACGTAATTAAACTAAATTCCATCAATGGCATTACGTTAAAGACACATAATGTATATTATGAGAGAAAGTTTATCAGATCCCTCTCGGCGCGAATATTTTATCGTTGATTAGAAGAAGATAGCAATTGATTGATGCCCAATCATACATTTACTAACTTTATGTGAGAAATAGAGATCAGAGTCCAAGACGTACAAAGCAGCCTCCTTTCAGTGTCCTTTACAGTAAATCGTAGTTCTATCACTTTTCAGGAATTCTATCCCACCGACCACGACCTTGGAGAACCTGAAGACCAAAGCATCTGCAGCTGAAGGAAATGTCTATGTGGACGTTGGATTCTGGGGAGGAGTAATTGTAGGAAACGATGTAAGGATAAATCTTCTTGTTCCTTCGAATCATCTGCCTCCTAGCCTTTTGTATCTAACCTTATGGAGCTGAGAACCAGAGTTTTGCATGGAGCGACTTCCTATCTGACCCAGGCTACGCGATACCCCTTGGTAAGATTTTCTGGCTTCTGACTACCCGTAACGACTGCTTAAGAGATTCAAATGACAGCCGGGACCCACCAATTTAAAGTGACTTCCGAAAGACGGAGGAAATCGTCATGACCAAGATCACCCATCCACCCAGCGAGCCAAGCAGTGCTTAACCCTACGATCTACCGACCCGTGCGGTTGTAATTTGGCTACAAGCTCCTGAATATTACGAGCTTCAATTTATTCATTATCAGGAGATAGTGATTATAAATAATAATTTAAAGAAATTTCAGAGGTATTTCAAACGTAATAAGGATCTTCAAAATCTTTTCGCCTGAGTTCTAACAAAATTGTTATGTGCCACTACGTGAATCGATTCGCAAACATCAGGGTGCCAGGGATTAATTATATTATTTGACCCGGTTAACATACCTACCTAAAATATCGATTACATAAAATAAGGTATTAAACTTGAAAAGGCAAGGTTTCCGACCGATATCAAAAGCTTTTGTATCCTCATATCATAGCCATTATTTGCCTTTTCAATTCACATATTTTAACCATTATTGGGTAAAATAACAAGTTTTAAATGTTCCGAGATCTGTGGCACCATAATATTAAGGCTGAGTGAGTATAAGCTACAAAAGGATTAACAGAATTCGATAAAATATGCTAAAATATCAAGTTTTATTCCATGCTAGGGGTTATTCACTCCGATACCTAGTTACGACAAATTACTTCCCGCAGCTAATATATTTGCAGTGGTGTTGAGGTTTGTTTATTCTTCTTAATAGATTTATATTTATTATCTTTAAGTATATAATATATAAGTACTAGTTGAACCCGCTGTACCACCCGCCTTACGAGAGAGCTTTTTCCTGAATTTAGATAAAAACTTCTTCTTGTCCTTTCTCGGGCACTAGGTCAAATCCCTGTAACAAAGATTCATATCAGTTCAGTAGTTTCGACGGAAAATCGCGACGGACAGACAGCCTGAGTTACTTCCTCGTTTATAATATTACTAAGCATCGTTTTCTGACTGTATACAATTAGAAATTAAAAGTCTTAAAAAACCGTTTTTCCCTTTTCAGGATTCACTTCGGGACCTCGTAAAGGCTGGCGTTGTTGGTTTCAAATGCTTCCTATGCCCCAGTGGAGTTGACGAATTCCCTAATGTTGGACCCGAAGACTTAGAAAAGGCCTTTGCAGCTTTAGAGGGAACTGGATCTGTACTAGCGGTAATTATATTGCCATACGTGAATCCCTTTGATTTATTTTCTTGCAATCCTATAAGAATATCTTAACATTAAAAGTATACGTATTAAATTGCAGTTCCATGCTGAACTTGAAGATGACATTCAACCTACTAGAAAGAAAATTAAAAAGAAAGGTATGATTGTTATGTTAATCATAGCACTAGTAAATTATTTTTGCATTAGTCATGTTTAGCATATGTTGATTTGTATTCACAATACCGATTTAGAAGGAGATAATTAAAAACCATGTTACGAAAAAGTTAACAAAAACAAATAAAATTATTACCTGCTTTTGATAAACATGGGTTTATTTCCGATAAGTAAAGACATTCTTTGTTTATTTTAGATCCCGAAGAATATCAAACATACCTCGATTCAAGGCCTTCTAAAATGGAACTAAACGCAGTCTCGCTAATTAAAGATTTTGTTGACAAAACTGAGTAAGTTATCGTTATGAATCACAATTGCATTATTAAAATTGAACGTACAATTTTATATTTTACTACCGATTTCTGTAGGTAAACAATCTATGTTTACTATCGATAGAATTTTGTCTATTCCTATCGCTATCAAGCAAATCGACAGATAAAACAATAGGTTAGACGCCTCCGTTATTAACCTTTTCACCGCCACGCCATATCGGTATTCCTATGCCCTGTACGCCAAGCCCGAAAATCTTAATTAAATACCTACAAAAAATAGGGATTTCAACATTATATCGACACCCATTATTATTATTTTTTTTATCAATACTTGCCGGATAAATGGTCGATCATTAATATGTTAAAAAGAACATTCCAATATTAAATATTTTACAACGTTCCACTCAAGTAGTTCCGAAGTTGTTAATAACATAAAAACAATGATTAAGACACACAACAGTTAAAATGAAAATAACTCTAGGTACAGCACTATTCTCAGTACTGATGTTCCTCACTGTCGGGAATAGCCGACATTGGCGCCGTCGACGAGTCTTTTATAAGACATCGTTGCATGTACATTAGAGTTGTACCATAGTGTCATACAGTTTATCGATGTTAGTATCTAATTAAATTCAAAGGCCACAGTAGTTTGTTTTTATTATTCTTGAAATTTACACTTATTGCAACAATTTGGGTTGTTAATGGATTGAATGCAAATAAAACTATTTATTTACCAATCATTTAGTTTAAAATGTATTTACGCAACTATGTTTCAGTTTTTAATATAGTAAAACTACTTTTTTCTCAGTGCTTACAATCGTTTATATTTTGTTAGAACAATAAAAACTGTAATGACAAATATTACAATACCTTAAGTTACCTAAATTAATTTAAGAATATAATACGTCAACATGATACGACATCACTAGCAGTCGGCTCTGCACGACATTGGCGTCATGGGACTTACTTTTTTAACCATAAATTATTTTACTTTTTATCATCAAATATTTAAATGAGGAATATGCATTTTTGTTTACTGTATGCAACTAAATAATGTTTAGACATTCAGCTTTCAAGGTGTATCAATAAAATACATAAAAGTAATGATTTAATAGGTTTATTTTGTATTTTTCTGCGACCTGTTTTTTGTCGAGTATAGCCGTCGTTGGCGCACAGGGCACGCTTGCTCATGTCGGCTATAGCCGACATTGGCGTTCAAAAGGTTAAAATACATCACATACCAACATAAAGGAATTTGAAGAAAGATGAATGCAATCAAGAATATATCAAAGTTCTTCTCTAGTTCATACATTTTTTCCTCGTAGGTTCTAGAGGGCTGGCCTTATTCAAGGCGAAGTGGAGTATTTATGAACGCAGTGAAATTTTCAGGATTTTTTCTCACGACACTTTCAGACCCCGTGCTAAAATAATTCACTACGAGCGCCTACTTAATAATTCTTAATTGTCATGCAAAACTCTTTAGTCCTTAATACTAGGCACTTAATGTTCATACATATTTTGCTAATAGTGTCCGAGTGCACGTAGTTCACGTGTCTTCATCAGAGGTGGTTCCTTTGCTGGTGGAGGCGCGGAAGGCCCGCCTAGCGAGGGGACACGAGGCATGGCGTGCCGGAGTCACCGCAGAAACTTGCCACCATTACTTAACGTTCAGCGCTGACCAGATTCCCAAAGGGCGGAGCGAGTACAAGTGTGCACCACCCATTAGGGATAAGAATAACAAGGTAAGAAGACTAGATAATACAAAAAAAAACAGCGAATTTGGATATTTCTTTAGTGTTGAATATATTTTCAAAACAGGCTCCTTTATTGCTATTAGTATATTACAGGTGACCTCATCCTCTGTCATAAATTATCCACCGTTAAATCAGGCTGTAGCTCAATTGAAAATAATTACTAAAGTACATCAACTAAAGCACTAAAAATATGTATTTAGCGTTATATTTCTGTTATAGGAAAAGTTGTGGGAATACTTATTGGATGATAAATTGGACCTGGTCGTATCTGATCACTCACCTTGCACTCCAGATCTAAAATGTTCAAACAATTTAGAGGCGTGGGGTGGTATTTCATCTGTACAATTTGGTAAGTTGCTAGAAAAGAGTTTTTAGAAGAAATGAATACAGATACAGGGAACAATCATTGCTGCTTACATGTTCACTTTGTCTTGCCAAGATTCAACTTGCCAATATTCGCTTAAGTATAACTGCCGAGTTTATAAGATGAAAAATATTTTCAAAAGGAATACAATTTCAATCTTGGCCTAATACAATATAACTACTTATAGCTACTTATTGTACGTCTTTAGGTTTATCCCTGTTTTGGACAGCAGCGAGTACGCGCGGCCTCGACCTGACCTCGATCAGTAAATACATGAGTTCAGGGCCGGCCCAGCTGTGCGGCCTTCAAAACCGCAAGGGAGCCCTGAGACCCGGCCTTGATGCCGACCTCATATTCTTTGACCCTGAAGCGTCTTTCACGGTCACCACTGAAATAATACGACACAAGAATAAGGTAAGTAAATGATAAATTTTAAAATATCGTAAATAATAGCATGAATTCAGACGTACAATTTTCTTTGTTGTATTATTCTCGGATGAGGTATTATTGATCAGTGTTATATTAGCGACTTATTTAAAAATAAACAAGTCTTTCTTTATGAATAGCCGAACGACTGAATATGTACGTAATGCGTAAAGTGGCTGCCTCTATTCATTGTAAAATTTGCTTTATGTCGACGTCTTGCTTACCTACCTATTGTAAATATGCTGGAAACATCGTAAAGAATTGTAAATCATTGTTCAAAAACCGTCATATTTTATTTATTTATTTATTTATTCTTCTTGCACACTGTACAACGGCGGACTTAACGCCTTAGGCGTTCTCTACCAGTCTACCTTTGGGTGGTGGAGAAATAGAAGTGGTAGGTGCAACGCTGTTTGACATTTAATTCAAGTATGTAATAAAAAAATAAAAAAAATAAAGAAAATAATAAATGTATAATATTAAAAATATATATAAACCTATAATTATAACACATAAATATATATATATATATATAAATATTTATATACAAATAAATATATATAGCTATATAATATATCCAAGAGAAGAAAGTGAGGAAAAAACTACTGTGATGATTCCGCCAACTTCCTGTGGATGTGATCTCTGAGTTTCAATTTAAAAGTGTGTCGACTATTTACCATCCTGACCTCCAGAGGTAGCTCATTCCAGAGAAGAATGGATTTAACAAAAAAGGAAGAGTGAATAATATCTGAACGGTGAGAAGGGCAGTGCAGGAGACGATTATTGGAGGAGCGGAGATTTTTATTGTGTTGAGAACAAAGATATTGAAAGTGCGAGGTTAAATAGGAAGGAGAAGAAGGTGTATATAGTATAGAAAAGAGAGTGGTTAATGCCCTCATCACACGTCGCTGTCTTATCGGTAGCCATTTAAGTTGCGATCGATACGCTGACACATGATCGTACTTGCGGAGATTAAAAACGAATCGAATGCAATTGTTGAGAAGCCGGTCAAGTTTATTGAGCAGATCTGCATTCAGGTCGTAGTAGCAAACATCACCATAGTCGATTATGGGGAAGACTAAGGTTCGTATAAGCATTGCCTTTACATCGAATGGGAGCAAGTTTTTCAGGCGATAGAGGAACCGTAACGTATTCGTCACTTTTTGACTGACAGCTGCAACCTGTGCTTGCCAATTGAGTGAGGAGTCGAGAAAAAGGCCAAGATTTTTCACAGTGCAGCTGTACGGTATAGTGATCCCATTGAAGACCAAAGGTGGCAAGTCAGGTGCATCCACCTTACCCAAACTTCTCGAGCTTCCGATAATTATAGCTTGACATTTGTCAGGATTGACTGTCACTCCAAACCTGTCAGCCCAATTATTTACCACCTCCAGATCTTTATTAATTTTTCGGAGGGTTGCTACCAAATCGTCAGCTTTAGTGTAGCGATATAACTGCAAGTCATCGGCATAGAGATGATACGAACACTGAAGCTCAGGAGTAAGGAAATTTATAAATATTGAGAATAGAAGAGGTGAAAGTATGCCGCCTTGAGGAACGCCAGCATTCAATGTACGCCAGGTTGATGAACTCTCCTCTACCCGAACCGACTGCTGACGATCCTGAAGATAGGAAGAAAACCAGTCTAATGCCTTAGAAGAGACCATAAGATGTGACAGGATGGATAATAGGATATCGTGACTGACGGTATTGAACGCATTTGAAAAATCAACTAGTACCAACACTGTGAGACTAGCGTCTTCCATAGCGATTCTGATATCGCCAGTCACTTTGAGGAGGGCAGTAGAAGTGCTGTGGCCTGGCCTAAATCCAGATTGTAGAGGACTCATGAGCGTGTTCCCGTAAATAAAACGGGAAAATTGCTTATGAGCACAAGCCTCAAGCACTTTGGATAGGAAAGGCAGGATAGAAATTGGACGGAAGTGACTAGGCAGAGTAGGGCTGGAAATTTTGGGAAGAGGACGCACGTAAGCTTTCCGCCAAAGTGAGGGAAACACTCCAGAGTAGAGGGAAAAGTTTATAATGTGGGTGATAACAGGAAGGATTGGGACTAGGATCGGAATAATCATCTGACGGCTGATGTTATCACATCCCACCGCTTTAGATTTGATGGACAGGATAATCTTTTTGATCTCTTCCTCATTAACTGGTAAAAAATCAAAAGGTTCGATATCGGGACGCGTTAGACCAGATATATGATTAAGAGTATCCTGCATTGTTAAATAGTCCAAATGGGAAAAAGTACAGAAATGACTATTTAAAGCATCCAAACTAATTGTGTTAGGTAGGTCTAAATTTCGCGATTTACCGATACCCAGAGTCCCAAGGAACTTCCAGATATCAGCAGAAGACGATGATGAGATGTTGTTGAGTATATGGCGGCGTTTAGCGTTACGTATCATCATATTACACCGATTCCTTGCAGTTTTAAACTGAGCCCAGTTTTCATCAGTGCGGTCTTTTTTGAATTTGCGAAACGCACGGTCCCTCCTGCGCATTGCTATTCTTATAAGTTCAGTCATCCACGGTGCTGGCGGCCGCTTGACTCTGACCCTCTTAACTGGCGCATGACGATCATACAAGGTGTTCAGTATGTTATTAAAAATCATAATTTTTTCGTCTACAGCATCAGAACCCATCAATGGTGTCCAATCGATGTCTAGAGCATCCTTAAGCAACCGTTCCACATCCATCCTTGCAAAGCAACGCCTATACATAATCTTAGGCTTCGGCTTAGGGGGTTTAAGGATATAGGAGAGGAAAATGAGGTCGTGATGGGAAAAACCGGGAGCAATATACTGGCCATGGGAGGAGACAAGGGAAAGGTTAGAAGTTAAAATTAAATCCAGCCAGGAATCATCGCCAGTTGTGGAACGATGCGTGGCATGAAGAGGCAGAACATGTAAGCTGGATGAATCAAGAACATGCAAGAGTTTACGGGAACGAGGAGAGTTAGGAGCAAGGAGATTTGTATTGAAATCTCCCATGATGATGTAGTGTGCATACTCCGAACCCAGCGATTCTAAAACCGATTCCAAATCAGTGAAGTAGTCGACAGAAGGGGGGCAATAAACAACACCAACGACGGCTTTAGCTCCTTTAACTGAAACCTCCAAAAAGAGAAATTCAGCACTGGGTGATGGACTAGAAGACGTAGCCAAGATCTTATAAGGAAAGTCCGATCGAAGGTATATTGCTACCCCACCCCCTCTTCTCCCAAGCCGATCATTCCGAATAAGTATGAAACCAGGAAGAGGGTACGAGGTGGACAAGAGATTTGGTTTGAGCCAGCTCTCGGAAATCAGGACAGCATGCACATTATTATTAGAAAAAGTCTCAAATAGTTCACTGTGGTGACTAGGAACACTTTGCGCATTAATATGACACACATTGAACGCCTTGTCAGTTTGGTTAAATTGTTTTCTTAAGGTATCCCCAAGTGTATCAGTCAGAGAACAGAAACTTACGTCACTATTACTCGCATCCAAGGATTCATTAGCAGAATGAAAACAGTCATCATCAGAAGACATAAATATTAAATATATAAATATGAATATATAAAATTAAATTATAACTACAAAATAATTTAAAACAATTAACAAAATAACGAAGCAAAACCAAAATTAACTATTTCCTCTCCACCCGCCAGCAACACCAATAAATAACATGAATAAATAATGCAGAACAGAACAAAACTTACATATATAAACTACAAAAAGAAAAGGATAGAAAAAGAAACAAATTATTCAGAAAAATAAACAGAAAAGAAGGATACAGATACAACATTATAAAACAACAATCACTACTGACATGTATTGTACTAAGGCACGGATGGCATCGTTTCTGAACGAGTGAGTTTTAATGTCATCGTGCACTGACTTTGACACTTGAGTAATGTGTGACAATTACAACTTTATTTTAGATTTATTTCTACCTGCGATGAAAAGTTACTGGGTTCTTATTTATTATTTGAAGGTAATTTGCAAGTTGATTTAAGTATAAATTGTAATGAAAAATATTAAAGAGCAGGGCAATAAATTGATCAAAGAAATAATTTACAAAGATATATCAAAATCAACAGAAAGTAAGTATGTTAATGATTGCGGTTCACATCTATTACTCAAATACCTGTCACATACCAAAAGTAACCGTTGCTTCCAGGGCCTCTCAAGAACTCGATGCAGCATTAGGTTTCATGGGGTACTTTTCCAAAAGAGGCTTTAGTTCGTCCATCGACACAATCTTGTGGCGGCTCCCATCCGATGCCTTAATGACGATCACGCCGTCCTGCGACCAACATGAACGCATACCGAAGTGCTGCCGTGCCTTGGTGAAGATGGACTGCCTAGTCTTCGTCAAGAACTCCTTCACTGAGATCCTGGTGCCCTTCAAACCAGTCTTGGCCTTCCAAATAGTGGACTTTATATTCAAACAGGAAAACCTGACAAGAATGGGCCGTGCGTGATCCTTACTTGGACTGCCAAGTCGGTGGGCAACTTTTAAGTTGGCCGATGTGATGTCTTTGAGAGCTAATTTGTTGTTGATGACACCAAGTACCTTGGATGAGCAGTCCTCATTATCCTCTTCGGGCAGCCCTTGAAAAATTAAAGCCTTTCGCCGATGCCTTGACTCCAACCCATCAATCTGCAGCATACACTCGGCGATCTGTTTTCTGAGCAAACCCAAAACACTGTAGATAAGCTCCCTGAATGCTCGGAACTCCTCAGCAATCCTAGCTACAGTTTCCTTGGCCGGTCCTGCAGCCTGAATTTGAGCTCCAAGTTGGTCCATTTTCCGGGTGAAATTCTCCTCGAGGCTCCTCTGTATTGAGATTATCTCCGACAGTTGTGACATTTCTTCTTAAATATTTATTGTGACTTTTTGTAAATATGTAAATATATTCCAAGTGCAAGTGTTGATGGTGATGTGGCAGGTGGTGTTTTTAGTGCTTAATCAGGTTACATTTAAGCTTCCTAATGTAAGTACTTAATAATTAAGTTATATACTAAAACTTGGAGTACAAAAACTTTGTGAAATAATATTAAATATATTTTTAAAACACTCAGAGCATCTGAGACATGTATTAACTTTTTGAGCACCTACCCATATACCTACACATATTTCCTCATTCCTTTCATATTCTCGAAGACGTATTAAATTTTCGCCGGAGATGAAGGCTGTAACTATTTACATGACCTTCAATAACATTTACGGTCGTTTGTTACACTTACATCTTTGTAACAGCGTATGTTGCTAATGACGTTATGTAAAAAAACTCACAGTTCAATATATTATAAGAATCATGAAGTAGGTTAGGTCATCAGCTCAAACCATCAGAACTGACAAATAGCCACAGGCCTTCGTGTTTTGTGAGATACCTGTAACATAATAGACAGATCCTATCATAATATTAAATGATAATAATTGAGAATACCTGTTCTTTGTATTTACTCAGAGCTCAATTACCAATTGAAATAGTGAATCATAGCGATAGCGTTAATTACTTAGTGAGGTTTACTTCTTGCTTAATTACTCTGCAATAAGAATTACGATTACGCGTTCCAGTTACATAATGTACCGACTGTTATCAATTTTTTTTTTTTTAATTATTATATTATGAATAAGCAAGGGATACAGTGCGAATAAAAAAGGTTTACAAATAAAAAAAAAAAAATTTTTTTGTACCTACCTACTTTTTATACAGTTCAAATAAATTAAAAAAAAACGAGATCCAAATTGCACAAAACGACGATTAAAAAACACGGCTTAAGTAGGTTTCCACTGAACATTTTTATTTGCTTTATTTTAATTGAAGAGTGCATAAATAAATATTATGTATAGATGCTATGCCTATAAAAAAGAACCTATTTATTTTACTCAATTGTATTATTGTGTTTCAGTTAACTCCATACATCGGTAAGGAGTTAAAAGGTGTTGTAAAAGAGACCTACCTACGAGGACGCTTGATTTACAAGGACGGAGAGGTGGTTGAGAAGCCTCAAGGAAAACTGCTGTTAAATGACATTTAAAGCATGTGTACGGTGTTAGAAAATGGTTTATTCTTTATTGTTTAGAAAATAAATAAATACGACTCACTTTGTGTTATACCTTTCAATATTCTAACGATATTTAACTTTAAGTTCTACTTAAAAGTATTTCTATCACAAAAAAATAATTAAGTGTGATAGAAACAGAATGTTTGAGCAGTTCTTATAATTTAGTGGCTTTTCAGTATTCATCCGCGTTTCATAATTATAGCCTAACTCCCGATTGCCTCATAAATAGACCAGTTTTAGGCATCAAACATATGCAAAGAGTAAATTGGAACTGTATTTGGTTACCTATTAACAAAGTATGCACTTACCTTAATAAATAAATTAAATATGCTTCTTGTTAGATTCGATGATCCCTTATCATTTTATTATATTTTATACCAGTGGTAGATAGACACACTGAAACTGAACACAAATTGATTAGTTGCTATAACCTTTAAAATGCGCACGAATTAATTTCATAGAGGATTTAAAATTATTTAAGTGCATTCGTGTTGAGACTTTATTTTTATCAGGACTTTTAAAATCCAGAACCAATTACAAGTACCTAACTAGTGAAATTATATCCTTTGCCTTTTTTGTGAGTTCCATCATCAAATGCCTTCAGGAACCCCATTGTGTGCCAAGGCCGCGGTAACTTATGTGAACAATCCCTAGACCTGGTTCCTATAAAACCAAATGATTTGTTTTGCTAAGCTTTATAGTATAAACCTAGATGCCATAGATATCAAAGATACCGTCTGTATTCATTTCTTGTTCACAGCATATCTTGTTTAAATCGTTGCAAAAAATAAGACATTGAATAAATAACATCAGAAAAATAGCTGCTAGATATTAGGCACCTACGCAATTTAGGTTTTCAAATATTTAACAAAGAACAGGATTAACTTGTTTAACGTGGCGTACCTCAAGCAGATATCTCAATATTTCCATATATATAATACTTATTATTAATGATGCTTCTTTTCCGTATACCAGATATGCTTCAAATGACGTATCTACTTTTCTTTTTGGTGTTTTGTCATATCACTAGATACCCTTAGGAAGAAGATGTAATAAACGAGAGTATTAAACATCTTCCAGAATTTCGTGATACCCCTAGGGATTTCGTGAAATACCTGATATCTTCATTTCCCTACGACATATACAATTTTGATATCTTAACCTGAATAGATTTAGTACTTATCTTTATTTCTAAACAGCAAACAACAGATGAGATATGAAATCCTACCCAGATAGATATCCCCATCAATATGAGAGAAATGGAGAATTTTTTATTTCATATCGATTTAGAACAGGTCACATCAGCAGGCAACATCTTCATGTTTCAGAGATTTGATACGATAACTGAAATCAATATCCCAAATAACAGAGACGAGATAAGATTCCTCGCTACGAGCTATTCCATAACAAAATGATACCCATCAAAGTTTAGTTCAACTACATTCTTAGTCGAAAAACGTGTTTCATTATCAACAAATTAGGTTTTACACGGTCGCGATTGTTTCTTGAGAAGATAATTGTCTTTTGTAGTGGATGTAAAGAACATCAACAAATGATTTTGCACGTCTTAATAGCTATTCAGTTTTGACTTAGCACTCGCGCAGCATTCACCGCTACTATGTTTTTGCCAATTTTAATACCAACGATATTATTGTGTAAGTCGTATTCAAACATAAATAACTTTCAGATTATAGCCCTGCATCCAATGTATCGATAATGTAAATAAATTTATTTGTAGCCGCAGTTACTTGTCATATAATTGGGCAGTCTTCAAAAGGTGTAGAGAAACAATTATTTATAAGTCGTTATGTGGTCACTGAAACTGAAGAGTTTGAGGGTGGTGTTTTGGTTGACGAGAACGGAATAATCGAAGCTGTTTTGAGAAAGGATTCTCTTGATCTATTGCTTCATTCTGAAAAAAGCAGGAATTGGCAAGTAAGTTTAATATCAATAAAATTGATCCTTTTAATAATGTTGTTAAAGATAATTATATTCTACCCAGCAGCAATGATAGTATAAGTATCGCTAGCTATGTAGTTATACCGTTTGGACATAAATTTTGAGTACTTACCTGTCTTCTCAAAACTTACTCAAACTTGTTTAGTTAATTTATTTTTTCGTAGTCTTGTCTTAGATGTTTTTTGCTAGTTACTTAATTACATAGTAGCAAATTATGTAAATAGTAAGGGAATAGTATTGTCACAAAGGTATTTATCACTTCTTAGCATGATTATAGTAGCATTTATTCATGTAGGTACCAACTGCGTTTATCAGTTACGTACAAAGTCGTTGCCCGTAGTCTCACTTCATGCCCAAGCATAAAAAAAACAAGGTGCTTTGCCTGACAAAATATCAAGGAAGAACGTAAAGATCTCTAAAATCACAAGGTTTTTTACTTCGATTACGGATCTATATTTCATAGTTAGGAAAAAGATTGCTTTATGTTATTAAGCAGACAAGGTGAATTGATCTCAGTTGATTTTACATTATTTCAGCTTATAGATGGTGGATCTTGGGCGTTAATGGCTGGCGGGGTGGACTCTCACGTGCACGTCAACGAGCCAGGCAGGACCTCTTGGGAGGGCTATGTTACGGCTACAGAGGCCGCCGCTGCTGGAGGGGTCACCACCATCATCGATATGCCTTTGTATGTCAAGAATTACAAAGTAATACATAGTATTATTTAGGAAATAATAGTATGGATTTGAATATATTCTTGTTTAATATTTCGATTCACACTCAAATTCTGGGAACAAGATTTCTTTCAAGGCTAACATGCTACTTCAGTGGTTAATCACTTCGTGATTTCAACTAATATCATATCCGATAGAATTGCGGACATCTGTAACCAATCTTAAACCGAGTGATTTCTAGGTCCGGTCACTTTTACCTACCATGATATCGATTTCCACAGTACCTACCTGTGTTCCAGTCTTCAGCCTTGGCTCTAACGCAGTCCAATCACGCATCTTCACACAAAATGTGCCACTGATCTAACGAATGATACAGATAGCAATACCTAATTAAGCTTTATATTGTTCCAGAAATTCTATTCCTCCCACAACTTCTCTTGAAAACTTGAAAATTAAGGCCAACATGGCGAAGGAGGAAGTATTTGTTGATGTTGGTTTTTGGGGAGGGGTCATTCCTGGAAATGAGGTACCTACTTAGATGTTTTCCTAAAACCTAGGAGTGTATTCTAATTCTAAGAGTATATTTGATCTATTTTGTTAAAAATTCCATTTTTACTATTAGATAGTCATACCGGTGGTATAAAGTATTTTCCTCAATAAATAGACGCAAGGCCAGTTTGGGTCGTAAATGGTAATAATTCATAAATTTCAATCAATCGGATTGGATTTTGTTTCCTTATTTGTATCTTTTCCTCGTTTTTCAGGTAGAGTTACAGGATATGGTAAAAGCTGGAGTGGTGGGTTTCAAATGCTTTTTGATCAATAGTGGCGTTTCCGAGTTTCCGTATGTCACACCAGACGACTTGGAGAAAGCTTTGGTTTACCTGAATGGAACTGGAACTGTCTTAGCCGTAAATACATTTTCCTATTAGTCTGCATATTTGATAGTTTCAGCTGCTTAATTTTACTGTTTGACAAATCGTTTTTATTTTAGTTCCACGCCGAACTTCATATTGGCGACTTTACTCCTGAATGCAGAGGTCCCTCTTGTCCAGGTACTTATGCCATCAATTTCAACACCAAAAAATAATAGTCTATCTTCCTTAAAATATCAAAGCAGTCATTCCTTGGAGTCGAAAACTCATGTCTTCTTTAGAAAGATCACCTCACGTTTTTCTTAATAATGGTAATTTATATGAATGACTAGTTTTAACTTTAAGACTGTATTTCAGACCCAACCTTGTACGAGACTTACCTTGCAACACGCCCTGAAATCATGGAGCTAGAAGCAGCCTCGTTAATCTCCTCACAACTTTATAAAACAGAGTAAGAATTAATGCACTTACTATGCACTTACAAGCATATCCATTTCTTAAGTTAAAGTCTTATAAATTATTTCTATCTATTTATAAAAACGTTTTTGTAGTGTTCATTTCCACGTGGTGCATGTGTCTGCTGAGGGTGTGGTGCCCATCCTGGAGGCTGCCAGAGACGAGAGAATTAAGAACGGATACAAAGGCTGGCGGGGCGGTGTTACTGCTGAAACGTGTAACCACTACCTAACGCTTAGCTCGGAACAGATTCCACCAGGACACGCCGAGTACAAGTGCGCTCCCCCTATCAGGAACATCACTAATAAGGTTGGTAATCTTACCAGGTTAATGGAGGTCAAAATCTCATTGACTAAGTAAGTTGTTATTTCATTCTGTAGGGAAAAGAATCAGCTGTTACTCTGAAATATCAATAAGCACACTACATTATTTTTTCTTTTCTTTAAAGATTTTGAAATGTTGTATTTTTCTAGTAGGTAAGTACCTCATTAAGTAGTGCCTAGGTTGTACTTACGTATTTTCTTCAAAAGAAATGACAACATTGTCTTATTTGCAGCAAAAGTTATGGGAGTATATTCGAGATGAAAGATTGGATCTAGTCACGTCAGATCACTCACCTAGCGTTGCTGCACTCAAAGGGAAAAATTTCCTAACAGCCTGGGGTGGAATAGCGTCCGTTCAATTTGGTAAACACCTATTAACATCTGTCTTACCCAATTTTTTTTTTAATTAATTAGTATTGCGGAAGAAACATAACGAGGTTCAACATAAAATAGTTTTTTTTTTTTCAGATCTCTCATTATTTTGGACTGAAGCAAAAGCCCGCGGGTTTTCATTAAGTTCTGTCAGTCATTATTTATCAGCTGGTCCAGCTCGTCTATGTGGCCTGCAAGAGAAAAAAGGTTCAATAAGGCCGGGCCTTGATGCTGACCTCATTTTCTTTGATCCTAACGCATCATTTGTCGTTACGCCCGAAATCATAAGATACAAAAACAAGGTGACGGATACTATTTTATTATGATTTATTTCTATGACATTTTGCGTTACCTTTCGATATCAATATCCGTATTGATTGAGATATATATAATACAGTGAAGTACCTACCTAAGAACAAGTAACTAATTTGTTTCTCTTTGTTGTTTCATATAATATTCATTATTTACTAGAAACTATTTAAGAATTAACTATATGTACCTACATTGTTTATTTTTGTATCATTACAGATAAGTCCATACATGAATAGAGTGTTAACAGGGAAAGTGATGCATACCTACGTTAGAGGTCAACTCGTGTATTCCGACGGCGAGCTATTCGGAGGGCCAAAAGGACAACTGTTATTAAATTATGACTACAATTAACAAAATACCTACATACGTCCACTATAAGCAATAAAATCAGTAATGTCGATGAGAATTTGAATTTTAATTCATGATCCTATTTCTTTATGCACTTTTCTGTGTCTGTTAGGGAATTACCAAACCCAAACTGCTACGACTACTAATCCGACTTTGCGGGGACATTTGTGATAGCACTCAAAATATTAACGCTTTTAGTGCTTCTAAATTCAGTATCTATTAATACCAAAATATTAATATTATTATACTACTATTGAGACTACAGTAGATATGATAAATATGCCTACCATAGTATAGTGAGCATAGAAATGAAATAATCCTTGACAAGTAATATTCATTCGTGTATCCGAACACATATTTACTTATTTCGTTTTTTAGATTGGCAGCATCAGCATCTCTAACCGTCGCGCTTCTTTGAACGAGTTTCTTTTATTTGTTATTGTGATGCCTGGTCCTTTTTTTGCTTTTAGATGTAGAGTGTGGGGATCATAAATTCAGTTTAATATTTATCAATTTAAAAATTATTCATCATAATTTGTGAATTTTTGTGGACAATATTATAAGGTACTAAATTGTCATTTATGACAGATAATCTAACCTCAAAAGTAATATGAAAATCGTACAAAACTAGTCCAAACTTTGTTAAAATTGTGTATTGTTTTATAATGCTCCTTTTAGATGCCAAGTGTAATAAACAATAGCATTGACACAACGCGTGCGGTAGACGGTACCAAAATGCAATTAGAATCGTTGGAGTTGGCGGGTTGCACTCTAGACCGGTATATTAGTGCTGATAATTCGCGCCCTTCGTTTTTAGAGGTTTGTTGACTCATTTCTTACTAATGAAATGCAATGGAATATCAATATATCTTACAATTGTATGCTTTTGTATTAATTTAATTCCACAATGTATTCATGTGATTGTTATTGTTTTCTATAGATCACTGGAATAGCCTCCCAAAGAAGTCCAACATGCAGTGGTCTAAATGCAGGAGATTACAGAAACTTAGCAGCCCTAGTAAATCACCCCAGCTTGTCGCAATTGAAGATATTAAATAAAGTTCCACTGCCACCTGAAATTATGGAACACTTTGCCCGTATCCTTTTTATAAAATAACATTTTAACCTTTTCTCGGTTTGGTTTATGTTAATTGATGACACTGACTTGATCCACAAGGTAGCTTTACCAAAATTAATCAGTCTATAGGTTGTGAATATCTGAATAAATAATAAAATATTAATTTTAGCAAGCCATGTTCTTAAATTAAGCTAAGTGCACATTTTGTCATTGACATGATTTTATTATCCTTATAAAAAAAACTACAGATATGCAATGCCATTGTCTAATGGGAGTCTTTCCAGAAATCAGCAGGGTTTGGCTGGCAATAGACAGCAACATATATGTGTGGGCCTTTGAACATGGCAGCGATGTAGCATATTTTGATGGACTGGGAGAAACCATTGTTAGCGTGGGCTTAGTCAAACCCAAGGCTGGTGTATTCCAAAACTTTGTTAAATATTTATTAGTCCTCACAACCACTGTTGAAATAGTTGTCTTAGGTAAGTATTTAAGCTAATTTATATTTCACACACATAAATTGCAAGTCATTGAATCAGATTTTGAGGTCTTTGTTTGACTACTGTTTATTTTCAGGGGTAACATTTTCTTCTAGTAAAAATGATGGTTCGGGAGAATTGCAAGAGATACATCTAGTGCCAGAGCCTGTGTTTGTGCTGCCAACTGATGGTATATCCATGATGTGTGTCAAGTCCACGGCAAATGGTAGAATATTCATGGGCGGTAAGGATGGATGTCTGTATGAAATCACATACCAGGTATAATATATTTAATCTCATTCATATTTATTTAGAGTATCATAGTAAACTAAATATAAATACTGAAGTAAATTATTTCATTTTCATAAAATTTATCTGAAGATGTGGAAAAGAACATAACAACCAAATTAAAAACCTTCTTTTTCGGAAGACGAAGACGAGAGATGTATAGTTACGCTTGCCTAGTAAACATGTAAATTATATATCCATATAAACTTTTTTCAGGCACAACTCGGATGGTTCGGAAAACATTGCAAGAAAGTTAATCATTCAACAAGTACACTATCATTCCTTATGCCTACGTTCCTCAGTGCGGCCTTGTATGACGAGGACCCTATAGTTAAGATTGAAATAGATAATTCAAGACATATTCTGTACACATTAAGTGAAAAGGGATGTATAGAAGTATTTGATTTGGGAGCCGACGGAGAAGGCCTGAGCAGGGTTGTGAGACTTACACAGGGGAAAATAGTTTCATCAGCTTTTGATATTGTCAAGTAAGTTACCAAAGGCACTTCATAAATGTCCCATTTTCTAAGTCAAAGATCAAATTGGAACTGTATTTGGTTAACCAAATTATAAGTTTTTCCTACTTAAAAATAAGGCACCTAAATTCAAGTGAGTGTTAATCTTTAAATATGTCTCTGTTCTAGAACACTGGAACCTAGCAACTTCAAGCCAGTTGTGTCAATCTCAGCAGTTGAACAATCGGAATCAGACCATCTTAATTTAGTGGCTTGTACACAGACTGGAGCTCGACTGTATTTTACTACTGGAAGTGCAGAGTAAGTTAATTTTAGATTTAGTTTATTAACTAAACCTTATTTATTATATATATTCACAATTTAGTAAAAAAAATTACATACTTAATAAATAGGCTAAAAATAAATAAAAAAGGGCCAACTAAAATATTGCATCATAAAACTCAACTGCATCGCTGTCAGTGGGGATCATGGCCAAAAGGCTGGCCGCATTGCCATGTTGGATGGCAATGCTGATTTGTTGAAACCTTAATAAATGTTTTGATTTATTATTTACCTCTATTTGAAACATGGTTATTTTGATTAATCTAATTTTTAATCTTATGTAATCCTTTATTACTCTAGTGCAAGTCATGGCAACACTCAAAGGCCACAATACTTGACATTGCTCCATGTGCGACTACCACCAGGATTCACACCTAATTCATCAGTACTGAAGCCTAAACAAGTACATAGTGCAGTTTATGAAAACGGTAAGAATTTTCTGTTGATAGAAGACTCCAAGAAACACAATAGCAATTTGTCGCTCTGACAAAAAAAAAACAATCTTATTGGTGAATTCCACAGGTTCGTTAGTCATGGTGTGCTCTGCGGGTGGTGGTGGCGAGGCGGAGACGCTGTGGTGCTTGTCGCGCGTGCTCGCTTCCTCGGCCACCTTCAGCGAGTCGCACACACTGCTGGCGCTCGATGGCCCAGCATGGGCACTCACTGCATTGCCTCATCATCACTCGAAACATCTTTCGCAAGCTATGCTTTCTAAAAAAGGTAGGCGCCTTACTATTAATAGACTGAATACGTACGTGTAATAGTAGCGGAATGTTTCATTTTATTATTTGTATAAATATATGGCGGTACATGTATTAAAAAAAAAAACAACTGTCAGCCATGATTAACAATGGCTATTTTTTTGTTTTTGTATGGTATCTCACAGTTCAGCCTAAGAGACTGTTTTGCTCAAACAGTCGATCCCTGTGGCCTACTAGTTAAGGCCTCTAGCCGGCGGTAAGTCTTTGCCGAGTTAATAAGTTATATTTGTCAGAGGTGTGGAGCGTGTCACGCTGGGCTGTGGTGACGGGGGCGGGTGCCTGCATTGTGGAAGCAGGAGCCGCGCCCGACCTATTAAGAGCTCTGCTGCGCGACTGTCGAGGTCCTGAAGCTCATCCCGTCAAGGACTTCTTCCAGGTATACCACATTTATCCAATTTAGTTTTTTTCTGTTGCAGCAAATTATATCTTTAACCCTGACTTTATTTTACAGTTGTATAGTGTCGAACAAGCGTGCGCGTGTGCATTGTTCTTGGCCTGCGAAGATGTGACCAGTGGTGATTTGTCCATAAGCGAGTGGGCGACGCGTGCCTTCTTCCTCTACGGCAGTCAGCTGGCACCGACGCCTATGTTCCAACAGCCTTCACAAATGCCTTCTACTATGAGTAAGCAGACACAAGTTAGGTCTATAAGTATCATTATAAAATGCGTACTTGAACCTTTTTTCTTCACTTTTGTAGGTTCGCCAAAATTCTCACCGCGCCAAATGTCAACCCCAATGTCTATGAGGGGACCTCAAGGTCAAATACAACAAGGAAAACTGAACCAATCTTACCAACCGGGCCATATGAACCAATCCTTCCCTGGATCACCAAATCAGACTATGATGCCTCAGTCGCCTTTCCATCAGAGTATGATGAGTCCTGGGTTCAACCAGTCGTCGTTTGTGGGCAATATGAGTCAGCAACAGAGGGACCCGAACTTCCCGATGCCGATAGAATATAGCGCGAAGCACAATGGTCTTTACATCTACATCGGCAGGATCTTGTCTCCTATTTGGGGTTTAAAATGCGTCACCACTGAAAAGTCCGCTGATCGTAAAGAATTTGTGAGTACAATTTAAATAAATAAACTATGTTTTTAAGATTATACAACATTTCATGATTTGAATGCACAGATGAGCAGCAAAGTGACCGGCGAAGACTGCGCTTACATAGTCCAGAAGTTGCAGCGTGTTGCTGCTTTTATGCAACGAACACTCGCGCCACCGCATTCCGATGAGCACGCATCCCTACAGGCTCTTAAATTATTTATTAGTGAGTAAAATCCTAATTTTGAAAATCGAATGTTGATTGACAGACACAAACAAAAATCACTTCATGTTATATGAATGATGACGCTATAAGTCATGTTTTGTTTTCAGCAATGGCGATAGAAATGTTAAGTTTATGGAAAGTGCTCTGTGAGCATCAGTTCCACGTGATTGCCGCTAGTCTTCCGCCTGAGCAACAGAACGCGTTGCAGGCTGCTAGTTATAGGTAACAATACTTTTAAAACGTACGTTATGGTGCCTTAAAGGTGTCTGTCGCAGCGAACTGGTTCAATCAAACAGCGAGCTCTTTGACTGAAATCATACAGACCAAATTGTGTCGCTGGAGAGTTTGTTCCACTATTTCTTCTCACCAGTGATAACACATAGAAGGTTTTAGGGCTGTCTTTTGTATTTATTTTTCTGTCTACGTTGACCTTCAAAAAGTGCCGTATTTCAGCCTTCTTTGTATATATGACTTTTTATTTTGTATGTATTGTTTTCAGAGAATTATTGGTTGGTGGACAAGAAGTAGCGTGCTTGCTCCTCGGGTCTCTAGTCGCCGGATATTTGAGAGACAACGCCTCTGTGGATGGTATCTCCCAAAAACTGAGACAGCTCTGCCCTACGCTGTATAGACAAGAAGATGCTACTTGTTCCAAGGTAAAAGAATATATATCAATAATAATATTATAAAGAGGAAAGATTTGTATGTAATTCAACTCAAAAAATACTGAACCGATTTCGAAAAATCTTTTTATATTAGAAAGGTATATTATCACACAGTAACATAGGCTATATAATTAATATAATAAATATGCAAACATTTCAGTAGGCAATTTTATCAATAATTTATTATTTCAGGCGAATGAACTGCTAATATTTGCGAAACACCAGAAGAATCCAGCTGAAAGGGAAGAAATGCTACAGCATGCACTGAAATTATGCAAAGTATGTACAGTGTATCGTAAACTACTTAAACAAAATGTACAGTGTATAGTAACAGTTATATTTACTAAATATGGACGTTTGTTTATAGGATGTAGCACCAAACGTGAATCTGCCTTTGGTTTGTTCAAAACTGGTGTCAGCCGGATTTTACTCCGGCGTGGTGGAGCTGTGCGTTGCGTGTGCGTCCAAACTCGACCCGCAAGACAAAGCCGTGCATTATTACAAGAGCGACCAGCCCTCGCAGGATAGGGAGGGACACTTTATTTACTATAGAAGGTAAACTTAGTAAATATTTTCTAACTAGCTTCTGGCAGCGGTTTATTGGTCATACCTAGTTCACGTACCCGGATAAAGTGGCCCATAGCCTGTCTTGATTAATAGACTTTTTAATACTGCAGGATATTATTAGCACGAATTATAAGAGCACGCCTCATATCTGATATCAAATTAGTTGGAGCTTCAACATTGTCGAAATTCAAAATTAAACATAGGCTCGAACATGACATTTCAGAATGGAGATATACCGCGAAGTATGCTCTGCTCTAGAGCGCTTATACGAGCGCAGTGCAGAGGCTTCAACCAGCGAACCTGCGCCTTTGCGCTCGCAACCCAACAACGACAACATACTCACTATGTCTCCTGCTGATGCCAACTATCAGGTAATAATCATAATATCTTTGATAATTCTATATTTGAATTATAGTAGAGGTATGATTCATTCATTTTAATTCTTCTTTACAGGGAAGGAAATTAGTTTGGGAGTGCCTTTCACGAGACGATGAACTTTTGCACGTCGCAGTATACGAGTGGCTGGTGTCGAAGCATCTAGGATCAGGTATATTTGTACTCAATATCTAAATAATGTTTTCGTCTATCTACCATCTTCTAATACACTTCTGAAGGTTAGCTATGGTCTCTCATTTTTCCCGATATTTCTCGTAGCTTAAGATTTTTGATAATCTGTTTTTTTAATATAAAATGTAATGATTTAGAGCTCCTGTCTCTGGGTACGGCACCGCCCCCGTCCTTGCGTACATACTTGCAAGCGGCCGCGCGGTCAGCTGCACCGCCCGCTGCGCTGCACCTACTCGACTTGCTGTGGAAGGTTCTAGAGAAGAGTGGCGATCATCTAGCCGCAGCGAATGTTCTGGAAGGACTCGCTACTAGACCTGGGTAAGTGCGGGTTTAGACAATTTATTGTCTGTCCTTGTTGACACAATTGTGGATTATTGTAATTTTTAGCGAGAGTTTTAAGGTTATGCAATTTTTATGTATTAATTCTATATAACTTAAGGAAGACTAAATTAATCGACTCGTGCCGCGAACCCCAGACTAAATTACTACTTGCCGTGATAATCAAGGTTCACGTAGTCTGCGTAATCTTTCTAAAGCCTGTTTAAGCTTCCGTCCAAGTGTGAGATAGTAAAGTGTAGTGTTGCGCAGGTCTGGCGCGACGCTGGCGCAGCGCATGTCGTGGGTGTCGGCGGGCGTGGTGTGCGTGCGCGGCGCGGGCGCGGGCGGCGGCGAGCTGCTGCGGCGGCTGGAGGAGGCGGCCGAGGTGGCGCGCGTGCAGGCCGCCGTGCGCGCCGCCGCCGCCGCGCTGCCCCGCGCGCGTCTGCCGCCGCCGCCCGCGCTGCAGCGCCTCGACGACGAGCTGCTCGAGATCACACAGGTACGCTGCGAGCCCCACTTGTCTACTCCCTCTACTTAACGGGCAAACTCTCTAATGCCACTAGTACAAATTACTTAATTACTGATTTAATTGCCTTTCCGGAAAATACATATTTAGTGTATATTTTATTTTATATGTATTAACTTCAATATACTAATTCCAGCTGTATGAAGAGTATGCAGACCGCTACAACTTGTGGGAATGCAAGCTCGCCATCGTGCAGTGTTCGGGCCACAACGATGCCCTGTTGGTTGAGAACATTTGGAGCAACATCCTGGCCGAAGCAGAGGCTGCCGCAAGAAATCTACCTACACCTGACGAGAGATTGGCGTCTGTACTCAGCAAGCTCACTTCTCTTGGCCGGGAATACGTAAACGCGGGACATTGTTTCCCATTATGTACGTCATTTCAGTCAATAATTATTATATAGTCAATAATATTTTCAATCTTTTTCATTGCAATAATTAAGTAACTTTCATTTAGATTTCATTGTACGTCAACTCGAGATAATGAGCTGCAAGCTTCAAGCGGATCGAGGAATGGTGTTTAGAACAATTTTAAATATTGGAGTGTCATTAGAGCAAGTCCTCGACATTTACATCAAGTAAGTACCATTTCTTGTTACCAAATTGTATTTGAATCGCTTTACAGGAAAACATACTGAATAACAGGTATGACACATACGACATTGCACTTGCACGACGTGCACTTATTTTGATTTATCAAGTATTTTACTCTCAACGTGTTCAGACGCCAGCTCATATCTGTAAAATGTCCTCAATAGATTTTCAACTTTATTATTGAAGCATATATGGTTCAAAGTTGATTGGGTAAATTTGTCAGTGTCGTCTGTACAATATTCCGCTGTATTGTGTAACCGTAACCGCACGACATCGACAGACTGGTAAGCGTGAACGAGCGCGTGTGGCTGGGGTGCGGCGACGAGTCGCACGTGTGCCGCGCCGCCGCGCTGCTGCTGGACAGCGCCCGCGCAGACCTGGCGCCGCTGCCCGCCGCGCTGCGCCGCCGCGCGCTCGCGCGTTGCAAGGACCTGCACGAGGCGGCGCTGTCCGCGCTGCAGGTATCTACTTACTTACCTCTTCCGCCTAGCGTTTTTCCAACTTTATTGCGCACGATTACCATTACGTCGAACTGGAGGCAGACGAATACTTGTGTTTTAGATGCAGCTACTGCATATCTAAACTTCTCAACTGAGTTACAAGGCGACCCGATTTGATGTTTGTCAGACTTTCTGGCTCCTATGTAGCCGTAACGACTGCCAGAGATTTACAAACAACAGAAGGGGGAAAATGTTAAATTAAGGGAATTTAACATTTCTCTCAGAACTCGAACTGACCACGATAAAACTATTTAGCCTTTAATGGATGATTAAAGTTGATAAAGCAATTTAGGAATAACGAGTGACTTAAAAATGGAATCGCAAGTCCATAGTTTGGATATTATACGTTTTGAAACTTTACATATTTTGATATTATATAGAGCCTTCTATTTAGACTGCTTATTTCGTTTCAGGCCCGACCGAACACTCAACGTCTTATAGATCGGCTCTCCGTGGCGCAAGCGCATCTAGACCGTATGGATTGAAACTAGTTTTAATTTTAGCTTAAGATTATCAAGTTGTTATTAAGTTATTAATACACATGCACTTAATACAACGTCTTATAAAATATCTGATTATTACTTGCTTCATATTGATCGACTTGAATTTATTTTATTGTTTAATACATCAGTTTTAGTTTGTGCTAAATTAAAGGATAAATTTCATAAAAAACAAAATATTGATTGATTGACATAAAATTTTATTTTATATTTCCATAATTTACTAAACATACAAAAAGTCATACAGTAATTATAATTAATTATATAATTTGCTAATATATTAAACTATTGTCTGTTAACATAATATTTGCAGTGGCAGTGACATCAAACATTCTCCTCATAAAATTATGTCAAATGTACAAATATGTTGAATCATGTGCATAATTATAAAAATATAAGTGATTAGATTATGCATCGAAAGGCACTATGAAAATGGTTTCTATTTTTGTAAATAAACAATGATGATTTGAGAATGATACCGAGTGTGATTTTGTTCCTTGTGACACGTGAAATGCTTAATGAGATCTAATAAGTATATCGGGCATAAAGTAAATCAAAATATTCTATTTAATATTTACAATCCAGATTCCCTAGGGGTGAAATAAGTTTGGAAACCGCCAGTAGTACTCAGCGTGTCCTTTAAATTAACAAAAGTTTGATATTAATGATAAATGGATTATGGCTGAACTACGAAGAGTCTTCATCGAAAGGGTTCGTATTTACCTGATGGCCTGGATGATGTTCGTCGTCTGGGTAAGAGTACACTCCGCTGTGCTGTGCCCCGCTGACCGTGGGCAAACCCACTGTATTCATTGGAGATGTAACTGGATTATTGTACTGGTGCTTAGTAGGATCTCTTCCTACGGAGTTTTTCCTTATGACTGTAGTATAAGTAGGTGTTGACTTAGTGGGCATATCTTTGATTCTGGTTCCTGCACGATAAGTACCGAACTCGTCCGGAGGAGGCGGCAGGGAAAATCCATCGGACGTTTGCGTAATTTCCGAAGTCTCGTCACTCAATTCCTTTGCAAGTTTGTGCCGCATTTTTCTAGGCATAGTGTAGAACGTGTTCATCTGCGAAATATAGCAAAGAAAAAATAAATATTAATACATGAATATTATGTTTCATGCCAAGTTTACACTAACGGATATGTATTCTTACCGGTCTGGGAACGTTATAATTTGTTTCAGGCGGTAGATGCAAAACAAGATGATCGCACAGGGCATCCATTTCTCTCTTCCTGCTAATATTTTGCAGGGAGTGCACCCTGCAGGTAGTATGTCGCGGTACGTCACATTTGACGGCATCTTGTTCGGCCATGTCGTGCATGTAGCGCGCTGAGTGGAACGAGCTCGTCCGTCTAACATCGAAGTTCTTCGAAGGGTGTCGCGATACAGCTCGTCGGAAGGAGTCTGTCCGTCGTACGTTGCACTCGCTGCCTTCGTCGCTGTCGTGATACGTTTCGCAGTTTGATTCTGAAATATTTTTTATATAAACTTTAACACTTTAAAATATTAAATCTATAATTAAATAACAGCTGTGGTAGTACTTGGTCGTAGGGACTATTGTTTGCTGGATACGCAAGCAAGATGCAATGTTCCTTGTACAATGTTTTGAGATAGACACATTTTTTAAAATATACACCGGATTTTTGATCCGTTTTCGCCAATAGATCTTTTGTCTTAATCAAAAGGAAGCTGACGAGGGTGTTTGGTTGTGTATCATAATCAGGCGACAAATTGAACTAAATAGGTAGGTACTAAAAGGTTTTTTTTCGATTAACTGTCTTTGAAACATACTTTACATAGATCAGACCGAAGCATAATAGTTACCTTCAGTATTATAAGCGCAGAGCGGCGGGTCGGACAGACCGCGCGGCAGGTCGAGGCGAGAGGTGCGCTCGTACGTGCACAGCACGAGGCCGCACGCCGCCAGCGCCACCAGCGCCACCCCGCCACATAGCGCCAGCGCTAAGCTCGTGATGTTCTTCACGCTGCTTTCCGTCACTGACGGGACTGGAACACATAAAAGTACATATAGAAGATGCTCGGTAAGTTAATATCTACTTTTTTGGTACTAAAACCACACCAAGGCCGTTAAAAAAGTATTTTTGTTATTTTGAGCTAATTCGGGATTAACCACGTAGCAATAGTAGCAATATCTAGGGGCTCGAAGATTTTTAGGGCTAGCATGGGCCTAGGCATTACGTAAGAGGCGCCTGCTTATTCCGGCATTGTGTAGTGCCATACAAATAAAAAGTCTTAACTTCAATAAAAATAACTTACCAATTTCTTCACTGATAATACTGTCCTTGTCAATTTCAACGACTTGGCTATCCCCTTTATCGTTGAAGGCGATGATATTGAATTTGTAGCTCTCGTGGCTCGGCTCTTGTATCATAAACGTCGGCTCTAAGGCTATTATTGATACTAGCTGCTCTTCCGTATCTAATGTTTCCACGATGAATTTGAATTTCTGAAAGAGTAAAACTGGTCATAATTTGTGGTCCAATTCTTCTACTCTGTAAGTAGGTATTAGGTAGGGGACCAGTCCCAAACGAAATGGAAATAATAATAAAAACGAATTAAAAAAAGACTTGTGTCTATGAATTTTGGCTCGGAATATATATTCGTCTTACCTGAGGTAATCCCCCATCGTGGCCCTTCTCGCAAGTGACCACGATGTCGTTCTCTGTATTCTTCTTAGCTTCGCAGTTCGTAGGAGGGCGCGGTATAGTCTCGTCTGTCACCAGGAAGGAGCACGGGGTGTGGTCCAGCCCTTTAGTGGGCACTTCGTTTTGTCCCCAGCAGAATATTGTACCTGGACCAAAGTTCGGTCAGTTCGAAATGTTATTGATTACAATAATCAAACATTGATGATGTTATTATAAAGACATATTTAAACACTGTATGGACATGTTCTTAGCTAAATAGTGTTTTACAGTGGTTACTTTGCCTTTTACAAAATACCGCTAACTAATTGCTAATCAATATTTATTTATAACATGGCCTTCGGTTGTAAATTCTTAAAAAAAATGAGCATTTAACTTAAGAATTATTCAGTAAATTGTGAATTGAGAGACTATTTTCATAAAATAGAGACACAACAAAGAAAAATAGGCCGATAATTTGTGAGGTATAAAGTAAGTTGAATGAATTTATCATAAACTTTGATTCTAATTTAAGAACTGTCTTTTTTCGAACACCATTTGTTTGACCAAACAGAACCAGAAACTTTAAACTACAAAACTTACTAAATGCAGTCCCATTAGGTCGTTCATACAACAGGGTATTCTCCTCCGTTTCAATAGTTTCGTGCGGGTGTTGTTTCAGCGAGCTAAGGTTAACGGCCTCGTTGACCAGCACCCAGCGGTACGAGGTAGGTGCAGGGTTAGCATTCACGTTACACGTTATGTTGATCCCCTCGTTCTCGCCTACGCCGTATTCTGCTAGGCTTTCATCTTCGCAGTAAGCGGGATCTGTAATTTGTGTTTACATACCTACATATTTAATTTTTAATGTAAAAAACATGATGGCATCCAGGCCGATCGTTGGCTACGGCGGCCGTTCTCTTTTTTATGGAGATCAGCCAGCTGTGCAGGACATATTATAGTGCACAAGCATTCGCGCAGATACAGGTGCATTCTCTATTCCCTCACTCTCATAGTCCGATGGGACGGCAATCCGACACGACCGGAGAGAGATCAGGCGCAGGACCGACATTTACGTGCTCTCCGATGCACGGGTGAATCAATCACCAACTTCCAGACTCCAGGCAGGCAGGTTATGAAAGTTTCTCAAAACTCATAAAGCTATTTCGGCCCGACCCGGGAATCGAACCCAAGACTCCGTGCACAGCAGTCGCGCTTTGCGACTACTAGGCCAACGAGGAAGTTAAGAATATATACAAGCATAGGTTACAGCTTTGTCTTAAAGAAACTTCAAAGCTACAAGAACATAAAGCCGAATAAAAACCGGTTATAGACCAAAATGCTGGATGTTTCCCACATGATGGATGTCCCAAAAATCTTACTAACAAGTGACGTCAACATTGATAGGATCGCTGTATGTGGAGCCCTCGTTATTGTTGGCGACGCACGCGTACTCGCCCCCGTCACTTTCTGTTATGTTCTTCAGTTCTAGAACCGGCTGAATTGTGTCCTTTGCATCCTTTTCAGCATTCATTATCATGTCTTCCTAGAAAATAAATGTCGTTCAACACTGGTTATTTACATTAAGTGTGTGTAAAACCTTAGGAAAAACATTACCTTGTGGAAAAAAAACAGCTCATAGATAGCAGGATTGGCTTGGTAGTTGCAGGCTAGTGTCAAATTGGAACCCTTAACTACAGCTACGGTGTTATTATTAATTTCGTGCCCTTCTGTAGCAATATCCAATATCGGCGGATCTGAAGTCATTATGAATTTTATAAATTAATTATGAATGTCAGAAATCATGCTGAAAAGAATTCATTTCTTTAAAAAAAAACTCACATAACACAGTGAGGGGTAGTGGTTGCGCGCACACGAACTGTTCGGCGCCGGGGCGGTGCGTGGGCGCACAGCACGTAATGTCCGACTCATCGTACTTCCGGTCTATGGTCAGCTGAATCTCGCTGGTCACGAGCCGCTGGGACGGCTCCATCTACACGTTCATAATTTGTAATGATACAATATCATTTACGTCAATTATCCTGATTAACCTTACCGATGAAGTGAAATGACTTTGTTATACACTTTTGCGTAATATGCGGTGACACTTGGAGACTTGAAATACATTGGCACATTTTTTAAATTTTTTGCGAATCGTTTGTAATCGAAAGCGGAAAAGTGCATTTTGTTAAGTGCCTAGAGCAGATTCGTGAGCCTCAACACTAACTCTGACACGTCAGTGGACACTAGAGGTGGGCCGCAAAACTCAACATTTATAGACAGCAGTTAAGTACAGGCAGCTAATAAAGACCCTTTTTCATTTTCATACGTAACATTAAGTTAATTCTCACTTACAGTAATTTTCTGCTCTAAGTTGACAAGCTGGTTGTTGGAAAGCCTCCATATAATGGGAGGCAGCGGGCGCGCGCCCAGCACGCGGCACTGCAACGACAGGGCTTCACCTGCGCGCACTCGACCTATCGCTCCGTCTGCATCTGGGGCCTCGCTCCGAACTGACACCAGGTCCGGGGGTACTAGGAATGAAAAGGAGTTATGTGGATAAGCGTAAATAATACTGCAAAATATGAAGAAGCTGGTCATGTTATATCGTACTAAACACAGTATGTACTTTTTTTCAAAAGCTGAAGGTTTATTGAAATAAAAGGGTAATTCCTCAAGATTCTGGAAATCCCGTCCAAATTCACAGTAGGCAGTGAAATTTTTTTGCCAACAAAACCAAATGGTACTTACAGTACATATCTATCGTGATATCTATAGTGAGTGGTGCGGTCTTCTCATTATTCTTGGCTAAACAAGTGAAGACTCGTCCGTGGTCTTCGCGCTGTAGGGGCCCGTATATCAGATCGCTGCGCACACGGTGTTCCGATAGCGGAGTTATATTGTACTTTAGAAAACGTTTTTCTGTCCACCATGATAGCGAAGCCAGCGGCTTACCTGTAATATGATCGAAGTACAGACCCAAGCACCTAATTTTCAATTTTCAAATCTGACAAATTTCTGTAATTGATTTTCAACCTTATCCCAATACTGGAAGGATAATATTAGATTGGTAAAATTTGACATATTTGGGTAGGTTGACCTGCTGGCGACTGTACAAATAATAATTATCTACAGGTTTTTAATTTAGCAATTGGCGTTTATTAAACAAAGAAGGTTATTATCAAAATGTGTAAAGGTTCAAAATACCGTTACTCGTGCAAAGAAGTGGAATTGTAACCTTCCAACTACATTACGTAAAGTAACCCTTATTATGCAATCAGGTGCTAAGGCATCAGGTCTGCTTCATTACGAACCATCCTATTAAGATCGGTGTCCAGATTAAGTACGTAATAGCTGAATTGGCTGATGCCTGAACACATTGAGTGTTCGAGCAGGCGGAGATTAGTCAATCGGTCCACGTTCATTCATGCTTGCATTAATCATCTCATTGACTGCGGTCAAACCAAGTGGTATCGAAGATACTAGACGGTTAAAGTCGATCATTCTTTGTGCGAACAAAGTAACATTGTTATTTTGTTACCTCCATAGGCGACGCAGGCTAGTTGCACGGTGTTCCCCACGTAGTAAGGTCCTACGTTCTGGCTCGTGTTAGCACCAGCGCTCGCCTTCGCCACTTGAGTGCCGTTTTCGTGCACTACCCAAAGATGGCGTGGTGGTTCTACAATTTTTAAAATAATAAGACGATGAGATTTTCACCAATTATTTTTTTCATATGCAAGTAGCAATTAACCTTGGTATATAAATAATGATAAATCAAAAGGAATCACTAAAGCTTACTTATCGTAATACGCGCAAATTGCAAAACAGTTAAGTATATATAAAATTTAGGGTGTAAAGGGGGAGACTGGGTCCCTTGGCGTTAAGTTTTTTTACCCGGTGGTAGGAAAGTTTCCTCTGAAGTAAATCCGCCGGCAGTAACAGGTATTACAAACTATGTCAGCGAGGAAGTCCATTAATAATTGACTAGTTTTGCAAAAGCCTCTTTCATGTTAGTATTTTAGAGACGTGTGGATGTGCCAGCTCTATTGAAGCAAATACCTACAATTTAAGCAATATCGATTGACACAGAAATAAAACTAATTGATCGCTATCCTGTCTAATCTAAGAATAGTGTAATGTCAGTAACCGAGCTAATTATTATGCTATTAATGATGTAATGTTTACGTCGCACAATTGTTTAATAAATGGAGCGAGCACTTCCGGCGCAGTCAGCTTCCTCATTAGCCTCGCGGACCAATTAACTGAACCGGCGCTATTCTGCGGGATAGGTAAATTTTCAGTTCGGCTCGTTACAGACGCCTTTGTTCGTTATTTGGATGATGTAAAAACAGAAGTATTTTGAAAACCTTCACCGACTTGTTGACGTGTTTTTGTTGTTATTGCAAGGCTGGGCGATATTTTTATTTGCTCTTATTTAGAAGAATCCCTCAGTTGTATAGGTGAAAAGAAACCTACATCGGAATATTTTCGTCAATAATGATCCAGTGTGACTCATCTGACACTTGAGTTACCTATGTGTCATTTAAAACGTTCACATTGATCCTATAGTCAGCTAAGTGCATGAGCAATTTGCAGTCACACGCCACAAAGATCAGCGAATAAAGACGTTAACAGTTCCCGTGTGTTACGCTAATTTCAGAATTGCTATCATTCCATTTTCCACGTTATACCTGTGACCTTTCATTGCAAAGAATAGTATCAACTACTTACAGTCCATTTGATTGTAGGTAAACCATTAGTTCGAATCGGCTCTGTATGGGTTAGCTATACTACATATATCACTAGAAAAAGCAATGGTTTCGATTACCAAGAAAAACGTAACAAGGCAAGGCACATAATCGATATAAAGTATATCGATTCTTGGATAGCTCCTTTGTAAAAAAAAAGTACCATGTAGGTTCCAACTTACCGATAACGGCAAGATGGACATGAGTTTTGTGAGCAGGGCTGGCTGCAAAGTCCGCGAGACAGGTATAGACGCCTGCGTCCGATGGTCGGACGGTGACTATCTGCAGCTTGTCTTGTCCTTCTGTGTCGCCCGTCACCAGCCGGTAACGACCGCCTGATGATGTGGTACTCTGTTCTCCACCGCGCAGGTCACGGCTGCTGATGCATTTGATGTTAAATATTTCTAACAAACATTAGCTAGGTACACAAGAGCTTTTTATTGTTGCCCCAGACACGCAAAATAACACCAAATTCCTGTTTTTCCCCCTTCATGATCGAACCCGTGACACAGCTAAGGTCCCTTTACACAGACCAATTACTGAGTCACTACACTAAATGTTATATTCGTCTTTCATTGGCTTGAATAAAGAGTTAAGTATCTGATTATTCAATAGAATTCACATTCTTATTAAGTGGCTACTAATAATAATCATTCGCAGACAGCTTTGACAATACCCTTAGACACATGAGATAAGATGGCAACGACTTCCGATGCCGGTATTGCAAATTATACTTAACATTCTGCACAGGATATGCCGTCAGTGACAAGTATATCGAGTCAAGGGACATAAATTGAAAACAAATAATTACCTGTAGAATGCGGTAGTGGAACCGTTTTTGTACCAGGCCAGTATATTGAGCTTATCATCAGGTTTCTCTGCAGACACGTTGCATGGCAGCTCGACACTCTGCCCCGCCACAGCTTCAACTGAGATCGTCAGCCGAAACAAAGGGTAAGTTATCATCTGCACAGGTTTTCCGGGGCCCATAATATTTACGTGGAATGGGCCATAAACCTATGTTCCCTAATTTCATAAAGCGAAAATTTGTTCGCAGAAACAATACACTGCCTTAGAGGTGTAGGTGAAACCCTGAGCAACCATGATAGAAATAATATTATATCGGATGCCTGCACATCAGACCATATCACGTACAGTGAACCCCAAAAGTCGATGAACACATACTTTTCAAAACAGCTGAACAACGTAGATTTCATAAATTACCTCCCACACGAACTTCAGAGTTCACATTCTAAAAGTACAAAAGTAGCTGAACAGTTTGAAATTATATATTTTCTTTTCTTTCTTATATTTTATGAATCTCTTTCCTTTAGAGCGTGACGTTTAGTTTTAAACAAAGTTCATAACTAAAATATCCCTATATCTTTAAGTTACAGTTAACTTCCCTTGACTGAAATTCAACATTTTAAGTTATTATATTTTTTTGTGGAAGCTTATAAGTAATATTCTTGTAAATATTTTTTTGTTGCCTAAAAATGTTATCAAACCTCTGATATAATGTGGAACAAACTTTTAATTTTATCCACCAAAGGATTACTACCTATACGTACGAATTGCTAAATAATCGTACCTTATATTATATACCGTTATATTTACATAACATTTTCATGATTAAGTAAGTCATAAATGTACCTTTAAGACTATAAGTTGGTGTGGTGTTACCTAAGGAATTTTATGGGCCACTTACACTAAGTACCTACCCACCTCCGGAAAACACCGGTACTTTTAAACCTAGTATATGGCTATATTTGATTTATTATTTCTATCAGAAAGCCGAAAGTAAAGAAACAGCCCCATCTTAAATTATCATTTAGAATTATATCTAACACTCTTAATTCAAATGTGTATTAATTTTTTTCCGTTTAATATCATCTTATTTTTCTTACCTTTTTCATAGATTTCCTGAGCACATATGTATTGAATCATTAAAACTATCACCGTTAAATGTATAAAATAATTCATTTTGACACAAATAATATGAATTTTTCATTACACATTACAAAATTCGGAGTCCGAAATTCACAAGTCGAAGAGGGACGTCTCGATTGGGCGCAACGGACACGCGTTTCAATTGGCGCGCTCGGCCGCAATAACGATATCGCCGGTCCAGGGAGCGCGGGACTCCGCTACCGGCCGGCGTGCGCGGTCCCGAACGCTTCCGGAGCCGCCTGTCCCCGCGCGTCACGTCACGCCCGCCCTGCCTGCCGAACCATCATTTACCTTACACTTTTTAATTGGAGAGGTCAAAACAATTGGGTCACTTCATCTGGATTTATTTACTGTACAAACTGGGAAACATTTTATTTCTGGTAGTTATGCTGTTTCCGGTTAGCGCTGACCCTTTATGCGCCTTTGTGTACCTACACTCGGATTCTGCTGAATGGTCGTGCAAATGACGAATTTGTAGGCGGATTAGCGTGACCAGACAAAATGGTCCAGCCTATTTACACTTGTATCGATATCTCAGTCACTAGTTACGATGTTAAAATTGTTTTATAGGCTTCCCTCAAAAGGAACCCTAAAGTCCACGTTGTTGTTAGTCTGTCACAACCCTTTATTGTGGAATGCGTTGAGGTATTGAGTTTTCATAATTCCGCAAACACAGATTCCTCAACTACATATTTGTTATAATAAATCGTATGGAACCTTCGGTGGGCGTACTATTTTCATCAAATTACCTGTAAATCTTATATTTCACTTAACAATAATTCAAAAATATTTTATTTGCAATTGGATAAGTGAATTTGAAGATAAAGATTTTTTTGATAGTTTTATTAATTTATTATAACAGTCTAGTCACATTTCAGTGATATATTTTGTTTCTGTTTAACACACAATTCAATACTGGAGTGAACACAATTACGTTAAGGTTAGGAGGTAGGTGTTTTGTGCCTGAGACATAAAATGGACTTTTGTTAAAGTTGCTTCAGAGATCTAGTAAATAAGACTGCCAAAGTAGCAATTATAGCACTGCCAATAGTGCCAACTAAGAATTTCTTCCTCTTGTTGTTGCTCCCAGCTTTGGTCTTCAACTAAAACAAAATGATACTAAGATATAATCACAAAATTACCTACCTATTAAAGTGATATTTAGATAACAAACATATTTATGGCTGTCTAGAAAATAATGATACATATTCTATTTTGACCCATTGGGTGCAGTATTTGCGAGGCTGTCCCGGGCCTTAGTTAAATTCCTGGATTAAGCCCGAATCGCTTTATGGGTTTGAGAAACTTTCACAAAACAGCCGGTATTCTTGAAGTTGGAAGTGTTATAACCCCAGCCCTGGGTGGGCACATAAAGCATATCAGCTTAGGAATACTACTCTGTAACAGTTTTTGTTATAATTCCATGTGTCTGTCAGCCAGATTTGAGAAACTGACACCAGGCCTTTAGATTAAACCTGCAGTTACCTCAATAAAAAGAAGTTTATTTATTAATAATTTACCTTGAGATGTGTGTGCACAGCATTTTCCATAGAGTTCATTATGCTGACCATTTCAGTTAGGGTTGCAAGTGCAACATTGGATGCATACTTGTCTTTGTATAGCAAGCAGTCTGATACTTTCTTTGTTTTGTTTATTACTGAATTATTAGCAACCATGCTTAAGTGTATTCTATGGAGGAGCAGTGCACTTTCTTCAAATACTTCCACTATTTCTTTAGGACCTAGATTTGACCTGAAAATAATATTGTATAGCTACTGGTATTTGCTCAGCGAAAAGGGAGTATTACATATAGTATAAGTTTTAAGCATTATATGGGAAAAAGCATGAAAATAACAGTTTTATTGAAATTTAAATACTATAGCAGAATGCTTAATCACTAAGTACCTATAAGAGGTAGTTCATATCTTACGTGCTGACTGTAGACTCATCATAGGCTGGAATTAATTTCGCCCTTTCAATGAGTTGTTTCCTTATTTCAGGTTCCACTATACCCAGCCTTGATAGATCTTCGTCTGATAATTCTGATAAACCATATTGATCAATATCTTGTTTTCTAAAAAAAAAAAAGTGAAAAGCCGTGCTATAAATACAAGTTATTTAAATATTCCGTATTTATAAGTATTTTTTGTGATCTCTCACTTGAATAAATCGATGTATTTTTGAGCACCGAGGCCGCATAATATTGAGCAAACGGGATCTTCGAACTTTGCTGAATCTATCCCGTTGGTTTCTAATACTTTTTCGGTTTTCTGAATCATTTTTTATTTTTGTTTTTCAAATACAAATGTTTTTATTTGCGGCTTCGGTCTATAAAATGTCAACAAATAAATTTGTCAATGAAACTTCAACCAAAGATTAAAGTTACTGTCAATGTGACATTTCAAAGCTATGCTGTCAAAATAAATCCGCCTCATTTCACGCATGGGTCACGAACTTTTTTTTGTAGATACTGCATACAGTGGAATACAGATCTACAGTATTCATACATAGTGTGCTATTCCACTCATTCCAATTTGAATATTGTTTATTTTATGTATATTTAGCAAACTCTTGCAAACGATTGCAATTGCAGCTGTTTAACTTCATGTTCTCTTAGCTTTAATTTCATTTATGTAATGGGATAAGTATTTGTGTGAAAATTATTAGTTTTCAAGCGTAGGAAATATCATTTGGGATTGATGCTATATTAAAGATAAGGTAGTTATGTTATATATTAGGATAATAAAAGACAGCACCTTATTCATTTTGAATTTATTTAATTTTCTACTGAAACCCAGTACAGTCACTTCTAGTAAGTTCATTTGTCCTACGTCAAAACTATCTTGTACTTTTACTGTTATCACTGTTTTTGGAAAATTTTCAGCGTCGGTTGTGATTTTAGATGGTCTTCATATTGCAAAATGTACCTAGATATTTTTTAAATATTTTGTTTGTGTTTTCACTAATATAAATTATTTTTAAATCTTAAAAACTAAATTGAGCAATTTTTTCCTTATTAGCTAATTTAATGTAACCAATTTAACAACCGCGCTACGATTGGGGCCTATCGCAATCACGTATTGTAGGTACCTAAGAAGGAACATTTAAGTTCTGATAAAGTATTATAGGATTTTAACATTTAAGATACGACAGGTAAATTAATATCCTTGTCTTTCATAGACCAAGGCATTTGTCTAAGATCCTGGAGCGTAAAACGTAGTGATTTTATTCTATTTGTCACTTTGTCAGCGGTTTTTGTCAGTTCTTATATTATGGCAATAAATATTTACTGTTACAGTATTGAACATTAGGTTTGTTTAATTTCTATTAACTAATCTAACATCTAATTGAGCAACTAGCGAGGCGTATACAATTTCAATTTACTTAATTTAACTTATCCTGGTGATAAGTTATCTACGATTGCTTTAACAGCTTGCCAGGTTTCCCGGGCAGTGGACATTATTTGTGAGCCCGGGAGTAAAAAGCCGTATGGCCCGAAGGAATCCCGAAGGTCCACATGGTACGAAAACTTGATACCAGCGCGTGCCTTCGCCCAATCATGAGACATTCCAGAAGCTGGTTGTCGTATTTCAGCTGCTGTGCCAACCTGCAACAAGATTCACAAATCAGTGTCTCGAGAGACCACCTTGGTGAGTGAAATTAAAATCAGAATCATTAATAAATATATTTTCTGCTTAATAAGTAGAGGAATTCTCCTTTAGGCATCGATGAGATACGGAGATTGATGATGATGAGATGAAAACTACATTTTCAAACAAAACAATCTTCTTATTCTAATTCTAAATCTAAAATATATCCTTTATTTATTTCTAATATATTCTATTTCTAATTCTAAAATATATCCTTTACATAAATAATATCTGATTTCATGATTACGATTTTTTTATATGAGCTACATAGATTATACGTCAAAAACAAATACCATCGGCAAGCAAGTGGATTGTTTCTTGATTATAGGAACCGCGACCACCCATTACTTATAAGAAACTGAACGGATGCGTAGAAGTAGCTTCCTATAAACGTGCTTACATCCGTAGAAAAATGTACTCAATGCCCATGGGGCTTAAGTGGATCACCATAACTAGTTAGTATTTTTTCACATTTCTTTTCTAATAAGGCAACCCCAGCAAATTGTTTGTAATCTATTGGCTTATTTATTAGCTACAGATAAAACAATACCACTCAGTAGCGGCGGCATAACTGATTAACTTTCTATGATTAGACGCTTACTTGATACTTAGTGCCATATAGGTCGGCAAGTGCGGCGGTGGCCAACTTGCCCATCTCGATGAGGACGCCGTCGTCGGCGAACGACTCATGCGCATGCGAGCTAGGTACCAGCCATGCCTGCGAGTACGCGTGCAGCGATACGTACACCTGTGAAGTAACATGCCATTAAGGCAATTAATCTTTGTAGGTTTATAGCAGAAAATTGCATTTTTTTAACATTGTGTTCTCTATCTTAATGAGATTAGTAGGCTTTTGCCGCGAGCCTCAATCAATTATGTCTTGAAGGTATAAGATATACATACCTGCCTATTAGTATTTTTATTAAGATTGCATCTTCATTATATTATTTAGTTCCCATGCAAGTATGATTATCATATCATATCACCCATAGATAACCTCGATGCAAGAAGGTATGACTGCTATGGATGAGCCGATTTGGGTACGGTTTTGCAGGTGAAGGCTGGGTTTTCAGCGGTGTTTTTTAGACATATTTCATTAAAATAGGCTCCGCTGATTTAACTTCTTGAATGTAATCTTTTTGTGTTGAGGGTTTATTAAATCTTTAATATTATTAGGAGCAATGGTAACACCCAGCTTGCGATTATATCAATCAATATGTAGGTACCGCAGTGGAGAAATTTATGTGCCATAACCTCATTCGGTGACTGCTAATATCATTATTTTTTTATTTTTCGGATTGTTAAAACCCAATTAAAACTCTTGACATCTGAGGATTATCGGTTCCTTCGGAAAACATTACCTTTAAAATACTTGATTTAATATCAAATAAAGGAAAGAAACGTCTACAGTATGTGCTCACAACTTGTATGTATTTTCATTTTTATTTCACTTGATGTATCTCGCCAACTAACCTTGCATAATGAGTAAAACGTAGCAAGCGAAAAGATTGAACAAGATGAAAATTACACCTGTTTGGTTAAAAAGGTGTCAGTCGACATGCAACTCTGATTGTTTATTGATAACACATCTACGCTAGTCTCTGTTAGAAGCGCTATACGTACTATAGATAGTCTATTATAGTGTATATGTCGCATTAAGATAGATGAAACAATTTAAGAGTGATGTGTTTAAATTTTTCAAAAATGATGAGAATAAATAAGCTTTAATTTACTACAATAGGACCTTTTTGAGAATAATCCTAATAAATTTATAACACTAAACTAAATCTTGTAATATAAGTAGGTATATCACTAAAATTAGACGGTTTTATAACTATATCTCTAGGGATATAACTGTATTACGGCTTTATCTATGTTACTGCGACATATACACATTCAACTATAAATATATACTATAGACTACATAGAGACACTATATAAACGATAGTCGATTTTAGTATTGTAGGCACAGATTTTAAAATATTGTAGGTTAGTTTGAGAATATTTTCAATATCAGTATTTTAAGGTGTTCATTATGAAAGTGTTGTAGAAAATCTTTTGAAAGTAACGATGTGGGCAAATACCGTACTCGTCACAATTTCCCGCGATAGACGTGCGGTCTAGCTTTACGGTTTTGAGCGAATGATAAATTGCTATACTTAAAGGCGGTGGAAATCATTTCTGATTTCTATTCAGTGACTATAAGGTTTGAGCGTCTGATTGGTTTACAATTGTTTCATATTTACGTTTAAGTCATTCATTTTAAGTAGATATAAGCCGTCCAACAACCGGGCTATTTTTAGAAATTGGATGGAAAATTATAGTGAGAGGCGATAGTGTCACTATGTGCATAACGCATGTTGTATGAAGCTGCTCGAACAGACGCCAGCACGTTAAAGTACTGCAATCAATCTTTCTTCAATAGATGTTTAATTTTATCACTGAAGTAAACCTATACCTAGTTCAAATTGAATTGGAAAAATTTCACATTTTCGGCTAGCTTGATGGGCTGGCGTCTAGGTACACGGTACAAAGCCACATAAATAAACTTATGTTTAAAATTGTAATTTAAATTAGTAGGTTTTTGGTATAGTATAAGATCGAAAGTGAAAATGTATACTCAGAATCTCATGCACCCACTAATTATAAATAAGTACGTACTTATTAGCCATTACATGAGCAAAGTAAATGAGTAATAAGTACCTATAATGACGTATATCGTTGTGTTCATCCGTCACGCGATAAAGCCGAGATAGAAAACAAGATAACTCATTTTACTCTTAAGTTAATATTGGAAGATTACCGGCTTTACACTAGTTCATAGACATTCATGTTTGAAACATAAACTGTATTTGAATGACAAGAAGGTGAGTTTGTTTAGGTCAGCTCTCTGAAAATTGATCAATAAATTATGTGGGGTCATGTATATTATGGAGGATTTATTAGTTGCTTGTATAAAGCTTACTTTGTTATATGTTAATTTGTAAGTTTTCCAAATCTCTAACTGTATATAAATATTTATAGGCAGGTGTTGTTTCAGTTTAATGGTCTGTTTATGTCCACAACAGACCTACAGAAGATTAAAGATGAGGCGCCGAGATTATATTACCTTAATCTGTCCTCTATGCTCGGCTAAGAACTCGGAAACGGCTCGTGTCTCCGGCTCACTGAAGGGGTGCGGTCCGGCATAATTGTCGGAGCACGGGTCGAGGGAGGAGTCTTTCTCGCTCCAGTGGTAGTCCCAGTTGCGATCTGCGTCGACCCCCACACATTCTGTCTGGCCCCAGTTCCATGGGAACCTGTGTAGGGAATTAAATATAGCTTTAGATTGGTATATGATTGGATAGTGTGTATTAATGGATACCATGAATGAATCCAACAAATTTCTAGGATCCGGCGAAACTACTTATTTAAAAGTCAAAATGATGTCGTCTTTACTCTGAACATTTGGTCTTAGAGCACTCTACATGGTTTAAAGTACAACATGATCAAAATATTAGTCGGAAATGTTGATACAGCTTGAGTAAGATGACCTCGACTTTCAAAGACACAAAAATCCATTAGCAGGTACCCTTCCCAATGGTTATGATTGATTAATATTTTTCTTTTATTTAAAAGCAAACCATTAAGGAGATGTGGCAACTACTTATTTTAATGGTCAGAGCTTGCCGTTGCCGTCACCAATGGCGTATCAACGCTTTCAAAAATCTGCTTGCCGTCAACTTTTTCTATTACTTTTTGTACGTTGCAAAAAATGACGGCTAAGATACCTATACCCGATTGGGATTTATAAAGAAACAGTGCTTAAATTTTAATTCGTGGTATGGCGTTACCGTGCCAAAACTGCTCGTATAAAACCATCTACCAGAAGCAAAGCACGTATGCTAGGTCAAGTCGTTTCGTGAATGTGTGAATCAGCATTTTCCCGCGAAGGTAGTTCACTCAAATTACTTACCATCCTACATAGTAATCGTCGGAATGGTCGGGCAGTCGTGAACGTGTTTTCCTCCAGAGCCGGTCGTGAGTGTGCGAGTGCTCATAACCATCTGGGTTCAACACCGGCATGATGTAGAAGTCGGCTTGTTTGAGCACCTCATATTCCGGGCCTATTAATACAACAAATAATTTATTAACAATACATTAAATGGCCATACCACTAATACAAGTATTTTTTAAATTAATCATGTCGCAACAATATTTTTCTTGAACATTTTTAAGTCTCACCTAGGTCCTTTTCTCCTTCAACGAGTGCATGTATCATCCATGTAGCGACGGCTGGCGCTATCCACTCTCGCGCATGGGAACCCCCGTCTATCCACACTGCAGGCTTCATGCGCGAACGAAGTTGCCACTTTTTCTTCTCTTTACCTTTGACTGCGGTGTCATTGCTTGCTACAGAAATCTGGAAATTAAAAGACTCATTTGGCAATGCTTTTGGTATTGTTTGCCTATCAAATCTCTGCAGTTTTATAGTTACCTTTACTGCCACAAGTGGCAATCCTTCCGATGACCGACCCAGAGGTATGAGTTCCACCAACTCAGAATGGGAGTGTTGTAGATACTCTAAATACCGGAGGATATCTGCATATCGATGATATCTTCTCCAGGTCATGGGGTGACCACGTAATTGTTCTAATTCAAGCCTCTGTTTCTTTGACAATCGTGGATTCTCGTAGGTTATAGCTTTCTATGGAAGGAATCATAGTAGTTAAAATTCAAATCATCAATTATTCTCATTTTAATGGCCGGACAGGGGCGAAAACTGTACCTGCAAATCCCATATTACAACATCGAAGTCAATATTATTCGACTTAAGATGATCTTTGACGTCTACGAGGAGATCAGGCGGAACAAGCAAATCGGTGGAGCCGTTGAGTGATGGAGACGTCCACCACATGAGCCCCGACCCCTGTGCTTCCTCCTGTAAGTCCAGCATCTCGTGCACCTTCCACTGCACGTCGGGATATGTTCTTATTAATTGGAAGCCTTTGTAATTTTTCTTGAGAGACTTCTTTGCAGATTTTTCTAGAGTAGGACACAAAGCGCCAATTAGAACATTTTTGGCAAGTCAGCCGCAACCAAATAAAATAGTGAGAAAGTAAAAATATGTAAAAACATTGTCTCTAGAAAGTTGAAACGGCTTTGCTGTATGGGGACGAAAATGGTGAGGCCATACCGGTAAATGGTTTGTATTTTTTATGCCCTGTCTTATTCCGCTTAAGATAAAATGGAATTCGCAAAAAACTTTAATTCATTTTGCAGTCGTCTTATTGTTCCAATGTTTTATGTACGTAGGTGCATACTTTCAAAGTACAACATTATAGTTATGCTTTCTTCGAGATTAAATAATGCTGAGAAAGTGTTACATTAACTTTACTATGATGCGCTATCGTCGGTTTATTACATAAACAGCTCGTGAATTTTTTTTTCCTAAGAAGTAATATAATTAATTACATAATTACTATCACTACATTCGACATGAACACCTTTCTTTCGTCACAGTTTTATCTGTTCTTTTATATGTATTGTCTTAGTACCTGCAATATTGTAAGGATTTGTTCTATAGAACGTCGCATCTTTTGTTTTCTCAATAAATTTTAACTATATTTTTTCTTAAATCTTCACTCTTCATCATTATTGTCACTTACTTATGGTAACGTCACTGGCCACGTATGTGCCGTCAGTCTCCTCAGTATCCAGTAGAGTTTGGAACCAGTTGCTCGGTGCAGTGGTCAGGGGACGTGGAGTGGTCGTCGTGATAGGCTTCTTAGGCGTTACGTCATCAGAAAACCAGCTCCCATCGAACCATGACGACTTAGATTGTACTATCCATTTGTATATTGAGGAAAAAAACCCTGCAAAAGACAATATTTTTCATGAGATTTCTGATTTATATTAAATTAGTTGAGCAGTGACGTCCTTGTTCAAGTATTTCTGGATTTGTGGTTTTGATGATTTCATCATTATCAGCAGCCTTTTTATCGTCCCACTGCTGGGCACAGGCCTCCTCTCACACAGAGAAGGATTTGATGTAACAACATATAACAAATGTGGATCAAATGTATAAAAAAATATTCAAATGTATACGATAATGATTGTATAATACATGAAGTCGAGACATAATTTTCGTAGCTATTAGATCTATGAATGAAATAAAAGAACATCTTAGCTCAACACACAAGTATTGGCCCCCAAGCTACGAGTATCGTATATAATTATTTCCAGTTGGTTGCATGGAACTGCTCAATAATTCAGTAGTTGTTATCGGAAGCTTAGTCCAGTAGTTACTACCTCTACATTTAAGGAGAAACTTTTTTATGTTAGTGGGGCAAGAGTATCGAGCGAGAGCTGGATCCCGGGTGCGTGCGCGGCGCGCGGGGCTCTTGCCAGCCTCTGCACTATGTGACAACTTCCTCAAGTACCGTAGTACCGAGTTACTAGGTAATTACACCACATGCTTGATACCCATTATGTTACAAGCTCTTTTATGCACTATTATTCTCACGTATGCTCGAATTTGATCCTCACGGCTGAGAATTGGAACATACCTTAACAAGAAAGAGATAACTAAGTATGAGAGAGTGAAAGAAACATTTCGATCATATTTTAAATACATTAAATTAAAAACAAAAGAACTGTCATAATGAGGATTCTTACGAGGGCCAGGAAAGCGTCGCCAACACGGGCCTGTCATCATTAGACAGACGGATCTAATACCTATGTAGGTATTAGATCCGTCTATAACATATGTATGTTAACTAACAGCCCAAACCTGCGCCTACAGTGACCGGGAGTAACGGGAGTGATAACAGAACAAGGATGCACATACAAGCTTGTGACGTCAACGCCATTTGATCACGCATGTGCAAAAGAGATAGCAAGATGTCCCCACTATGATCCCACTCTTCATCATACGAATATAAAAAATGTTGATTGCTGCTCCATTTATCAACCAATTTTGACGCTGTTTTCAGAAAAATGTTCCTTATGCATGTGTTTATTTGTTTTGTTAAAAATTTTGTACAAAATCAAACACAGTCAAATACCCTATTAGCTTAAATTCCCTGTCTTTTTCGGTACGGTCACTTTTCATTAGTGTTTTTACTTTCATGCTGAATAAAATACCATAGCCACTACAATGATACTGCTACTATAATGAAATGTACGTTTATAACCGTGAAAAAAATAATTTTCTTATTGTAACACTTCAAATTAAAAGTTGCATTCATCATTTATAATATTTTCCCGACGATAAAATTTGATGCATCTTTATTGGGGAGCCTTTGAATGTTGAGAAATAGATAGGTAGATGATTTAGTAACAATGGGGAATTACTTAGGTAGGTAGGTGTTTCAGTGCGACTTGACCCCGTACTTTCACTTTTCATAGGGCCTGAGTAGCGTGTTTTGTGAGGTTAAAGAAATTGAAAATATTACCTCTATTTAAAGGAATCATTTTCTTTAGGTTTAAGGAGCCACATGCAAGAATGCGAACATTTCAGGAAAATGTCTAGCATTTCACGGAGAGAGTGAATCTACTATATGTATGGTACGGCATGTAACTCCATAACCTATAAATAAAGTTCAACAGTTTGAATTCTTTTCTTCAGATTTCATCTAAACTTTAAGGCCCAACACAAACCAGCGGAGATCGAATAAATCAGTTTAAAATAAACTTTTTTTTCGTGGGAAATCATCAAATGACCCCTCCCGCCGAGGGTGCTGGACGGAGTGTCAGACTCTTACTGACTAAAACCCACTATGTTCCTTCTGGAGGTCCCTGTGTGCCAGGGCCACGGTGTCTCTTGCGAACAACCCGCAGCTCGATTTAAAATAAACCTTAAATACACAGGACAAATACTTCAGATAGATCATTTTATGCTGGCGTTGTAGGCATAAGTTTTTATGAAATATATATCAAATATGTATCAAGCTGGCTGTTATATTCGTCATATAGACAACAAAAGTAGAAACGATGATAACTAGTTAGCAGTTAAAGTTAATTACCGTGTCGCAGTTTTTAACGCCTGTGTAAACAAGAACTCATTGTTACGGCTTAATTATTAAGCATACTTTAACTAGCATTGGGGTAGGCTCAGTGCTTTTTAGTTCCTAAAATCCATATTATAGTGAACGCAAATCTATCGGAAGGAAAAGAATTTCAGAACTAAAATACAGAATCTTTATAAATCTTATGATATCTTGCACAACACGTAACTAATCGTACTAATATGAAAAAATCTCTAAAATGCCAGACGAATATGACGTCATCGGATTGGATTGGATATGACTGACAGTCGCATATATGACAGGTGTAAAGAAAATATTAGAAAAGTGTGTAAAGCAAAAAGCAATTCTTCTTAAATAAAGAAAACTGGGACTGTCTTGTATTAGGTATGCTATTCCTTTCATGTTACCCACTTAGTCGCCGTCATATAGCCCATAATAGTATTTTTGGTACAGACGCCAGCACATCAGGCTACCCGAAACTGTCAAATTTGCCCATTCAACTGAACTTCAATTGAACCATAATGCTTTAGCGATAAAGTTGAAAATCTATTAAGGAAATTTGACAGATTGTATCTAACCTGATATGCTGGCGTCTGTACCTATGCAGGTATAGGTTAGCATAGGTTTTTTCCAAACGGTCAAATTGATTATCTCGTGATATCCTTAAATGCATGAATATCTAAAATTCTAACTTGACCTCATGGACCGTTATGGCAATTATCTAGTTTTATTGGCGAGACGCTGAAGTGAAATCTCAGGCAAAGAACATAACGTTATTTATCTTGAATATGTATTTTGAATATATTTTATAAGTGGTCCATAAGATGCCACATAAAAGAAAATATAAAACCAAACGCGCTTTTTATTGGATATTTTTTTTGGCTCCGCCTTCTAAACGTGTTTACATCAAATTATCAAAATCTAATACTTGACTGAGGATTGCCTCTAAAGGCGGTTTTATTTTAAGTTAACTGTTTTGACTGGACAGGCGCTATATACAGATCTATAAGTACGTCTTATATGCATAGTTTTTTTTAATTTTAAATTAATTTTAATTTTAATTGCTAAGTATTAAACCTGTTTTAATAAATGTTTAAAATGTTTCTTAGTCTTCACGAACATCGTGAAAGTAATTTGTGAAGAGAATGAAGTAATTTTCTTAATCACTATAATAGCCGTCCTGAATCATGCATTATGTCTCTAGTCTGCTACCGCGTGCCCTAGCCACTAGTGAACCTTTGTTCCACACTTCAGGAAATTCGATGGGTTTATGAGAACAGGGTCTGATTTAATTATAAGAAATATATTATACTAGGCATCTGTGATTTTTCAAAGTTTTAAAATATATTGTTTTGAAGTGGAGTAGGTTTTATCTCCATACGATGTAAACGAAATGTTATCGCAAAGCTCAATTAACACAATTTTAATACATAGGTTCTAATATTAGAAAGCTGAAGGATTTTTTGTTTGAACTGACTAAGTAATGACAGAAAAGGAAAATTAATAAATTTAAAGAAATGCTACATTTTATCGGAGTGCGCTGAGTTTTCGTAATTGGTTCGACTATCTACAAAAATAAATCAAAGGAAGAAGCTACTTAATGCATGTACTAATTTTGTATCCGGATCTTATACTACTCGTATATCCGTCCTCCCAAATTAACCCAGTCGAAGTATGTACAAGCTTATCTCTCTCAATCACTTTCGGTTTTCAGAATTTGCAAGACGCATTGACACGTTAATTAATATATGTATTTCTTTATTGATCCGATAAAAACATGTTATGACAATTTTGAATGCTCACTTACGAGCATTTATTTGGTTATGAAAAGTACTTGCGGTTCAATAAACATCAATGTTTATAATCTTAAGTACTTAACGTAAAGGTATTGTCAATCAAATCGATTTATGGTTATAGCTGTCGGATCAGATTCTTATCCTTTTAAGGCCGCTAATGGAAACTGATTTTAAATCACTAGAAAAAGCGTATTTTGGAAATTCAATTTGTCGCAAGACCAAAACTAACTAACTTGCATGATGGCATCCAGACCGATTGTCGGCTACGGCGGCCGTTCTCATTTTATGGAGATCAGCCAGCTGCGCAGGACATATTATAGTGCACAAGCATTCGCGCACACACGCGCGCACTCTCTATTCCCTCACTCTCATAATCCGATGGGACGGCAATCCGACACGACCGGAGAGAGATCAGGCGCAGGACCGACATTTACGTGCTCTCCGATGCACGGGTGAATCACTCACCAACTTCCAGACTCCAGGCTGCTTTGTGAAAGTTTTCTCAAAACCCACAAAGCGATTTCGGCCCGACCCGGGATTCGAACCCGAGACCCCGTGCACAGCAGTCGCGCCTTGCGACCACTAGACCAACGAGGCAGTCAACTTGCATACACGTGTACAAAATTGATAATTATTGACTATAAATATCTTAAACACAATATGCTTCGTATTATTCGTATAGTTTTTGTCTAAAAGTTCTTGTTTTTTTAGCTTTTTTTTAGAAATAGATTTATTTATAGAAGACTAATAGGTAAACGAATAAATATATTAATAGGTATACAAAAACATCATAAGAACAAAATTTATTTCGTCTATGTTTACGGATCAAACGGAAAATTATGTGTTGTTTTTTATTAAAATACGGAGGAACGAAGAGTACACGGTTTTTTTTATAAACCAGTATTCATTCTTAATTATGATGTACCTTAATAATGTTATCAATAACATTGTACATCGACAGTGATCCTCATTACTTTTTAGATTCTTTTTGTACACGACTGCCAGGAAGGGTTTCACCAGGTTCCAATATGTTCTTGGTAACTTTTTAAAAGTGTAAATTCGATATTCAAACAGGTATAAAAGACACAACTACTAAGTAATGTGTTATTATAAGAAATTTCGCGTCTATAATTTCCATAGAACATAGAATAGAGTAGGCAGCAATTATTTTTTTGTAGATAAATGGTCAATAGTATTGATGATATATTGGTTTTGACATGCCAAGGGATAATGCGGTTAGCATTATACACACAAAATCGATCTGTTACGAGTTCTTTGCAAAATATACATATCACGGCTGATCAGATTTTACTACTGACGCTTTAAACTATCGAAATTGATTAACCAGCCGCAACCATTGTCCATAGTTGTTATAGAGGTTCATAGAGGCATTACCATAATCCTAAAGACAAGCTGAAATCGACCTACTGTGTAGAGGTTCCCAAAATAGTCCTGTAACCACAGAAATATATGTACAGATGTATTATCTCTAGGTTATAACACACATACTGTAGTCTTTTAGTACATTCTAGTACGTTCCGAATCTGCTATTCACCCTCTCTTATTTATGGCTCAGTGAAAAAGTTGTGCAAATATTTATCTTTAGAGTTTTCACCTCACTGGGCTGAGGTCGAGTGCGGGTCATCTTCGATCTAAAAGTCCCGGTTTCATCTATCTTGTTGTTCGATTAACGTCTCGGCTAGTTACAACAAAAGATCATTCTTAAACTAGTCTTGGCAAGTTCCAAGTCTGAAAATGTTTTTAAAGCTAGATGCAATGCACAAACAAGTTCCTAAAGCCGCAGTATGGCTCAGCACGAGTGATATGAAAGAAAGTTCTACATTATTAAGAACATAAAGTATGTATGTATATATCGGGGAAAACCAAAGAGTGCTGTAATGTAAAATGTGTACCAACTAGCGGATGATTGAGGTTTTCTGAAGCGACATTTTTTTTTATTTTCTTTAACCTTACTACTTACTACGATATGCTGAATTAGGAAATTTATTCCATTTAGTCTGAGAATACTTTATTTAGAGCATTTTAGAGCTAATAATGTAAAACTAACAGTAGAAGCATGGTTTAAAGTATAAAATGGCGCATTGAAAGCACGAAGAAAATATTAAACAGCGTTTTTCTGTCTTAGTGAGTCCGCAATGATTCGGTTCCTCGTCTCGCCTGCGATTTTGTAATGATGATTTCGGATACTGCTCAACATTTTTAGACAATTCTATCCGTTTTTGGTCATGGTTAGCGCTTTTAGTAGGTATCATTAGGTATAATTATATGGAAGTTTTCTTTTGGCGTCATCCGAATTCAAAGTGTAATTAACTAAACTTACTTGGGCACTTTCAATCACATCGCGTTTTTTTCTTTTTTACGCGAGCATGTCAATATCTAAGTATTTAAATTGATCAATGTGCTGGTAGGTATTAAGATGAGTTATACCTGTTATTTATGCTAGAGATTTCAATTGCCGGATTAATTTACAGGCGCCAGCACATTAAGCTACCCGCAACTGTCAAATTTTCCTAATCAACTTAGAACCATATGCTTCAGCGACAAAGTTTAAATCTATAAAGGAAATTTGTCAGATTTTAGTAGCTTGATCTGAGTAATTAGAGTAAAAATTACCTACCTAAAAACCAACCTGATTTCGCTGGCTTCTCTTGGACCTTCTTTAATTTATTTTCTTGGAAAAATGATGTTAACCATCCTGTATTCTTGGGTGGACACGTAGTTTTCTTTGGTGACTTGGTCGTTTTAGTAGTTCGTCGCATCGGCCGCGTCGTGGTCCGTCGCGTTGTGGCGACCGGTCGCCGTGTGGTGTTCGGCCGGCGGGTCGATCGCCGTGTCGACGCCGGACGTCTGGTGGTGGGCCGAGCCACCTGCTCCATGTCCGGAGATTCCATCAGCACATATTGGTCTCCTATTTGGAGGACTGGCATCCCTGTCACAGCATTGGGCTTCACTAGTGGTGGTTTAGATATAAAATTTGTATGACTTTCTATATTAATATTAGTTGTCTTAATTACTTTTTTGTCTTCACCTTTAGTGTTTTTCATTGTCACGTTCACTTTGGGGATTTTCCCCTTGAGCAACACTTTAGCACTTAGGGTAGTAGTGCGCCTTCTTGGCGCGGGGGTGGTTTCGTATGAGTCTTCGTATTCGTCCCACACGGAAAAAGGATCCAGGGATTCGGAATCGGAGATGTCTGCGGAGTGACTCGGCGGGTGGCGAGCGGCCGCCGCGCACGCCAGCAGCATCAGCAGCGCCAGGCGACGCGCCATGTGTCGAGCGTGTGCGCATGGCGAGGTGCGCGCGCACTGTAAGTCCTGCGGCCGGCGTCGCAGTCGGCCGGACCACCTTCCCTGCCACTGTCATTATGCGTCGATGTCGCTTTCAACGCGCCCGCGACCACTAGGTCAGCACACTCGCGATACCCGCCTGAGCTATCTATGTGCTTGCTTCCTCAGTCTTAAGAGGGAGTCACTTCTATTCTTTGTAAATTAAAAATTAAAAAAAAGTGAATTATGAACAATACTTAACACAAGATTCATAAGGCCATCAACAAATGAATCTTATCTCAATATAGGTACTCTTATAAACTTAAGTAGTATCTAAAAAAGTCCTATTTAATTATAGCAGTAAATACTTACAAAATGCACCTTAATAATATATATAATTTGGCCCATAGCCGGCATGCCAGAATGATTGAACAATCAATGCAGATATGCGAAATCAATCAGATTTCTAGTTCGTCCAATGAAAGTTACAAATGCAGCCGGCGTATCAAAGTGGCGAGCAAAGTCAACATCAAATTATATTGTTTGGCATTAAAACATATGATTTAATTTCCATCGTTTATCATCACATATGACTAGACAACGCGTGAAATGTAGTTCAAACTGCACGGTTCGTTACACGGCACGCCGTGACGCGTGCGCACCTAAGGGGTGCGTACTCCATAACAAACGCATTTCACTCGGATATGTTCCATAATTCAATTGTACTATTTGAGACTGCTATATCCGTCAAGCTTTCCTTTTAAATATAATTATGTACAAGCTTTCTATACGAGAGGACGTCGGGAAAATTTAGCGTAAGTTTCCCTTTCCTAAAATGATCTATTGAATGGAAGCCATAGATGTACCTAAATAACAATTAAACCTTTAATTCTCATTTTGCAGAAATAGTTAAATACCGGTTTATTTTTGTAACAATAAGACTGAATAGGTTAATTTATGTTATCTACTTCATGGGTCGGTTTTTCATCATTAGATCGACACAATGAAGCGGAAAACGATTATTCCCGACCCAATTTTTCTATAACAAACGAGTATCAGTGTTCTGAGAAAATGATGCACTATGATTCATTACGTCGTGACGTATTATATTGTAAGAAAGAAAGCAGATGTTTCACTTCAAGTTGAACTCGCCTCACGAGAGCCGCGTTTTCCACTTAACTGAATATGATAATATCTTTGTAAATAGAAGTGTACACGAATTAATGTCCAGTACAGTTTTTTTTAACTCTATAAAACACGTTACGTTGTCCCAGATTGTACACTTCTTATGTGTTGGATAAGTATAAAAATCTTACATGAGTTCAAACGCTCAGACACAGAACCGGAGAGACTTTCCATAAAAGCCTTTGCTCATACATTTTTTACTATATTGAAATAGTTCCTATAGCAATATAAATTCTGATAGCTTTTTTATTATCCGTACTTTATCTCATAAGTTTTATGTTGACGTTAGAGTTAATACGATGGAGTATTAGTTCGCATTAATTATGTAGTATTTAGAAAAATTCGCACATACACATACCTAATCTAAGTAAGCTATTTTAGGAGACTGCTGTTTTAAATAAAATATATTTTAACAAGCAAACTTATTTTTGCTTTATATTATGAGTTATGGACCAGCAACAAGTGGCACGGTTGATTCGCCGATGGGTCCTTTTATGACGAGTTCCTCCGCGTTCATGTAGGCATCGCGGCTGTCATTTGAACAGCTTTTCCAGTCTTTACTGGTAGTCAGAAGCCAAAAAGTCTTTTAACCTGTCTTAAGAAGAAGTATCTGGTTGCCTCGGTAACAGGATTAAGGAGGTCAGATAGCCAGGCACTCCGTGTAAAACTGATGATACTCGGCTGCAGCCGGAGACTGGAAGCGGACCCCAATATCGTTGGGAAAAGGCTAGGCAGATGGCGACGAATATTAGTTACGCTAGAATATTGTACAAATCATTCGTCAATGCCCATGCATAAGTGAATGTAGACATAATTGCCATACGAGAGAAATTACGAGAATATTTTTAAAATGTTCCAAATCTCGTCATGGTGGCTGCGTCTGTTGCGTGTTCGTATGCGCACGCACCATACCGTTATTATTTTACTACTCGAATGTACTATCATTTGAATGAGTAATGAGTGGTAGTTAGCAGTAAGGTGCTTTAACGATCACACTTACGCTTAAACATTATTTGTAAGTTTAGTTCCACATAAATTGCTAGTTTTCCTTTCTAGTTTTTAAAACTCCACTATACATTCTTTTTTACATTTTCTATTTCTGGAAGTAGATAGTTCAAATTCGTTTAAAAGGAAGCGCTAATAAATAAATGAAGGGCTTACAATTCGTTCCACCACTGGTAAAATCTTTGATTTCGTAGGCATTGAGGAGGAAATATTTTTAGTCTGACATCGTCTAAGACTTAGTTTTCATGTCCACTTTTCCTCACGATGTAGTCACTAGCCCGGTTCATAGTTACCATAGAAAGTACTGCAGGATGTTGCGTTACCTCAATCTTTATGGTAATTAGGAGGTAATTGTAACCTATAACTATCCTATGTATACGAGTATTTGAACTTGACGTTATACAAGTAAACTATTCAAGATGTATTGGAATAACTTTTGTAAATGATGTATGAGTGATTTTATTTTATTGTAATTGTAAATTAGCGCTTTGAAATATATAACCTATATAACCCACATGAAGGAGTAAAGGACAAAATTTTAAATATAGCACTTTACTATGCGTAATTAATATACACATGCTTACAATAACAGTACGAAGAACTAACTTTTTATATAAAGTTTATCAGGGTTAATAATCAATTGACCCTTGCAATTTAAGGCGATGCCAATCTTTGTAGATGTGAATGATGAATTGTTTTTTTTTTTCTAGTATAAGGGATGTTCTATCCATTGTTCACCAGTAAACATTTAAGAATACCTGATGTACCCATTTTGTACTCTGGAGTCGTTAGGACATTAAAATAAGACTACGATACTAATGTGAAAATAATGTAAAATCGATGTGTTTATGGAAATTGCTTTGATCTAGAATAATAATTAAACTGAACCTGGAATTATTCCGCGCGGTGTCAATCGAAATTGTTAGAAAGTGCATACGAGGAGATGAATGTGCTATGAGAGATTAATTAGAACTTAAACACATGCGCCCGCCATGCGTAAGGGCAAGTGGTCACTTAGGTGGCCCATTGCAAACAATAACTTTACCATACAAAAAAGCTATAAAAGTAGCTAGCATTTTTCTTTTTTCATATGTATAACCAATCTTACTTTTCAGATGATTGCCTGCTTATAAATTTTGTCACAGTTCCTTGGTCAGCCATTCCGTGTGACCGACCAATATGTTATATGTTACGCATAGCTGTTTATTTACCAGGTAAAAACATACATTTTTCTCAAACGGTGAACATGTTATGGCGACACACGACAAAGATGATATTTTTTCGAAAACTGAGTACCTAAGTATAGATAGAGAGGCGTTTCTTTCAAAATTAAAATGTAATTTCAGCACACAGTTGTGTCGTTCTATTTGACGAAAAGAAAGAAAGATAAGTCTATATGTTTCTGAGACAGAGTAAGCATTCCACTACGAATAAGTTTAAAGTCTACGTGCCTTATATCTCTATATTTATGGTTCTCTGACAATGAAAATTCAAAACTATTTCCAAGTTAGGCACACAGTAAACTTGACGAGATTAAGTGACTATGCATTTTTTTTTATAAATAAACGCTGCAGGCATTTTCCTTAGGTCGCTTAATTTTTTACTTGTCGTATTTTATGGATTGTTTGTTGGTCTCAGCTAGTTCTAAGGCCAGTTTCAATCGGCCTGGGCTGTTCGTAAGAGATACCTTAGCCCTGGCACACAGGGACCTCCAGAAGGAACATAGTGGGTTTTAGTCAGTAAGGGTCTGACACTCCCTCAAGCTGCACCCTCAGCGGGAGGAGTCATTTGATGATTTCCCACGAAAAAAAGGCCAGTTTCAATATCTGTTTTATCTTTGTATTCATGTTTTTCATTTAAGTGTTTAAACAGAAAGCCCTCATGGCTTTGCTTGTATCCTGAACGAACAACTATTTAGCATATTATCTAATATACACTATCTAACCGTTATTCATTTTGGTTTTTGATTTGTCAAAAGATTTAAAAGTACTTTCTCCATTTCAAATTCAGCTACTTATTTATTTTTACCAGTCACCTCAGTACGTGTTTGGAACTCTTACATACATATTTAAATATGTAATAACAATCTTAAGTTATAAAGCTAACTGTTTTTTTATATTTTTAAATGTTTTTTTTTAATATTAATATTTAAAAATGTAATCAATATGTGTAAAAAACAAATAAATGATAAATAATCTTAAGTTATACTCGTAGCTCAATGTCTTCGCGTATTTAGAGTACATACATGCCATAACATGTTCATATGTTCATTTATCAACTATCGTAGTTTCTCCTATAAAACTTAATCATTAAGTTCACTCAACAATTCATTGTACGAAGGCTGCTCTAATTTGTATGTAATAATTCTTAATTAACATTTATGTTAATGAACTTAGAATATAGTTTTTAAGGATTTGTATATAATTCTATTCTAAAATAATCATTTGTTCGAAATCATGGCCATGTATTTAACATTCTTAACTTTCGAACGTTATTTTTTTAATTTATAAAAAATATTACTTGTTTTACATTATAAGTAGGTACCTACATACATTTTTGTAAAAATATATTTAATTTATCTTTAAGTACAAACATAAAACTGTCTCGATTCTATTAATATAGGTAGAGACCAAGCAGAATCTGTCAAATTTAACCAATCGAATATTAATTTCCAGTATTGTGATAAGGTTGAAAATCTATAATAGAAATTTAACAGATTGAAGTAGGTTGATGTGAAGGAGTCTGTAGGTACTTAACTAAACCCTTTTAATACCGACACATCATAGGAAGTCAAGATACTGAACGATTAAAAGGAATTTAATCAGATTTTTTTATCGTATTAAACAATACTATGTAGGTACTATAATTAGAAGAGCGTTCCTCAATTAATGATACATAATTAGCGTAATAGCGTTTGTTATGTACTGTTTATGACTTTAATTATTGTTTTTATTAGCACAGTATACTCGTAGAAATAAAAATCGATTCTCATACGATAACTGAAAATATGATATGAAATAAATATAAAAAGAATTTCTCAAATAACCTTTAACTTAAACTTACAGAATACTCGGTCCAAAATAACACTAAGTTAGCCTTATTAAAATACCTCAAACAAACAAACTAAAGCTTAAACTGTTATTTAAAAAAGAAAACAATTTTTTTTTATTTATTAAAACCAAAAATAACATTTAAACATGTGTTTTGGTATAAAAAAAAACATCTGTTGTCTATACAACTTCAATCAAAAAGATGTAGTACCTAGTACTCCTGAAATCATTTAGTAAAGGTTTTCATTACCAAGTTCCTGTAGAGCTACTAGAATGGAAGTAGAGGTATATAATATAATTTTCAAGGCATCTAATTTGAAGCTAAACTGCGTACAAGCCGTCCTGAAAGTTTATTTCACTTCGGCTAGTGAAAATATGATCAGCCACTTCAATCTACATAAAAAATTATTGCATCATCACTCATATGCTAGGAGGATTGAGTAACATAAATAATTATCAAAGTCTCAGCGTCTAAACCTTAATATGTATTAAATAAATGTACAATTAATCATTCACATTCACTTTCATCACTATATTAAAACCAATTGCATACATACAGTAACAGCAAAAAAATGATTTCTGAATGACCATTCACTCTCATGTATTCTAGGAACCATTGCAATGACTTCAAGACGCATTCATTACATCGCTTCAAGAAGAGCAAATGATAAATTAAGAAAACTAAGATTGGACTAAGAACATAAGTTTTTTAGTCACAGAATTGCTTATCACAGGCACAGTGAAACAGCCGACTTTGGGGTTATAGCTGTAGGTACGGTGACAATAGATTAGATAGTAGTTGGCCTTCTCACCGTGATCGCTGGAGATGGGATAGTGACCTACCTATTCGTTGATTAATTTCAAAATAAAAAGCACCATTTTGTCTTACATAACTCAGATAGGACATTTGGCAAATGAAGACGATGTTAACACTATCATCTAAGCACAAATACATATACATATCTACTTTTATTTCTTTCACATAGTACTTAATGGTAAATTGTCATATTCGGAACCAAGGGCTAAACGGCAGCAAGCAGTTCCAGCTTAGCAGCATACCTGCTTAAGAATTAAATTCAGACCATTAACTTTGTTCAAGAAGATGGTTTAAAAGCTTTAAACGGTTAAAGGCGGTACTTTTTTATAAATTATTTGGGAACAGAGAAGAGGTACGGATCTTTGCTCTCATCTTGTGGGTACCATAAGAAATAGATTGCAATACGTTATTGGAGCTAAAAGGTGGTATTATCCGTTATAAAGAATTCTATGACATGTTTGCAGTTTTTATCAACTTTCAATCCGAAGTGATCGGTTTGATACCTAGTCTTCTTTATCAAAATGTTAGCAGAATTGTTTCTTGCATTGGTAAGTTGGCTTAACTGACTTTGGCAGTACTTGTGCGAACGTTATGGAATCTATGTTGACGAAGCTTTTCATTCCGGCACTGTACACTACACAATTTTGAATTAATTTTCTAAAACTCCCACACTTAGATCACTTTAGATCATTGACACCTGCGGTAATGCTCATTGTTAGTACAATAATGTCAATAGCGTCCGTAAAACAAGTGATAAATTATGTATAGACTACCAGACAGTCTTTCACTGACGTCGTGAGAATTTAATTATAAACTGGATTCTGAGACTACATCCAATAGAAATTATGTATGTACATAACACTAAGGTGTTAATAGTCTTTGTAGCTCATTTGATGTCTAGCGACAACACTTTTACTGCAATAAATCACATATTCCTCAACATCTGAAGTTTCACTATTATGACACTGATATAAATCTTAAAATTACATGTCGTTCGCCAAAGAGAAATAACATTAAGTGTCTTGATCCCCAGTTTATTAGGATTACGATTAAGAACCCGTTTTAATAAGAACCTCTAATTACCATCAATGTCATTGAACATACCTTGTCTGAGACGAGCCAGCCATCATTGTATTGTAACGTGACCTCTCACTATACATAGATTATTATAGGTGCGCTAGTATACAACGTTTAGGCAACCTCTTCCTCCAGCCAGACGATCTCGATTTTTTGCACATATTTAATTAATCACTAGTAAAATGTGTGACGGTATCCGACAGATGCAGTCATCGACATACCTATGGATATGTAGATGATTTTATTGAAATGATTTTGAAAATGTATATAAAACAGAAACAAAAATAAACAATAGGCAACCCTATTTACAACGTAGCAACTTCTTCATAATTCATAACGATCACTTATCACAATAAATACGTATTCATTCGCATAATGTGTTATTTAATGTTATTGTGTCATTATTACGAGAGATAGGAAAATTTGTTTTTCAAATCAGGTCTTTAATCTGCATTCGGCATATGTGTGCCCGTGCGGTCACAGGTTCAAAATCAGCGAGTGTCAGAGGGAGTGCCGAAGCGAGCGGTCGTGCTGTGGCGAGCTATCGAGTCCATCGTAAAAATAAAACACGCCATCCATTGGTACTTGCGCGCTCTAATAACCTATGTACCTCTGGTAGCTGGACGAGCGCCGCGCGCCTGAGACTCGTTCCTCGGGGTCAAGACAGTTCACTGCCGTGTTAAGCCGACGAGGGTCATTGCCGCCACACAAGTCCCACAAGCAGGTACAACAACACCTTCATGTTCCGAATATATGACATATCTGTATGATCATCTATAGAGAAATGCATGCTGATTGACAGTGCACTCACGCCGGTTCCTTGCACACTGTTGCACTTAACTTCTCGCTAGGAAGTAGCGATCTCACGCGTCAATATGCTCACGCGATATACTCGTAGTAACTCAAACGCGGTTTTGTACAAAACTTACTTTTTCGGAAATTTTAATAACTGTTTGCAAAGTGGACATTTAGCATGTTGCTATAATGCTCCAGACTGTTTTTATCAAACTATACTTCAAAACCAAAAAAGAAGTTCAATAAGTTTTCTTTTTGTTGTTAGTTATTTATTGCAATATTGCGACCACAAAGAACAAAATTGCAAGCAAATAAAAAATACAAAATTAACGTATTCGCTTTGGTAATTACATGAAAGTTATAAAAATAATTACATATATTTATTATACATACTTAACATTTACTACTGTGGTGCCAGGTACCTATGCAAATGGGCATTCTTCAAATTAAAGCAACATGCTTTCATTTACAGAAATAATTATTTTGTAAGCATAGCTTACATAACGTAAAATATAACAACAATATGATGCATAATTTAACATAGAAATATAATATCTAGAAACTATTCAAAAAAATAATGAATTCTGAGCAAAACAACTAAGTTGATATCGTAATTAATAACACGTTATTATAATAATCCGTCTGGCAAGTTTCCTTTGTTAATCAAGTAATATGTTTATTATACTGTTTGTGGGTTTGTTTTCCTTCTAATTTTAAGCAAATATAGGTACCAATGTATTTATTTTGCCACATGGTGCTTACGCTGTCCTGTTACCATTTTATCGATAGACATATTCATGAATTGGGTATCATATATCGCGTACGAAATATGGGATGACGAAGATGCCATGATTAGACGTAGATATCACACATGGGATTAATTTTGCTGTCTTCATAATAATTAGGTATATGATCTTACTTAACTATGAAATATTATAATTTGTTTTGTATGTGAAAATAAACACGAAACCCCTTATCTAATGTGAACGTTAATACTTCATATTTAGCATTGTTCAAGTCATTAACAAAAGGTATTTTTCACACTGTTATCCTTAATAGCTATAGGTTGTTAAATAGTCATCAAACGATGTCCCGTTACCGTAACACGCGTATTTAAATTGGATTCACAGCTGTACATATGTACTTACTTACTTTTTACAATGCGACAATTGCATAAAATAGTACGTGTATCAATTATATTACCTACATTAACTAACTCGTAAGTATGTTTATAGTTTATTATTAGCAATTGATTTTTTTTTATAATCTCTTGTATTTATTCGGTGGATCTTTACGTCAGGCGTGGTTATGATTAACGAGTTTCATAAAATATTCTATTTTTGGCCAGTCTTTTTATAATGAGTTTGTGTAGTCAATTTGCAGGTGTGTGCTTGTATCATCTTCTATATTTATTTATAATATGTATTAATATTATTAAATGATATATATCAATAGCTATCCAATTAAATATTACTAGATTTGTGAAAGTTGTATTTTTATAGCTTAGACCCAGACTAATATTTACATAAATAAAGATTGTCCCTGTTTGTTTCCGCAAAAAGAGGGGTGTAAAAGTTTGATCTTTAGTGTGTGTCTATCTGTGCATGGAACTCTTAAACAGATGAATCGATTTGGACGTGGTTTTAGTTGAAAGTTGTTTTTCAGCGGCGGTTCTTTCATCTAAATCGGCTCACCCGTTATTAAGCTCGCATATACTTTCAAAACTCATTTGAAATTAAATGTAAGCAAAAACTATTACGATTAAACAAACACAAACTACTCTCATCGCCTACCAAGTTACTAATTTATGTAAAATATAATTTTATTGCTTTTTTTACGTAAATAAATAAATATACCCTGCTACACGTGTCCTTTCAATTTATAAAAATAGTAAAGGTGACAGCTATCTATTTTAATAGTCTTTCTAATTAAAGCCGATGATAATGCCATATTTTTTTATAAATAGCAGTATTTTATTTATAAATGTATGTCACAATACTGACATAATGACACATATTAATAATGCAAGAGCTCTGTAGCACTCTAGGAAACGCATGACACACTCGGCCGCTGTAGTGTTCGAAATTCTAACTTTATAGTTTATAGGTCAATTCAGATTTATTAGTAAAATTAGCTGACCCGGCGAACTTCATGCCGCCTAATTCTTTTATTTTTGTTTTGTTTTATTTTTGAATAAATTCTTTTTCAGACAGTTTTTTTTTTTGTCTTCTTAGGAAATCGAGGAATATTTCGGCTCTCAAGATTTGCATTTAGCAACAAATTCAGAAATACATTTTTATACTATAGATTATCAATTTATTGGATATTAACAGTTTTAAGTGCGGGATCATTAGGTAAATCTTGTATTCTTTGTGTAGTCAAATATTTCAAGAAAGTGGCTTGTATTACACACATGAATGATTTTTGTCTTACTTGCCTAATATATAATCTCTTTCTTTTCAGATAAAGAAATGAGGTTGCAATGGAGCGTGTTTGTAGCAGTGTCCTTATGGAGCGTTGGGGGTGGTCCCCTCCCGAGGGCACAAGCTTCCGAGGTGTTCGATCCTGTGGTCGTTCAAGTAGAACAGAAGCGCAATGAAAGACTTTCAGAGCCTGTCGCCAAGGTAAACAGATGTTCTTAATTATTTGAATCAAAAAGGATTGATTAACAAAACATTTTATCGACCATCGATACAGAATTCAGAACTTGTGATCATTCAAAATAGGTCAGGAATCTATTGTTTATGTTTTTTTAAGTAGTATTTTTTTAATAAACAATGGGCAGAAAAAAGTATTGTGTCATAAAATATATTTGGTACTTAATGTGCACATTAAAAAACATTACCAAAATAATACCCTTTCTTTTGAACTAACTGCGTCTAAATAAGGTGAACTTCATACAAATCGTATAACAAGCAAAAACAGGAAACATGCCTCTCAAAATTCAATTTACCTCCTTATAATAATTATTATTCATACTATGATGCAAGTACGTACTCGATTTAAGTAACTATTTATTTACGATGCCTCTCACCCGTCGAATCCACGATCCAAGGTTTGCCAGAATCTAGTAAACCTTTTGACTAGCCAAATGCATATAAAACTTCGTAGTATTTAATTGATTAAATTAAATTATTTTGATTACAATAATGAATGGAAGTTATTTTACCTATTTATTTAAAAGCTAGCAATAAATAACGCTTCAATAAATTGTTCCAAAGATGAAAATCACGTTTTAATCCTATGAGCGGTTTAAGTGAAAGGCGCTGAGATTTTGTCTATTTTTATTTTCGATGCATTTGGCGGTACGTTTTTAAATTTTCATGTAGTATACGTGCACATACATAATGTCGCTAATTTAATCCTTATTTGCGAGGTTCGTAAATGTATGAATCATGGTAGTAACACTGTAGATCTTTGGGTCAAGGTTGCACCATTTGACATAATAACCCTAGTACAATTCGAATGTTGCAATCGTAAATGCTCATAGTCAAAAACGATAAAATTAGCATGAAATGAACACCCAAACATTATCTGGCAAACAATAATTTATTTAGAGGTACATACCTATTACAAATTTCTGATTTCTTTATTTAGATAAGTATTTTGTAGTCTTAGTATACAATAAAGCGATGCTCACAGTGTAATCAAACGGTAAGAAATAAGCTCAATATTAAAACACCTATTGAAATGCAGCTTGCCCCTTCAATGAATAAGGTAGAAAAATTACTTCTCACCTAATAAGATCCTATTTAAGCGAATATCGATAACTTAGCTGAAGACGTAATCAATTATGTTCACATGTAGTTTAATTGGTATAGAAGGATGTGCCTAACAAAATGAATGAAAACTAAGCAGCTTCAGAGTGCTATTAGGTAAACAAATATATTTTTAAAAACATGACAGTTGATATCTTTTAGTTTTTTAACGCTGTTACGTTATCCATATCCAATAACAATATAATCGTGCCACATGGCGTTAACAATATTGCATATCTAGAAGTGCGACCAGTGAATTTGCATCAACCAATGCAATGTTATTAGTAATTATTATAATTAATTATTAATTAGTATCATATAGTATATGTAGTACATAACAATAGTTGTTTAGGGCATCATTCTTTACATTATCTCAGTCAATGCGTTACTTATCATTTAATCGAAAACTTTAAGAAACATTCATGCTTTTATTCAAATATATTTTATTTTAAAGATAAAATATAATTATGATCTACTACCTACTATATAACTAGCGTCGGTACTTACTCAGTCATAATGTAATCGTCTTGATTTAATTTGTTATCGCTACAGCCAGATCTTGTTGATGGTTTTTGTTTGGCCCCTTAGTAGCTATATGTGTTAATAAACTTCAACTGAGGAACGTCTAGATCTAAACTGAGACAACTCAAAAATCGTAGTTTTTTGACTTACGCTCGGTGAATATAAGGAACCATCGAATAAGGTACCTTACTCATAACTTATTCTATTGTCAATTGATCTTTAAGTCCCTTATTATTAAACGTGGTCTTAAAAGGTACCTGCTTTAGTACTAGATTTAGTCAATTAACTTTGTTCTAGAAGATGGTTTAAAGCTAGCACTAAAGGCGGTACTTTTTTAAGACCACGTGTTAATAAGGAGGTAATAGTTAAGTAATAGTTAAGGAGTGCACGAAATCTTAGTTGATATGAAATGAAACTTATTAGTACTACTTATTAATATTTACTTCTTTAGATGTATTTAAAGTGTAAAGTCTTCCTTCTGCCATATAACTTAGGGTATTTTGAATTTTAACATATTTGTTCGATATGGGACTAATACTTAGTTACACATATATTTGACATCTACTGAAAAATGTCCGTTTTTGAGAAGTGTAAGTTTACATCAAGGTATGCGATATGTAAATACTCGTAGATACTGAACAAAAAACAAACGGTTCGGAATGCAAATTAAAGCCAGAATAAAAAATGGTTTTGTTGTTGTCCAAAGAACCGAAAAAATCACATTGTATTATTTCCATTGTTTTTGTAATCACAGGCGGTACAAATGAGCCGGCAGATCAACATAGTTGATGACCAATTCATGGTGGACGGGAAGCCACTGCGCATCGTGTCGGGGTCCGTCCATTACTTTAGACTACCCGCAGCCTACTGGAGAGACCGACTGCGTAAACTAAAAGCGGCTGGACTTAACTCCGTTGCCACGTAAGAACTTACAGATATTTGAAAATATAACTGGCCTACTGGTTAAAGCACCAGCCTTTCGAGTATGAGGGTGCGGGTTCGATTCCAGGTCAGGCAAATACCAATGTAACTTTTCTAAGTAATACGTTCTTTCTCAGTTTATCTTGATCACCAATGACTGATTGAAGGTGAAAGAGAACATCTCGAGGAAACCTGGACTATAAAGTCTAAAATCACCAACCTGCAATGAGCAATCGTGGTGATTAACGCTCAATCCTTCTCCGTGGGAGAGGCGGCCTGTGCCCAGCAGTGGGACGATAAAAGGGCTGTGATGATGATGATGATGAACTAGAAGTCCAAAAATACAGTATTTCAACATATGCTTCTTGCTAACCTCACAATTTAGTACTAATTAGAATCTTATGCCATTCAATTTCATTAAATACTACACAAAACAGGAAAGAAAATAATTAAGGTGACGCATGACTCAAGTACCGTTCTCAAATGTCCTTATTGAGTTCACGGTGGCCTTGATAATTGAAAATGGGAGTCATAACGCGCTATACCGAAAAAATACGCTTTTCTTCAGATATGTGGAATGGAGTTACCACGAACCGGAGGAGCGGCAATACTCATTCGATGGCGACCGAGATATCGCCAATTTCATCCGCATAGCTGCAGAGGAAGGGTTGTACGTGCTGCTACGTGTCGGCCCCTACATCTGCGCCGAAAGAGATCTGGTCAGTCTAAATAAATCTTTATCTTTTTATTACGATGTTTATTATAGCAGAAATTAAATTAAAATTTAGGTCTTACGTAGTATCATAACATTGTTATCACTTTTTATACCCATTCCATTTTAATTATCTCTTATACAATTTCCTATTGAACCTTTCCCTCATTTTTGATCTTCGGTTTTCCCCAATGCGCTAAGATAAATAAGAAGAAATGATATGAAGAAAAACCAGTAGTAATCTCAATAAAGTCGTAGTTCACAGAATAAGAGGATAATTAATGCGACCGTTTTCCAGGGAATTTAAATAGTTTTCAGTCAGTATTGACGTAATCTTTGATATAATGGACGATACAAACAAAAATATAGTGGGCCTAGATTATTATAGTTATATATACATATAGGTATTGTATGTATGTAGCTATAAATGTCAATAAAAAATCTTTTTTTTTGTTAATAGGGCGGATTACCCTATTGGCTGCTCGGGAAATACCCAAACATCAAGTTACGGTCAACTGATAAAGGTAAGGACAACATCAACAAATATTCGATTCCAACAAATTCAATACCATAATCAGGTTTTTTTTTATTTATCTGCAGATTTTCTTGAAGAATCCAGAATATGGTTGGAAAAGTTGTTCGAACAAGTGTCTCCCTTACTGTATGGAAATGGAGGACCCATAATTTTAGTACAGGTAACATAAAAGGAATACTATATTGATTCTAATGAACGTAAATCATTTTGATAAAATAGCCAAAGCAATATTGTCTCGCGTGTTAATGCGCTTCTTGACTAAAATCCGGGTCAGGCCCTATAATGATTTGTGTAATTAACACAAAAAAATATTTTGGTACATTGTATGTAATGTTATACATTAACAATTCAGTGACCAAAAGGCTAATCGGCATGAACTCTCAGTAAACATCTATGCCGAGAAAGCTTTGAACTCTGACCTCGTTACCTTTTATATGTATTTTGCGGCCAAAGATCTACATTTATCCAAATAAATTGCCACACAGAAATTTATTAACGGCTCGTTGTTCATACAATTTACAAATTTATACATATAAGCCAATCGCCTAAGAAAGAAGTTACTTATGCTTGATTTCTTGCTGGCTGCGTAGGTACAGAGTTTGCTTGCGTAACTTCCATTCCGCAGCGTAGTCGCAGCAGATTGTTGAAATTTAAAAATCGAAAATTGCTAACTAAACCACAGACTATAAGTGCATTTCATACAGTGAATAGAAACGTTGGTATGTTTTTTTTTGCGGTCCAAGATATGCAAATCATGCATGCTTTAGCTCTTTATTTCTGCGCTGTATACAGCCAAGTCTGTAGACGACTTTTGTAGGATTGTAGGTTAAAAGTGTAGACCTAGATATTAAGGATAATAAAATACAGTTGAAAAACAACTTCCATAATTTATCGATACTAATAATATAAAAAAGAAGATTTTATTGTTTGTTTATTTGCATTAAATGGGCTCCGAAACTATAGACTGAATTATTATTTTTTCTATGTTGGGAAGCTATACGATCCCGTAATGATATTATGCTATACCTATTTTGTCCGAGAATGGAAAGACGTTTCCCTGGTATACGGGTGAAACCGCGAGGGACAACCAGTTCAATACAAAACCGTTAAACTAGACAAAAACTTTCCTTAAATTAACACTCGTAAATCATAATATTATAATGATATTTAAATTGACGTCATTAAGAAGATTTTATTCGCTATCGATATTTAATTTAAACATGTGTAAGCCTGCATATTTATTGCTTTAGCTGTTAGAGTTACTGTCTGCCATGTAGTTGCTGGGTCATTTTTGTACTAGGCAGCGGTTTCAACCGCATCCCGTAGGAAATACTCCGCGCATCTGGATAAAAAGTAGCCTATAGCCTTCCTCTATAAATGGGCTATCAAACACTGGAAGAATTTTTCAAATCGGGCCAGTAGTTCCTGAGATTAGCGCGTTCTATCAAACAAACTCTTCTGCTTTATAATATTAGTTCTTAATAGATGAAACAAACGAAGAACTATATATGTATATACGTACATAAAACTTATTTAAGCTAATTTTCCTATATTTTGAAGAGTTTTTTTTTTCAATCCAGGTGGAAAATGAATACGGGAGCTATGGCAACGACATGGAGTACAGATTGAAGGCCCGCGACATGCTGCAGCAGCACGTCAACTCTAAGGCCATACTCTACACCACTGATGGAAGTGGGCTGTCCTTCCTCAGAAACGGGGCTATTCCTGACACTCTCGCTACCATAGATTTCAATGCTTATACAGGTTGGTTTTGATGATGTAAAGATGATAATGATGATTGAATTTCTGCAACTGCCAACTCTATAGAAGCAAGAAAAAAAAAAGAAAGCTGTGCACGTTCTAGTAGTCTAGAAGTAGTCTAGTCTAGTAGTAGTCGTCTAGTAGTACACACAACCTTTTATTTATGTTATGTAGCCTGTTAAAATTATGTTCGAGCAAAATTAAAATCATAACATAATGTATATTTTCAAGTATGCAATATGCATATAAAATCAATACAGACGGTTTCACCTGCGTCCCTTGGGAACAATTTCCTACACTCGCTCAAAAAGTACTCTTAAGCCTTCCGCGATAAATGGGCTCACCCCATTTTTTTTCTCTAATATACTTGTAGTCCATTAGAATATTGCGTTGAGACAAACAAACATAAACACATACACACAAACTCATCAACTATATGATATTAGTATAGATAGGTACGAAACAATATAAAAAAAAATTAAACGTCTCGATTTATGTAGTGTTCGATAGCAAAAAATAACGAAAACGAAGACACCGACTTCCGCTAATAGCTTTTAATATGTTGAATGTTCATTTTTTATTGTATATTTATTTATACTGACCTGACTCAAAAAAAATCTTAGCGTAAAGTGTAATACACTGTGACTATATTTTAATTAAAACATCTACGAACGGAAGTTGCTCTGATTATCTAATGTGTATAGGCCCCAAGATTCAAGATTTTATATTCTTTAATTAAATATTTATCTTACAAATATCAATACACTACTCGGCTTTGGAATCGGGAATATTGATTTCTCAAATTTTCTTCCGATACGACACACTCGACACTTTATGGACCTATTTAAAAACACTTAGGTAGGTACTGTACAGGTTTGTTGAGAACACACCTATATAATTAGATCACTTGCAGGGTTGTTCAGTACTCACCTGTATCAACATAGACTTGCATTATAATAGGGAAAAATTTTGATCTTCAGATGTTAACAAGTCATTTGCGGAGCTTCGTCGGTTCATGCCGAAGGGTCCGCTGATGAACTCGGAGTACTACACGGGATGGCTGACGCACTGGGGCGAGCACATCGCCACCACTGACGCAAACGATATCGTGAAGACCCTCGGCGCAATGCTCGACTATGGCGCTAATGTCAATTTCTTCATGTTCTACGGTGGCAGCAATTTTGAATACACGTCTGGTATGTATTATTTCATAAGTTAGCTAATTTGGAACATTTGAACTATGTATATGATATTTAGATACGTGATTTTTACACCATGCACAATTACATGACGACTTAACGACGATTTTGATTAATTAACATTAAAATGCGGATGACTATTCATATTGAGTTACTAGCTTCCGTCAGCGGTTTCAACCGCGTCCCGTAGGAACAACTCTGCGCATCCGGATAAAAGTAGCCTATAGTCTTCATCGATAAATGGGCTATCTAAAACTGAGAGAAATTTTTCAAATCGCACCAGTAGTACCTGCGATAAGCGCGTTCAACCAAGCAAACAAACTCTTCTGCTTTATAATATTAGTATAGTTATCAAAATTGTTGAAGAGTTATTGATTAAAGGTAATGAGTTATAATGATTAAAGGTAAAGAAAAACATCATAGGAAACCTGGACTATAGAGTCTGAAATCACCAACCCGCATTGAGCAAGGGTGGTGATTAGCGCTCAATCCCTCTCTGTATAAGAGAAAGCCTATGCCCATGATGATGAAATGATACAGAGACTACAGAGATGTTTAATTTTTACAGGAGCTAATTACATGACTACTTTCTTGCCTGACATCACTTCCTATGACTACGATTCACCGTTAACGGAGGCTGGCGACCCTACACCCAAATACTATCTTATTAGAGACAAGTTGAAACAGGTATTAGTCATTTTACTATACGTATTTTAATATAAGAAAGCTATACCTTGATTTTTGTATCAAAAAAAGCTATTTTTGTTTATTATTTGGTTCTAAAAACTAATTTAACTTTTTCTCTTAATTTCAGTACAATTTCGTTGACGAAAGTATCCCAATCCCCAGAGGTAGTCCGAAAGGTGATTATGGACCTGTCAACGTCACTTCGACAATAAATTTGTTAACTCCTGAGGGTCGTGCGCATTTGGGCAAGAAATACGATGATGTGACGGGGCCAGCTCTCCCGACCTTTGAACATTTGCGGCAACGTGGAGGTCTGATGTTATATGAGACGGAGCTTACGGAAGCTGATGATATGTTGTACATTGGATCGCCACGAGACATGATATTCGTGTTTGTTGATGGTGTAAGTATTTGTAAGGCTGTGACTTACGACGCCTGTGAGTAGGAAATGTATGTAAATGGTTCCTCACGTCAGAGACAGTTTAGAGCGTATGAACTTGTATTTTATCACACTCATACTCCTCAAACTGAGCTACTGCAACATTGCTAACAATATTTTTAAATAATGTTGTCAACTAAAAAATCTCAAAAATTATAGTTTAGAGAGAGAGTTTTGTTTTCTAACGATTGAAAAATCGATCCTTATAAATGAAACGTCATTCGTTAATTAAATTCCATTAGTACCAATACCTGTCACTTTCTACTTCAGGAGTTCAAGGGCCGCCTCAGCAGACTGCATAAAATCTACAGCATCCCCATTTCTGCAAAGAACGGTTCAGTTTTGTCATTATTAGTGGAACATCAAGGCCGGATCAATTTTGGTAATATGCTCCACGATTTCAAGGTAAGAAATGGTTCTTCTTCATTCTATGTTACCAATGACCTTATTGCGGGTAGGTGCTTCTAGTTCCAGTCTTATCAAAGCATCGTAGTTGAATAGAAATTCGTACACTTCATAATGATAGCAATGAACTATCTTTGTGGTATTGTGGTCTAACCACCGCCCTATTTTTGCGACCACTGCTTAAGGACCTGTATGTTTTTTCTCCTGTATATTATAATTTTTTTCATATTCAAGATCAATGTGTTTCATGCATCATGACAAAATATTTATCTTTCTATCTAACATTCTTGCTTTAATTCGCAGTTTTTGTTTGCTTATCCTGTTATAAAATGTATCTCAAAAACGTTATTCGCAGAACGCCTGTTCGTTTTGTTACGCAAGTGGCTGCGTCTCAGTGCCTTAAGCGAGTCAGATGTTTCAACGGATTGAAGGTTTAGATTACATATAAATACAAGCAAGATATAGAGATATACTATTTCGGCACAAATGATAAATGTTGAGACTATAACGAGACCGAAGTATTTTTATCAGCAATATAAGCCTATATTATCGTGGTCAACTTATCTTGTCATAGCAAAATTCGTTACAGACATTGACCGAGACAGTCGCCTCGCTATAAGATTGATTAAGTTATCGACATAATTAAAGTTCACTACTCTTTCATATATTGTGTTTGTTTTATCTAACCTTAATACAGTTGGTATGGCCTTCTGTTATTGAATAAAACTGTATTAACATCCAATGATTACTTTGTTTAGTTGTGATTATTATGGCTATATTTGATAGAAGGTATATTAGGCTCTCGATACTCACTTAACTGCTTATTTCTAAATGTGTCATGGTGGTAAATTTAGCTACATTAATTTTGTGTTTTTTTTTCTTACAAAGAAATTACTTTGTTTAAGGGCATCCGAAGTCAAGTGGAGTTCAATGGCAAGGCACTTGACGGAAAATGGAAGGTAACAGGGTTCCCCCTGGAAACATTCAAAACAACACCGGTGCCTGATCAAGATAATTTGCGATTGGGACCTACTTTCTACGAGGGCGAATTCACGTTACCTGCTGGCCAAGAGCCTTTGGACACGTTTGTTGACACCAGCGGATGGGGCAAGGTAAAAAAAAAAACTAAATTGAATTTTCGACGATCAGATTTTTTTATATGAAATTTTCCAATTACTTAAATATATATTTTTTTAAGTTGTAGAGTATATAAAATTAAGACGATTTTATATTAAACATGCTTAAAATGTTCCAGGGTTACATATGGGTGAATGGGCATAACCTCGGCAGGTACTGGCCAAGCGTCGGCCCGCAGATTACCTTATACTTGCCAGGGCTGTGGCTTAAACCAGCGCCAGAAAAGAACCACATTCAGATCCTAGAATTAGACAAACCTCCGCAAGTCCTGAACATCGATTTCATAGACTATCCTATACTCAACAGAACTGGAAACATAAACCGCTGGAGGATTCAACCGCGACCGAGTTAATACTCGCAATTTTTATGTACAACATAATGAAGTTCATACTTTACTTTTATTAATAAAGATTTGTTAGTACTTTATTCTGTTTAAATCAGAAGTTTTATTACCTTCCTGATTCTTTAGTTTATATAAAGAATAGTATCGAAGAAAACACTATCTTATTATTTAAAATGCTTCAGCGAATTCCTAGTAGGTCGGTGACAGAAAAAACCGGCCAAGTGCGAGTCGGACTCGCGCACGAAGGGTTCCGTACCATTATTTATAAAACGGACAAAAAATCATGTTTGTTGTATAGGAGCCCACCTCAAATATTAATTTAATTTTAATAAAATTACTTATTTTTAAAGTAAGTAATACATTCCATAGTCTGTGAATATTTCAAGCATCTACCTGTTGCCGTTATCGATATCGAGTGAAAATGAACAAAAAAATCAAGTTTGTTGTATGGGAGCCCCCCAAAATATTTATTTTATTCTAGTTTTCAGTATTTGTTGTTATAGCGGCTGTGAAATACATCATCTGTGAAAATTTCAACTCTCTAGCTATCACGGTTAATGAGATATAGCCTGGTGACGGACGGACGGACGGACAGAGGAGCGAAAACAATAGGGTTCCGTTTTACCCTTTGGGTACGGAACCCTAAAAATGAGAGATTAGCGTTTATCGTGGTATAGGCATGTCATGAGAAGTCGTGAGATACATGCTACAAAGTGTGTGTTAAGTATGAATGTGAATGGATGGAGATGTAGAGGTAGACCAAGGAACGATTTAAGAAGGCAGTGGATAGAAGTATGACGACTAACAGAGGCGAATGGAAGCAAAAAACATATTATGGCGCCGACCCCAAATAGAATTGGGACAGGTAGAAAAGAAGCTTCAGCTAATTCCTATACAGGATTAAAAGGGGTTTTGAATAATTTCCGAGGACTTGGGCTATGTAAACGTAATTGATAAATTGCTTGGCAAAACATTCAGAACTTCAAAAACAGCTCACACACCCAATTAACATTACCCAAATATCACTAAAACTAGAAAAACCTACAACGGAAAATTATACTTCTAGGTCAACCACTTATTAATAATAATAATAAAGCCCGCAGGGCATCTGAGGCGGATGTCGGGGAGTAGCGACCCCGCGGGTACCGAGTGCTCCAGGGAGAGGATACTGTCCCTCACCTCCGGCTTGCCGGAGTGAACCCTGATGGGGGATAGGTCTCCCGCCTCTGGCTTGCCTTCGTTGGCCGTCCAGAGTGGAGTCGCTAGAGCAATGCTCGGAGGGTGAATGCCTCGGGTAAGTGGCGAGTGGGCACAGAGATGCCGGACCCTGGCTTGATGCCGGTTTTAAGGCGCGTGATCTGGATAGAAAGCCGGCCGGGGCAACCTCACCCTTCAGCCGCTCACGTCCCCGTTGCCCCCTTGTTGCGACTTAGCGACTAGTTCCCGGGGGCCCGGTAAGTGAGCTGGCGAGTCTCCTCCTGCCATTTTTACAAGTCCCCATAGTTTTCCCTTCCCTAGTCCACTAGCATCCCATCACAATAGCCCAAGTAGTTTTTCTTCCATACTTAGCAATAGTTTAGCACAAACCGGGGGTTGTCCTTGGGTACATTTCCATAGTGTATACAGGGATAATCGTCGGTTTTGTGTCACCATTACATACATTAAAGTTGTCTCAAAAGGGCTTCAGCGTGTTGGCTTCGGCCCCACGTTCGCCTTCCAAAAGTCCGGGACTCCGTAGTCCCGAGTACATGCAAGAGACATACATAATAATAATAATAAAAAATTATTAAAATTAAAAAAATTATTAAAATTGTTATTTTTTTTTACAAAATTGTTGACTTACCCCTCAGAAGGGAAAAGGTAATAATGTTGGGATGTGGGTGTACCGAAGCAATGTATTTGCCTTACAGTGAATACAGGCATCATGTTTGATTGCCTCATTACGAATTGCCATTTAATTGAATTTCAGTCAACAAATGGAGTTAGTTGGAACATATATTAGAACACACAACGTCAAACAACTTCTCTAAGAAAAGTGTTCGATGAGCATTTACCTCAAGATTTGAACTCGACAGTGCTTAGAACGAACTTCGGACCAGTCTGTACGTATAAACAATGAAGGCATTGAATTAATACGCTTATATTCAATCATACATAGTAAGTATAGGAATATTACTTAGATCGAGAGACAAAAGGCTAAAGTCCTTCATACATAACTTGATGTTAATTAAATTTATTGATATGAACAACTAACTCTTGCCAGCGGTTCCACCCGCTTCACGGCTTCACGTGGGTATTATTTCATGCACCCGCATAAAAAGTGTTAGGTAGTAATTGTTTACAAATGACAGGACAAACTATGCCGAGAACAAACCAACAGTACAAATAACAAATTACATACAAGTGGAGTTGATTTGAGAGCCAGTTTAAAATCTGATTCTTATGTCCGTAGAAGCATAAAGAACACAAACAGAACAATTCACGCCGTAAAGTATGAACCCATAACAAGTGACACGAAAGAGACAGACATAGAGAAGTTATTGAAGCGTGAAAGAGTCAATAGCAGGCAGAACTCATTGTGTGTGTGACGGAGTATGATAAGGCAGAGGTAATGGGTGAATCGAGTCTGTCGTCGTGTAGACCGCGACAGCGCCGGACCGTTTCTCACCGGCTTCATAATAAACCACGTGGCCGGCAAAACGAACCTACAAAAAGTGAGTAAAACTACGGTTTATTGACCGACACTTGTGTTATTAGCAACGAGTTTAAACGTCAATGAATTATTCGTATAGAAAGCCATCTGTATTAATTCCCTTTGTTATTTATCTCGACTTAATGTCATCCGTAACTCATGTTTAAGACGAAAAGTTTGTTTTAGTCTTTTTAACAGTTTTGCTTTGTAAAAGTTTTCAGTATTTGTATTTGCTTTTAATTTGTAGTTTCGTCTACACTACAAAATCCAAAATTTTAAAGGTATTTTTTCTTACTTTACCTTGAAATTATATTTTCAATGTCTATGTTTCCTTGGATTTACAAAATATATCAACTGCGTGTTATTAAGTGAATCGCAGTACTTAAATGCAATCGCTTAAGCTAATTATTAATGTACCTAATAACCCATACCTTTATCCACTAAAATATTAAGTAAGGTATTTTTTTTGTCTGTAATTGTCACGGATCATCACAAGAAAAAAAAAATAATCCAAAGTATTCATAATGTTACGTATTTTCAAAACTAGATTTTCGAGCATTTAATTTAGGGAAAGAAATTATAAAATATAATGTACAACGATAATAATGCAAGCTTTATTCCGCTAAATTATATTTTAATGTCCTCGCATAGCAACTAGGCTGTATATTTTTTTATTTAGAATCAATCTCGTATCAGTAGTTTTTTGTTCACCGTTAAATTAGTATCCCGTTATTATGTTAAACTAAAATGGCAACTATTGATTGAAATCGACGAACTTGGTCCTATACGAATAGAATTTTAAAGAAATAAGCCAAAACTTATATGTTTCATCTTACATTTTGAGTATGTGATATCTTATTTCAGTAATTGTGGCTAATTTATAGCAATTGTTTAGTACCTATCAGATGCGCGGACGTTAAGAGATTGTAAAATGAGATTGACATCGAGTGTTTATTTTGACTACCGGCCGCGGAGTACCGCGTATTTCAATGAAATATTCACAACTTAGGTGTCTCCATATCATAACATAACCGTATGTTTCGAAGACAATTTAATTAATGCATAAAATAAAGTATGTAGGTACTTAACTAACAATTATTTGAATATTTATGTATTTTGTATTTCGTATCAATATTATCATTTTGTACCATAATAGACTAAGTTACGATATCTGTTTTATTGTGTGTTTAGATGGTGGCTGATGATTTAAGTTGTGAGGTGGGACCACCATGCAGCCTCGTGTTAGCCGATGGATCGGTCTTTCAAGGTCGGAGCTTTGGGGCGCAGGTGCCTGTAGAGGGAGAAGTTGGTAAGTACATCACAATGTTGTCTCACGTATAGGGTGGAGTTATTTAAACTAGTTTTTCGACGCTCGTTATTCTGCCAAACAAAGAATCACCCATTAATCTTGAACATTAGTAGAAGGCAAGCGAATTTTAAATATCACATAAATACAATTCTATTTGGGATCGGCGCAATGTGTTTTCCGCTTCCACTCATTTCGGTTAGACGTCATACTACTATCCTTACCCTTCATGAAGAATTATATCCTACCATATTTTTTCACTACTTTCAAGCAATCAATCCATCTCTTCCTTGGTCTACCTCTAAGTACAGTCTTGTTTAAACAGCTCATACATATAATGATTTGTTGAAACAGCTTGGAACTACAATTATTAACACTCAAACAAACATTGTTGAACAGTATTTCAGACGGGTATGGTCGGATATCCTGAATCACTGACAGACCCATCGTACCATGCGCAGCTGCTGGTCCTGACCTACCCTCTGGTCGGCAATTACGGAGTACCCGATGAAGATGAACGAGACGAACATGGCTTACCGAAGTAAGAACTAAGACTAATCATGACAAAATGCTCATCATTACTTTAAGAAAACGTAACAAACTCCGACATGCGTTTACTTAAACTTACTTGCGTTCTGTTAAGTTTTATTTATCTAAATACTAAGTAGCTTTAGCATCTAATAAGTATTTATTGTTCTTCTCGGTTTTATTAACAACCCTTAGCCAGAACTTCATACAGATACATATTCATTCAGATATATATATATATATATATATATATTCCTCATATTCAGATACATTCCTCAGAAAAAAAATATTTTTGCATAAAATACCTAATCAAAGAAATTAACGGATCATTAATATGGAATTCCCACATATTCCAGATGGTTTGAATCTAACCGCATATGGGCAGCTGGTTTGATAGTGGGAGAGGTCAGTACCCGCGCCTGCCATTGGCGCGCCAAACGATCCCTGGGTTCCTGGCTTGCAGCCCGCGGGGTTCCCGGTCTCTGCGACGTAGACACCAGAGCCCTGACCTTCCGTCTCCGAGCTGGAGTTACTCTTGGACGTATCATTCAAGGAGTACCTCCTTTTGGACCTTTACCAGCCCTATCAGACCCCAATGCCAGGAATCTAGTTGCTGAAGTTTCTGTTAAGGTTAGCACCTGTTTGATATTTTTTTGTAATTTATAACATTTATAAAAAATCTCCTACAAAAAAATATATGTAATCCACTCTTTTTTGCAGGAACCAAAAATTTACAATCCCTCGGGAGATATAACAATAATGGCCGTAGACTGCGGCTTGAAGTATAATCAGATCAGATGCTTGATTAAGAGAAACGCTAAGGTTATACTGGTCCCCTGGGACCACAAAATCGATGCCAGCCAGTACGACGGATTATTCATCAGTAACGGTCCAGGTGACCCCGTGAAATGCAAGAAGCTAGTGGATAACATGCGCACGATCATTGAAGACAAGAAGAAAGTTAAACCACTATTTGGTATATGTCTCGGACATCAGTTGCTATCCACGGCAGCTGGTTGTAAAACTTACAAAACAAGGTAAATATTCACTTTTGAATTTTATAAAAAATTGGAACGTAACTTTTATCAACTAATTAGTCTATCATTTTTACAAGTGACATTGTATAAAACATTAAGCTCTTTTGGTAATAAAATATAGGTTATGATATTAGTTAAGCTTGTATATTTATAACTACTCCAGGAATATAATAATTTAGTTCCCAGTTACGATTGTTCACCATAATTAGTTAGTACTTATGTTATTTAAATATACTTTTATATCAATTTCAGCTACGGTAACCGTGGACACAATTTGCCTTGCACACATAACGGCACGGGCCGATGTTTTATGACATCACAGAATCATGGATTCGCAGTTGATGCGGATTCTCTGCCTGAAGGTTGGAAAATCTTGTTCACAAATGAAAACGATAAAACGAATGAAGGTATAATTCATAAAACCTTACCATTCTTCAGTGTTCAGTTCCACCCCGAACACACAGCCGGACCGACAGATTTAGAATGTCTTTTTGACGTATTTATCGATGCTGTGAAATGCTACAAAAATAATAAGTCATGCAACATCGATAATACTATCACAGAAAAACTAAAGTTTGTTCCAACTTTACACGAAAGGCCTAAAAAAGTACTCATCCTTGGTTCCGGTGGTTTGTCTATTGGACAGGCTGGCGAATTTGATTATTCGGGATCGCAAGCTGTGAAAGCGTTACAAGAAGAAAAGATACAAACAGTATTGATCAATCCTAATATTGCCACAGTTCAAACCTCGAAAGGTCTAGCTGACAAGGTATATTTTCTTCCCATTACGCCTGAATATGTAGAACAAGTCATTAAGGCGGAACGACCAACTGGTGTTCTACTGACCTTCGGTGGTCAGACTGCCCTAAATTGTGGAGTGGAATTAGAAAAGTCCAAGATTCTAGAGAAGTACAACGTGAGTGTGTTAGGAACTCCTATTCAGTCAATCGTGGATACTGAAGATCGCAAAATATTTGCCGAAAAAATACATGCCATCGGTGAAAAAGTTGCCCCTAGCGCCGCTGTAACAACCATTGAGGAAGCACTTATTGCTGCCAAACAGATTGGATATCCAGTTATGGCACGATCTGCATTTTCATTAGGTGGATTAGGATCCGGTTTCGCTAATAATGAAGATGAGCTTCGTACACTAGCCCATCATGGGCTGTCTCATTCTGACCAACTTATAATTGATAAATCTCTTAAAGGCTGGAAAGAAGTGGAATATGAAGTAGTTAGAGATGCATTCAATAATTGCATCACCGTATGCAATATGGAAAACGTGGATCCTTTAGGAATTCATACAGGAGAATCAATAGTGGTTGCGCCTAGTCAAACTCTTTCTAACAGAGAATACTACATGCTGAGAAACACTGCTATCAAAGTAATTCAACACTTTGGAATTGTGGGCGAATGTAATATTCAGTATGCATTAAACCCAAATTCCGAGGAATTTTATATAATCGAGGTAAATGCTCGATTATCTCGAAGTTCGGCCTTAGCAAGTAAAGCAACTGGGTACCCATTGGCTTATGTAGCGGCTAAATTATCATTAGGTATTGCATTACCCGTGATCAAAAATTCTGTGACCGGAGTAACGACAGCTTGTTTTGAACCAAGTCTCGATTATTGTGTTGTTAAAATTCCAAGATGGGATTTGGCAAAGTTTACAAGAGTAAGCACAAAAATTGGCAGTTCTATGAAAAGTGTTGGTGAAGTTATGTCTATAGGTAGAAGCTTTGAGGAAGCTTTTCAGAAGGCTTTGAGAATGGTAGATGAAAATGTCAATGGTTTCGATCCCAACATTAAGAAAGTCAATGAAGATGAATTGAGAGAACCAACTGATAAACGTATGTTTGTCTTAGCTGCTGCTCTCAGGCAAGGTTACACTGTGGACAAACTATATGAGTTAACTAAAATTGATCATTGGTTCCTTGAAAAGTTTAAAAATATAATTGATTATTATCAAATATTAGAGGCAGATCATCATGGTTCAATACCTTTCGACGTCTTAAAGAAAGCAAAGAAAATTGGGTTTTCTGATAAACAAATAGCGGCTGCTATTAAAAGTACCGAAGTTGCTGTCCGAAAGTTAAGAGAGGAATACAAAATAACACCATTTGTTAAACAAATCGATACCGTAGCAGCTGAGTGGCCAGCTTCAACTAATTATTTGTATCTTACTTATAATGGCAATACGCATGATCTAGAATTCCCAGGTGGATTTATTATGGTTTTGGGTTCAGGGGTGTACCGAATTGGTAGCTCTGTAGAATTCGACTGGTGTGCAGTTGGATGCCTAAGAGAACTTAGAAATCAAGGCAAAAAGACTATAATGATCAATTATAACCCGGAGACTGTCAGTACTGACTATGATATGAGTGATAGATTGTATTTCGAGGAAATTTCTTTTGAAGTGGTAATGGACATCTATAACATTGAACACCCAGATGGAGTAATTCTGTCCATGGGAGGACAATTGCCAAACAATATTGCGATGGACTTACATAGGCAACAGGCAATTATTTTGGGTACCTCTCCTGATATGATTGACAATGCTGAGAATAGATTTAAGTTTTCCAGAATGCTAGACCGAAAGGGTATAATGCAACCAAGATGGAAGGAACTTACAGATTTAGAATCGGCAACTAGCTTCTGTGAAGAAGTTGGTTTTCCATGCTTGGTACGACCCTCATATGTGCTTAGTGGTGCAGCTATGAATGTTGCGAATTCTAACCAAGAATTGGAAGCTTATTTAAAATCGGCCAGTTTAGTCAGTAAAGATCATCCAGTGGTCATATCGAAATTTATTATGGATGCAAAAGAAATAGACGTTGATGTAGTGGCAGCCGATGGTGCTATTTTCTGTATGGCGGTATCAGAACACGTTGAAAATGCAGGAGTCCATTCTGGTGACGCTACATTAGTGACTCCACCGCAAGACATTAACGATGAAACTTTAGATAAAATCAAAGAAATTGCCAGTATTATAGCTGAGACACTAGATGTAACTGGGCCATTCAACATGCAGCTGATTGCTAAAGATAATGACTTGAAAGTTATTGAATGTAACGTTAGAGTATCAAGATCATTCCCATTTGTCTCCAAAACGCTTGACCATGATTTTGTTGCGATGGCAACTAAGATTATATTGGGTATACCGGTGGAACCAGTTAATGTAATGACAGGGTGTGGGAAAGTTGGCGTGAAAGTACCACAATTTTCATTCTCAAGATTAGCTGGCGCAGATGTAACATTAGGAGTGGAAATGGCATCTACCGGTGAGGTAGCATGTTTCGGAGAAAACCGTTATGAAGCCTACCTAAAATCATTAATGAGTACAGGTTTTAGAATCCCTAAAAAGGCAATTTTGCTGTCTGTTGGTACATTCAAGGTAAGTTATAAGTTATGATTTTATAAGTTTTCTTAATCCAATGACCGTAAATTAAGTTGAAAAATTAATGTAATGTAATTTATTTCAGCACAAAATGGAATTATTGCCGAGTGTCAGAATCTTGCAAAAAATGGGATATAAATTGTACGCTAGTATGGGTACCGGAGATTTCTACGCTGAGCATGGAGTAGATGTAAGAATTATTTAATTTCAACAGTATTTTTTTTATAAATCTTATACATACAACATCAAATTCAAGTGGATTTGCCTTACCTTGGAACAAAAAAAAATCAAATTACTTAAAAACTATTTAAGGTAATATGTTTTTAACAACGCACCTAATAACATGGTCTTACTCTTGCAGATTGAAAGTGTTCAATGGACATTTGACCACATATGTGATCCTGAAGACGTTAGATCAGACGGGGAACTAATGCATTTGGCTGACTTTATGGCAAGACGTGAATTAGATTTGGTGATTAATTTACCAATGCGAGGAGGAGCGAGGCGGGTATCCTCATTTACTACCCATGGATACCGTACGCGCCGTCTAGCCGTTGATTATGCCGTGCCTTTAGTAACTGATGTGAAATGCGCTAAACTATTAGTTCAGGTACAGACATAAAAATACTTTGTGAAACTTTTTGTATTGGCAAAATTGGAATTAGAATCTAATCAATTAATTTTACAGGCTATGCATCTGTGCGGTGGAGCACCTGTAATGAAGACTCACACAGATTGTATGACATCTCGCAACATCATTAAATTGCCCGGTTTCATTGATGTACATGTGCATGTGCGTGAACCTGGAGCTACTTATAAAGAAGATTTTGCGACATGTACAGCTGCAGCTCTCGCAGGAGGTATCACTATGATATGCGCCATGCCAAACACTAACCCTCCTGTGATTGATCGCACATCTTTTGATTATTCATCTGCTTTGGCTCGCGTAAGTGCTCGCTGTGATTACGCGCTCTATATGGGAGCATCCACCAGCAACAGTGAAACAGCTGCTGAAATGGCTCCCCAAGCCGCTGCATTGAAAATGTATCTTAACGAAACGTTTACTACTCTTAAATTAGACGATATGACAGTATGGCAAAAACATCTTCAGAACTGGCCAAAAAAGATGCCTGTATGTGCTCATGCAGAGAAAGAGAAAACTGGAGCTGTCATATTAATGGCATCTTTACTCGATAGACCTATCCATATTTGTCATGTCGCCAGAAAAGAAGAAATCCTTATAATCAAATCAGCCAAGGAAAGAGGTCTGAAAGTAACATGTGAAGTATGCCCCCATCATTTGTTCTTAAGCACTGCAGATATTGATGATATTGGAGCAGGAAGGGCTGAAGTACGACCAGTGTTGTGTAGTCCAGAAGATCAAGCTGAACTTTGGAAAAACATTGACATCATTGATGTTTTCGCTACAGACCACGCCCCACATGCTGTGGAAGAGAAGAATTCTGAGAAGCCACCACCCGGTTATCCGGGGTTAGAAACAATTTTACCTTTACTGCTTAATGCTGTACATGAGGGTCGTCTGACTTTAGAAGATCTTATCAATAAATTCCATCGTAATCCTCGTAAAATTTTCAATTTACCCGAGCAACCAAATACATACGTAGAGGTAGACATGGATTACGAGTGGACGATACCTCAAGCTATGGAATTTTCAAAATCTAAATGGACACCATTTGCTGGCATGCAAGTTTGTGGTGCAGTGCATCGTGTAACATTGCGGGGAGAAATCGCATATGTTGAGGGTCAAGTCCTAATTCCTCCTGGCTTTGGTCAAAATGTACGTGATTGGCCTACACCCAAGAAACAGACATTACTCACTATTGAAAAATCAGAGAAAGAATTTAGCCGGCCAAATTCCGCACTCGATGTGCATAATATGTCTGTAGATTTGAGTAGAGTCAGTGATATTGACTTCGATCAGATCGATAACAAGCCTGAAGGACAATCGAAGCCCAACGTACACTTCAGTGAAATCGCTGCTGCAAGATGTTTGTCACCTTTACCACCTCAAACAATCAGACAAAGATGTGACAGTACATCTAATTACAACCCACCAGCAACAACAGTTTCTCAACGTCAACGTAGTGACCTATTCGGCAAAAGCTTACTGACTGTAGACTCATTCAGTAAAGACACTCTAAACGATATATTCAATTTGGCACAGTTTATGAAAACCAGTGTTAACAAAGGTCGTTTCTTAGATGATATTTTGAGGGGCAAAGTTATGTCTTCGATATTCTATGAAGTCAGTACTCGAACAAGTTGTAGTTTTGCCGCAGCAATGCAAAGACTAGGAGGTTCTGTTATCCATACTGACGCTACCAGCTCGTCAGCAAAGAAAGGCGAAACTTTGGAAGATAGTGTTTCAGTAATGGCAGGCTATTCTGATGTAGTGGTACTTCGTCATCCGGAACCTGGTGCAGTTGCGGTAAGACATGTCCCTATATTGTAAATGTATCATATATACCTGCAATATTAACATATTCATATATTAAACTTTATATTTATTGTTTTAGCGTGCTGCACGCCACTGCCGCAAACCTATAATTAATGCGGGGGATGGCATCGGAGAACACCCAACACAAGCCCTACTCGATGTCTTCACAATTCGTGAAGAAATCGGTACAGTAAACGGATTAACCATAACCATGGTTGGAGACCTTAAAAATGGACGCACTGTTCATTCCCTTGCGCGGCTTCTAACTCTATATCAAGTACAACTGCAGTATGTTAGTCCTCGGGGACTTGGCATGCCGAAGCATATCACAGATTACGTGGCCTCCAAAGGCATACCTCAACGAGTATACGAGAGGTTAGAAGACGTTTTGGCTGACACTCATGTTTTGTACATGACTAGAATTCAGCGAGAAAGATTCCAAAGTCAAGAAGAATACGAAAAGGTAACTACAATTATCTATTTAGGTCTTTTTAAATTCTTAATGATGTATTGTTTCCAAATCCGAATCATAGTCATGCAATAGCCAGGATGTGGCCCGGTATGTTGGATGTGACGTTACAGCTGTTATCATTCTTTTACTGACTTTGGTCAATAAAAAACACCGATACATTCATCAACGTAAAGCAACATCAATCTTGCATCTAATATTTCAATACTTAGATGACCCACAGTCATTATTCCCGGAATTCTAAAGATTGAGGTGAATAATAAAAATAAAAAATACGACAATAAGATAATATTTGTATTTTCAGACACGAGGACTGTTAGTGGTTACTCCACAGCTGATGACGCGCGCTCGGAGGCGTATGGTGGTCATGCACCCGCTACCCCGTGTCGACGAAATCTCCCCCGACTTCGATTCAGACCCCCGCGCCGCGTACTTCAGGCAAGCAGAGTACGGCATGTACGTGCGGATGGCTCTACTCTCCATGGTTGCAGGCGTGAATCCACTCACGTGAACATCACTTTGCAAGTTACAGCTCGTATAAAATTCCTTATCAGCGCCTGATCGGCTGACTCAGCTTTGATTTTCGAACAATTAATTTCCGCCCGATATGTAATCGGTAGATAGAGTCTATTAAAATATCTTAAATCAGAAGCGCATTACATGTGCCGCCGACGTTTGATGTTAAATAAATCGCATCAGATTACGTCTATCTAGCTACTAGTACGTCATTGCAGACGTAGATGAATACGTTAAACTGATTTAATATAAGATTGCGAAAAAATCTAGAATACCTACCCAATTCTATAAAAAAATCATCAAACCGGATTTCAGTAAATCCGATAATAAATAAACGTAACAGTGCAATTAAACTCTCCGTAGTCTATTTTAATACAAACCATAGGTGGTCTCCTCTTCTCTATTATATATTAAAATGAAAAAAGGAAGTGACAATCAGTAATAATCAGATAGTTTATTTTTAGACACTTTACAATAGTTAAATAACAAAATTGTATAATAAAGTGATGAGTAACACATTGTCGTACATTATTTTACCTGCTAGAAATAAGATTGCAAGCACCTACTTTAAAGTCAATAAACACGAGATTCCATATATGTTAATAATTTATAAGAAATTCCGAGAAGTAAACATGATAACTCTAAATATAAATCTTAATAATAAATAGGTACATTCATTTAATATTTTACAGTTTGGATTCCTCTCCATTTACAAACTCATTTAATTTCATATGGCTGTGACTTGAAGAGCTATCAGCGTGTACATCAACAAAGGTGAAGGCTGATATGCCAGGATTATCAGTCGGTGAATCTTGAACTTCTTCGAACTTAGGACGCTGCTTGCGAAGTGGTTTATGTGCTGTCCGTACAGTCTTGCTTTCTCTTCTGAGCGGTAACTTATAACCACCTTGCTTTACTAGCTTTCTCTGACAATCGGACAATTTCTCTCTAATCACTTCTAAATATTCATTAGCTGTCATGTCACCACCTGGCTCCTCTAAAAGTAATACGCAGAGTCTGTGGGCTTGCTCCAAATATATTACCGCCTGTCTAATCGCCTCGAATTTTTCGCTTGAACGCGCCATTGCAATGAAATGGGGAATGAAAAATTCGAAGACCAGACGTCGACGCTCCGCTTCCATTCTTGATGGTATTATGAACTACAAAAGAAAAAAAGTTAAATAAGTTAGGTTTTAGTTAAATTACATATTAAATTCAATGAAAGATATTATTCTACAGTGTTACAAGTTTTCAGAATATTCTGTTTCAAGCATCCAAATTCGGATAATCATACCTTGTGTCGCCAAGTGTGGCCTTCAGTTTCATTTAAAGTTCGAATGATATAAGTAAATTAAAAAAGACTCCACTTTTGAATGAAAATAAAAAACCCTAATTAACTTCGCTTATATAAAATAACTTACTTTTCTGGAAATTTCTCGTTCCTGCTTAACAGGTCTCTGCTTTTTGGTGTGAACTTGAACTTTTCTTCTTTCCTGTATTTGACGCTGTCTTTCTTTCTGCCATTGATAGTTTTTATCCTGCGCTTTGGCTTTATCCCAGAAATTTATTTGAGCGTCATCCTCGCTATCAGAACTGTCTTGGTAATTGGAGACAACTGGAGGTAAATTGGGATTGATAATGCGTAAAGGATTTTTACAAGTCAGAATATCATACAGCCTTTTACAGTTGAATGTAGGATAAAAATCTCTCTTCGTATATTTAATTTTGTCGATGGCATGCAGAACATGCATTACAGGAGACTCTAGGATATCTGCTAAAGATCTTTGTTGTGCATGCAGCAGTGGTGTAGGTATACTCAAAAACTCATTACAACTTTCCACAAAATAATTTGGCATTCTTGTTTTCATGAAATGGCCATAAAAGCTGGTTAAAAATAATCTCAAAGATTCACCAAGCCGATCTTCTGGCCATTTTGCATAATTATCTTCGCATTGCCAGAAAAGATGATTTTTAATATGACTAGCATCTACGCCAATTTTAGCTTTGTCATTTTCTATGAAAGTCTTGTGCAATGCCAGAGTGAATAAGTAGCATCGGATATGAGAATGTGCCAGACAACTTTCAAGATAACGTTCAGCTGCCGGAAATATTAGTTTCCATTGTAAGGTCTGGTCTGGATTTTGGCCTCTTTTTGGTCGGAATCCCACGGGCACAAGCAGGCATCCAAAGCCTATGGCTTTACTGACCATATATTTTGTGGGCCATTGATAAGTGAAATTAGTTCTGGGATTTTGAATTATTCTCCTCTCTCTAATAATCCATTGATTAGCAGCATTTGGCCAAGCGGCAACGAGTGCTGGAAATATTTCATAACCAATTTTGGAACCATTTTTGATAGAATCGCAATAAATACTGGCACCCTGTGTTAGTGCTGCGTTCACTTCTTCGGCTGTTAACCCTAATCCCGACCCCAAATTAATTATAAAGTTATCTACGAAATTATTCATGAACCTGAAAGAATTGAGATAATAACATCTCTCGAATAAGGTAGGTGGTATAGAAGACTTTGATGCACTTTCAGCTATATCATCATCGTCATCATCGCTCCAGTCACCCAATGCTCTTATATCCACGGGTGTCCAAGTTTCATCCGGCAAAGCGCCTGATGTTAGTGAATAGTTAGATTTCAGACTCAGTTCTATTTTTTTCGGGGTTGCCGCTTCTGTTATAGTGGAATAACCGTAATCAGATTCAGTTTCACTAGATTCAGCCTGCCTACTACTAGAGTTCGACCTGTAACCAGAAGTCTCAGTGTCTTCAGCCAAATTGCTTTCTGAATAAGCCTGGCGCATATCTACGCTTGCGTATTTTTTAAGATCTCTTGTTGGACCACTTAACCTTCTGTTATTTTTTAAAATAGATTTTCTAGAGGCTGAGTAACTTTCATCATACGATGTAGTATTGTCTGTTATTCCATTAATATTAGTTTCACTTGAATCCTGTTCTTCTGGTAAGCCATTGATTTTTTTTAATCTGCTAATGTTTGAAATACTGTTTTTTGTTACTTGTAAACTGACTTGTTTTATAGGTCCGCTATATCTCCTACCGACTGCAACATTTGTGTCGGCAATGATCTTTGTGTCCGCAACTACCGACGATTCACGAGTCTCCAATTTACTTTTAATTTGTTTTAATAACTCTTCACCTTTACTAGCATTGTATGGATATTCGTCGGAATCATTTGATTCTTTTTCAGAATCAGTATATATGCTATCATCAGAATCTCGATTATTTGTAGCAATCATTTCATTTTCTTTGTGGAGAGTGCTCTCTAAGACCTCCATTTTCTTCAACTTAACGTAACCTGCAACATAACACATTTTTAATGTGGTTTTAATTCAAAATCCACTGTTTCGGCATACGTTAGTCAAGTTCTGCTGATGATCAAGATTTTTTATATATGTATATTTACCTGACTCTTTGCCGTCTTCTATGCGCAGTTTGTAGAAAGGCGCATCGAGAACTGCGCTGTAATCGGAAGTGTCTCCTGGTTCACTGGGTTCCACATTGTCATATATGACGAAGAGCCTCGGAGCTAACAGTGGTTCCCCTTGACCTCGGCTCCTCTGGTAAGTGACATGCTCGTGAACGCACTCTTGCAACCGATCCGCGAAAAATACATGCTTATTTTGTCGCACCATCGCTTCGTTGATTAAGTGCTCACGTTCACTTATTGGGTTGTTTTTGATTTGATGCACTTCCCTGAAATCAAACATGAAAGTCATTTTACTTTATCTCTCTCGACTCGATTACTTTTTATATAAACTAATCATGATACCTACACTGATGTATATAGGAAAATTATTACTGAAGTTTTATTATAAACTGTTGATAACAAATGAATTATTAGTTATTAAAAAATCACTGCTAATACCAATACGATAATTTGGTAAATTTTGAATATACGAATGTTATCAATTGAAACGATCTCTTGCCGATTTATCGTATCTGTCGGTATGTTCGTTTGATACATAAGCAGGTAATGTATGCATCCGTTACTCATGGAATTGATATTACGCATGGTCTAGTCGATTAGTATTCAGAAACTACATCCAGGTAAACTACTGAGATCACGAATTTGATGCTGCAATAGGATACAACAGAGAAGAGGAACGTTGGCCAGAAAAAAATTATACAAATACTGTTACGAAAATTCTGACATCATTATTTTCCTTATTTTTAGGGAACTGATTTATCGGCCTGATGCCATATATTTACTGGCCTTATTGTAGATTTTAGTTCATATGTATATTAAAGTAGGAAGTAAACAGATTCATAACCTTGTAGATTACGGTGAATTATATTGAATTAATAAATCCGATATCTAAATGATAGTCAAAATGAGGGACTTTTCTTGCCCCTCCGCTGATAAAGCAATTAGGTAATGACACCAATATGGGTAATATTTGTATATTGGCTCAATAAAGAGATTAATACTGATGAACTGAATTAAAAAAGTTAGGTACACTCAAATACATTCGATAATGGAGTTTTCGCAGTAATTTTACTTTATTTATGTCAAACGAGCAAAATATAATATGATTAATTGAACATAATTTCTTAAAGGTAACTATAATTAATGAATTTGAATATGAAAATGCTTTACAGAGTCACCAACAAAATGCTTTAATGGAATTAATTAAAATACGCCTGTACCTCTGTATATCAGATAAACGTAAGATACGAAAGAATAAAACAAAAAGATAGTATAATGGTAATTTCGAATTATCGTAATTGGTAATCTGTGTATTATAATTCAACTTTTGAATAGGGAAACAATTTTGAAGTTGTTACTTGTCATTTATTTTTCGCTTATTTTAATAAACACTGATACTGATGTCATTGTGATTACAAATTTTGTTAAATAACAAAAATCCTGAACATTTTGACGTTTCAGTTGAAATTCAGAATGTTTCATTGATATTCAATAAATTTAGTTTGAGTAACATATCAGCTATACTATCTACGTAATTATAATATTATCTAAAACCTTTAATAAATCCGTGCAGAACAATTAGCATGATTATTGTAACTAACTCTAATAGCAACGATTATTTATTAAGTATGTAGCGAATTAGATTGTATATGCCTTTAGATGTGCATATCATATAATAGTTCTTTAGTACGCGATTAAATTGTGCAATGACGAAAGCAAGCTTATTCATGTATTTACTCAGGGATTTAAAACATACCGCTCATAGTTCTCAAAGAATTGCACAGAGAGCAGAATATTATTTAGTAGGAAGGCTTCAGAGTCATTGTGGAGCTGGTAGCGCATGCGCTCCAGAGCCTCGTCGTCGTAGGATCTAACGTGCTTCGGCGTGGGCGGCGGGCAGGGGCCCGGCGGCACCGCCAGCACTGCCGGAGTCACCGGGGGCTCGTTCTTGCCCTCCCGCCGCTTCGCCTGCTTCACCTTAATCTTCCTTTGCTCTTCCCGCACCTGCTCCTTCCATCTCTCTCGTTCAAAAAACTTATCGGGCTCCTTCTGAGTCTTTCTTGAATTGCAGTTGCCCATTGAAAAACTTAACTATTACCACTTAATATTAAATAATTAAAACTTACAAATTTTCGCGCACATTTCAATATAAATTTATTTTTACAATTTCTAATGTGGAGCGTACCGCGTGTTTACGTTTGATTGGGTAAACAATCCCCGTAGCACTGACAAAGTGGTTCTCAAACTCGTGCAGTGAAAAACTGTTCTTATCAGGCACCAATAATTATTAGTATACTTATCGTGCTTAATCGATTAGAGCTGCAGTGCACGGAATGTTGCGATGTCACACCTGTTGGTATGCATTTGACAATTCAAGCATGTTGCCTCGCCTGCTCGTCTCGGCCGTGCGCGCGCGCCACTGAAACTCATTCAATGAGAAAAACTGCATTCTTCTTGCTCAAGACTGGCTGTTACGTAAACTGCACTATATATTACATAAACAGCTACTGTCAATTGTTATTATTTGTTTACGTTACAACGGACGCCGAAACGGATATCACAGATGACCAGTCTAAGTTACATTTCGTCTTAGATGATGGAATTTAATTTTAAAACACAAAATCAACAATGTCATTGAAAGCAGAAAAAGGTGATTCGACCGCTTGGTGTTTGTCAATATGTAATGTAATGACTCAATAATATGTTTTGGTAGTTTTTGTATTCGAGTAGTTGGACATCGGTATTTATCTTATGAGGTTGAGATCAGCAACCAGGTTTGCCTGAATATTTTTACATGAAATAAGTACACCTATGTCGACAGATTTTTCGGTTATTATTAAAAAAAAAGAAGTTTGATGACGACATAATGACATCTACCATCCCTGCTGTGTTTGGTATGATCCTGGACCGGAACCTACAACTTAACATACTTCCGAAACACGAAGGACTGTCGATGAAGAAGCTCTTCGATCCTCAATAGAGCAAAAAAAAATTGTCAGCATGTCCTCAAACAATTAAAAGTTTTATATAGAAAACAATTAAATTTATTACATGATAAATCATCAATGATCAGAAGTGCCGAATTCGACGAAATCTTCACGATCCTTCGAGATAGTATCGCCGATGGTATCGTCAGGAATCAATCAAACTTTTGATCTAGAATTGGCTACTGCAAACTAATCATGATCGTTGCTTTAAAAAACTTCATAAAGGCAGAAGACGGAAAACATGGTGACTCATTAATACAGACAGTAAATTTTACAGTTTCGGAAACTGCAAAATTTTCCCAATCAACTTTGATCCAAATGCTTCAGCGATAATGTTGAAAATCTATTAAGGAAATTTTATAGATTGTATGAGCTTGATGTGCTGGCGTCTGTACTTACAACGCACCAGCAAATATAAGTGAATATATCATTGGTATTGTTTCTTGTATAGCTAGCTCTCGTTACTTGTTCTTCGACCTTGTCAAGGTTTTTGGTTTCGTTATGTTATAGGCATGGACTGGTGTTCTTAATCCAATTAAATAGGGCTTGAAAAAACAACAGCGTATATCATTATGAATTTATAATGTAAAAATACTCAATTTATCTATTTCAACAGATTCTTAGTCATTATAATTAAATATTTCTTCACTTATTCGACTTCATTTGTTAGTAGATACTTAAATTACAATTTAAAAATAATATTGTATACAAAAATAAATTAAAATTATATCACATTATATAATTTTGCGAACAAGAATAACATTTTCGAAAAAATATATAAGTTAACTATTCTTTCGTATGCTTGGGATCGTATCCTAGGTTATCGTAGCGTGATTTGTTTCGCCTACTTACAATAACTATGTACATGAAAGCTATACTTTGGCCTATCCAACATGCCATAATATCATTATCATACGTAACATCGCATGTGAAAAACCATTGTCAGTTGCTAGGGCGACTTATTTTGCAAAACTTCTGAAGTTACCATTATTTCGCACTCAAAATTTTCATTAAGGATTATAATACATAGATTTTTATAATTCCCTAGCAATTGATTTACATTAAATTAAAAAAGTAAACTATTCGTCCGATTTGACTTGTGACCCATAATTGAACTACATAATTCCACAAAGCATACCTTCGTATTTTAATTGGACGAAAATAGATCTCAGTTTGTATGAAAAAATGTTTTTGCTGTGATAATACTTCTCCAATATAATATTTTTCTTATGGACACGAAATAATCGCAGAACTCTTAGCAAATGCACAAATAAAAACAAATTGTTGCCCCCAAAATTCTAAGATTAAAATTGATATGTATTATTAAAATAATGGAAGACAGTCTTCGGCCATTTCGCCATAAGATACAAAAGTATGTATTTCTGTGACAACTGGCACTAAGGTATATGCCGCAACGCTTCGGCAGGGGGCACGCTCATGCCGGGCTCCTCCATATTGTTGGCTATGCTTGCATTGTCTTCTTCAGGAGCCGTGTTCACTCGCCTGCTGGTCTTCATACGCTTTGCCTCACCCATTTTCTTTTCTAGTAATCGCCTGAAAAATTATGCTATTATTAATCACTATCTTACTTTGAGGCCAAATTCCCCAGGTCTAGGTCAAAAGTCTCACACACACGCTTCGACCAGAGTAGGTGGAGAAAATAAAATGCTATTTAGGTCTCGGTGTTTCAGGATTGTTCGAAAGAGTATTAATGAATTGATTTCTTTACGCTTAAATTTTACATACAATCTTTAGTCTGCAAGGGTTGCATTTGTAAGCATTTCTATTGCAGCCGATACTGAACACTATGCGCAAAAGAGACGACATAATAATATTTATCTACTGATAAAACTACTTAAAACAAACAATAATCAATAGGTATCTTTACTACCACGATTTAACAATAATAGGATTAATAATCTAGCATTAGGCTGTGATATACGGTAATCGTTAAGCTTTCTCACGGTATCGGTTTCTCGGTATTTAAGCCCCCTTAGATTAAAGTATATGCACTACACTGCATACTTTCCCTGTTATCAGCGATGGCTCTGTAACGAACACTGAAAACTTGGAATAATAAAACTTCTGAAGTAATTACGTAATTAAATTGGTTCCTACGAAATGATAACAAACAAACATTAATCAGAATGTATGAATTGCGTTTTGATAATCGCAACTTTTTCCTCAACGTAATTGAGAATCAGAAACTTTTGAAATGTGTGTAGGGCAGGGGCCGAGCTAAATCTCTGGGTGTAGGAACGTTGAAAACTTTCTGCGCTCCTAATAAAACTAAACTTACAGTTGGTCTTTGCCCATTTTATTCCAAAATGTGGTTTTAATAGGCACTGGCTTTATTGCTAGGTTTAAACAATCAACTTTCTTCAAGGTGATGAGTTTGTGAAGGTGGTTGAAGTCTGTATGTTGCTACAAGACACGTAGAAGAAGATTTCCGATGAAGATGTACTGATTATTCAGTACGTGTTCAAGAGGAATGTCCAACTTACTGTTGTCTGCAATCTATGAGCACTCCGAGCAGGAAGACGGCAGCAATGGCGATGAGCATCACGACTGTCATGCCCACTATGGTCGTCACCGTCAGGGCAGGCAGCTCCTCCGAGATCATCGACACCGTCAGATTGGGGTCTGACGTTGACTCCACCACATCTATAATAAATATAAATATTATTTTAATAATTTATTCGATTTGAAATTGAAGTGGGTTAAGTAAGAAAGTGAATGGATGGAGAGGTAGACCAAGGAAGACATGGATCGATTGCCTGAAAGACGATATGATTAAGAAGGGAGTGGATAATAGTATGACGGCTAACAGAGACGAATGGAAGCGGAGAATATATTGCGCCGACCCCAAATAACTTGGGAACAGGGCAGGAAGAAGAAGATTCGTTTCGGAATTCTATGAATGTTTTTTTTTTAATTTCCGAACTGTTTGTATCCAAATTCGGTTTGCTTTACGTCGTTAGTCGTTCTATACACGTTGCCATCAACGTAAGTGCGCAATTCGTCCGCATATGGTGTGTCTAACCGTGTGTCCAATCGTGCAATCTTTTCGTTGTCTGCAGGATTTAGATTTAGTAAATTACCTGAAGACATTGGATACAATGAAAACAAATCAAAACATAAATGTCCATTTACTCTTTACGGCGTTTCACAAAGTTGGTATAATTCTACTTCGTACTAAACTTTTGTATTTACAGATGATGTCCTCAGTAATCGGACGACAGGAAGTAGCTATCAGTAAAAACCCGTAAACATATTCAACTGTTAACAATAACAAAAAAAATTAACAGACTTTACGCAGCGGAAAAAAATATCTACTCTAGAGTGATAATCCTGCACAATGCTACAAAGCTGAGTCTATGGAACACACAAAGGCAAAATTACTCAAGTACTCATGTAGGTACAGGTGACTAGCAATTTGGTCTATTCCTTGTAAAGTTTATATTTGGGACCATTTGCAACAAATAATTGTTATGCCGCATCAAATAGGGATCGACAATGTGCAGTCCCAGACGTCTAGAGCTTACCAGAAAATGTTATAGAAAAACCCTTATTGTTAAAATCTAAATAAATCTAAATAAGTTTCAGTTAACACTGAAAAGTTATTGGAATGATAATGAATTTGCGTTTGACTGCAACTTAAAAGGCGACGATGACTCACAAGTCACAATGAAATTGACCCATGTATACGTGATCACACCACAATATGGGAATCAAATTAAATTGGTCGTTGTGCGAGCATGAAGTTCTTAGAATATTAGCGTACTGGTGGAATATTGTTGAGTGACGCATACAACAAATATTTAGTTACCTTCGTCCGGCCAACTAATTGCCTTGCCTCCAGCTGAATCCATCTTCTTTAGTGTTTGCTCTTGTCTCTCTCCTTGTCAGTCAACTGTGTAAGAAAAATACATGTTTATAGCAACAATATCATGACATCAGAAGCATTTGTTGTTGCATCCCGACCAGGAAGCAAGAGGAAAATGAAGCTAAATGCTAATAATGAGTTTCATTAAGGATTTAAAACACTGGACAGGAAAATTCCACCATTTTTGCTTGATATAAAATGTAAATGCAGGGACTTTTTTTAATCTTTTATTAATGATAAACGTTTTTTAAATAGATATATAATCTTTATCCTAAATACGTATCTATTGTCCTTAATCTTGATAGCATCCTTCGACTTAAATGATGTTACTTAAATCCTGAGCGTTGGCAAATTCTTTCCCTAGATGATTATGAGGTAAGTAATTATCAGCCGCTGATAAAGCGATTCTGTTTAAATGGTTTTGATATATTTGTGATATGCATCATTCCTGACGGGTTTAGAAAACAATTCCGAGAAGCAAAATAATTGATATGACGCAAATCAATTATGATCAAAGATAACATCATTTGTATATTTTAGTCAAAAATGTCATATAAATTAAGTACATGTAGTAGCAAAGATTTTAATCAATGCCGCTATCGGATATTCAGATCTATTTGATAACGAATTTAACAAGGAGCCGACCGTGGCATTGTCTGCTGGATCATTGTACTGGGTTTACAAACCCAAATAACCTCTAATGTTTGATAATAGGCATACACGGCCAATCTAATGTTTATACATATTTATAAATGTTTAGATATTACATAAATAAACGGTTTTACGTATAATAAAATAAATTAAAAACGTATATTCAAAAATATCTAGGTATGCGATTCGTAGTTTTTTTATATTGCTGTCATCCGGTAACGTGCCCAGGAGCCTGACCGGATTGCCACGTTGTGTGGCAATGCTGACTAGTTTTGTCGCTGTTTCCTTAACGTTAAGCGTAAGATATACGAGTCACTTAAGAAGTATGTATACATATGTATTATATCACACTAATGAGCCTTGAAAAGGTACCTTCAAATGTGAAATGCAATTATTAAAAAATTACGTCAGCTCAATACTGGCAGCTGATTATAAGTATCGTTGGCACGTTCTAGTGTAAAAATCTTAGTCAAAGTCACGTACTTCAGCTGCATGCTGTGTCCTGTTATCTGCATTGCTTTTACACCACAGTGCAGTAATTCACAAGTGCGTAGTTAATACAAGGGACAGTCACAATTACAAGTACATACGCCAGCGCATCAACCTACCTCAATCTGTCAAATTCCTTTAATAGATTTCCAACTTTATCACAATACCGGAAGGTTAATATTCGACTACTGGCGTCTGTAACTAAGTTCGTGTTTTATGTGAATAATGAACTTGTCGTCTGATGATCATAAATAAAAACTTTACAGGTGTTTCAATCATACATTATATCAGCATGTTTTCAAACACGTGAATTTCCTTCGCTGTAATTTGCTACTACTCTACAGTTGTTAACATTTTATTCGTATTCAGTGGGTTTTCTGCAGCGCGATAATTGATGTTGTCATTATCATTGTCCATCGTCGCTTTTTATTCACTTACGTTGCCAACTTTATGAAGTAAAATAAATCAGGCACCTTTCGTGGAAACTATCTAATTTGTTATTAAAAGCCTACAATATGTTGTTTTCGTTGAAGATCCCAGATAACGACCTGCTAGAACAAGCCTACCCATTCACACCTAGGCCTTTTCGATATCATTTTTTTTCCCTGATTTATCAAAATTAAAAGATAACATTCGGAAGTATTAACTAGCGACCGCTAGATACGTGTGGTATATAAATAAATCGTTTTTTTCTGTATTGTTTCCTTATCAGCTCAAATAATGCGGCTTAAAATCTGTTAGATTATATTAATATCATTTTAATAAAGAAAAGTATTTAATTACAATTAACGGAAATGTATTTTCTTTACATAGAATTGCTGCGTTATCAAAATATTGAATTCGTATTCTGTAAAAACAGGGTCATTTTCCTGTTTGAGTTTGGACGTGACCGCAAGCACTCTGCACACTCTTTTTTCTAATAATGTCATCATCATCTGCCTAGCCTTTTACAAGTATGTTGTGGTCGGCTATCATTACGCTACTTTCAGCATTTCAGGTTCAACGTCAATATTTCATTAGTATGGAAACTAGTCTTTTTCCCTACCCGTAGAGACTCCTAAAGACGTGCCAGCCGGACCCAAAACATAACATGCCTTCTAAACACGATGGAACTTGTTCTGAACACCTTTTTTCGCGAATTTTTTTTTTCGCTTAGGTATATCAAATTCCGTTCATTGCTTTTATGCTTACTGGACCGCATGCTATTTTTATTAAGCCGAAATGTGTTTAGAATTTCCTCTACGGTGGCGCTTATTTCCTGTAAAACTTCCCGGACCGGTCCAGATCTGCTGTTTCCTCAAACCGTTACTATTCCTTGTCCTGCCCCTTAAGAGTTTAAAGCAAGTTCAGTTATGCCGAGTGAAGAGTTTCTAATCGTGGTCAGCATGCCTGGAACCAGATTAAACCGGTTTAGTGCAATCACATCTTCGCCGTTTTGTCGCTAACGTTTGGTTTCACAAAATTAACAGTTATCGTAACATGCCAAACTACATTCTATGTTTCAGGAACCAGTGCAGGTGTTGTTCTGCAGAATTTGATTTTAATACGTAAAATACGAGTAAATAATCATTTCAAAATATTTTTAACAAGGCGTATATCTACGATTTATCTTTAGCTGACGTCATATACGTCCTTAGTGCGATAATATTTTGTATGACGTTTTTTTATGATACCAGAAGATACAAACCCGTAAGGAAGCTTGCCCTCCGTTACCTGGAAGTCGTCTTATCACTTCCGCGGCCGGTCTGTTCAAATAATTAACTGGTGAATCATTGTCGCGATTCATACGTGGAAAAAATACGCTGGGTCATTTTAAGTGTAGAAAGTAATTTGAAGATAATCCTTTTGTAATCAATGTTACTGTACTTCAGTATAAAGTTAAATCTTTTGGTTAAATGTTATCATTACACTTGAGCATGCTTTTCGTATCAAGCACTCATAAGTTGAATGTACACAATGTCAAAAGACGGCCATGTTATGTATCGCTACGGTTACCGCTATTGAAATTAACATCAATAACGATTGTTTTAACAATTGGTGTAACTATCGCTTCACCAGTGCTTATAAACACTACTAGGCATGCATGCTGTACTTAATATATTTTACATCGAATGAAATCCAATTATGTATATTAAGGTTTAAAAAAATCTCTTAAAACAGTGACTCTTTATTTGCTATCGGCAGGTGCCTTAGCCCCCGTAGTTTCCCATATTAACATCCCATCACGAGAATCCAAGTAGCTTTATTACGTAGTTAGCAATAGTTTAGCACAAAACCGGGGATTGTCCTTGGGTACATTTCTATAGTGTATACAGGGATAATCGTCGGTTTTGTATCGTCATTCCTTTCATTAAAGTTGTCTCAAAAGGACTTCAGCGTGTTGGCTTCGGCCTCACGTCCGCCTTCTATGTAAATATCTGGACGTCTATAGTCCCGTGGTCTAGAAGAGACATGCAAATAATAACAATAAAAGATATACATAGTATACTTAGATGATTAAACAAAAAAAAGTAAGAATAGCAGGTACCTACGTGAACAAAAGAATTCCGCAGCCGGCTTACTGCACCTAATCATTTGAGCACAATACTATTGTATTGTATCATTCACTCTGTAATAAGCTACATTTAAGTACTCAGGTAAAAGTATGTATGTATAGGAAATACACAAACCATAACAAATCTCTGTTGGTATGGCTGCAAATTCATTATGTATGTTATGCTTGCTCGAATGAGGTTTACTGAAACCAGAGGCTGTAAAGATATAATAAGCAGGCATAAGATAAGCTAATACAATGTACCTACCTACTCCTTGCAGGTACTTTACAAACTAAAAAGATAAGACGGCCGTATTGCGCATATTAGGATCAAGGTTTAGAATAGATTCGTTTTTCAAAAAGTGTCCGTTGAGTGTGCCGGATGGAAGGACATCGACCAAGGTTTAGTAACGGGATCATTGTTAGGGAACTGGGTCACGAACTCAGACCATCGCAAGCACATAGGTAAACGATTACATACGCCACTAAGTAACTGTTATACGAATTTATTGCTACGTCACAACGACAAGAAGGATAACTTCATTTACATTTTATTAATTTAAAACAAGTTCTTCGTCTTCAAGTCAATACTTATAATTCTTTAGATAAACATTTCATATGTTTTTTTTTCTCACTCTCACTGAGTTTTTTAGATAAGGATAAAACATTTGCAACGGCTGATCTGTTTAAAAGCACCAAACATTTTAGCAACCTTCAACTGGTTGGTATTTTCCGTCAATACTTCTAGTGTCATTCGGCTTGAACGCAAAAAATAACACAAACAGCAGGCAGGTTTCCACTTACGTAAACACGCAGACCCCGACAATGTAGTCCTTTCACTTGGAAAAAAGAACTAGTTTAGTTACAGTCGATATTACACACTAAATACTTTGGCACTGTTTGTAGATAGTATCACTTTTCTGTTTATGTTCGAATATCACTTTATGGCGTGTGGTGCGCGCGTTCGGTGTGATGTCGGCGCATGCGCAGCGCTCCACGGCGCGTCTCTCACTGTGGTGTCGGTAACTGCGAGATCACTTCACTTCGTCTTGTGACAAAACCTTTTGCTAGACAATAGTTTGACTGCAACGGTTACAGGCTATTATTGCATTGCCTGCTATTGTATCACTTATGGAACGTCAACAACCATCTGTGAACTATAAAAACAATGATTCAATTTCAATCGACGTCAAACGGTTAAACCTGACGCGTTAACCGCCCCCTTTGGCGCCAGATCACTAAACCAACCGAGCTGATAAGAACACCCAGTATTTATTTAAATTACTATTTATGGCCATATGAGAGAAAAATGAGCTGGCCTAAACACATTAAATCAAGCTACCTTTCTGATGCAAAGGGGTTAATACTCGAATGTCCAAGAACGTGAGTCATCGCCTAAGTACCTGTTCCATATAACCTTAATGTAATAATATCTTGATTTAATAGTTACTTAAGTATGTGCCTTACTGCACAGCAAATACGTGTAATTATCGACCTTCAATTACCTAGCAGTAATATTTTATAATGCATATTCGTAATTAATCTTTAGAATTAAAACTGGTATCACATGTACCTACGTTGTTTAAATTACATGTGAATAAAACAATTCAAACATGCATTGAAATAAGTTAAAATATGTAAATAAAATGTTTCGCAGTGTATGGGTTTTAATTTGTAAGATATTGGATCAATCCATGTATAATTTACTTTCAAACAGTCCGAGTGAACGTGAGACGCGATCACGGCGATAACGCAGTCGACTCCGGCGCAGGTTGTTTGCACAACTTAGAATCTGCACCATAACGGATATTACGAGAGATTCTATATTATAATACCAGCATTGATATAGATGGAAATATGTACATTTAAACGCACATTTGTCGTTGTGGTGATAAATAATCTGGTAATTACGATTGGTCAGATAACTAATTATATCATGAATGGCTATGCGCATGTTTCATTACTCAATACACATTTTGACATACATTAATGAGTGGCAATTTAAACCAAGTACTCATAGTAACGATGATATTGTTCAATTTATTATTTTAAAAGAAATACAGAAATATATTTCTTACATAATAAATTATTTGCCCGGAATAGGAAACACGGGTTGCATCAGTATACGTAAGTATATATAGTTTCAACTCAATATGTTTTCATTCCAATGAAATCTTCTAGTATCTATGTTGTATAACTATTTGAATCTGGGCTGAAATCAAATGAACTGACAGCTGGTCTACTTACTTAAGTAATAACAGTGTAACTGAACCGCGACCGACTTCTTTAACTACATATATTCGTTTTCGTGCGAATAAATCTACCTAATCGAACTGTGTATAAAGCCTTTAACGTATAAAGTATGCAAATTATATACCTAAATTTGTATATGAACAAAAGATTAGAAACCGCATTACAAACATATAAAAAATGTTTCCACGTTCATACTAAATATAGTATGTGAAATATAAATTTTCTATGAGAAGACAATGACGTTCTAGTTAAAACAACATGTTGAATACGTGGGGTACAAACCTCTGACCTCCTCAACTCATTCACCTGGGCAACCCTATAATACCCCTTGGTAAGACTGGTTGTCAGATTTTCTGGCTTCTGACTACCCGTACCTGGACCCACCAATTTAGCGTGTCTTCCGAAACACAGAGGAACTTGTCATGATAAGATCACCCATCCACGGACCGACTGCGCCAAGCGTTGCTTAACCTTATGGTTGATCGACCCGTAAAACGAGCTCCATAAAAACATCATAGCATAAAATAAAAATGCCACCTTTTCTGAAAGACAGAGTAAATTTTACAATAGCAGATTCTGTCAAAACCATTTACGTAATATCGTGTAATTTTTTTAACTTCAAACAATGCTTAAAAGCTAATGAATCAAAGATTAGTCACAGAGAAAGTGACAACGACGATTTAAAATTAGCATTCTTACTAACTATGACGAATTATATCATTTGCTTGCCTATCTGTGTCTACGTGTACGATAATTTTGGTATTCGACCTTAGAAATAATAAAAATACAATAACACATCACTCATCTATTATAATCAGTTTCAATATTTGAAATGCATAATGTTTATTTGCTTGGAGAATTATCTGGAATAAGCTATTAAGCCGATTCGAGAAGATATTTTCTTTACACATCTGTATGTGATACTTGATATTTTATGTACAGATGCAGGCACGTTTTTGTTTTTTTTACAATTTCAAGTAGTTTGATGTCCTGGCATCTATACAATTGCGCATATTCATAACAGCTCGCTTTATCTACTATCTGAGTTATACTACTTTATCTGAGAGAAATTTTAATTTCAAAATACAGTATCAAATCCTGAAGCACATCTATCTAATTAACTTTTCCCTTAACATATTTGATCAAAAAAGTTAAAATATAATGTCGTTAATGCTGTCATCTGGCCTTCAACATAGAGGAAAATAAAGAATATGGTCTCAAAAGAACGTGATCAGTGTCCTATTAAAGCTGTTCCGGACTAAACTATATTGAGATCGACTTCCAGTTTCCAGCGGATGCAGTTGAGTACCAGTGTTTTACATGGAACGACTGCCTATCTGACTTCCGCAATCCAGTTACCCGCGCAACCCTTTGGTAAGACTATCTGTCAAACTTTCTGACTTCTGACTAACGTATGAAAACTGCAAAGATGTTCAAATGAGAGCCAGGACTCACGAATCTAACGTGTCGAAGCTCATTGAAGGAGGAACTCGTCATGTCTCGTCCACAGACCAGCCTTTGTTGCTAACCTTATGATTGATGGACCCGTTCAGCTGTTACTTAGCCAAGAGTTCCAGCTGTTCTTTTTTTAGCAGTTCTAGATAATTCTTTATTAAATACAACTGATAAACATAGTCAAGTAGAAGCCGTGATTGGTGTCCATCCATATCTCTTGCCTACATCATTATCTTATTAAAGCATGCGTTTGATACAAATACACTGATAATACTAACACTAATAATTGTCTTTTGCAAAAATAAACAACAACTAGATCAAGAAGTATAGGTACGTGTATTTCAACTGGGTGCACCTCATTAGTTTATTTTTAATTGCAGTTGATCGTGTGATGATAAGAAGGGGTTTGTCTTCGATATGCATTTTGCGATATCAACTGGCGATTGACCTTTTGATATTTTTATACTACGCAATTTTCTGAATAAATAGCTCCGGTCGTCTGACGGTCAAATCGCTGAACAATATAAACCTGAGAGACTGCATGTCGTGGTAAACATACTGTTTGATTATTAAAAAAACATGTGATAATGATATGCTTTTTTGCTGTTTTATAAAACTAGTATAAGCTGACCTTTCAATTTTTAGAAAGATCATTATAAAGCGAGTCCAAGACAAACTGGTTTTTATAGCTTGGTGTGTAGCCGTGTTTAGGAACATAAATACGACGTAAAATTCATATAATTTGTTAATAGCCTACTTTATAACTATGGCAAGTACTCAATTCCATTTTTGAAAACAGGAGAAGATCTCGAAGTATTGTTACTCTCAAAATCAGTTTTTGAAGTTAGCCTTTTTATTAGTTTTAATGTTTTCTGTTATGTCTGGGCAAAACCCTGATGCTACTGCTGGGAAAATCACACATTTCGTACGAATTATTGAGGAAGATGTAATGAATTCCGAGCAAAAATAATACAATAATAAGAATGCATAACATAATATTGATGATGAGCAGCACCATTTCCAAGTACCTAACGCATAAAATGATTTCTCTTGAACAAATCAAATAACTTCCACATTCGCGCGTAGACTTTTGGTTTTTCTAAGTACCTATGTATTTACAATAAATTGCCAACTATTTTCTCTCATATATAAAATTGGACGGTATTTTTATAAAACATCTAAACAGAAACATCTTAATCACTCCTAAATTATTTTTAAATTTTTCGTAATGTGAAGCGCGTAAAGAAACATAGCGTATACTCGCGCTAAAATGTCAGCGGAAAGCGCTCTAAGTGTACAAGATTTTTTTTTTGTTTTCAATAATTGCACCAAACAAATAAATCGAGAGTAGGGTAGATATAACAAGGATGAGCAAAACTAAATTATTCTAAGGACTTAGCACACATACTTTTAACTTTTTTTTTTATTGTCGTCTGATGTTTCATAAAGTAAAACACAAAGTTTGCATGAATTGCAAATTAGTACTACTTTAGCTCACTTTGTTCTCGCAAATTGTCTGACTGTTAACTATCAATTTAGGAGTCAATGTCCATCCGTCTTTTATGCGAATATACCTACAAACACTGAGAAATTTTACTCAGCTCATACATTAGTACCTTTTGTATAACGTCACAAAAATCTTTATAGGTATGTATTTACTCTTTGATCATGTAGATTTTTGACCATATCTCAATTTCAGACTTGAATTTCCTACAAGAATGTAACTGCTGAAACTACTATTTCCAAAAATATAACCATTGAATTTCATAGTAGTACCTACGCAGCCAAGTCTTTTGTGTAAAAATACAACGCTCACGTACACTCGCGCATTCATTTGAAAATTTCATGATAATTTCTGTACCTAATCATATCTGATAATCTCAATAATTTATCGCACAATCATATATGCTCATAAATTTAATGCTATCGATGATACATCCGTATTATAATTATAAGATATATTTGTTTTATTTCTAGCTGCAATGTATGTTAGAGACAGAGAGAGCTTACAAGACAATCATTCCTAGTGTCATAGAGCTTTCGCCTATATCATAAACAAATTTACTGAGAAGGAAACGCAATTAATATGCATAACAATGCTAATCATCAAGATTAAACAATCTCATAAATTAGTCTAGAATGAAGTGAAACAAACAAAAGGCGGAGAACAAAGTACGATGATAACATTCAGGCTTTAAAATAATATACGGACCGTGCGCTACTCAAACAATTTTTGCAGACTCAAAAGATGCATAGTATCGATACCAAAAGGTTCCTTTGAACATTGAATTTAAAATGTCCTCCGTCATTCATCTTCAGCTATTCTGCTATTACTTTAAATATCTCAATAAACAGATCAAAACCTAATTATCTCTCAATGTACTAACACATTTCAGTAATAAGTAATCATCATCGCCGATTAGACAATGTTTTAAAAATAAAATTCCTTAACGATGACTTGTTGCCAACTAGGAGAATTTGTATTCCTTTTAAATACTCTTTTGATAAAACGTCATTAAAATTCATCGTAAAATGAAATACGCATTATAATTACGCGTGTAAGTACGTGTCATAGAACCTTTGTATTCTTCTTTGTAATAACTTAACAAAGCTAAATTGTTCATGCAGTAACCGCTATTCGCGATTAACACTGTTCTCTAAGACGGTGTCAACATATGACATTGTGTGCTCGGTAAACATTGTGTGTACAGTTATCTAAGATGGTGCTGGGCGTAGGGAAGTCGTCGTTAGCGTCGGCAGCCTACTTTCTTGTCTCTAGAGCGCCGAGAACTCCGGATGTTGAAAGCTGTGTCGAAAGTTGGCCACGTCGTCGCCAATACTAGTAGCGGCTTTGATTTCCGAATAAGTCCTGAGTCAAGTTTAAAGGAATTGTATGTACTCTCAGAAGACAAAAGTTTGTAGCCCGAGAAGAATTGTGTGTCGTTTACAAAACTATCAATATATAAAAAAAAAACCCTTGGCCACACTATCACGTGTGAACTGCTGGATCGATTTCACTTCTTTCTGTTGTGTTATTGTTATTGTCAGAAGGTTCTCGTGAAAGAAAAAACAGGACACCGTCAGTCGGTTCAGCTAATTAAAATCAAACCACTGATTGCTTAAAATAAGTACCTACATATATATTAGACAGGATAGTGATTAATTGAACTCAGTACATGCACTAATGCATCACAACCTGCGTCATTATAAACTTTACCTGTGGTAATAAATTAGTATATCACTAAGTCCTAAGTATAAAATAAAGACACTTCCCGCTGTCTGTCTGTCTGATCCCATATATGTATGTTTAGATCTTTATAACTAAGCGAACGGAAATGGAAAATTTATTTTGATACGGGTACCTATTTCTTTTAAAATGGCGCTCAAATTTAGAGAATATTATTATACGTTATATTTCATGTAGTGTCAGTAGTTGCTGATTACCTTTTGAATTATTTTAATTGGTTATTTTGTTCAGAAGATATTTGGAAAACAATACACGCACTGGCAATGCCGCGCACCGACTTCCGCCTGCGACTGAATGATACCCGATATGAAACCAAGGAGTGTGCAGAGATCATTTATTTCGGATAAACCCGCAATTATCATTCTGTTTGAAAGCGATGGAACTGACTATGTTTGTTGAACATTATTTTCCTTGAAAGAATATGTCCTGTCCGCCAATGAGTACGTAGATTTACCTAACGACTGCGTCAAACTGGAAACTTACTGTTCTATTATAGTCTTAATTTTAGGACCAATTTAATCATCATTATTGAACAAAATAACTAAATTACCCCCGTGCGAAGCCGGCGCGGTCAGCTATGCATTGATAAATGGCGGTATTAAAGTCTAGTGATCGCCACGATTACACTTTTTGGTTTGCGGTCCAATGTGGATGTTTTTATACTATATCTCAATATTATAATGAATAAATATGTGGCACTACGTGGCTACTACGCAGAGTCTACATATCTACTACGCCGATTCTTCTTAGGTACTACGCAGTCTACTAAGTCTACGCGGCAACTACGCAGACTACGTTGTAACTACGCAGCGCCTACGTGCATTCCACCTACACGTCACATGCCTCACACAAACTCTGAAAGCTATCATCATCATCATCTTTCTTCACGGTGGCCATGTGTCATGTCAAAACACTCCTGCCTACACTTTTTAGTCATGAGACACAAAATAATAAAAGGAAAATGTAAAAAATTAGGACGATTTACTGTTTCTGTATGCCAAAACAATTCTGTCTGTTTATTTTTTCTCATAGTAATCCAATTTAAGTTACTAAAATCACTGCACTTTTAACTTGATTGAAAAAAACAGTTAGTGACTTCAAAGTGTTTATTATTTATACGAGTGGCTTTATTATGTACAAAATGGTAAACGTAATATTGAATGGAAAAAAAATACCTCAGTAGTGCGACTTATTCACAAATACAAATCCGTAATTCAATGAAACTTGTTCGCTAACACAGCGCTGCGGCGCGCGACGTTCGTACCAGGCACGACGCACGCGCATACCGCCGAATAAAAACTAAACACAATCACTGGACGTTACGAACCAAGCTTATGCTCACGGAGGGAATAAAACCTTTGTAAGCATGGGAACTATATAGTCATTCAGATTTCAGATAAGTTTCAGAACTTGATGAAGAGTGTATTATTTTCGGATTCTACAGAAAAAAACAATGGAAGTTATTGTTTTACTTACCAAGGCCTCTCAAATTTTCTCTTTGAGAATATACGCGTTTTTAATTACCATATTAGCGTTTTGAATAATTCAAACATAGAACATGTACTAACTCTACTGTTTTTCATGCAAGACCTCTCCTGAATTGAACTGAAAACAATTGAATGTTCTTTTTAACTTCTGATTTATTACTCAGCCTAACAAACGTTTGGTTCATCAATACTTATTAAAAGATAAGACGGCCTTTCACTAATCCTTAATATTGTGATAGATTTTGACTTACCCTTATCAAATAATTTAGGTTAAGTCCCGGCGACCTAGAATTTTTCAGATAACAGGAAAGTACTCGTAGAATTGCAACTTAAATAAGAAAATAATTGGTAAATTATCCTTGAATAGTTCCTAGAATGGCATCAAATATAAAAACAAAGATAGGTATGTGTAGATGCCAGCTCATCAAGCTACGCGAAACTATGAATTATTTCCAATCAACTTTGAACTTAATGCTACAACCATAAGGTTTAAAATCTCAAATTAATAAATTTGTCAGATTGTAGTAGCTTGATGTATCCGTACTTTATTGATCAGTAAACAAACTCAAGGTGCGGTACAAACTCAGGCGGCGGCCGAAATAATGACGCGCGGGGTTGCGATGGTGATCGAGAGGATCCGGCAACTGGGACTCGAGGTGGCCTTGCACAAGTCCGAGGTCATGTGCTTTCATGGGCCTCGGAATAAGCCACCTTCGGGCTCCCAGGTATTGGTGGGAGGGGTTCACATCGGTGTCGAGTCGACGATGAAGTACCTGGGACTCGTCCTCGACAGCCGGTGGAACTTCGTCGAACACTTTCGACGTTTGGGCCCTAAACTGGAGAGGGCGGGGGCTGCACTCAAGCGGCTCTTGCCCAATCTGGGGGGCCCAAATGCCTCCTGCCGGAGACTCTACGCGGGAGTGGTGTGGTCCATGGCCCTCTACGGGGCGCCGGTGTGGGCGCGCTCAATGCGCTTGCGAGCCGTCCACCACCTCAACGTCCCACAGAGGGTCATAGCCCAGAGGCTAGTGCGGGGGTACCGCACTATCTCCCGCGAGGCAGCGGGTCTCCTTGCCGGACTGCCACCGTGGGATCTGGAGGCGAGGGTCCTCTCGCGCCTGTACGACTGGCGCGAGGAGGCACTGCGTCGGGGGGAGTCCCCGTTGCCGCGGCAAGTCGCTGCGCAGCGGGCAGTCCTCCGGCGCGATCTCATGGTGGAGTGGCGAGATCGCCTCACGCAACCCCGTGCAGGGCACGCCACAATAGTGGCCATAGTGCCCCTCTTCGAGGAGTGGATTGGGAGGAGTCATGGCACCCTCTCTTACCGCCTGACGCAGGTCCTCACCGGACATGGATGCTTCGGGAGGTACCTGCATCGCATCGGGCGGGAGGAGACGCCTGGGTGTCACCACTGCGCGGACCAGCCAGAGGACACGGTGGAGCACACGGTGGTGGAGTGTTCTGCCTGGGCGGAGCACCGCCGTGTCCTCACAGCGGCAATTGGCGGCGGCGACCTCTCGCGTCCGGCCCTGATCCAGGCCATGGTCCGGAGCGAGGGAGAATGGGATGCCGTCGCCTCCTTCTGTGAAGCCGTTATGCTAGCGAAGGAGGCGGCGGAGCGGCTGAGAGACCGCACCGCTCATCCCAGCCGTCGCGGCAGGGCTGGTACCGGTCGACACCACGGGCGCCGGGTGTCAAGGGATGACTCCCGACCACCGTAGGCGCGGGCTTGTGGGCGGTGAGTGTGGGTAGCTCATCGTCCGTACGTCGTTAGGGACGACAGGCCCGTGTCGGCGGCGCGTTCTGTTCCACGCGCTCCTCGAAGAGATGTCAGCAACATGGGAGGGGCCCCTTTAGGGCCAGGGTCTGCTTGGGCTGCGGGTTGTTCGTGAGAGATACCGCGGCCCTGGCACACAGGGACCTCCAGAAGGAACATAGTGGGTTTTAGTCAGTAAAAGTCTGACACTCCCTCCAGCTGCACCCTCAGCGGGAGGGGTCATTTGATGATTTCCCACGAAAAAAAAAAAAAAAAAAAAAAAAAAAAGGTGCGGTACAAACTCGCTAAATGTCAATGTCTTGTCAATGTTTAAAGTTTATGTCTCTTTTATGAACTACTTGGCTGATTGTTTGCAGTACTGTTTAGAGGACTTATTGTACGGGTCAGCCCGGAGGCTTCTTGTGAACCAAAATGTATGAACAAAACATTACTGCGCATGCGCGAGGCACCAAGGCATACTTATTTGACGTTAGCTGTGCCATGGTTATGGGATAGATGATTTATAAACTGTACGTACCGACGTAAGTACCTATCAAAAACAGCTGAAAATCTACATGCAAGAACAATCTTCCAAACTTCATTGGTTTACTAAAAGCCAAGAGATTTTTTGTTTATTAACAGCATTTGGTGATAGCTTTTCACAATTTATATTTTGCTGTGTCGCAACTTTAAACAACATACAATTACACATAATAAAACAATATATTTTATACTATAAAAATAATTCAGATAAATACTTTATTCCACATAAAATTATACAATGCATTATATAACATTTATAACAAGGATTAATTATTATTTTTAAAAGTCATATAAAAGCACATCAAAGGTTAAAATAATAATTATTTTTTACCATCTTATTAATTCAATTATAGTTATACTATAGTTAGAAATGCATAAATCCTTAATTGGAATGAAGTGTTACAAGATTTGGTAGTGAAAATTCCATATCCATTTCGTTATACTAGCGATCTTTGAGATATGTTCAACTATACATTTAGATCGGTCAATACATTGTCCAGTTTCACTGGTTACGGATAGCCACTAGCTTCCAGATAAATTAAAAAATGGAACAGAATTTGTATAAAATTATCTGTCAGCTAAACTATCTGGAACTTATCCGTAACCGGTGAAGCTGACCCTAAATTATTATATAAAATTGTTGATATACGGAACAAATATCGAAGAAATGTGAAAATAATTCGTAGCTATTTAAAGTCGTGTCGTCGTTAGCAGAACACAGGTCTTGGGTAAACGCCTGTTCATCGGTATCCTTTGTGATATTTGTATGAGAGGTATGCGTCTACGCCGTGAAGGATCCCGACAACCACGCCGATGTACTGAAAACAATAACAAAATGATAAACCCCACAAATTACGTTTTAATTTTTCTAATTTCAGAGAAATAAAACACTAAAGTTAATAACAAATATATGTTTGTTACAATCAAAGCTATAAAGGCAATCTGAACCAAAACTTATTGTTTTATCACAGGTAATTCTAATTTTATTACTTGTAATGTGAAAGTGAATTTGTTTGTCCCACTTTCATCGGCTTGTCAGTCAAGTTATCGCGGTGGGTGTTCGCTTATTTATTTCATGCGTCACCGAATGTGCGAGCTGAATTAATAAGAAGGCCTTTGGGTTGGTATTTAAATTTAACTTTCCTGTTCATCAATACAGACAAGTCAATTTTATACAGAAGGCTGCTTCTTAATTTATAACTCCAGCAGAGCAAAGAATACAATCCAAAATACGTTTTAGGGCTAATATTTAAAAGAATAGCATTGGTAAACAGTACCTAGAAGAAAAATATAAATCAAAGTAGCAGAACGCTTTATGCATAAAAAATATTCGTGTAATCAATTAGCTCGGCATGCGTAAACTTGGCCTTGACATCACATTAATTTTACTATAGTCAAAGTAGTAAACTAAAATTTCTAAAATTCAAATATAATGTACATAAATAGACCCTACAAATTCTCCAGCGTTATTCCTAAATATATTTAGAAAACATGACCAAACTATCGTGTACAGACGATTGAATCCTTGAGTCGGACTTACATAGACAGCAGTCATGGCCGGGTACGCGGCGTACATGTTAACTAGCGCATACCGCGGGTACAGATAGATGTTTACCGCGACGCCCATGTACGAAGACGCCGACAGGTATAGGAAACACGCCACCGCATTGAACAGGCATTCCTGAAATACACATCAATAACAAGATTTACTTTTTTGAGTCTAGTCTAATTGATTCAGTCTCGAAGAAAAGCTTTCAAAATAAGTAATTTAAAAGTTTTGTTTCAGCCTGCTGTCATATTGGAAACCAAAAGACCAATTGTAAGAGTATTACTAAACTTCCTTTATTTTTAATGAAAATCTGTAATAATAATAGGGAAGATGCAATATTTTTATTTTTGTTTTTATTTTAAAGAATTCCATGTAGAATAGACCACAAATATATAAAAAAATTTAAACACTGCAATTTATTGTAAAAAAATGCAGTTTTAAATTGACAATTTAAATTTTCGCGCCAAAACGGGCCTACGGTTCCGATGACGTCATTCGCGTCTGACACTAGTCGTACTTGTTCGTTGCCGGCTTTCATTCATTTGCATTTTTCTCGACTTTCAAGATATTTTTCAGTAAAAATTTAAAATGGATTATCCGTCAACATCAGGGGATCATAACAATACCACCAATGCTCCGAAAAAAATCCGCGTTGACTCATGTTTTGTGTCCATCTACTTCAACAAAGTTTTGACTGGACCTTCTGACCCAAAACTAAGAAAAAAGTGGTTCCAAGCTGCGAATGGGAAGGATAATTATTATTCTCCAAAAAAACGCGAAATTCTTGAGAGCATTTAATTCATTCCTTCAGATTTATCCTTATTATACTAGAGACAAACATTTAAACTTTCACATTTGTAATATTATTAAGATAGTACTTGCTGATGAAGAACTGAATTATTATTTCTTTCATGTTTCAGATTCATCTTTAGAGTGTTCATTAATCACAGAAACACATGATTCTGAAAATTTTCAAATATCCAATGATAAGAGTGTACAGGTGTCTATATATCCTCAGAAACGATCGAAACAAGCTCAAGTAGAAATGGAAATACCCCAAAAGACTGTAGCTTTATCACCTAAAAAAAATCAATAAATCCAACTTCCATTTTAATCTGAAAAACACAATTAATTTTAGCACAAACTAATTACATTGATGTTCACCTTTACAACTATCTATAACCTCAAATAAGTTGTCATAACGGGAGTGACGTCACTGAACGCTGATTGGTGTTTTGAAATACGTTTCGTTTCAGGTCACTTTAATTTTTAATTATTCGTAAAAATCAACATTATGTAAAATAAAAACGTTACAGTAGTCTTTCTTTTATACTTTTTTTTAAATTTTAATGATAAAATTTTCAATAATATTACATTTGCATCTTCCCTATTTTTGGGTTCGTAAAACGGTAAAACGCATTTCAAATCCAAAACTCCCTTATTCAAATTAGGGCCAGTTTCACAATGTCCGAATAGCCATTATCTACCGAATAAATTAAAAAATGGAACAGAATTTGTATGAAATTATCTACCAAATAAACTTACTATATACTAACTAAATACGTATTCCTAGGTGGTGAAACAGCCTTGGGCTAATAAATCAGCACTTTTCGAACTTCAAAACAAAAGACAGTCCCCAAAACGCCCACCCGCCATTTTCATGAAACAGGATCGTGGCAAATCGTATTTAAACGTTTGATTGCGATTCTCAAATATACAGGAGTCGGTCGCAAGTCTAGGCCGAGTTGTAATAAGCACGCTAAGCAGCAGGCTAAATGTAGGTATGTAGAAGTCGACACATCAAATTTTACTTACAAATATAGACTGTCGAATAAGCTGCTGTGTGTTTGAGGAGAGCACGTAGCAAGCAATGAGGAGTGCAGTGGTAAGAAGACAGGCGGAGGCCGTCGTCAGGAACCCATGAAACGCAGAGCCCATGCTGCTAGCTTCTGACATACCATACTTCACAAGCAGGCTCTGGCACAGCCCACCTAACATCTACGGAGAAAATTGGAGTTATGAAAACTTAAAATTTTCTCCTTTCCTTGTAGTTTTATTTCAGAGGTCAGATTCATTTCATTACAAGTTTATTTTTTTGTAAAGTTTAAAACTGCCCTTTGATCGAAAAGATATGCATATGTGGTTAGTTTAGATATCTATTTAGCTAATGCAACAGGCTTATTCCCTTTATCTGAAAAGGTGAGTCACTGTTACTCATGAAACAAAAATGTGACGAAATTAACAGATGAACTAATTATGAAAGCAGTACGCAGACCTATTTTTTTATCTCACGAATATATATGTATTTCACAATTTCATGAAATGATGGGTCTCACCGCTTCGGCTAGCTTAATGATTCCATGGTGGGTTGTCAGATATCCAAGGTTCAGACATTCGCAGCATCGACAGCAACAGCACTTGATGCCCTTAGCGCCACCTCCGCTAGGAGCCACTCGTACTATTGTTGGTCCTCGAGTCATTTTTATTCACTGAAATTTCACGCAAACTGCACTGAACACGGCGGATGTACATCCATCAGAAACGTTTAGAACACAACTGGATCTTTACACAGGAAATAAGGGAGAGTTCAATCCTCTTACACGGTCAGTATTACTCATAATAACATTATATTTAGCAGACCGAATAGTTTTTAGGTGTTTCGGGAGCGCGTTCATCGAACTCTGACCTACACAGTGGATTTAAGAATAGATACAGCCAATACTCAATTCTCTCATCACAATATTATTTAAAAACACACACACAAAAAACTGTCTGGTGAATTTAATTCAAACAAAAGATATGTCTGGAGCGGCACAAAGTTAGAATAATTTTGAATGTGTCGCGTGCCCGCGCGCAGCGTGTGCCGTTAATTATAAAAATAGAGCGACGCACTCGCGACGGGAGGGTTGATTTCTATTTCTGGATATTATTTACATACGCATCGACCGTATTGTCTTATTTTGTACGTAAACCCTAAAGGACCCCTCAACATCTGGTATATTAATAAGCGATCGTAAGGTAATTTAAAGAAATCATGAGGCTGATGATGCTTTCGCCTACTGAACTTATCGGTTGTGTCTCGCTATCGATGAAAGAGTCTTTGTAAGACCTGTCTTTGTTTTAGGCGGTAAGTTTTGGTTTGTTTGCTAGCTGTCCGCACGTCTATGGACGTCAAGCCTGTATATTTGCGACGCGTTCTGTTCCAACTTGGAGTGGCCCCGTACGACCGATTTCTGCCATGGCTGCGGGATTCTTCGCAAGAGTTACTGCGGCCCTGTCACACAAAGACTTCTAGAAGGGAAGTGAGTTTTAGTCAGTAAAAGTCTGGAAACTCCCACCAGCTGCACCCTCAGGAGGAGGGGAGGATTATTTGATGATTTCCCACTCAAAAAAAAAAACAAAAAAAAACTCTCTTTGGAAATATCTGCCAGCAAACCTGTAAGAATGATTGCGCTGCTTTGTTTTGTTAAAGGAAAGGAAAAAGTCTTGAAAAACCTTGACTTAAAAAATAGCCAATCCAAATTGAGCAAGTTGGGTGATTCCGCGCTCATTCCTGCTCATTCCATGGGAAGAGGCCTGTGCCCTGCAGTGGGGCAATATTAATTATAGCTGAATTTATTTTATCAAACGACAGTTTGCTTGTTTTGTGAATACAGAAAAAAGAATGACAGTTTTATTTGAGAATCTAAAATGAAATAAGAGTAAGGGATATATTAAAACAAATAAAAATATCTGAAAATACAAACATTTATTTTTTTCCTTTGTAGCAAAAGTGTACATTTATATGTTTTTCTTAATTATGTTAAAAATAGGTAGAGGATTCTTCTGTGTATTTTTTATAACAACATGTAACGTGAACTCCCTTCGTGTTTATCAGGTCCTGTCAAATAGACACAAGAAGAGAGTTCTATTAAAAAAAATGAAAAAGTTAAATAACAATTTAATTGCTTTGCTTTCGTAATGGTAAAATATATCTGAAATATTTGTAGTCAATAGGATAAAATATCTAGGACTTATAGATACAATATTTTTATAATATAAAAATAAACATGGAAGCTATAGATTTGGGCAAAGTTACAGAATTTTCGTATTTAACTTTTCGTTATAATTACTTTTGTAGCTATACAAATAAATCTCAAAATAGGTGAACAAATAAAATTACGTAATATATTATGCGTAAGCATTATGCGTCCTGCATTTTCTAACAATCGTATAACTAAAAATGCGCAATAATTCAGTAAGCCATCAATCAAATACGATAAATAAATTAATCAACAACGATTTTTACCAATTTACTGATACTGATTAAAATATGTAATGTAGTAACTACTTATACATACATCAATATGTTGTTTTTTTAAACAATAACTTTATTATATTATTAATTAATATAATAAAAAGAACTGATAAACAAGTTTCTTCATTACACGGGAGTTTTTTTCATTATATAACTAACATTTTTAAAAAAAGTTTTTATAAAATAACAAATGTCCAAAATACATTTAAAATAAAAAAAAATAGGCGACTACCGAAATCGGGAACAGGGCCCAAAAAGCAAAGCAACTTAATTATAAAAATCTTAGAAAAGTAGGCCTATTTTAGAAAGAGAATTATTTTAAAAAAAATCCCAGTTTAAAAATACATATGTGGCATTTACTGATTCTTATAATATTAACTCTACAGCGAATACGCATATAAAATACCTAAATGGCATCTATGTCAGACTAGCATCGACTTTGTCTCAAAAATAGTAAGTCAGCAAACTTTTACACAAACGCCGAACTGATGCTTGAACACCTTTCCTACATATAACATACTTGTTACAATTAGAGCCTGTTTCACGACCTACGAATAAGTTCCAGATATTTTATTCGGTAGATAATTTCATGCAAATTCTGTTCCATTTTTGAATTTATCTGGTAGGTAATTTTTATTCCATGCAGAACAAAATACGGTATTTCAACTCGACATTGGCTAACACAAAACGTGAAGTGCCACAACAAGGAAAAAAATTTTGTTCTCCGTGGGTAATTCGAAAATTGTGAAACTGGCCCTTAAAATATGAAAACAAAATCTAGTGCTTACTTAAAAATAAAGTAGGTAACTAACTAACCTTCTAGCGCAGTTGAAAAAAAAAGCTATTTAAAAAGTGTTCAAACTACGAATATTGGGAAATTTTCAGTCACATTTAAATAACATTTCTGTTCTTAATTACGATCCTGCGAAATAAAGCGCATAGGAAAATATACGCTATCGAAAACATATTATTTTCAATGTTCATTTGTGAGAGTGAATTTTGATCTTTAAAAAACTATCCAAATAGTGTATTAAAAAGCTACAACAAATATATGTATAGTTATCCAAATTCCTGTATACATAATATAAAAATATGGGTTTCTGAATGATAAGCGTTCGGTCCTTTAATTTTATTTACTTTGTGCCGACAAACCAACACTATCAGTATTTGGCAGTTTGTCACTTCAGCGTTATTACTTATGTCTATTACCACAACGTTTCAGTTTCTTCTTACTTGTATATTGTTGCTATAGTGAACACATAGTGTAATTAAATACTTATACATCTGTATTAAGTTTTGTATCTCGATCATCGCACTTTTTCAAGCTCAAGCTCATTTCCAAACATTTATTCAAATCAGAAATGATTACATTTACACAATGCACTGAATTGGTGATATACGAGTATAAAATTAAGTAATAAATTACTATAAAGTAGTGTACAGTTATTCTTTTGATATATTTACATAATTTAAATGCCTCTGTATTGGCGATTTGCCAAAAACGTACTGAGCAAGTAAAGGGCCGCCATCACGAGCCCCATAATCTGGAACAAAGGGAATGTTAAATATAAACAGGCATCGTCAAGATAGAATATTAACATTAAAACGAGTATGAAATTATGTAATTCCTAATTCAAAGAATCGGGAATACAATCAAAACTTACTGGGACTGAGTCTTTATGTGATTTTTGTGTAACGTAACGTAAGGTAAATTAAGTGACATTGAAGACGTAACTGGTTTTGTAACCAGTGATTACAAAGTAGTAAGTAGTGACAATAACCATAAAATATGTAATAAAAATATACAGTCGCCAGCACATCAGGCTACAACAATCTGTCAAGTTTCCTTAATGGATTTTCAACCTCATCACTGAAGCATAAAGTTCAAAGTTGACTGGGAAAATTTGACAGTTTCGGTTAGCCTGATGTGTTGGTGACTGTACAATGCTTACGGTAGGTACTCATTACTCATTAATTTCTAATGAGTAAGTTGTAATGGTAAAAATAACGTGTACCTACACAAAAATCTCTAGTTTGTTATTTGTCAAAAACTATGTTACTCGCCTTGTAGCAAGTTACTGTAAACGGTGACTTGATATAACGTCGATGGCTAAAACTTACCGCTGCTGCTAAATAAGGTTCGTAATCTCTTCTATATTGATCTTTCAGATGGTTGACTTCTATCATAAGAGTGATGCCAGCGCACAGATATAATATAAACGCCACGCCGTGGTATATTACCTCCTGGAAAATCGAAAGGAAACATGAAAATGCTTGCATTTGCAATGAACATGGGACACTTTATTCGCAACTACGTTCGACATCACGAATAGAAACCACTTCGTGTCCTGCAAGTACTTGCTAGCTTTTAGAATCATATTTTTGATAGGTCTTGTAGGCACTTACATAAATAGTTTTAGATATGATAGAAGCTGTAGACAGGGAGACGATGCAGGACGTTATCAGACAGAATGTGCCCACTAGACAAGCGACTGCGACGAGCAGGTAAAAAAGTTCTGCCTTGCCGTTGATGCCTGAGTAGCCTCTATAATATCCGTGATCCATATAGTATGCCACCACGCCGACGCACGCCGCACCCAGTAACTGGAAACCATAAGAAGTTCACTTTAATTATTGATAAAATTAATTGGTACACTCATTCTGACGTTATTCTTGGTTCAGCTAAGATAAGGCTCCTTTTGTATGTATTTGAATTGAATAACTGGTTAACAAGAAACAACGGTTTTGGTAATTTTAATCAATCTATCGGATCTGGGCTTACACTAACCGTGAAGTGTGAAAAAAAGACAATCAATCTTTATACTGTCATTTAAAATTGACATCGTATTCAATACACTAAAGTTGACTACCTAATTGAGGGAAAAACACTTGACATAGAATAACAATAGGATTATTTTATTTATCGGAGTAAACGATTTTCCTTATATTTAAAAACTAGCTTCTGCCCGCGACTTTGTACGCGGATCCAGTCGCTTATGCCAGCGACTACAGGGTCGTCAAAATCGAAGATTTGAAACGTCTGATATCGAATTCTATGAGTCCGGGGACGGGAAAACAACAGGATGCGTGAGGCGATTTCTTTTTGTAATGCCTCAAATTGAACATTTTGTTAACGTCAATCCTAATAGTTAACAGTGTAGCTGGGCGCTTGGAATACCATAACAGTTGTTCCAGATCTTCAATTTTATACGTCTCTTCCACTTTCTAACTGCTTATGAATATTTCCTTATGTGCTTATTCTGAACATCCTCGTTGATCTAGTAGTCGCAAGGCGCGACTGCTGTGCACGGGGTTTCGGGTTCGATTCCCGGGTCGAAATCGCTTTGTGAGTTTTGAGAAACTTTCATAAAGCAGCCTTTTTTTTCGTGAGAAATCATCAAATGACCCCTCCCGCTGAGGGTGCAGCAGGATGGAGTGTCAGACTCTTACTACTAAAACCCACTATGTTCCTTCTGGAGGGCCCTGTGTGCCAGGGCCACGGTATCTCTTACGAACAACCCGCAGCCCAGGCAGACCCCGGCCCTAAAGGGCCTCCTATGTTGCTGACATCTCTTCGAGGAGTGCGTGGAAAAGAACGCGCCGCCTTTGATATGAGAAACTTTCATAAATCATCATTCTGGACAATGTATGATAATCTCGATCAGAAATTAGTCGTGCATTAGGTTAATTACTGGTTTCAAAAGCGTTAGTAGATGTGCGAATACGCTGAGAAGTCAAGCATGATTCTGTATCGGTAATTGTTCCGGTTTCTCCGAATCAGCGGTCAGTGGCGCAACATACCCTTCTTTGGTCTCTATATAGAGAACTGGATGTGGAAGCGTAAATACACTGAACACGCAGGCGTAATTCTCGATCCGAAAAGGTTTTAACGGTGCCAGTTGCAGCCTTATGTCCTCGAACAGCATCAAGCCTCTCCACACTTAGATTAGCTCTTCGTTGGATTCTAGGGATCTTATGATCCGATGAATCTTAGCTTCTTTGGACAATGGAAACAATGCATAGTTATAGTTTTGTTGTGCAGATACTTGATCCTTAAAAATCTAAATGTCTCCTCTATTGTACTACCTGGTAGGCTACCGTGTCACGGAGATAAATGGAAAAGAAGATTAAAAACTGATATAACGTAAATGCGAAGGATATTTAATGCGATAAAATAAAAAAATGGGACTTTTCAATGATGCAGCACATTAAGCTACCAAATTTGTCAAAATTTCCAATCTGTTAAATTTCCTAAATAGAATTTCAACTTTATCGCTGAAGCATATGGTTCAAAGTTGATTGGAAAATATTTACAGTTTCGGGTAACTTGATGTGCTGGCGTCTATACGAAAAGCAGTCCTAAACTGTTACAGCTTTCACCGCGCTGAGGTACTTTCAGCTTATGTTGTTTTTAACCGACTTCAAAAAAGGTAGGTTCTTCACATCAAATGTGTCTGATCTTAGATTTTTATAAATCAACCGCAAATGCCTATCAGACCGAACAACTTTTTCTAAGACGTCAGTCCTATATGTTTGATGGTGTAGCTGGGCTCTTAGAGTTCCGTAGAAGGTGTTCTAGATCTTCAATTTTTATACGTCAATAGCGAGTGCTCATCAGGCTGAACAATTTTTGCTAAGACGCCATTTCTATCTGTGTAATGGTGTAGCTGGGCTCTAAGAGGTCCAAAACAGCTGTTCCAGATCTTCAAATTTTATCTCGCAGAAGAAAATGCTCATCACGTAGAACAGTTTTTGCTATGGCAGCATTTCTCTATCTCTTATAGTTAAGCTGGTCTGTTGCTGTTCTGCATCAGGTGTTCAAGTTTCCAAGATAATTTATAGCCTATATGTTGCCCCGACCTAACACCTATACAACAAAAAAAGAATCATTCAAATCTGTCCACTGGTTCCGAAGATTAGCGCGTACAAACAAACAGACAAACAGACAAACAGACATACAGACATACAGACAAACAGACATAATTTTTTTTTTAGATTCGTGTTCTATTGCTTTTTCTAAACCCCCCTCAGTTATTATTTTTATCAATATATGAAATGTACAGACACGGATTTTTTACTGTTTTATTATATGTATAGATATAGATAGGTTGAACCTTGATGGCAATTAGCAGGCAACGCTGGAATTGAAATCAGCGACACATTTAGAGGCATTTGTTTTCACAGCCAATTGTTTTCACAAGGTTTTCCTTGTACCACCAGATTTTATCAAAAAGGCCAAACCCGAAACTATGTGTATGCGTTTTGACGCACTTTCGTGATGCAAATCATCGAGCGTTTGTTTATTCTTGTTACTCCGAGAATAACCCGCGCGGATGAAGTCATGGCAACCTCGTAAAACGCGAGGTCGGGGAAAGATTAGCCATACCTTTAGATTTGAAATTATTTTATTGCTATTTTAGAACACAGTTTTGTGGCCACAGTTAGTGCATAATTATCTGCTTATGTGATGCTCCGCTAGATTATGTGTTGATAATATCCGTCATCTTTTCTCTCTGAATCCGCAGGACTACACCCTTTTCCTAGCTTGCTGACTAAAAAGAAGGTCAACATTCGAGCACCCTTCAATTAATTCGTTACAGTAAGTGATGATTGGTCTAAATGCAGTAACGACGGATAATTGCCGAGTGCACACAAGACTGACTCACGCCACAAAGATAGGTCGCTAAATTCATAAACCAACATGAAGTTATGTATTTGAATACACACGAGAAGACAATTCAATAAACCGTGATGACGCCATTCATGATATCATCCATGGCCTCTACTAAGAAATCCGGACGGAAAACCAAACTAACTAAAATGGTGACATTGTTGTATTCAATTATTTTGAAAAGTTTCATTACTAACTACGAGTAGTTAAACTTCATAGTCATGTAATTAACTGTTATTTTATAGAGTTATAGAAAAATTTGGATTTTAGAAACTTGCATAAAGCATGCCAGAGTCTGAAAATCAGAAGAGTTACACCCTGGAAGCCTAGCCTTGGCCTGGAAGGGCACGTGCAGCTTGCGTACAGCTTTCAACTTAGGGGAAGTCGTTGTCACAATTACCTACACGTCAGGCGGATTTGCAAAAACTCTTATATTGTTAAGTGATATGCAGCATATTCGATAAAAAAAATAATCTTGACAAATCTCATATTTCAATCTTTACTGTAAATATCAAATTTAATGTAAGTGTAGTTCAGCGTTGAACTTTTATTTATATGGTATTTCAAGGAGCTTCTTGTTTTGATTCGGCTTGCTCAACCACGATATTTACGTAACAGAAACTAGGTTACTCTCGGGATTAAAATATCTGAAGTAGGCAGGAAATAGTGTTGATCATTCATACTACTCACTCACTCACTCAATAGGTCATTGTTCAAAGTGCAATTTATACATTGTTATCTTTATTGAATAACTAATTTAGTAATAGTAAGCATAGAATACTCGTACAACGCTTATTCCAGTCTGTTTTTATCAAATGACATTATTTATTATACTCATAAATGACATAATAAGTAATAATCAAGCCTTTGCAGTCATAAAACTCGTTTATTTATATGAGTTTTTTGTAAAAATTAAGTAGGTAAAACTACATACACATTAGTAAATTTTTCCAAATAAATAGTCAAAATCTATTATCTTTTATCGCGTCCTACGTAGTATAACTTAATGTTTTAAACATTTTGTATAAGACTACTGCTATAGTTTATATTCTCGATCACTTGATGTACAAAATTTGAATGTAACTAAAGTAATGTTCTGGGGAAAAACATCGTTATTCAATAATTTATACATAAATACACTTATGTTTAAATTACGTGGTCCATTTAAGCACATCAAGCTACTACAATCTGTCGAATTTCCTTAATACATTTTTAACATTATCACTGAAGCATATTTGGTTCAAAATTGATTGGGAAAATTTGACAGTTTCGGGTAGCTTGATGTGCTGGCATCTGTCCACAGATACTTACCAACTGGGCTAGTTTCAGAAGACCGGGTGTGGTGCCTAGGTAACTGCTGTTTATGTACACGGGAGTACCAGACGTGGCCACCGTGGTCCGGGTGATAGTCAGCGAGTGAGACATCTTGGATCACTGAAATACACATACATAACATACATTGCTATAACAAATAACAATGGCACTCAACTGCGTCCAACTAGACTGAAAACCAACATAGCTAGGAAAAGTCTAGGTGCAGTAAAGAGTATGCACAGTGATTGCATTGTTCATAAATGCATCTTTCTATATCATTTTCATTTGAGAGAATCCGTTTTCAACGTTATCTTAATGGCACGGAACGGGATTATTTTTATTGGTCGTTAAAGTTTTTCTCAAGTTATCTTCTTACCCCTTTTGTTTTCGTGGGAAATCATAAAATGACCCCTCCCGCTGAGGGTGCAGCTGGAGGGAGTGTCAGACTCTTAGTGACTAAAACCCAATATGTTTCTTCTGGAGGTCCCTGTGTGCCATGGCCACGGTAACTCTTGCGAACAACCAGCAGCCCGGACCTACTTACCCCTTCGATCATTAATAACAACACTTACCTAAGTGCCGTTCTTTCTAATAATGTTTAATTCGTATGAAGTATGTCAGTCTTTCGATGTTAGAATATACTGTCAGTAATATATCTTTAAATTATTGGAAGGAAGTTAAACGCAAAAACACTTTAGGTCAAGTGAGTAGAAATGACTCATCTGTATGGTCGCAACTAAAACGATTAACCATTTACATTTAATTTAGAATTAATATAGCACCGATATGACTAAGTTTTGGGTAAAGCGCAGTCGTGACAAAACTTATATCATCTCCCAATAAGGGTCGGTTAGGTCAACGTGTTGGCGTGTGACGCGCAGCGCAATGTTTGTATGCCGAGGCCACCAGCTCTCTCATACAATACTACCTCACAAATGTGCCTATATATCTTGCAAAACAATTTATACTTTGGCTTAAATAATACTACAATACAATATTCTATAGTACTCGCAATTCATGGCATGAAAAATATCAATAAAACAAGTATATTATGTTGTTGCAATATGCAGCCCGCAGTCGGCTAGAGAAATGAGTTCACAGCTGATTTAATTTTTATAGTTTTTTTGGATTTTAATTTTAATTTTTTTGGATAATCGTATGCAGTAACATAAAAATTTGCAAAGAGTCACTTAAAACAATTTAATTGCAGAAAAAGCTTATATAAGTGTTTATGTTTTCTTAAATAGAAATGTGTCTCAATAATTGTCAGTAAAACTTCAAACACATTCTTGAATAACATCACCTAGATAGCTGTGTAATTACCTATGTAAACTATATATAAAATCTAAACAAAGTTTTTGCATGAACTCTTTATGAAGACATGAACACATAATGTAAACATTAAAAATATTTTAAAATTGTATAAAATAAAGATGTTTTTTTTTTCTATAAAACAAGGAGAAATTAGTTAATTCTTAAACATAGAAGTCATAAGGTACTTACGGTGTTTACAGTAGTCGGGAAACTAGTGGAAATGTGTGTGAAACAAGTGAAAAGCGCACGTATGCACGAGCGCGCTATGACAGAGCGACTGGATCACCGCACCAGCGATGACTCACCGGCTCACCGGCCAATATCGACATTGCGCACACGAAATACACCAGACGAACACTCTGCGCACTAAGGATTCCGGTAGACAAGGCCTGGAAGCTTTCAATGTACTGTAAAATATCCAGTCTTACTCCAAAACAAAGGAAGCTATAAATATGTAAATAACTTTCATGTACGACCGCTTCTTTCGTTGATACGTGACGATACTATTCCAGTAGAAAATATACCTAAGTCCGAAATGACAAGTAGCAAGGTGAAGGTCGTTATTTTAGCAGTAACTCGTTCACAGAGGTGCAGCGCTTCAGCAATCACGAAAGCATTTATTTTTTTGTGATAGTCATTCAAATTGTACATGAATTGAATGTCTTTTTTCGCCACAACTGGACACAAGAAGTAGTTGCATTTCTAATATCTAGAAGATCAAGTTGTTTACCGGATTGTGAAATGGCAATACGCATCATAGTAAGTGTGGTATCAGGACATTAGTTAGAAATAGGAAACCTTTCGGAATATGTGTCCATAAATAGCAAGTACTTAGGTACTGCACATCAACCATAAGTATTAATTTCGGACTCAGGACTAGTATAAAGTTTCTTTAAATTTTAGTGTCTGCTCCAGATATCGATGACACAATATCATATTCAGAATAATATTGTCATTATAGATTAGAAGATTCATATTTTTCCTTACAGCACTTTTGTGAATGTCTTGACATTGTTTGAAAATATTAATCCTGAAAATTACTGTGAGTTACTCGGAATGTTCAAAGATGCATAAATTGATAAAGAAAAGCCCTTGCGATATGTTAAAATATATTTATTAACTTTTTACAAATTATGTCAATAAAATTAACTATTGTTTAAAAACTTCACATAACACCCGACATTCAACACAACTTAAATATTTCAGTACTTAACAAAAACATCAAAATGTAACATTAAGACGTAGACACATTAAATAAGTAGTGTAAGTATTGGTACCTATACAGGTAGCTAGATATAGATGTGTAGAAAACGTGCTCCATACCAAAAACTACAGACAGATTAATAATATATGTACTAATAAAAGTAGCTACTTAAAAAAGTTAAACGCATTTCTGAGAATAAATTTGGTTACAGATGGCAAAGATGGTTGTTGTTGGGGTTTACCTTCAAAATACAATCCGTATTCTGTTTTATGACAAGTTTACCATAAGTCGATTCAAATTGATTTTTGTTCCTTTTGACATTTAAAAAAAAGGTTTCTGCCTACCTAAAATTCGTCATAGTTTTTAAGAACAATGATTCAAAACGATACATTGAATTGATGTATCAGGTACTCAAACTCATACATTAGGTACTAAAGTGCGTATAAAATTGTCTTCACCAAAATATCTTTTTCTCGAATTATATTAAAAAATATATTATGAATACCTTTAATGTATAATATATTATTTATTACCTTTAATTAATTCGTATTAGATTACACAGTAAGAATCATGCAAGGTTTATTTGCAAGACTAGTCTAACAAATGTATAACAATCGTGTGTTAAAATACGAGTAATTACATATACATTGTGTATTTACCTAAAAAAAGAAGCCTATACATGTACTTTGTCGAAACTGGCCCCAAGTATAACATTTGCATTTTTTTATTTAATTCTTTAAATTCATTTTAAATTAATGTGTTGTGTGAAATTTGTTTTAATTGACATTTGAAAAATAATTATGCACATAAGCACTTTATATTAAAACTTTTTTAATCGATACTCTGCCTGTCCACCTTACTCCGGCCTTTCACTTTTTATAATAAAACTACAAATTATCCCATCTTTCTAGTAATCTAGAGACAAAGGCATTAAAAGTAGTAGTATTTTCTATATTTTATTAAAAGATATCTGACAGTGGAACGGTTAGTCGTAGTAAAACATACCTTACCATTTTATATATCTAGCATGTACACAAACTATGGCTGTAAATTTAATTCTATATAAACCCATACTGTTTGTTTATGCATAAGATTTTTTTTACTATATTATAAATTACTAGCATATGCTTAACTAACTGCATGAAATGCAATATTTTTGATCAACCAAGTTACAGTTTTCGTGCCACAACTATATATTACTATAATTAACTTATATTGTTATCAGATAAATAATATAAACATTCAATAAAAAATCCGTTCGATATAATATTTGTGTAGATCGACCTGGCAACTAAAAACACATTCATAAGGCCTTCGATATTTCGCTATTGACAAGCTTAACTTCAAATAGGACAATGTATTTATAGTTATTTTAAAATAATTTATGGAAATTTCATCAGTTATAAACTTACAATTTACGACTCTTGTTAAATTAAATTCGTAACGCCAATAGTCACGTTTTCTTTCACTAAAAATAAATGTTGTAAAAAGTGCTTATTATAAAGATCGTGTAAAGTACAGTTAAATTTCGGCGTTCTAAATCGAAAGCGAAACGAATGTGAACGATACGATAATAGGCTTCCGTTGAGGTTTATGGTAGAGGCCGCGGCGCATGCGCGAGGAGGGTCGCGCTCACGCCGCCGGCGCAGATGCCATCGAGCCTCGTTGCTCCCTGAACAGCAGGAAAGCGCTGGCTCCATACGCCACCGTGTTGAAAATACCAAACACCTGCAAAAACAATTACGATCTTTACAATAAGAAATTCTTCAAACTCCTTGGTCGTACCAACATATTGTTATGCGGGAAGACCAAACAGCTAAACAAGTCAGACTGTATGTTGTATAGTTTGTCTATTCATTTCAAGTTATGCTGAAGATATTGAAAAATAATCAAATGTACTCATTTCATTGTCTAAAAATTATAGTACAATGATATATAAAACATAAACAGGTGCATTGTAAATAAGTCGATCCAAAAAATATACTATTACATGATATTTATAAATATTCATCAATAGATTCACGTCTTGAAATACGTAAACATTAAATATGGTTGCTTCAAAATACTACCTTACAAAGTAAGTAGGTAGTCAATATGCAAATGAGAAATAGAAAGTAACTCGATAAGTCGACGTTCTCGAACTAAATTACTAGATATACCACTATCTCCATGAATCTATAGACCTCTTCTGAGATCTGAGGCTCATCTGTGACTGTCAACTGTCACTCAATATGAGATCAAATATTGCTCAAAGAAAACCAGTGCTGATTTTTGAATGACTGACTTTAAAAAGTCTTATTAAAAAAAAATCTTCCTTCTCAATACAAATATATTTTCATATACCTAACTAAATGGTATTTAAAGTAATCAGCATTCTTAAAACTACCTAAATGTGCAACTGTCCTTATGAAAAAAGTATGAAAGACTGACGTCAAGTGTACTCTTATCAAAAGAGCATAATATAATAAAATTAAAGACAATATTGACGACAAAGATGGTGTTAATGCTACATTGCACGAGTGGATGACAGATAGTCTGCAGCTCGCCACGCCTGGCGAGACTGTCTAGAAATACATGAAATATAAAATTTGCTTTATATAACGTTTAAATAATGATTTTCTAGTGGAACTTGCTAGCCCAACTTGCATTGCATAGTTTTCTAAGAGTTAACCTAAAGCTTATATATTTTTAGAGTACCTACTCTCTTTTGAAAAGAGTATCTATGAAAATTCTTGCCGGTTCTTCCCCATAACACCCACTCTTTGGAACTGTGGCCCTAGTTTTTGACGTTTTTTAAACAACCTGTAATAAGTCAACACAAAATAAAAACCTTTGACTAGAACATTTATTTTCAGGGCACAACATGCATAGAATTGATGAGCTCTGTTATGGAGGCTCAAACACAATATAAACAACTAAACAAGAATGGCGAGTAGGTCCCTATAAGTATTAACTATTGTTACCAGGTATGGTAGGGACTAACAGATATGGAGGGTAAATAATTGATAAAAATAGCTAGCGAAATTGATTTAAAGTTGTTCTTCAAAGTTAAATAATGTAATAACGAATAAGAAAAGAAAAAGGGTGAACAGGAGAGGTTCCCACTAAATAAAGATTTCCAGCCAGTTATAATGTATTAATAAAGCTAATGATCTATATCATTACCCTCCTTTAGACTCCGTCATATCACTTACAATGACCTAAACTAATTAATTGTCTGGGCAGTTTTTTTGTTTACCTTTTTTTATTAAGAACTATACCTACATAATTAATCGAAATAATATAATGGCTAATTCTAGCAGCAAACAAATTGAAAAATTGTGCATAGCCCCATACCAGCTACATTACATTAGTTATTTTTACAAAATTGCTGACATCGACACATCTCTGAACCGACAAAAAAATTAACAACTATTATTTTCTACTATACCTCAAATGCTTATTCCGTTTTCAAGACAGAAATCCGGTGGCGCTATATATTTAGGCCGGGGAAACGTCAAGTTTAAAACTATACTTTTAATCTAGTTGTCAGATTTGAGGACGAGTACTTACAGCCGCTGCGACATTTGCACCGTAACCGTGCACGTAGTAGCCAGCCGTCGCCGCGAACAGGACTATAAAGGCGATCAGGTACATCAGTGTCTCTATAGCTGTGCTGATCAACTCCTGGAACATGAGAGAATTTTCGTCAATATAGAGCAGTACCAAATAATTCAGTCTTGTGGAAGAGAGGGGATAGTTTTTTATATCATTCTTTGAACAGATTCAAGATTTTTATGAGATTAAGCTGTATTTTTTTAATGTTTATAATATAATCATAGCATCCGGTAAAGAAATAGAACAGAGAAAGTTTCAGTAATTTTAACCATAAACTCCTTCAACAGTTTTAAAACCAATTGCTTTGCGATTTAATATTTCCGTATCAATGTTTTTTTTATCATGATTTGATTGGAAAGTTGAACGTTCTTAATTCAAGTAAGTACCTATAGTAATAAAGAATTGAGTACTTACAGATAAAACCCAGTTGATGGGTATTTTGAGGGCATCCTTGATGCTGAGCAAGTAGACGAAACTCCACATGAGTGTGGTGATGAAGCTGGTGACTGCGACGAATACGAACCACGTGGAATACCATGGCGACGCCAGTGACATGCACAGAATACCCAGGACCTGTAAATAAAAGAATTGAACTATTAAACACTGATTAAAATATATATTATTGTAATGTATAAGCAAATACATATTGGGGGCGTCCATACATCGGACATTATTGTTGGCTGTTTAAAGATAAGCATAGAATAAGAAGGTTCTGAACCCGTCCCTGCGCGAATCCGACACGCACTTGGCCGATTTTTTTTACTATGTAGTGATGAAGCTGCTTTAAATTGTATTATACAATAATCTACTCTATACGAACTACCCATAGATTGCAGTAAGATATACATGAGATGCTATATGTATGTATCCCCGTATCGGCGACAGGACGTGTTCTGTTCCACGCGCTTTTCGCAGAGCAGGCAGCAAAATTGGCAAGGCCGAGGCCTGCTGGGGTTTTAGTAAGAATAAGTCTGATTTTCCCTCCAGCTGCGCCCACAACGGGAGGGATCATTTAATGATTACCCACTCAAAAAAAGAAATATAAAATATGCCAATATGTATGTATATTTATATAATACTTAATAATAATATAAAAGGTGATGATCCAACCTTTACAAACATTCACTTTCTTTTTAAAAGGTTATCGCACCAAGAAAAAGTGAAATTGGCTACCACTTCTAAAATACCCAATTATAGCGTTTGTATTCTGAATATCAATTACTTTTGTTTGGCATAAAATAATAATATTATTTGATACTTTACAACATTTAATGTGCCACAAAGTAATTTAACAATGCTTAGACATGTAGGACCATTCACTAAATAACTATAATCAGCATTGCATTCCTTTGGTAAGTATTTGCTAACTGGTGTCAAATAACAATAACGTAACTTTTAGCGTTATACCCAGGTGAGCTATCTTATCTACCACCAGTTGTGATAAAGATTATCTCAGACCATGACGCATCGTGGATCATTTTTTGTCAAGGCTGAGTTAAAAATACTACTGAGCATACCGAGCTGTAATTAAATAAAACATCAAATTGTATACGATAGACGCGTCAGCCATGCCTTAGGATAACAGTTCCTAGAATATAATACGTAGCCTCGTATGTATTTGAGTGATAAGACAATTTTGTAGATGCCAAACACTATACCTAGGATATGACTAACACAGGCAAAGATTTACATGACATTGTTGTTTAGATAACATATTTTTATCGCAGAAACGATAACATTCAATATTATCATGCATTATCTTCAACGAGTTGTTTTCTGTTTTTTTTTTCGCCGTTCGACAAAAAAAATGTCTTCGGTCATTCGGGCACTCAATATTAAGGTTTATTAAGGTTAAAGTTTTTTTATGCAATAAAACATGTCGATCGCACTGATTCAAACTTAAAATAGACTTTTTTTGTACGAGTCAGAATATTTTATTTGTTTCTAATTTTAATTTTTAATTTTTGTAGCGCTCGCTATTTTTCAAATTTATTTTTTGTGGATCGATAATAATATGTTTAATATTTAGTAGTCCCACTCCAATAGACCATGCTGACTCAATTGCAGTATCACACTTGGGATTGCTTTGAACCATTAGTAGGTACAACTAATTAATCCACATTACGTAATTGATGCCAATGTGAATATATTAATATATCTCTTTCATCATAGCTCGCCATAGATATTTAATTGCTAAAATCTCATTAACTTCACATATTTTACCAATGCTAAGAACTAATCATTAACTTTACTAATTGGATTTTTGAAATCGTGCTAATCATTAAATTAATTTTAATTAGCCTGGGTGTTGCCGCTTTATCAGAGTGCATGATGGCGCTTTGCTTTCAATATCCCAAATGGTGTACGTACCAACCTAATATTTACTCGACATTTTCATGCATCACCACATGCACACTTTATGGGACACCCCGTATATGCATAATCAGAAAATAAATGGTAACCAGGCGTAAAGTACGTAATAGATGAACTAGCGGTAATATTCCAGTACCACTAGGACAACGGTGTCAGGTAAATGTGAACCATTAGCGTCCATCGAAGGCGGCAAGCGCAGGCGCAGGTAAGCGCGCCATCGCCGCCCCGCACACCGCCGCGCTACGGCCTCTACAAACCAAACCGGTTTGATATCGCGCGCGAACACGAACCCTCTGTCGCAATGCCCACTAAACAGGTGTTGTTTGTAGAAATTCCATGCGATAATCGAACGGGCAAACACTGCCTCTCAATAAATTGCGACCTTCCCACCACGACTTCAAAGTACTTTAACTGGTAATGTTCAAGACCAGAACATATTGACAGCGAGAATACGAAGATGACATCCGCTCCACTACGTAAGTCCCTGTCTTGCGATACGATAATGTGTGTCAAATGAGGCACGTGCTCAGTTGCATATAATATGGAGAAAGTGCGTCGCCGGGCGCAGCCGCGGGGCAAAGTTGTCGTTTGGACGTAGATATATGTGACGCGACCGCCATACCGAGTTCCAAGCTCTATCAATGGGTTCACAGACCATCATCGCTTTTACACGTTGCAGTCTCGCTCCAAATAACAATACGTGGCCGGATTTCCGATACTACTGTGTTCCGTATCTACAACTATTGACGAAAGTGCTACGAATAATAGGACACACCCACAGAATTTATATGGAAGTAGGTGCAAACAGCTCACCATCACTTAAATACAAGCAAGAGCCATTTATGTCTCAACTAGCTGTTCCCCGCGGTTTTACCCACGTCCCTAAGAAACTACTTACTTCGTCTGGAGAGACCATTCATATTAGCTGAAGCTGTTCGTTATGTAGTCTGTTAAGTCTTGATAGAAAGACACATCACACGCACACACATCACATCCCGTCAAAACTGAGTAGGTTACTTTTTATCAAACTACTGTAAATTGGAGAAACAGTACTAACCAGGTGGAATAAGTTGATTCTTGCAAGTCTTCATTATATTGAAATACAAGGGCAAGTACATTATTTAAGACATTTTGTTTTTTATTGCTTAGCAGGTTTAGAACTTCGTAATCGGTTAAACCTTTTCAATTAATATCTTTACTTATTAGGCATGTCATGTCGTATATAGTTTTACGGTAAATTAATAACGAATATTTTACTCATTAGTTTGGCGTGTGTTGGTCCCGTTACCACCCGTTCTCTGTTCCCATGTGAAAGTACAATGCACGATTGCCCTTGAAGTTAACACCAACTCAGTATGGCGTCTAATTGAAGTGCCTTCATCGATCCAAGCGTAGTTTTACTTAATATCATTAGGTATTCAATTACCAACGCTTCCATCACTAATACCACAACAATTGAATTACTGCAGGACAATATTCAGGAAAAAGTCGTTATAGGTAGCTAAATAAAAAAATATTTGTGTGTGTAATGCATTTGTCTGACCCTGTTCCGTTAGTGGGGTGTTGTATCGGAGTCAATCCAGCAACGCAACGGTTGCGAAGTGAAAATGCAATCAAGTCACATAACATTGGGGTCAATGGGTGCGTGCCGGCGTGGCCAACTTGGCCAAACACTGTCTATGTCTGGTCGATTCATTGACCATGCTTCCGCATAGGGTCTAAATTTGAATTCATGAAATGGAAACCGTTTAGTTAACCTTAGGACATGACTTTCACCTCAACACTTCAAGACGTGCTTATTACATTTATATTTTGGCAGTTGAATTTAAACATTCTGCAGGTTCATACTTAACCAACTACAATATTTAATATAGTTTTGCGATTCAAATGACTAAAATGCTACATTCTAAGGAAATATTCTTTATAGAACCTGTTGGACAGCGTTATTATATAACTGACTATTGTTTTAAACAAGCCGACTACTTGTCTATCACAAGTACCCATGTAATTAAATTTTTATTTATTCTTGAAGTATTAGAAGACGGATGTATCCTTGCGATGTCGAAAACATTCAATTATTAAATATTTGGCTAATGATGTTGACCTTGACAGATACCTAATATTATAAAATAACAAGATATCTGCTCACATGCTAAAGATCTGCCAATCGTCGCAATTTGAGGTTGCGAGTGAATTTTAATTTGGTACTCGCTCACGCTCAACCAAATGACGCAATCCTCAGATCTAGTCAGACTTCGATTTAAGCAAGCAAAGTGCCTGGCCACCAATTGAGTCGCATAGTTGAATGGTTGCTACGAATGGCATTTAAGCCAACCAGATATACTACTGTAACAGCCTGCGTGCCTCCGCATTCTTCACTTCTCTGCTCAACTAACCAGTCAACACCTATAAAATATCTAAACCCTTTCATGTAGACCATGACCGCAGATTGAATTGTAATAATATTTCAACTATAGCGCAATAGCTCACCCGAACAAAAAATCTAAAGAAAGTTATTTCAATTTCATTGACCTCGATTTCGCAACCGTGACAGAACGTCAACGCATCATGGATCCACGAAAGCTATGTTTACTAACAAACCAACACAATAATATAAAACTGTTCTCGTGGCAATGAAAATTATATGAAATAAAGTTCGATTCTCTCATTAAATATAAATTCTAGATTGACTGTCTTTTCCTTGTGACCTTCGACTTAATACGATACGGCGGCAATGTAGCTACACAGTACACACGTACAGTGAATAAACACACAAATAAAGCATGCGCTGAAGACAATCCGTGTCGTAATAATGCTGATGAGACTAAACTATGGCACATCAGCGAAGACTTGAGAAGTTTGTGGGTTGAGGAGTAAACAATAGATACTCACTGTATTACATTCACAAGGTACTGTGCTCTGTGAGAGTGTAACATTGCGGTTGATCGACATGGATCGAAGCAGATTACTGACACACTAATACCGTATTATGATGTGCTAGAGCATCATTGAGCTTAATAGCAGCTCTACCATTGAACAATGATTACTTTTTTCTTCCTACTTTATAAAGTTTATTAATGTGAAATCATGTGACAATTGCGAATTCGACAAGCTATACTAGGTAGGTAAGTGTTAAATGAAAACTAAAAACAGAAAGCAATACTATAGAGCTCTAAAAGCTATATAAGCAGGTAGCTGACCAAAATGTTAACTAAATGACCAGGAACAGCACTGCTATACCTACGCTAAAAATAATACTGATCGAGTATAAGTACACAGAATTCTATATTAACCCCAATATGACGGAATTCTTACAATCTAAAGTAAAAATACGTATTACGGTATATGTGACAAAACTACATTCTTCACAATTAAAAAATTAAACTCAAGGCTGGAAGGATAAGTAACTCAATAAAGACGGCTTGTGAGGTGTCTGAAGTCAAAAGTCAGAGGTCACTTAACAAATGCCCCGAGGATCTCCTAGGCTAATTGATGAAAGTATTCGTACTTTAACCAGCAATCATCTAACAACTATAATAATAACTACTAACGCTTTTATGCATTTAACACGTGAGAGGATCAAGCTGGAATAAAATTGTTTGCTTTTAGTTGTCTATGATCTCCATGACCCGTTTTCTTAGACGATGCTAACAAGAAAAATAAGAGAACAACAGATGAGCGTCATCCCAAAATAGCCGAACGTGCTGTAGCGGCAGACAAATATAAATTGCTGTTTGTATACGTTTAAGACATGACATAATACTTAATCACACAAGCGATAACTTTCTCCTGCCCAATACTCTTCCTATCTTAGAATAGAAATTTCCCAGCGACAAATCTTTGTATAAACGCGGCAAACTTTTATATTCATTGTCTTTATGCAAAATATAAACATATGTTAGTCATTTCTAATAAAATTCATCTCGAGTTGTTGGAATATAATTCAGTGTGATACTTAAATTATAGCATTGACGCTATTTGCAGACTGTGCGCGCTGTGATAATTTGCGCTAAGTGTTACGTGTTTGGATAGCATTCTGTACTTTACGTAGTTTTTGTTTTAAAAGTATATACCTACATATGTACCAAGTATAGTTTTCCTACTTACGATGTTGTTTTACATGCACACACAATACTACGAGTGAACTAAGCGTTTAGGTGTGTCGCAAGCATGGAACACAGCGTAGCTGTACAATGCGAAAATTTCGAAACACATTTTTGTGTTCGACGAATGTATGTATGTTGTGGGTTAGGTTTACTTACAGATTTTCACTTAAGTTCAGTTACCTATAATTACACATAAATCACAAAAAAATAAGAAATATGACAGATATTTCGAATATCTTTTCATTACACATCACGTCATGTTATTAGAAGTGATGAATAAGTCTACTTGAGGCATTTTGAAAAAGAATTCGTTATACCTCCAAGTGAGTTATGGGCTCATTAAACTTTCAACCTTGGGGTTAGCCCAGTTGACTTAACTCTGGGAGGTAAACTATGTCTGACTAGTGAAAACTGTTATGAGTACACGCAAGTGTACGTTATTGAGCGATTGAAATGATGGGAAAACGACAAGTTGTCACACCGGACCGAGTTGAGTCAAAGACGCGTAGGCACGGCGTTGGCCGGCCATGGCGGACCACATGTTGACAGTACTACTTTCATTTTGATGCCAACTTTCACCCGATGTCGCTCTCGAATAAGCTACGAATGCAAAATTTTAATCGTCGTTAATATACTCGTTTTTTTTCACTTATTATTGGGTCTGATCTTACATGTGCCAAAATAATAATTTCTCTTTTCGTTTAAGCCTATACTTTTCAACTTTTTACGAACGCATTAGACGGTAAAACAGTATAATGAAATGATTTGAACACTCACTAGCACTGTATTATCACCAAGATCAATGCAATGCACACTTTTATTGTTTACATATAAAATAGATAGAATTACTCATACAATCACTGAATAATGTATAATTAAATTACATAGATTATTTTGGATTATGACGCTATTGAATTGTTTCGGCTTACAGATAATACAATTATATTGCATGTTACCTAAGGAGTACCTACTTAGTCACATTCAGCTGCAGATTAATTTACAAGGCAGGCAAACAACATTAGTCACTTAGGTCGCGAATTGAATAACGATCGATCGCGAAAAAGTGGTATTTGTTACGTTAAAAAGGTTATCAAGCATAAATTATATTCCTAACTTACTCTCTGTTTTCCATCCAAAATGAAACATTCAAATGAAATTTATCATTTACTAGCTTGTGCCAGTGGTTTCACCCTGTTTCATCCGCTTCCTGGGGGAAATATTTCCCACATCCGGGTAAAGAGTAGCCTATATGTTATTCTGATGTATAAGCTATATTTCTATTCTACTAGACTCTATTTGCTCGTGAAGATGTAACAAACATACACACATTAACAAACTCCGCTTTAAAATACGAGTAGGGACGTAATATATAATAAACATATAATAGGGCAATGAACGAACTAAAGAAAAACCACTAGTGATAGGATGAATATCAAGAACAACAGAGTGAAATGCTTGCCTTGGCATGTTCAATTAATTTTAAGGAATGATACGATCCTAAGAACATTCATACATAGAGTTGAGATTGTATGTGTCATAACTCGCTTAATCATGGATATTCATAGCATGTTACGTATGTAAACTTTGCAAATACTACACACATACCTTTTACCTACAAGGTATCTTAGTAGGTATTACACAGAATGAAGGATAAAAGTACCTAAAAAATAAAGAGAAAAAAACAAAAGACAGACTGTTATTATAAATATAAATAATGACGTAACATATAACGTAGATACATTTTCGTAATGTAACAATTCAGGAATAAGGAAAATGATGCATATGGGGCTTTGGCGATAACTTAAATTGCAAAACATGATTCTAGGTGAAGGTATTACATGTATGTATTGATAAATAATAATAATGATATTTGATAATTCTTGGATTTTAAAATTTGTGATAACGATTCAGAAACTGCGACCTGTAAGACGGAAGAGATAGATAGATAAGCAAGATTTTTTTACAATAATTCACTTGTTTATAATCGATCTCCTTCTACGTTTATAAGAGAATAGGGCTATATTGTCACTACTAGGTACTAATACAGATGCCACAGATAATTTTTAGGTATGCTATCATTACATTGTAATGTCTCATTGAGCTTATTTAAAAGGTTAGAAACCGCTCAACCTAACCCTACGACATGGCCGACAAATGGTGGCGTACAATTCTTTCCATGAACATTTTATCGGTCACCGATAGTGCTGCCAAACGCTAAGGTCACAGTTGAATGACATTAATTCTTTATAGTTACAGTGTAACAGGGTTTACAACCGATCGAATACGTGATAAACTGATAATAATTACTTTTTAGTATTTGTTTCGTTGTTTGATAAGCTGATCTATACATACTGCATATAATAAAATCGTAGAAAAGTCAAAACTGTACATTGATTATTTTTTTAAAGGAATAATTGGAGTGTGATCTACAATCAGTTCCGAAGCCAAAAATATTGTTTTTAAATTTTTTGTCTGTTTTAATAGAAAAGTAGGCTGCATGGATTTGCTTAAAATTTGGCATGAATATAACTAAGAGGTCGGGTTAACATATAGACTACATATTATCACGCTATCACGTACGGGATGGTGAATATTTAATCATTTGATGCCCACGCGGACGACGTTGCGGGCAACAGCTAGTATATGGAGAGACTAGTTAGTTATACTGCTTATACAAAATCATGATTACATACACATTTTTCTCGGATTTGCATTATTTTATAAAGTCACGTAATATAAAAGCGAAAGTGTTGAAAATGTATGTTTTTGCAGTTCCTCCATCTCTCACTTTGGCATCGGGCACAGATTGTACTCATGTTTGTATCACGTAAGACACAGTGTACATATGTAGTCTTTATACAGCGATAAAACTACATGTCAGCAAGTTCGTATTTCTGTATAGTAGGTACTGTGTATGACACACCCAAAGTATCAATACTACTATATCGTTGATTTACTTAAAAAAGATTACGAATTTGAGGCTAGGAACACTGATGATTCACTATTAACTAATTTCTTTACAAGACTACAGGAACTTCTTAACCTTTTTAATCTTACAGGATAAGTTAATAAGACCTTTAATTAGAACAATGAATCTAATTGAAGCCAAAGGCGAGTAACGGGAAGTAAATAATATTACGTGAGCGATACTCATAAGATGTGTTGCTAGCTTGTACTCTTAGTAGCTTTAGCACTTCTCTTTAATCATAAATATCGGTTCATTACTTTAGAAAAAAATATGAATTATTAACAATTACGAAGAAAAATAAATAATACATTCGGAGTAATTACAAGTCAAAAATAATCGTATTGTAATTTTTTCCGCGCTTGTAATTTGTCGGTCTGGGTAAAGGCATTCCTACAAACTGCCTTAATACGAAAATAGTAGTAAATTCTAACATTATTAATGAATATTTGCGGATTATTGTCAGAAAATAATGATATTCTCAATCTTAGTATTCCGTAATCTGTTAAGCGTAGATGTAATCAAAATTAGTGTTCGCTGAAATAACAACAAAAACGTGTAAGCATTTTTGCACTAGTGTAGTAAGTGGCACGCTTTACGTGCTCTTAGACGATGTGGTAAGCCGTAAGATTCAGTTTTCAAGCAAGTGTATTGAAAAATTATATAACTTGAAGTCGAAAAATAATAATAGGTACCTATATGTACATACTTCTTGTCTTTGGGCAAGTATTATTTCTTTATTAATCCCGTGTACAAATATGGTTCGCCATATTATTTGAGCAAAGGCAAGGACGGCCGATGATATCAGCATGCTGAGCCCGAGTAGGCGAAGGCGACCACACGCCCATTCAATATATGACGAATCCTTCGTATTAAAGTTTAAATAAGGTGATACTATTCTGTACTGCTAAGTTATATCATTCCTTCCGAGACCTGTCTAATCATTTCAAGGCCGTAGAATGACAATTCTTCGTGACGTAGGTACCTATAGCTACTGCGCTACTTAATTTACATGTTACAGGTACCTACAGAAGTAGATACATATTTCTTAGTGACAAAGATATATCTAAGGAAGCGTTTCTTTCTGTAACGCCTATTTTGATAATACCTCTGTATCGTGATCGTATTTGAAGCACGGTTTACTACTCCGTATTCTGTATAATCCAAATGTTATAATTATGATTTAATAAAGCAACTGACAAGATCATTATTACGTACACAACTACATAAATATAAAATGACTTCATCTTTTAAGCAATACGTACTATATAAAAATAAGCATCTTCATCACAGCACAACATTGCTAGAATGTGCAATTAAGTATTAAATACTTATATAGGTAAAGTACCTACAGCTCCAATGATACTTGCAGAGATTCCTGACCTATCTGTCGTTTGTGTTACAAATGCATGGTGATGGCAAGCAAACATTACATTTAAGAGAATAACAGGCACCATGTTGCTTACAATGCAAGACAAAACAGTTCTAAGGGTTCGGTACTCGCAGGGTATAATGGAACCCTTCGTGTTTATTCGAAGTTATCCTGATAAACACGATCAAAATGATCAAATAAGCAATTTGTTTTATTATATTGTCCTTCCTTACCCTCATTGTTGCCCAATTAAATTACAAATTTTAAAATAACAACACTAACATTATTAAGTTACATATTTGATAAGATAGAATATAATTAAGTATCATTTCATATCGAATATCAGCTCCCGTACTTCCGTGTCCAATTCAGTATGTCAAACACCGGGAATTGTCTATCTTATGTGTTTCGAGAGTAAGGACTGTTTTATAAAACTGCCTTCCCAAAATAATAAGCTACAAAACCTAATAACGATCTGGCTGTGTCAACGAATGATAAAATTGACAGTGATTTTGTAGCGTCGGTGAATGGAGGAGCAAGATTAGCTCTTCGCCCGCCTCCTCCACACACAGGTACCGGCTTGACGTACAAACTGAGGCGTCAGCCCCCGCCAGCCGCGCCTTACCGCATCTTGCTGCCTACTGACCTCCACGGCACGACACCAAAAAGCATTCTCAGCGACAATATGCAACGTTTTATGACCTCGATAATTCATATGCATAAAATACATTATGCTAGTGTACCTACGCGCTCTCACGGTATGAGCGCCCGTAAGTTTAGTGACACACCTGCCTCACAGTTTGAAAGTTATATTCTAATTAGTTAAATGATTGATTCTTCGCATATAATTAGTATCTTATATTATGTGTATGTATAAAATCAAGCATGATATAGATACACAATGCATTAACTCAGTAGCTTAGCTACTTATTAAGTAACTGACGAGCTTGAATAAGTTTAAAACTTTTTCCCTTTAGTTTCTCAAAATCAAATTAAATCTGCGCTAATCAGCGCAATTAACTAAAACAATGGGTGTTTGTACGTGCTTATACTCACTAGTTGTATTATTTTTAACAGGCCCGGCGGAGTTTTGAAATAGTTAATGTCAATTTTAATCCAATCCAGCGTGCCGCCCTGCTGCTGAGAAGAAGGTGCAGTTGGTTTGTTGTGTTCCGTAGTCACCACTGTCTCGGGCGCCATCATTATTTGAGTCGAATATTGGTATATTTATAACGTTTCTTGTGCGTTAATCACGAGCACTGCCACTGTTATATCTAGCACACTGTGGACGCGGTACACATTTTTGTCCGTCGATAGCGAGTGTAGTATCGTCCGTGCAGCGCGCAACTGTCGAGTGGAACGGAAGAGTGGTGGGACTGGCGGCCGGTGGGGAACAAGAATGGTGGTGATGGCGTTTGTGCGCCGCAACTACGACCTGTCGGTGACGGAATGCTACGCATATTATTAGTTATGTAGGTGCTCATATGTGTGTCGCGAACAGAAAAAAGTTAAGTAGTCGCGTATTTATTAAAAACAAATTATCTGTCACAACACAAACCTAGAGTCAAAATTTTAGTACTCTTTACTGTTTACCTGTGTTGGGAAAAAAATAATCAGATACTCTTATAAACCGAATAGTAAGTGGTGAAATACAAGTCAGTCGAAATCCAGTGAGCACCAAATCTCAAACTAAACTATCCTGTATAGTTCATCTAGGCACCGTTATTCCCTTAGAGAACAGATATGAAAATGAGAGCAATGATTCAAAAAAACGACTACTTAGTATAGAAGTACCTATAGTTACATTTATAAAGTTTTTACATAAACTTGAAGGAAGAAAAAATATTGTGTAAAGTATAATTGCTAGATCCAAACCCAATGCAAGGCGAAGAAAATACTGTAGTAGTATATTTTCTACAAAATGTTTAAACCTTGTTCAATTAGGTATCCGAAAGTTAAACGCATGCAACGGGGATCAGTCCCGCCAAATATTGCTGCCGAGCGTTGGTCATTCTTAAGGAGCTAAGAGCCGGGTGTTGAGTCAGCGGAAAAAGGCAGATTTTAAGCAACCCTAACGCCATCTATTGTGTAATGGCAGAACTAACTTGGCAGCCACGCGCATACGGTTCCGTATTAACCCGTTAGGGTGCGTCCTTATCAGGCGAATGTGCAGCTCGCGAGCCGTTTGCGAGCTGCGCGCATGTAGTCAGAGCAATGGTTCGCTACTCCTCTTCAACGCAACTCATGATGCAAGGCTCGCACTTAGTCCCGTACTTAACATTCGCCAAATGTGGTCATACCTATCTAAACGATACGGTGCTTTTCAGCACCCGTTTTGGTTCAGTCTTTTAGGATTGGACCTACTGCGCCAGTCTCCTGCGTTGATTTTTCAAAATCTTTTCAATTCAGTATTTTCTAAGCCTTGCACTCGACGTAGTAGTTTGAAATATGTCCCTCGACTAAGATTTTCTTAGTCCAGGACCCACTTCCCCGTTCTCGGAATGTCTCTCGTTTTTTTAAGATTTGTCCAAGATGGGAGCTACCTCTCCATTCCCAACCTAGATTCTCGTGATTTTTTTCTCTTTCGGACTTATTTCGTATAACTAGGGTTCAGGCTTATTGATACCAATTCATAGCGCGGAGTCTCCTAATACAGGCTTTATTATGTTATAAAAGGAGACTCCAAACAGTAGATACCTATGTATGTAAGAAAACTTCTTAAAACTATTTTTTTTCATAGGCAGGTTTTTGACATGACAAATCTGTTAACTTTGTGGTCATATTGTTTTAGAAAGTAAAATGATAAATTTATTATAAATTTTAGACTATGCAACTTTTCTAAGTTATATGTATGTACTTTCTAAGAATACCTTTGACACCAAGGCCTGTGCCCATTAGTACAATATTTTTTTTAATTATTAGGACAGTAAAAGGCTGATAATGAATTAGACATGTGAAAAACATGTGAGGCAACACAAAAATTAAACAACCAAATACATTTTCATTTATATTGAGTTAACTTAGAAAAAGAAGCCTAAAATTTTTCCTCCAAGATGTTTCCTTCTGGCTTCTTCATGGTCCATGATTCCACCACTGGTTGTGAGGACCAGGTAGCTGAAAACAAGAGAGTAACAGAATAAGAAATGTAAACAGACAAATATTTAGCAAAGGTAAGGTTATCCATTGACCAAAGTATTTTATTAATATGTGGACGTGTTTAAAATATCACTTACAATATCCATCAACATGAGAGATATCAATTTGTGACATTTTATTCAATTTAGCACAACATATCAAATGCCGACCAACAATAACCATTGGCGATCCGCGGTAGTTATGCAAAAGATAATATTAGCATTGAAAGAAGTTCAAATTAAATGATAATATAAATCTCATGTGAATTTGTATGTTACTATAGTAATAAAGTTGCATTCATTATAAATAATTTGGTTATGTAATTAGTCTTTATTTTATAATTGTATATTGTATATTTTAAGTCACCACTCGGAATTGTTTCAGTAAAAAACTTTTAAGGCTTCTGTGAAGTTTAGCTTTTAGTTCAAAATAATTCAAATCAGCTATATGTACCCCTTACAACGACAAGCCTAACACCTTAAGACGGAATACATTTTCAAATTAAGTCTAAATAAATAAAATCAGGTATGCTAACTATATTGTATGATTTTGATCTCTATAACAGACAACTTATAAGTACAGTTACTTACAAGTTAAGTCTAAGAAGTATGTTTGTATATTTCGTTAGTATTTAAACTGAAAAGCTGTTTAAATACAACATCTAACACAACATTAACTCTCATAACATTACACATATACAATCACTAAAATTTTTAAATGTGACTGTATTCACCCACTCCGATAAAATTGGGATAAGGACAGGAGAATGACAATACTGCTACTGTATGTGTATTAATGACAACATTCTTTTTAATCAACAAGACTAACTAAATACAGGACTACACACTTATCCAGTGTACATGTGAATGAAAAGTATACTAGAATGGAAACATAATAATTTTACTTTGGTATCAATGTTATCACTCACACAGCAATACTGGCCTGCTAAGAAAATAATACCAGTGTGTAACAGTAGATAAAAACTTGAAATCAATAACTTACCCGAACTGTCGTGACGGTAGCAGGTTAGTCCACCTCTCGATATCATTGATTGGTACGTCGAAGCGGGGTGAAATGACTCCACATTTGTTCAGTCTGCCGGTCAGATTAACGACAATCTTTCCAGCTCTGTGATCATCGACGATCTCAAACTCGCCGATGTAGCCGTGCTTCATCATCACAGTTAAAAACTTGACGATAACTTTGGAACAAGGCCGGATAAGCACTTGTCTTTTGCCGCGCTTCTCGGCATTGTGGATTGATTTGAGAGCATCACTCAATACGTTCATACGCACCATGGCTGAAATATAGAAATTTATATGTTAAACAACGAGTCCTAACCAACAAAACCGGATCAAAGAACTTCACATCTGCACGAAGACATGTCAAAACACCGTGAATCGTCTGAGGTTATCACTGATCATTGATTCTTTTGACTAAAATATTATGCAAAACGTAATTCACAGTAACTGCTTTGCAAAATTAAATACTTTCGGGGTATTTTATGGCATTAAAAACAGCGATTACCTAGGATTTAATATCCGCCTTAGCGAACCGAAATGACAGAACACTCCGAAAGAAATATATTAGTGATGTCCGATGGGTAGTACAAAATTCAAATCGCCTAAAAAGAAATATGATCTACTAAATATAAAATTACTTTGAAATAAAAGCAAGTTTGTTTATTACACATGTTATGATTTAAAAATCTAATTTAAACTGACTTCAAAAAAAAGGAGGAGGTTCTTAATTTTTTTGTTTGATACTTGATTTTATTAAATGTAAAAACGTAGCAACTCACAACAATCACCCAGACATGCTAAACCTTCTCACCACTCATCAACATTTATTGTTTTGATTTTTGTAACTGTCTGACGTCATCTAAAGTAACACTCTTGGTAGACATGTTGAACTTCACCAAATCCATCCATAGTTTCTATAATTTCTATAACAAAAAATAAATGACAAGCTTCTAGAAGAAGGCTTTCTAACAGACGACTGAGATTAACATGTTCAAGCAAACAAAATAAACTTTTCAGCTTTATAATATTAGTATAGGTATACATACATACCGTAATAATTTCCTAATAAATAAAAGAACCTGTGGAAACTCAATTCAGCTCATAAAGTTGTTGTTTCAGACAGTAGCGCCTTTTAAGTACTGACTAAAGTAACTCAAACCAACCGAATCGGTCAAATTTTACCAATCGAATATTAACCTTCCATTAATATTGTGATAAGGTCGAAAATCCATTAAAGAAATTTGACAGATTGAGGAAGGATGATGTGCTGGTGTCTGTACATTTTACGAAGTGGCAACATAAAATCGACTAAATTTATATTTCTCTTACCGCTATGGTCCCAACCCTACTCGAATGAATTCAACAATGAATGAACTACACCGAGGATTTGAATGAATGAATGACGGTTGTTCGTCGCTTTTGTTCTCCTTTCGTTCCTAGTCCGATTGCAGCCGAAGTTTGCCGAACTTACAACATAATGTCCGAAGAAACGAAACAAAAAACATATTTTTGCCGTAGTACCCGTTTTGCTCGTCAAGTCAAGTCGCGTCCTTCGGGCGATTGTGCAATGAAGTTCATGTCATGAAACTTTCGAAGTTTTAAAACTTTCAAAAAATGATTTAACGATGTTGTTAAACTTTTAAATAGTGAATTCGGTGAAATTTAATTATGTGAAAAGGTATACAATCTCTTTATTTACATATATACAAAGTTGAGTGAACTTATGAAGTTGTGAGTAATCCCTACCTTGCCCATGCAAGGCGAGCGAATTCCACAGGTGAATAACGAATGTTGTGGCAACTAAAATCCTAGCAACCGAACGAAAATGAGCGGACTCTCTGTGCAGTTTCATTGAAGTACAAAAGTGTTTATTATATTCAAAGAAGATGTAGACAAAAGTGTGAAACACGAACAAGAAGATTTAACGTGTCATGGAAGAATTAGAGCGGTGGTCCAAGATGTATCTCAAACAGTTTTGTGGCACTTTTATCATACTATTTTTCTACTCCATAAATCCCATATCTACAATCAACACTACAGGTAAGTCGTTAATGGTCGTCATTTTTAATCGGAAGTTTCTTTTTAGTAAAAGAACTGCAGTGTTTTGTTATACTTTTCAAACTTAATTAGTTCAAAGTATACAATGCTTTAGTTTTACGATGGTTTTCTTAGCTTTAAATGAAGTACTATTTAATTTACATCATAGTCGTAGTTTCTTTATAGAAGATTGAGTACCGAGTAGACATTTTCAAATGGAATATCAACATGTTGTTATCAGCGAATCTACTTTGTTGTACTTTGAAATATAGAAAAACACAAACTTCCCAAAAAATATCATAGGTTTCAAACTTCAAAACACAAAGTAAAACTTTTTGACTACAACCTAAATACTTGGAACATCAGGATGAAAAATTATTGAATCTACATTAAACATTAATTAAACTTGGACAGCCAAGTTTAACTCATATTTGGAAGTAAAATATTACTTCGTTTGGTCTTCGTACGATGTTGTGATACTTTGTTTTCCATTTGCTTTCATGGGATTTTCAACATGCATAATGTTGCTATCAATTTCCAACTACAAAGAAAGAAATATTTTACTATGTTATTTTTATATCTATACCCATATTCTATTGCACTCTAATCTATCTATCACCACTGCGCTACAAAAGTTCTTTTAGTGATGTATCAATCCCAGTACATCTTGACATATTAATTTTGCAAAAACTTGGGTCAGGCTTTGTGTCTTCTTGATGACTTCTCAAATCCACAAGTTTGTATAGCAGAGCAAGTTGCCGATGGATGTCCTGGCCACTTGTTTATGTCTGCATGAGTACTACCTTTGGTCGAATGAGAATCAGATATGAAATCTCTGATGGGCTCATCTTGTGTCAAGTTATATTATTGGCAGAAATATGTGAAGTTAACTTTAACTTTGTCCATAATTTCATGAATGCAAATTAAATAAAGACTCACAAACTAAGCTCTTCATGCAAACTACAGTACAGGCCAATAGGTAGGGTGACTTCAAACCCTCTGGCACACTGCATGCTCCCACTTGCTTATATAGTGTATGCCTAATGGGTAGCTTTTTGAGTTACCATAAAAATTATTACATTAAGACGTATTGTATCACCAAAAAGCGCAATAATAAATACTTTGACTTTGAATTACATACTGTAATTAATAATATTAGTACCTATTTATTTCAGCCAAAGACTTCCTCCACTGCTGGACAAAGGTCAAGGGTCGCCACTTCAATCGTCCTAGATTGTCTGTCCATCTAGCCTGCTTACACTGCGACCTATGTGCCCAGCCCATTGACACTTCTGATCTCGATCTGTGAATTTAGTTCTTCTGCAGATCTCCTCTGATCTGATCTCTCAGAGAAACTCCCAGTTGTATCCCAGAAAAAAGTATAATACTACTTCTACCCCTACCGGCTACCTTCGCTCTCTGGACGACTTTAAGCTTCCTTATAATGCCCATAGTTGCGCCTACGTCTCTATGCTCTATGGCATCACTGGCAACACACATTGCTATGATCAATGTGTGTGACCTTCGTCTTCAGACACTGTGGTATTGGGGACGAGATTCTACGTCTTTCGTCCATGATACCGAAGCCTGATCGGAGAGTTTCGCGGTTCTTTTTGGAAAGTGGGCTTTGAGGAACTATTACCCAACCATATGAACAGTTTCCACGAATTATGTTAGTCTAGTCAACTCTTCCTCTTAGCTCTTTAAGCTCCAAGAGTTTGAGGGGCCCTTTAGGGCCAGGGTCTGCTTGGGCTGCGGGTTGTTCGTAAGAGATACCGTGGCCCTGGTACACAAGGACCTCCAGAAGGAACATAGTGGGTTTTAGTCAGTAAAAGTCTGACACTCCCTCCAGCTGCACCCTCAGCGGGAGGGGTCATTTGATGATTTCCCATGAAAAAAGAAAAAGCTCCAAGACATTGTAAGTTGTTGTGCCAGTGATCGTTGTGTTGTCCAATGGCGAAATCTATGACAACGTAGGCGATACCTAGATCACCACACAACAACAAACCGGGTTTACACGGATAACGATGACATTATGTACTTTTTTTATTTTGCCTACCTTTGGGAAAGTAGCAGCACTTTCGACGCAAAAAAGTGTTTAAAAATTCATTATTATCTACTCACTATCACTATCATTATCACTTAACAAAGTATATTGTAATAATTTCATGAATATATTTTTCCAAATTTTATATGGTCATGTGATTATCTAACTGTGATGATGTATGATGATATGATGTATATCAGATTCTTTCGAGGCAGAAGGGGTTTACATACCTATTTTACATGGGTCATGTTAGGATAAAGTATCAGCTGATCGATAAATAATTCATAACATCGATATGTTTGTCGAATTTTATTTACTCAAGTATGAACACAATGTATCATTTCCTTCGAGAAGTCCGAGTGCGTTGAGATCCCTGTACATATTAATTGTTATTTAAGCTGTCGTGGTAATATACATAATTTGTATTAGATCAAGTTTGGCTTAGTGTACCAGAGAACCTCTCAATCAAAGACTTTAATGAACTTCGCTAAGTTAGAGTGGATCTAAAATATTCAGTTACGAATTACCGTCAGTCCCCATAACTCTCCTGTTAATTCACAGGCAGGTGGTTAATTAAACGTCTGTCATTTATATATGAGGAACTCAAATTCAAAATTATACCGAAACTTTACGGTACTGTAATAAATGGTGAAGTTCCAACTTATTTCATAATTAAATATGGAAGCCTTTTAAAGTCGCAAGGGCTTAGTTACTTATTGGAAAGCCAAAATTTAGTAAAATATGTGTAAGCTTAGAATGCACTTTTAATAAATGCGTAGCGTATTCTCAGCGTATCGGTGAAACAAGGATTTACACCGTCAGGATCTGAGGACAAGATGTTTCAGAAACGCATTCATGGGCACGCTCCCATAAGTGCGCTGCTTGCTGCAACAAACTTAGGGTGACCATTTGTCACTGTGTCTGGAAAAGGGGACCAGTTTGAGGATTTTAGTTTCTGAGATATTGCGTATGATACAGATTTGCTTGTGTAACTTTTTACGAAAATACGTGGAATTGGTTTTTATAACTCTATATAAATCGGTTATTATTTATACTTTAAAAGTCATTGTGTTTAAATAATACTGTATAAATATAATATTTCTTACTAGTTGATGCTATGTAAAGTTACCATTTTGAGTTAATAATTCACAAGTGAGATTTTTTTTAAAAGTTGTAATTTTTCCCCCAACCTCATTATATCAAATACTTGTTATCAATGTCCTACTTAAAATTAAGGAATAAAAGCTTATGAGGTGGGGTATATTTTAGGGGCTAATCTTTGTTATAATCAAAAAAGTCGTGGTGGCCTAGTGGTTAAAGAGCCAGCCTCTCAAGTGTGAGGGTGTGGGTTCGATTCCAGGTCGGGCAAGTACCAATGCAACTTTTCTAAGTTTGTGTGTACTTTCTGAGTATATCTTGGACACCAATGACTGTGTTTCGGATGGCACGTTAAAATGTAAGTCCCGGCTGTCATTGAACATCCTTGGCAGTCGTCACGGGTAGTCAGAAGCCAGTAAGTCTGACGCCAGTCTAACCAAGGGGTATTGGGTTGCCCAGGTAACTTGGGTTGAGGAGGTCAGATAGGCAGTCGTTCCTTGTAAAACACTGATATTCAGCCGAAACCGGTTAGACTGCAAGCCGACCCCAACATAATTGGGAAAAAGGCTCGGGAGATGAATCTTTGTTATAATCGTACCTTTTCTCCAGCTTTTTGTATGTTACACACTATTTTTTTGATTTAATGAAATGCTATATGATTGAAAAAAAGCATTAAAACCTTCTTGGGTTTTTAGAAATACCTTTCACCATCGGAGATTAATTAATGAATATTTGAAACTGAAGGTTATCTAAACCTAACCAAATCAAAAAATGTCATTTATCATCCTTTATTCAAATTACTTTTAATTACCTACCGTTTTCATTTAAAAAGTACTGCATACCAATTTCATCTAAAATTTTTCAATAATATAATTCAAAAACGAAGTTAATTCTGCATTACTTGAACAACTAACGCCTTAAAATTATGCAGCTTAGTATATAGGCAATAATTTGCATACAGTATAACTTCGCATAACTGTAGCCATTACTTACGTCTACAATATTTCCTGAGCAATGGTAACCCTAACGCACATTACGAGAAAGGCTCACTCGCTCATGTATTGCCAATGATTTTCGTTCAATGTACTGTAAGGTTTAACTTTGAAAACCTGTATATCCTAAAACCTCAAATAAATGTTTTTAATAGTAAATTTTAAACGTCTTTCAAAAAATCTGAACTATCGGAACCAACTATCGGACTGATAATTAGAAGGAAACAAAACTCAACGAAGCATTAAATAAACTGTATTCTTCAAAACTAAATAAAACCCACTCTCTCCCTACTAAATCCCCAATTAGATTGAACACTCCCCATCGTAAATTGAAATGGCCGGCCTCAGCAGCCAGCTATTTCAAAGAGAAGGATTTTCTACTGAGAAAGTTTACCCTCTGAGGCAAAAACCCGGCGACGAGGACGCGCGACGCCAACGTGCGCGAGTCGGCGGTAAACATCATCATAAAAGCTCTAGTCTCGCAAGTAGGTAACTACTACAGGAACCTCCTGTATGGGGTTATTAATATTAAAACACCGCGAACCGGGTAAATACAGGCAATGAAGGATCCTAGACTCTACATAGGTCATACTTTACAGAGTTGCCTTACTCTTTGTAAGGTAATTTCACAATGAAACACTACAGGGAAATACTTGCATGACAATGAAGGGTTTACAGCTACAGCCGTAGCATAAAATTCATGTTACTTTGTAATTAAGTGACATAGTTAATTTTAATCTAACGCAAAAAGATGGGTTATATCTTTAACCGCCGTATTGTAACACCACAGCATGGATTACTAACATAAAACGTGTGGTACTTACGGACTTAGATATGCTTATTTATAAATATTACTCAACCATATAAGTTTATTAAAAGTTGTGAAAGAGCATCTTTTTAATGAACTTTGATATCTTGTTATCACCGTGGTATATTTAGAACTCTTTGGTCGAAGGATGATTTTGTGGTAATAAGGGTCTGTGTGCTGGACCTTCTTAGTGATCTGAGTTTGTTTAAAACCCTTTTTCAATTTGACTGACTATTATGTTCTGTGTTATTTGCTATAAAATACATACATACAAATTATTTTCACGACTATGTAGAATTCACTTATTCTAAAGTATCAAAAGTGATTATTGGTACACTGAAGGAACTTGGACGCAATGTTTTCATTTCAATATTTAATTTTTGCAGCGCGTACCGGTGTCCGGTAAAACTACTGTGATACAATTACATAATAGCGTTTATTATTCATTTATTCAATTTTATGACGACACTCGAACGGATGTGGTAGGCTATTCCCAGAAGATAAGATAGTTTTGGGCGACTATAACCCTACCGACCCTTATTCATTATTCAAGTTATGCGACAAATCTTAACTTTATTTGTTTGTAGAGACCTACGAAAGGTATCCGTCAATATTGACAGTAAAAAGTAACTTCGCACTGACGAAATTAGTAATTTAGTTCTGATCAGACCGCCAACGTTAATGGGTAGAATGAAAATAAATGAATATCGAAAATTTTAACTAGATCAGCAGTAACTACAAAATGACATGGTCCATTTAAACACGAGTCCATTAACTGGCTTTTGTTTGGCCGTCGCCTGTTGATCGATCTGATCGGCAATAAGCCAATCTGAACACGACACCTCCATCAACACAATACTGTTAGTGGTCAGCATTTTAATTTTTTTAAATGTAGGTACTACAGCCAAATACTGTTGCACAATATAAAGTCACATAAAGATTATGATTTTCTTCAATTTCCTTTCTGATACTTGACCTGCCTGATTTGCCGATTTTTAGCGTAAACTATGGCAAGCATACATGAACAATAAATTCTAAGTTTTCTAACATAATCGCATGGTAAGGATACTACAGGTATAATTAATAAAATTTACTTTACAGCTACAGAAAAAAAATTATAAACTGATAAACAACCAGAAATACTTTGAACTAATGCCCCTGTTGGGACAGTAAAAGGTATTGAAAAAACCATTACGGACCGTATTTATGGAGCCTAACGCGATACAATTAGGTATAAATTATACATACTTAAGTACTATGGCGTGTTGGTATTATTTTACAGAATACACATTACCCGAGTACACCGCCCGATGGTACTTCATGAAAATATGTCAGTTGGTAGTAGCACACCTTGCCCAAACAATTTCGCTAACACTTTCAACTTATTAATACATATAAACACAAAACAAAATTATGTACTTAATACCTAATATTGACTTATGGTATACATGTTTTACGGAGACCCGTTGCTTGTACTTAGCGACATTTGTTTCCAACGCACGGTGCGCAATTAACAATAAATTAATTATAAATCACGACTTAAGCTTTTACGTTGAAATTTCGTACGTTAATATTTACGCTATATACATATATAACGTCAATGTCGGCACATTGTAATAATTTTAGTAATTTATTTCAAATCTACATTGTTATAAACTTCTTTTCAACATACTTCAGCTATGATAGGCCGGTGTCCTAGAGAACGTGAGAGATACTGCGGATAAGAGCTAGTAATACAATAACGACACAAACGTGATCCCGCTGTTTTCACGTTGGCATTTGTACCGGTTTTTTTTTTAAATAAAGAGCTACTGTAAACTGTAAATAAACAAATGAAGCTGTCGAAGTACTTATGCCGATCCAAATTGTGTTGTTACAAAATTACCCCGCTGTCCAGCGTTTGAAAAAAAAAAATCGTTCAAATCTGCCCTGGAAAAACACTTAAAACTACGCCTATATCTATGAATATATAATAGAATTATGGCATGCGATATCTTATATATTTTAAAACAAGAAGAAATCTCTGTATGTTTCTAAAACTATTTTAGATATCATGCGTAGTTCATAATGGCGTAATTATTATTTTATTGTACGTATATATTCAGTGTAACATTTTGCGATTTTCATGATTTTTCTCAATTACTAGACAGTCTTGAAACTCGGGTATTGTCCTCGTAGCTCTAAAACGACTATATCTATCGCTATGATCAGATTTGCCACCTACGCAAGATTTCAAAGGACAAGCATGCGATTTTAGGATACTGCGGAAAGTCCAGTAGAAACCCCATCTTAACTTGTTATTTAAGGGTCATTAGAAACAGCAACCAGTATAAGGGAACCCACGTTCTAACAATAGATCAACTAAATACTGTATACTTCATTGAGTTTCACATAGGTGTTAGAAAAGGTCGGGTTCCTGTTGGTTACCTGTTGATGATGTAGCGAACGGCTGACACGAATAAAAGGATCGATTAACTTCTATTTTTACTCATGGTCATGCGGGCGGTAAGCTTAACGCTCTGCTGCTTGGGACCTGATGAACAAAGGACACTGGGAACGTTGAATGTCTAACAGCATTTTGATGTCCACGCAATGTCTCGTCATCTCTCAACGTCATAAGTACTGCGATCAATGAACCTTTTTAAAAAAACCTATTTTAAGCTACATACTTGCCAAAAAGAAGTAGGTTCTTAAATCTGATGCTTAGAAGTTTTTTTTTAATTTTTACATATTTGCACATAACTTGGTAATTTTTTTGTATCCTTTGAACTTACACAACAACTTTAAAAAAACAATTACCTGATGGATTTTTTCGGAGTTGTAAATGTTCGAAACAAAATATTGTTTTGAATATCTAAAACAATTTTGTCCCGTGTCTTTAATTACCCTTTTCATAATATCCCTGACCTAATTTTCTAGTAAAATCAATACACACAAATTTGTTAGTTTATTTGAGGTGTGTAGCGATAACTTACATACAGTAAAAAAAAATAATGCTGTAATGAAACCAGGATGATTTGGTGAAGGGATTAGAGTGTTACCGAAAAAATTTCGAGAGCATCTTACAATCATCATCGCATTTTGAGAAAATGCATCAATCCCCCAAATGCGATTATACGTGATCAACTTGTTTATGCCTTAATTCCTTAGAAAATCTGCATTCGGCACTTTATTATAAATCATATTTTTCTTTATTATCCAAATTACTGTTAACAGTTAAATCAATCAAATAAATAATGGGACCTAGTTCAGAATAAGCATTTAAATACAGTTTCCTACTTGAAATGTAATGTGTTTCAAAACGTGGTTGGAAAACATTAAAACACAATGTTACACTTTTACATCACACACGCACATTTAAATTATACAAAATGTGCCTCTATACCTAATGGCTCTGAATTTAACTAGTATGCTGGTACGATAACAGAAGCCTTTAATGCCATTGCTTTGTTTGTGAGTGTATTCGTACTCCTGTGTTCATGGTCTGGGAAATGAGCCGTTTTATTTGCTATAATGCTCGCTGCGCCGGCGTCGACCGGTTACTGGTGTTGTGTTGTAGCGTGCCGTTTGTAGACTGCGGTCAAACTGCACACGTACTTTAAGAATCGACCACGGAAACTCGCTGAGATCAGAACAGGAACGTTTTGAAAGACAACACAGCGATTCTTTGTGACTCAGCTTATTTGAATCCGAAATTCGACCCGTCCGAATTATAGCAGCTTTGACCCCGATGAATCGACTACACCGTCGACTATTTGCATTGCTGAGGTAGAAGTTTGCTATTAATTACTGAATCAACTAGAAACTACCTAATTTTTTTGTAGAACAGCTGTAAATAACAATTCATCCAGTATAATCGTGAATGCGGCTATAATTTAAAAATGCATAAGTGAAGTTACATTGCTAATACACACTTTAAATAAAAGATGCATAATTACTTACTAGGAAATTATACTCATACCTTGAACAAGAGCATTTGTAAGTCTTCCTATAAAGGGACCTAAAGCTAATCGAAGGGTTTCCCGTACATTGACGTATAAGTAAAACCATGCTTGTCGCCGGTCATATGGGCGAAGGGCGTTTGTGCACAGGCTCAAGTTACCGCGTGTTATTTACATGCTATGACGAAAAACAGGAAACGAACTTTTATTATGGGATTAGATAGTAATAAATATTATACGCGATGTCAAATTATCATTAAGAAAATATCTTCCATACCATGTTCGGTACATTTCTTGATTTAGTTGTTTTACGAGGCATTGCAATGACTTAATACGTAACTGAGACCAATTTTGATAAAACTTGATTCCAGGCAAATAATGATCTTATATAGACAGAATTGAATGTCGCTTATAAGTTATTAGTATGTTAGTAGTCGCTGGCTTCGACTACATAAACGTGCCATAGGTGTGAGTCACGTAACGGAAACGGTTCTTTCGATATTGATGTCTTAGCTTGATGCGTTCCCATGTTTTACTTTTACATAAGCTTACTTTTTCTTTGAAATCTAGTTGAACAACTGTAATACGGAATATTTTGATTGCTGTTTTTAATTCAGTTCCCTTTATTGACAAACATCTGCGTACCGAGATACCCAGGAGGCGCTCCTAAATTAAAGTTAGTTGAACGAGCATTTTATTCTATTTGAAAACTCTTAAAACCATCTGCTCGCGAATGCGAATATTATTTTTTTTATTTGATGAAGAATTCTTATTTCGGTTTTTATTATTAAGAACATGACAGTGAAAACACAAGTATGAACTCCTTGTTTAAGAAAAGTTTTTAATGTATGTGTACTCCTCAATGTTAACTTACTCGACTGCGAGAGTACAGATTTCAAGATAGCGTTCAGACTTGATGTACATCTATGTATATAATATAAATATGAATGCTTATTATCTCTTAAAAACTCATTATGTAATTTAATCTTAAACTGTATTTTGTCAAATTATCAGCCATTTTTACTGTTCGAATGCAGGGCACAGGCAAAAGAAGCAATGAGCGCTAATTACCAGGCTTAAACAAAGCAGATTAGCGATTTCAGACTTTTAAATCCAGGTTTCCTCAAGATGTTTTCCTTCACCCTTACACAGTCGATTTGTCCAAAGTACTGAAAGAAAGTAATAAGTATAATAACATAGAAAAGATATGTGATATATGAAGAAATGAATTGGCACTTGTATTTGATTTAAAATAAATATTTGTGTATCTATTATTATGCCATTCGTTTCAACAGATACACCAATTAATGTCCTTACAACTTACTAGAATTTACACTATGTACACATTTATCAATTAACAATTTGTTAGAGTGCCTTTTTTATAATGGGAGTTTTCTTTTAATATAAATTTATATGGATTTTTGTTCTTCGTTAGAACGAGAATCGTCTTGTGTTGATATATTTCCCATAAAAAACTATTCTATGAAATAATATTATTTATCTATTTATCTATTAACTGCATTCTGAGACTATTGAAAACAGATAATCCCTCCTTCCATGTCTTAACATGATAAAGATAGTTCTTGAGTTTGATTTTTCACAGTTACTGAAAGTTACTGAAAATTTTCATTTTGTGTCCTAAATAGGTACCTACTAAGTGTTCTAATGACCTACAAGTTTGAGTGAGCGTATCTTATCAGTTTATCACTCTAGATATTGCCAAATTAAGATATGACTGCAAGACGCCTTTGCCACGCTGACACATCGCAACCAATTATAAAATGGGAGTGCTAAATGAATTAGAACACTAGAGATCGTATATTCACTGTGACTTTTTAGTCGTCTTACAAAGACATAATAAAAAAATAAGTTAACGTACACAATAAAAAAATATTAATTAAAAAGATTTAAATATTCATTATTATGACGAAAGACGTAATTAGAAACAACTTTATTTCATAGAAAATGGAGATGGAATGATCTGCTCGATTCGTACACTGGGTAGGTATACTCTACAGTTTGATACGAAAATATTTTAATAGGGTGTTTCATATTTCTTATGTACCTATTTATTAATGATACAAAAATAATAATATCGTCTAGAGGTATTTTATGTCGAAAACATTGAGTGTACCACTTTTGTATGATATAAGAAATATAACAGCACTAAAGTAAGTAGTGCCCTAGGTTGAAGCTTTTTGACCTCTATAAAAAAAACAATGATGAATACCTACTTCTAAATAGTAAAAGCTTCGAATTAAATTACTCAGAGTTTAGTATTTTATTATGAATACTTTTGAACTTTAAGCCAACCTCACAGTTTAAGTTAAATTTACGCATTGGAGCTGAACTCAAAGAACATTATTTTACTTATTCAACCCCTTACGGGTTATTAGATTTAAGTAACGACCGATATTCAAGCGGCAGTCCAACTCAAAGTTTGTTTGAGAACGTATTAAAAGTTGTTTGAAAGCGTTTAGCAAAAGCAACATGTACCCATATTGTATTCAATTATTCAAAAACAACCTTTCAGAAGTCCAACAAAAGTGAAATGTATTAAGTGCCATTTCAAAAAGAACAAAAGCCTTAGGTGAAATTTTGTGACCATTCGGGTCTAATTCGTCATCAACTAATCAGACATATCATGTTTTTTTTTTACGACGGCCAATAAATGTGTTATTTATTCATAATCTAAATCAGTTAAAGAGATTCAAGGGAAATTTAAAAAAAAATCTGACGAGTATAAACATCCACCACACATTTTTCTTTACCATCAAAATTAATGACTTACTTTACTTCCCTAATGCATTGTAACTATTTATTTATGCATAAGACTTTTCATCTCTGCTCCGGCGGTGGTCGCTCGTTTGGTATCAATTAAGCTATTGTGTATGTTTCCTACTTATCTTTGAGAAATGTTTCGGTAAACTTTTAACTGCTCCCGTTTAGGGAAAGGCTAATGTACGCTAACTTCAAACCGTCGGATATGATACTCAACACGTGTTGACTGTTGGTAACTGGGTCAGTCAGGCTCACTGCAGTCAATCAAGCGCCACGGTAAAAAATAAACAAATTCACTTTGTATTTAAATTACATCAGCTTCATTGATCATGATAAAGATTATAAAGTTGATTAAAATTTATGCAAATGGAGCTTACTATTATGACTGTAAAATGCTTGCTAGATTTTTGTGAAATCTGTGTGCCAAGAAGGAAAGTGTTTTTTTACGGTCACGTCATACTATCTAGATTCGGTTACATTTGCATACCTGAGAAAAACCTGTTGTTTTCCGCAGATGATGCACCTAAATGGTAGTTGTAGCACAGGTCGTGGTGACAGTTGAAGACACATTTTATGAGCCAAAATAATGGCAGGCTAGTAAAGCAATTATCGACACTTTCAGTATTTCGTGTCTTATTATAAATTCAAAGGACATCAAAATTGTTAACATGCTTACACGATTGTCTTTGGCTCTAGCTTATTAGTAGTCTCTACACTACAATCACTTATAAACCGGCAGCGTGGTTCTAGTAAGAAACGCCCGTAGCCATAGCTCATACGGATTTTATAAAAAATATATAGGGACATTTTGCCGGGCATTAGGATCGCGAAAGGATTTATAAAATTTATAGGCCGTCCGCTAAATGATCCCTCTGAGAAAATTACTAACGAAAAGGGTCAACTGTATGTTACAATCAATGTTAGACAAGTGTCATCTATAAGGATTTGCCTGTTAGTTGTAAGTATTAGGGTAAAAAACTGCTTTTATCTTGGAACAAAGACACCAGATACATCGTATTTTTAGAACTTACTAACACCGATCTGTCAACGGTTTATTCAACGTGTTTAGTACCGATTTATTTCTTTTTCCTAGTTACCCTAATCGATGCGCAGTATTTTTATCCATCTGTTTTATCGTGAGTTCCCATTACTATTTGGACCGAGGAGTGGTGTGGAAATATGTATGTACTTTATGTATATTTCTCTTGTTAGGTTTTTCGACTGGTTATGCATTTCTTATGTCTCATCATATTTTTTTAATTAAGAGGTATTTAGATATTCCATCTCACGTTTAAAAAAAAACTTTATATAAAATTGTGATTTATTGTTTTAACTTGGGGTATTGTCGTTTTGTTTATTAAAAGTCGTAGTAGCCTAGTGCTTGAAGCATAAGAGCCTGTAAGGTTCTATTCCAGATAGATCAGGCAAGTACCAATGTAACTTTTCAAAGTTGTATGTACTTCCTAAGCTTACCGTGGAAAACATACTGAGGAAACCTGGATTGAAGTCTGAAATCGCCAATCCCCCTTGAGTAAAAGTGGTGATTAACGCTTATTCCTTCTCCCAGTTTGCTTCCATGCAGCAGGACAATGAAAAAGGCTGATGATGATTGACTTGTGGTCCAGTTGCAGTTTTCTGCAATGATGTTTCCTGTCTTTAATACAGCGCATCCGCTTTTATATACACAAATTTAAGCTAATCCTAGCTACCTTTCCACCAAAGTTTCGCTAAATATAATAATGTTCCTATTACTTAGAGAATTAATGTGCTTGAATGTCAATCTGATTCATTAGCATCACGCATTACGGCCCCCACCGACCACCAGTAGCGTGTTTGATGATGGGGAGATAAGTTCGGTCAACATTCCTTTTATAATATGTATTACTCAAACTGATTCGAATGAATATCATGTCTCTTTTTAACTTTAACTGACATGAAACATTTTAGCTTATCGAAATAAGTTACAGAGACAACAGTTAACAGAGGTCTTTAACAACAAATTCTCTTTCAGTACAAATGCAACCACCGCGATTTAGTATGCAACCCTCTTCATCAAATAGTATCGTCAGAGAAGGCACGACGAAAATCTTACAGTGTTCTGCAATGGGTGAGATAATTGTTTTTATATTGCTTCGTCAGGTCATAAAAGAATATGAACATTTCCTCTTCCGAGAAATGTGACCACAGCATAATTAACAAGTTTGTGTACCTTATCGCGGGTTATGACCCTACAATATGAAAGGAACCTTATTCTTGAGATAATAGGACCACGATTAAAAAAATACTTTGTATTAATGTATTATTTTGCTTTTGTATAATATATGTATAAAGATTATTTCGTTGAATATTGTAGGCATACCACAACCAATGTACAGATGGTTGAGAAACGGTGTACCGCTCAGTGATTATTCATCAGAGCTGTTTTATAAGATTCATAATACCCAGCGACAAGACGCCGGAGCCTACCAGTGTATAGCGAAAAACGACGTCGGAGCAATATTCAGCGAAAAGAACAACATTGTCGTCGCATGTAAGTAAACTTTCATACGTCTCTTTGTACTTGAATGTGTCCCTTTGTTGTGTAGGCGGAATAATCTCGGAGAAAAAATACTTTTTGAGTCCAATAAAAAATACTACTATTTTGTATAAAAACAAGTTTAGTCAAATCATAAACAACTCAAAGCCAAGAAAGAGTGTTTGCTCAGCTATACATGTGTGTGGTTTACGATAGAATAACAGTAAAATTATATTTTACTTAACGTAAGTTTGTTTTTAGATATGGGTGTATTTGAAACTATTACTGAAACAGTAGTTACTGCTGAATCTGGAAAAGCGGCAATACTAGCGTTTCCTAGGATAGAATCAGAACCAGCCCCGTCAGTCATTTGGCAAGATGAAAACGGTGCTCTGCGATATGATCAGAAATATGCCGTCACTGATAAACACGAACTGGTCATACTATGTACTTCACACGAGGATGAGAAAGCGTATAGGTAAGCTTCCATCTGAATAAAATTTTACAATATATTTACGAAATTATTCCCATTATCTTTGTTTTGGAATAATTTCAACCCCAAGTTTTATAAAAATATTTTCTTTCAGAGTGCGTGCCATAAATACACAACTAGGAAAAGAAGAAAACAGTCCTTACATACAACTTAACGTTTATGGAAATGACAGCAAAGAAATACCACCAGAAATAATAATAAAACCACAAGACACGAAAATAGTAAAAGGACAAGAATACACGAGTTTATATTGTATCGCAAACGCAAGACCTTTACATGAATTAGAAACCTTATGGTTTAAAGACGGGATAATGATTGATTTAGCTGGGATCACATTCGACTTAAACGATCAGTGGAACAGGACTCTTACGTTAATATCGGCTAATTTGACGCACACTGGTCAGTATACCTGCCAGGCCAGACTAAAAACGGGAGGTTACGCCACTGTCACAGCTTCTGCTTTTGTTACGGTATTAGAAAAACCAGTATTTTTGTCCAATTTAAAATCGGAAACATTTGGCGAATTTGGTAGTACTATAGTACTAGACTGTAATGTTCAGGGTATTCCTTTGCCCAGTATTACTTGGTACAAAGATTCTAAGAAAATCGCTAGTGTTGGGGCTGATGCCGAAGAGTCTGATAATCCAGACGCGGACGACGGAGGTGGTAGATATCGAGTGGAAGTAGACCGCTCACTAGTAATTAATCATCTGAAAATGGAAGATACTGGAATATACCAGTGCATTGCCAGCAATGAAGCCGGAGAATCTTCTATTTATACATGGCTGAAAATAAAAAGTAAGTTGTTCACGACTAATCAAATTTTAACAAGGCTATGAAAAATTAAAAAAGCATGTGAACTGATGTTTTGATGTATCATAAAATGTGTAAATTAAAAACTTGTATAGCATACATTTACATTACTTCAATTTGTTATACGTCGCGTAATTCGAGTGGGTAACATAGACTCGTATGAATGAATCCGTCAAGCTCTGTAAGTCCCAAGGTCGTTCGTTGTCATATTTTATGTGTATTTAGGTAAAAAAACAATACTGACTAATTAACGTATACTACTATCGTGCAGTGAAGGACAATAGGCGGTTTCCACGAAGTCACATGAAGTTAATAAGAATGAGGACCTCAGATAAAAAAGCAAAAACATTCAGATTTGACACCGGCAGTAAGGACTTATTGTCATTTAGCACAATCACATTTAGTATCTTAGACGTTTTTTTTTTCAGCACAGTGTGATGAATGCTTTATGAACCCAAAATGTTCTTCGCCTTAGGTGAAATGCAATACTTTGGTTACACCTACTTATTTTATTCTGTTTGTCTTAATGTATTAGATTATCCTGATTTATTAGATATTGGTATATATGCGTAATCCATAGATATCGTACCCATTATCTTCTAATTGAAAAGATTATTTTTTAATTCTATTTTGGTTTATAGCATGACTAAAGCTTAAGATATTATGTACTTAGAAATAATTCAGCTTCGTATAAACACACGTAAAATAACAAACCCGGTGGAAGAAATATAACATTACTACTTTTATGTAGTAAAACCCAAGAATTTAACGCGCATCCTTCTAAAAAATTCATTGATTCCCAGCAAAATTGTTGTAGAACCCGGACACCTGCGCGGCTTACTAAGTGTTGCTGCTCAACATTTAGCATTTAAAGTTATGGTGTTTACATGTCTATCCGCCGTGAAATTGATAACTACCTACATATATTATATCGCACTATTTCGTATTCGCAGTAAAGTACCATATCACAACGAGACATACATTTAAAACTATGGGAAGCGAATATTTTACAATTAATAGCTTTGAATAACCGTTTTATTTACAATATTGTGTATGCACTTCTAATATTTTTGTATTCATATTTATTTATGAAATTATCGCATGCATTTCTCACATTGGATAAAAGGTATCACTGTTTGGTTTTTATGTATACATAGGTACTAATATTGAATCGTAGACAAAAATTATGCGTAACAATATTGAATAACCCGCTAGTTCGTGTTCTAACTGTGTGCGTGTGGCTTGTAGCGTCCCCGCCCATAATGCAGAGTCCGCCGACCAACCTGACCGTGCTCGACGGCAAGGACGCCACCGTCACATGCCGCGCCGTCGGAGCACCCACCCCCAACGTCACCTGGTACTTTAACGGTTAGTAGTAACTTTTTAGGGTCCACTGATATTGTTCCCACGGAATCAAAACCCATCCTCGACAGCTACAATAGATCTAATGTTGACTGCAACGTTACACGTAACGTTAACGTAACACAATATAAATTTCTACATATACTTTACAAGTAAATTATTTAAGAAACTAATTAATAAGCTCATTTTAATGACCTATTGTTGAATACTCGACAACTGTTACAGATTCAATAATCGTAAACTTATCGACAAGACTGCAAACACTCGAAGAAGGCGACCTGCTAATCACAAGCACTACGACCGCCGATAGTGGAAAGTATACCTGCGTTAGATCAAACGATGCTGGGAACGTATCCGGAGAGGCTTATCTCACTGTACTAGGTAATTACTTCATCATTGTTACGTGTCATTTAATACATTATAAACAATTCCTTGTCGGGCAGTTCTCGTTAATAGTTTATTTGTAATTTTCCCGTAATTGATAGACTTGTGATTGTTATAAATGTGTGAGGCAGCCGATAAGATTGGATTTATCAATGTCTCGATATCTTCATGTACTTTTTTCTTTTTTTGTAATATATGGTTTAAACCGCTATCGTCATCTTTATCAACTCTGTTAGATGATACTTGTGTTTTTGATTCACCTTAATTATTTCGATAATTGTAATATGATGAACAATGACCTAAATCTTATGTCATAATGAGCCAATATTAATGGATATCTAATATCTAACCTAAGTTATTATTAATAAGGGCAAGGATTACAGCTAAGTTAGTGTCTAAACACTGCTGAGGATGTGGAAGGGAAGGCAGTATGAAGATTTCGGAATTCGGAGCATAACGTCGATAAACTAGCACACTTTTGGTGATTTATCTTTCTCAAGACAAGGGATCCTACATCCAAGCGACTTTTGTAGAATTGTTATGAGGTACCCGTCAGCTTAGGGTTTTTTAGGACGAAAACGTCTTATGAGGAATTTAATTCATCTAATCTATCAGACTTCTTCACAAGAGTAATAAATGTTTTTTATAATGTACAAATTGAATCGAAATAATATTTGTTTAAAAAAAGGCGTTTTATGGTTATTGTCTACTTAACTATTTACTTAAAAATGTAACTTGGTTTTCAGAAAGCGCTATTAAGAGCTTTTTTTATATTTTGAGCAAACAACTTTAAGAAAAAAGGGATGGAGATTCTTTTACTTAAACCGTTTAGATAATATCTCCTGAATGACGACGAAAACTCCCAAGTCTAACAAAAGATAACCCTTTTCAGCGAGATTTTGTTTAATGAGATAAAAATATATTTTCAAATTATTCTTGCATTTCGTTTGAAGGGATAAATCGATAGTAATACACGATTTTATAAAGTGTAATTATTCACTGTTACGGTATACTTTCCAACAGCTACGGAACTCTAAAGGCCACTCTTTCGGTTTCAGTGAGAACACAAATTATTGCTCCACCTGTGGATACACGAGTGTTATTGGGTCACACAGCAACGCTACAATGCAAAGTATCGAACGACCCGAATGTGAAGTACAATATTGATTGGTTTCACAACAAACAGTGAGTTGGGAACAGTTTTATTGTTTTCAGGTTCTAATAAAAGCTGGTGATGTATGCTACTGATATAAACGTATTTTTAGGCCAATGACAGCTGGTTCCCGCGTATGGGTGTCGGCAGACGGGGCACTACAAGTGCAGGCTGTGCGTGCCAGTGACGCGGGCGAGTACACGTGCGTGGTGACGTCACCAGGCGGCAATCAGACCCGACATGCTGTTCTGTCTGTCATCGAACTTCCTTTCGCTCCAACCAACGTACGCGCCTTCAGACTAGAGGCTGCGTCACAGCGAGCCGTTAACGTCACGTGGACACCAGGTTTTGACGGAAATTCTCCCATACAAAAATTCATTGTACAAAGACGCGTCGTTCCCGAGTTTGGTAAGTCTACATATTCATAAACTTGACAACTTTTCATAAAGTTTAAAATAAATAAAAATAAACCCTTTCACATTTTTACGATAGGTCCGACACCAGACCCATTATTGAACTGGGTGACGGAACCGGTAAACGTGTCAGCAAACCAACGTTGGGTCCTATTGACTAGTTTAAAAGCTGCTACATCGTATCAGTTCAGAGTATCGGCTGTTAACACAGTCGGAGAAGGTCCCGCTTCTGACCCTACCGATGTTCTGACATTGCCTCAAGAAGGTATGTAAATAAAGTAACTAATACACATCCATCACGTTACTTGACTTTCTAAATTAAACATAATTGGTGGAACTAGCGTCTCATTGCGTGGAACTTAGTTGCCTTTGGCATTGTAATTTGAAGCTGTTTTAAGATAAAGCAACGATTTACCATAGCCCTGATGGATTACATGCTCTATTATTTGGAACTTGTTATCATGTGCACTTTGAATAATCAAACCGATGCCTACGTTCACGAAACTTTTACTAGACTTTTGAATTTTCATACATTAACATAATGAACACAATCAAATAAATAAAGAATTAACGAATCTGTTAGGAACTGACGTGATAAAAGTAGGAAACAATCTAAATCGGCACAACAGTAACCACCCAGTGTGACGTCAGCTATACCATTATTACGGTGCCTATAAAAAACTTTATTCATATTAATTTCACATTGACTAATCAGCACAATTTAAAAGCACATTAAATATTCTAAACACCTTTGTCAAATTATTCGAGATAAATGAAAAAGACTTCCCTAACGCATTAAAATTATATTTTTTTATACTTATGTGTGGACAGGTAAGAGATAAATGTTGTGAATCATATTAAATTGATTTTTCTTTGCGATCAAGCAGCCAGCGATCTTATATGCTGCCAAGGTATGCAGGGTAGTTTGAAACAGTTCTTTGCATTCGTTTAAATTTTATTTTGGTCATGCGTTTTAGATTTATTATTTTTAAATGCTATTTTTGGTAACTCGAAACTTAATGAAAAGATTTTACCCTTTATCAAATTCAAATAAATTGTATTCCTTCGTTTGCAAAAAAAAATACTTAATAATTTCCGTTAGGTTGCATTATTTATTATTGTGTAACGTCTGCATGAAACGTGATATGTCTATAATATAATGATTACAAAATGTATGTCAGTAGTGATTTTTATTTGATTCCTCCGATTGCATCATTCGTTAAATGCATGGGATGCATGCTGATAACAATTATGGTCAAGGGTCTTAATAAAAAAATCTTGTGTACGTTTAAGAACGAACTTCATAAAAGTCTTTGAGAATTTTAAATTGATCATAGAGGAATGATGGCATGCTTGAGGAAAACAATATTTGGGTTAAAAACATCAATCAATTACATGGTACAAACCAAAGAAATTAACATGATAGTTTGTAATTCCAGCTCCATCGGGTCCGCCCATTGGCTTTATGGGATCGGCGAGATCTTCATCAGAAATCATTACTCAATGGCAACCACCACTTGAGGAGCACAGAAATGGCCACATCTTGGGTTATGTCATCAGATACCGACTTCGGGGTTACGACAATAGCCCGTGGACGAATCAGAACATCACTAATGAAGCCCAAAGAAACTATCTCATTCAAGACTTGATTACATGGAAAGATTACAATGTACAGATCGCTGCATACAATGACAAGGGTGTGGGAGTCTTTTCAGATAGCTACACTATAAAAACTAAGGAAGGTGTACCCGAAGCGTCCCCTGACAGTGTTCGCTGTGAGCCTTTCAACTCGACTGCTATATCTGTTTGGTGGACACCCCCTAACCCACAGAAAATTAATGGCATAAACCAGGTACGTCTGCCATACAGATAAGATAAGCCTATAAATGATTTGACGCCTTGTTATATAAAATATTAACACTTAAATAATAAATTGCAGGGATACAAAATACAAGCATGGATCTGGGACGATAAGGAAGGTGCTAACGTTGAACAAAAGCTCATAAGTGTCCCACCCAACCTCTTAGATCCTTTGACTGAACAATCAGCCATCATCACAGGCCTTGAAAAGTTTACTGAGTACAACATAACGGTGTTATGTTTTACGGAGCCTGGTGACGGACCGCAAAGCGATTACATACAAGTTAGGACAAACGAAGACAGTAAGTTCACATAAAATCATAATTATTTATATTGTTATTTTCCGATCGATCTTTTTGTATGCTCTTTCTTTCACCACAAAATGTGATTTATTCCGATTTTATTATATTTATAGTTCCGGATGAAGTGGGCAGTCTACTCTTTGACGATATATCCGACCGTGCTGTGAGAGTTTCTTGGACTGCACCGAAAAAATCTAATGGTATCTTGATTGGCTACAAACTTTCGTACGAAATGAGAGATAACAACGAAACGGTTAGAGAGGAGGTTCTGCCGCCAAACGTCACTAGTATTAGAGTGGAACACTTGCAGGTACGCTGGTACTTTTTTTTTTTTTTTTTTCACGTCTTTTTGTTAAAGGCTACTATGCAATAATTGATGGTTAATAATAATAATGGACTAAAATTTATACTTTTTTGTTCATAGGCCAGTACACACTATAAGTTCTGGTTATGTGCGATGACGGCAGTAGGCGAAGGGCCGCCGAGGGCCGCTGTCATCCAATCCGGCGTGGAACCAGTGCTGCCTGATGCCCCTCGTAACCTAGCGCTGTCTAATATAGAAGCATTCTCTGTACTACTGCAGTTCACACATGGCTTTGATGGAAATTCCTCTATATCGCTTTGGACAGTACAGGTAAGCTTCTGCATGACACTTTTTGGTGTAGTTTTGAAAATAATATATTAAACCGACTTCGTTTATATCATAAGCTAAAATAAATCATTATTACCGTCGAAATTCTAAACAAAAGCCGTATCTCTTTTTAAGGCTTCGAATTCATCAAAAATGTTGATTATACGCAAAACCTGATGAGTTTAAAGTTTAGTGACCTCACTCTGTTACTTGATGCTTGCTTAATTTGTAATAACTATTAAAATACATGAAAGCAGAAATCTTCTAAGAAGGTATATGACAGTGTTTCTGAAAGTTTTTCAAATTTGATCAATTTATTTAAACAGGCTCAAACAGCGCGAAACTCATCTTGGGTGACAATATTCGAAGTGAACGCACCAGATGCCCAGTCTATACACGTAACTGGCTTAGTACCATTCACCACGTACAGACTGCGCCTGATAGCTACGAACGTGGTGGGCTCCTCCCCACCTTCCGAGCCTTGTAAGGAGTTCCAAACTATACAAGCCCCGCCACAACATCCGCCGAAGAATGTAACCGTACGCGCTGTTAGCGCAAACAACTTGCGCGTCAGATGGATTGTAAGTATTGCTTTTACAAAAAAATAAATATACTATGTTGTCATGAGTTATTGTTTCTTGTTCTTATTTCAAATTTACATGCTCTTATATACATATTTTTTCGTGATTGCAGCCTCTACAACAAAGTGAATGGTATGGCAATCCAAAAGGATACAACATAACATACACAAAGAGCGACAGTAACGACACACTGCACAGTATTATTGAAGATCACACTGCAAACTCACACGTATTGTCTAATTTAGAAGAATGGTCCGTGTATGAAATACGTATGACGGCTATAAACGAAGTAGGCACCTCAGTCGCCAGTCCCACCGCTACGGAAAGGACTAGAGAAGCTGGTAAGTTCAAAATGTACAAACAATGTTAAATCTGAAGCAAAGTTTGTTCTGAATAATCCTTTAAATTAAATTGTTACGTTATAGTACCATCAAGAGGTCCCATTGGCGTCTCAGCAAATGCTACATCTTCGACTACAGTCGTCGTGCTCTGGGGAGACATCCCACCACAAGAACAAAACGGTTTAATTGAAGGATACAAAGTGTGTTACGCGGCCATAGTACCACCGCCGAGACCCGAACAAAAGAAGATCGAATGCCAAGCCGTGCCCTCTAACCAGACACACACTATAACTCTCACAGAATTGAGGAAATACGTCGTTTATCAAATACAAGTATTAGGATACACGAGATTAGGAGATGGGGCTTTAAGTGATCCTCCGGTAACAGTCAGAACTTTCGAAGACAGTACGTATATGATCACATATATTGGCTAAACAATTATAAACTGTAATTTGTATTAATTCTAAAAAAATCTATTTTGCGTCCAGCTCCTGGTCCACCATCCAATGTATCGTTCCCTGACGTCACGTTCACGACGGCGCGCATCATTTGGGACGTACCGGAAGATCCCAATGGGGAGATTCTGGCGTATCAAGTGGCGTACCATCTCAATAGTTCTGCAAAGCCGATGTTTACCAGAGAGTTTCTGCCTTCGGATCGAACGTTCAGGTAATAGTTTGGTCCATTCCAATGTATTAGGTTTTAGTTTCATCAAAGCAGCATATCTGTTAGGTATCTAATTACGTGAGAATTCATTTGTTTCGCTCTAAAGACGTTCTACGTTTTTCATAGTCCTTCCTCCGTTTTCTTTCTATACTATTCTAACTTTGCTGCGCCGGGGCGGTTTTAACAAAAAAAAAGAAGGGCTATGTGAAGTGACGTTTGAGACGGTGTGTTCAGGGCGACGGAGCTGCAGTCGGAGCGGTACTACCAGTTCAGCGTGCGCGCGCAGACGCGCCTGGGCTGGGGCGCCACCGCGCGCGCGCTCGTGCTCAGCACGGCCAACCGCGCCGCGCCCGCGCCGCCCGCCCGCCCCAACGTGGCGCGCTCGCTGCTGCAGCCGCACCACATCACCTTCTCCTGGACGCCCGGCGACGACGGCTACGCGCCGCTCAGGTATGCCACGCGACACGGCGGGCTCACCTGATGGTATATCTGTATCTAATTCTATGTTTATTCTTACCTAGATACTACACAGTACAACAAAAGGAGGATGGCGGAACTTGGCAAACGATTCCTGAACGCGTGGATCCTTTCGTTACGTCATACACGGCTGAGGGTCTCAAACCGTACACAGCTTACCAGTTTCGAATTCGAGCCACCAATGACATAGGACCCAGCCGATACAGTAATGCTACAGAAACTGTGAGGACATTGCCTGCTGGTATGGACCTACTTACTTACCTTTTCAAAAACGTAGTAGCAAAATTCATACCTCATAAGTTAATAAAGTTGATTGCTAACTTTAATTAATAGCTATTAGAACATTGGTTCACAAGTACATCAATACAATAAAGAAGTTTTGCTTGATTTGTACTGCAATTTTGATTTGTAAGTCATGAGCGTATAAAAACAAAAACTTTTAACTGAAATGTCAGACACCCGGACGAATATCACTTTAACATAGACTGATCTTAAATCTTAAAAATCTTAATTCAATAGATAGAGGAATGTTTAAATGTACATTACATGCAAAAAATACTATCTTTAACTTAATAAAGAAGAAAAAGCACTACATTGTTCTATTATACGTATGGCAGCTCCCAGCAAAGCAGTAGAGAACCTGCACGTGGTGCCGATCACGCCGAGCAGCGTGCGCGTGCAGTGGTCGGCGCTGGGCGACGCGCACTGGAGCGGCGACACGCGCACGGGCGGCTACCGCGTGCGCTACCAGCCGCTCACCGACTTCCCCACCGCGCTGCAGCAGACCATGAAGCAGGACGTGCCTGGGATCAAGGTACGCAGTGTTCTAACTTCTTGTTCACTACGTCCGATGTTACTTAATCATATTGTGGCCATTGCTCATTCAAGGGCATTCCATAAATTGTGAGTATCATGGGGAACAGATGAGGAAGATGATTTTAGCAAATACCTATCTCGATTTTTTTACAATTATCGAGTTTATTTGAATTAGCTAAGAGTGAGATTTGGTGGGGAACGTTGACACGCAATTAATTGACACTCCAATGTCTATATCCATAATTTCCCCACGCAGAGCGAGGAGGTAGTGCTGACGGATCTGGCACTGGACCGCAACTACGAGATCAGCGTATGCGCAGTGAACTCGCAGGGGCTTGGCCCGAGCGGCACGCCGGCCGTGGTGTGGGTGGGCGAGGCCGTGCCCACCGCGCCGCCCACGCGCACCACCGCGCGCGCGCTCTCGCCGACCGAGGTCGCCTTGAGCTGGACCCCGCCCGCGCCCGCCATGCTTAATGGCGATCTACTGGGCTATAAGGTATACTCTACAATGTATTTTAATGTCCTATTTTAATTTTTAGGATCCTTTATAATACGGTCAAATGTAATTTCTCGTTAGTTTGTTCTTAATTCTTCACACCAGGTTTTAAATTTTATACTATTATTTTACAGATCTTCTACCTCGTGACTGATTCTCCTGAAGAACCTGAACCGGGTCGCCGCATAGAGGAAGAGATCGAGGTGGTGCCCGCCACGGCTACCTCGCATTCGCTCGTCTTTCTCGACAAGTACACCCAGTATCGTATACAGGTACTCTTAATATACCATTTCGTTTAACAACTGAGTTCAAACATCAAGGATAAGCAAAAATATTGCAAAAATTAGTCGTAATAATAAAAAACGGCCTCTCAGGTACGAGTGTGCGGGTTCGATTCGAAGTTAAGCAGGCACCAATTAATTTTTTAAGCTTAAGTTAATTTCAAAGTATATCTTAGAAAGAAATGACTGGTGAAGAAAAATATCTCGAGGAACCCTTAAAAGTCTGAAATCCGTGAAAAAAAAAAACAGAATTGAGCAAGCGTAGTGTTCACGTGTGATCGGCTTAAAAAGTTATGATTAATTTTTCTTTAACCAGGTGTTAGCTTTCAACGCTGCTGGCGACGGTCCACGTTCAACAGCTATAACGGTCCGAACATTGCAAGGCCTACCTTCTGCACCGCGGAACATCACATTCAGCGACATCACTATGAACAGTCTCGTCGTGGAGTGGGAACCACCGCATCGCCGTAACGGCATCATTCAAGCTTACCTCGTCACTTACGAGACTATTGAACAAGACGAACGTAAGAATGAGTAGTCAATACAAACAGATAAATTAATTGCCGGATCTTGGAAACAAAATCGATTCATTTTGCTTACGGATGGTTTTGACGTTAATATGTGGGGTACATAAGCAGTAATTCGATGTTTTTGGAACTGATGCTGTAGACTTTGATCGTATTGTATATAAAAGGTGTGGATATTTTTCTCCCGAACCCCTAAAGATGAGTGGTTTGCGTTACAGGTTTCAGTAAGCAAGTGAAACAAAAGGTGACGGAGCGTCGGCTGGCGGTGGGTGGGTTAGAAGAGGAGGTGGAGTACCGGTTCAGCGTGCGCGGCGTGACGGCGGGCGGCGGCGCGGGCGCGGCGGCGGAGGCGCGCGCGCGGTCGGGCCCGCAGGCCGGCTCGCCCGCCGCGCCGCGCGCGCTGCAGCTGGCGCCCGAGCCCGCCGCGCTGCGCCTGCGCTGGCTCAACGCCGCGCCCGGCCGCGCGCCGCTCAAGGGCTACTACTTCGAGGCGCGCCGCAAAGGTACGCTCGTTTTCTTCGCACCTTTAGAGTCATGCTAAACTTGCACGACAGCTACATGTGAACTAAGGCACATATAGGGAGCGTTTACCATAGCAACGACTGAAATTCGCACCTCACCCGGATTGAGTAAAATAATGACACAAATACCTATATTTTTTCCTGTTCATGAATATTTGTATGATCGAAATTAAAGTGAAAATAGCTTTAAGCAGGACTATTATTAAAATGTATATTTTTTCACAAATTGATTTCCCAATAAATTATGAATTTCGATCGTGATGGACGCTACAATCTTTATCATGTATGGGTACTTCGAATGACGCAAATAAGGTTGAATTTAGCAAACATTTGATAGTATGTTTCGTAGACGACGAGTACATGATTAATTTAATTTTTAATGCAGCCAAGGAGTCGTGGCAGGCCTGTAAGTTAACTCGTTATTGAGAGCACATAGAAAAACCCTTCACTAGTTGATTTATTTACCCTACAACACCGTAACCACATTTATTAAGTATACTGTATGTTATAGTTCTAATGATCCTAATAGAGTGCATTTTTTATTTATTAACAACAGCAAATACTAAATAACATAACCTGAGCCGAATTAGTTGAAACATTTTATACTTATTCGATTTTTGTTTTTTTTTTTTACATTATATATTTTTTTACGCAGACGACACAAGATGGGAAACAATAACCAGAACCAGCAACGGCATGCTAGAAGAGTTTACTATATCGTACCAGAGTCTCTTGCCATCGACTGCCTACTCATTCCGCGTCATAGCATACAACAAGTATGGAATTAGCAACCCCACGTACAGCGACAAAGTCATCGTAACTCCTTCAAAACTTTATTTGGAGTACGGGTACCTGCAGTACCGACCCTTCTACAGGCGCACGTGGTTCATGGTCGCGTTAGCGGCGGCCTCTATCATCATCATAATTATGGTGATTGCAATTCTTTGCGTCAAGAGCAAAAGCTATAAATATAAAAGTGAGTTTTCTTTGTTTTTTTTTTTGACAAATTATTAATAGTACAGATACGACAAATAACTGTGTTCCTCCAAAATTGGCTGCTAGTCACTGCGCAACAATCAAAATGCGCGAACGAAACGCATGGGCGAGGTATTAAATAGCTGACTTTAAAGGGCCGACGTTATTTGACGTGAAAATATTTTTCAGAGGAAGCACAGAAAACCCTCGAGGAATCCTTAGCGGGTGAGAGCGACGAGCGAGGCACGCTAGCCATGGAGTTGTACCGGTCGCGGCAGAACTCGAGCGGCAGCGGCGGCGCGGGCACGCTGCGGCGCGCGGCGCCGCTGGCCAAGTCGCCGCCGCGGCCTGCGCCCGGCTCCGTGGCCTACCACAGCGACGAAGAGAGCCTGCGCGCCTACGACGAGAACCCCGACGACTCCTCGCTTACGGAGAAGCCCTCCGAGATGAGCTCCTCCGATTCCCAGGTGATTACCATTAAGATCAGTGTTGTATAAAACCCCTTGCCACAAAAACACGGTAACACTAAATCGCATTATTTTCTCTCTACCATTCCCTGGAGCGCGTTACGGTAAATATCGACGTCTGAGATCTCTCGCTGCTATGATTATCATTTTGGACACGCTTTGACGAGATCAGCACTTTTGTAGTCATATTTGTTTGAGTTGAGTTTCGTAGACGGATAACGTAGTACGACGTAACGTATTACTGTAAAGTTTGCTTTCTGTACTTTAATTATAAATTATAATAGAAGATCGTTAATTAAATGACATGCTAAATAAAACTAAATCCTTACATCTCAGTATAACTTTAATAAATATTAACTAATTGTAGGTACATACAGCCAACAGCAAAATTAATAGACGTTAAGTTATTCAAACCAAATTCCGTATAAAAGTTCCGTTTGAAAACACTTAAGTCTTACCATACTTAAAAAGAGAAACTCGAGCAGAAAAGAGAGTTTGGCTCTGAAGTATCTGGTGGTCGGTGTCAAAACATGCACAGTCAACGGTCAGAAGTGCACTTCAATTTGCTGATGACTGTATGGTATAATAAAAAACCGAAATATTTAATTGTTTAAATAAATAAATCTCAGATAAGGTAAACTAGTTGAGATTCAGTTTTCTAGTAAAATAATGAATTATTTTTATTTTTAACAGAATTCTGAGAGTGAAAACGAGAGCGTCAGATCGGAGCCACATTCTTTTGTGAATCACTACGCGAACGTAAACGATACGTTGCGGCAATCGTGGAAGCGACAGAAGCCTGTGCGAAACTACTCGAGCTACACGGACTCTGAGCCTGAAGGCAGCGCCGTGGTCAGTCTCAACGGCGGGCAGATCGTCATGAACAACATGGCCCGCTCTCGAGCGCCACTGCCGGGTTTCTCATCCTTCGTATGACAGGAACCGGCCAGCACGGCGCCTGCTGAAGCCGTGCACATGTAACAATTCACTGCCCATTCCCAAGTATTTAGTTAACTTGTTAGTTATTGCAATTGTACATATCGAATATAATATTTAAGCTTTAATTAAATTCGTAAATTGTCTGAAATTAAATTATGATGCAGTTGATATTTCAGATTTAATTATAGGATATTCTAAAAGTATATTCATGTAGTTGTAAGTTCAGATAACACTTTCGAATACAACTGTAAATGGTCCTCGCCAGAAATAGTTATGAGTGTCATTAACAATTTAATTATGCCATACCACAAATATTGATTAGAAGAACACATCTTTCTATTAGAAGCACATATAATATTTAGTTACTAATTATAAATAATGGCAACTGTCGGCAGCTATTTCATAGGATGTTAATTTTATATTGAGATCTCGTATAATAATTTTGCATGTTTTATTGAACATTTACATGAATACATTAATAAACAACTAAAACTAGAAGTAGAATACATTTAAATGTTCTATTTTCGTTAAATTTATGATATTGATAACTAAACATAAACCTTTTTTACCTTGAAAACTATTGACCAAATATTTGACTATATTTACATATACTATCTTCCGCTAGTGGTCACTGGCGTGGTGAAACTAATCGCGCGTCCGGATCGTCAATTAATGGGCTATCTAACTAATACTGAAATGATTTTTCAAATCGGTTCAGTAGTTCCTGAGATTAGCGCGTTCAAGTAAAATAACTCGTCAACTTTATAAAATTAGTATAAATTTATCTACGCTTAACGTGGCTACCACTCTCGGAGTAGTATTTTAATATAAATATGTATGTATACAACTGCTTATCAACTTTTCATCCTTGTTATAAAATCCTTGTTAGAAAATATTTTAATCAGTATTGTATAGTGCTTAGAAACGTTCTTTATTAGCTGTTGTTCCAGTTAAGTAAAATAAATAGAAATGTATCTGAAATTTCAGAATGACTCGTAGTTTAACATTTTATAATATTTTTACAATTTATTATATGCAATCGACTGATAGCTGTAGTGTCTAATTATGTGTGTAAATATATCTTAATGAAATGCATCCATTTTAGAGGTTTTTGTCATTTCGTTTACAAAAGTAGTATTTGAATAATTTCGAGACCACACAACTATACATTACAAATCTATGACTCTTTAAATATGTTAAATGTAAAATAGGGTTTTAAAACAAACAAACGCAAGTAGATTTTATAAATAAATCAAAAACCAAGATGATTTTAAAATTGGACCACTACTTAGTATTATTGTAAAAAGCTTTTAAATGTACTTAAAAACAAAGATGAGTTCAATCCAGATCTATCTATGGTTAATGAAGAGTTGTTTATGAACTCCTATGAATTTAATTCAGCATGAATGCTATCTGTTTTTTTAAGAAACCTAAACATTATTTCGAATAATATGTATTTAACTTTAAGGGACATAGCAACTTATAAATTAGAAACAAGAATACCAGTCAAGTTTTAATCAACAAGTGTTGGCAATTTGGCATAGAACTCAAGCACAGCAATTATTTTTATATAAAATCTCTTATGCTTTCCCTCTTGAAGCAGAATTAATGTGTTTTACGTAATTTTTAAGTAGCCGTATTTGACGGTTGTCCGTCGCTGTTTTCGGTAACGTATCTCGCCAACCGGCGTGGTCCATGGGAGTGTCACAAACGAATTTGACGAACTACAAAAACTTAATTTTCAAGTTTTTTTTCTGTATCCCATGCGATACTGGACAGTAATTTGCAGTTTGTAGGTGCAGAGGTGCCATTATTTTATAGACTTATCCACTGTCTGCAGCTATTGTCTTAGAACATAAATGTTTATTTACATTAAATAGCATAAATTATTTCCTTGCATTTTATTTCATGGCTTTCAACCTTAGGCTATTTTTATCTACTGTTATTATATACCTTAAAAATCGCAAACTTACTTACTAATTGATTAACAAGTTTAGGAAAAAAAACTAACATAATATAATTTATTTTATTTATTCATTGAATTGAAGTATATGGTTACAGAAACAGTTTGTCACACTTGTCAAACCAAGCTTTAGGGACACACTTGGGGATGTTTTTCCATTGCTTAATAACATTATAAGCACATAAATCTACAATAGAATATTCAATCCCATAAATCCAATTTTTGTATTGTGCAAATAGTTTTGATACTATAACTTCTTTATTTTTATCTGAAGTTCTTTCCAGACTGTGACACAGGTCAAGTAAGTAGTCAACATAGTAATCATTTGCATTGTATGGAATAATATTTGGGTAAACATATGAAAGGTATCGTAATATGTTTACATTTCCTATAATGGGAGTGTCCAGTGTAGATAACTTCAACTCGGTGTCGGCCGAAACTGTAAATTCGAAAATAAATTGTAACATTAATTTTAGACAATGTCATAAATTTATAGTCGTAATGTGAAGAAAAAGATCAATATGAACTAAATAATCATGTATAGCAATTAATAATCTTAAAATTGAACACAAATGGTTATTTCAAATTATAACAACTAGAATTTTCCAATCAGAAATCTATGTGCTATTGAGTGGATACTATAACTTGAACATAATATGGCAATAAACTAATACTTACCACACTTGAAAATCAGCCTCAAATTTGTTTTTGAGTCATTTCTTGATACTTGCAGATTCTTTACATAGTTTTTGATTTTCATCAATTTTTCATTTGGCACTGATGAGTGAATATGCCATGAAATGTTAAGGGCCACAGAAGATTGTTTTAAAATAAAGTTTAAATACCAGGGCACACTATCTGGGCTGAGAACCAGTACAACTTCTTCAGGTGTTGGTAACTGAAATAAGAAGGAATAAGCCACAGTACTTCAATGCGGTGGTAAAAACAGTAATTTCACCTACTGTGAGCCAGTGCAAAAATTATGTTCATTATAAGTGAACTAAATTTGCGTAAGTAGAATCAAAGAAACATAATTTTATACTTACGCAATGTTCAGGTTTTCTTGTTTCATTTTGAGGGCTGCTGGCTTTGCAATATGAACTTATGGTCTTAATTTTGTCATATAAGGTATCTAACTTTTTTAGTAATTGTTCCTGACGCTGCTCCAACTCAGCCATTTTATTTGATCCCTAGAAAAGAAACACATAATTGTTTATTATAAAAATATATTTCTATATAAAAATTCCCGAAGTAAGGAAGCAAATGAGTGAAATTATTTAGAACCACTGACTCAAGAAAAATTCTCATAGCCTAGAAAGAAAAATAAAACCAATAAAATAATGGCAGGTAGTCTATGGTTAAATATAATAAATGCATCTTCATCGGTCTGCCTAGCCTTTTCCCAAATATTTTAGGCTCAGATTCCAGTCTAAATGGATGCAGCCGAGTGCCAGTGATTTATATAGAGAAACTGCCTGTTTGACCTCCTCAACCTCAGTTGCCTGGGCTACTGTAGTTCTGGGTAAGACTGGTTCTTAGATGTTCTACCTTCTGACTATTCATAACAACTGCCAAAGTTCTTCAAATGACAGCCGGGACCCAGTATTTTAACGTGCCCTTCGATACACAGAGGAACTTTTCATAACAAACATGGACGAAGCCGGTTCACATGCTTAAATGTTATCTAAGAGAGTAATAAATTCATTGACAAAAACCTTAAGAAACTTGATAACCTGGTTACTGATACTGAGGTCGCAATCATCTTCTTGATAAAAATCTGTCCGATATTTAACAGAATACATGCAGTCCGGCAAAGCGACTTCTTTGTCATGCACAATGATTTTCTTCATTTTATACATCATTTTTATATTTGCTAAATGAAAATAGCAGATATTAGCAAACTAAAATACTTCTTACCGAAACTAATCTATGAATAACAGACAGCTTGTCATTGTCACTCAGCCACGTTTGGAGAACGGGTACGTTCGGTTCGAGCGATCGATTTTCATAATAAAATTGGCAATACATAAGCTCAAACCAAAGAGTGAGTGAACACAACGCAAACCCGATAAGTAAAATAATTAAATGTAATAAGATTTCACAAGAAACGGCTAACCCGATTGAGATGAAATTCACTGAGGACGTGATTTATACCACGAAGTGATTTGTAAGTTTTTATTATTTTCAAAAAAATCCTTGGAAATATACAAAAGATGTCCGTCTGTTCCAATTTAAGGAATTCTCTGTTATGAAAAGGGGAATCTGGACATCTCTAGTACTGGTGGGAGGTCACGTCATCTTAAGGAGCTCAGGAACGAGTCCCTGATCTGAGGTGATGTGTGTTTCAATGCATCCCTGGTATGCTGCGTGAGGTGCAGGCCATAGGGCCCAAATGAGCCGAGAGAGTTTCCAATAATGTAACTCAAACCGGGAACTGTCTAAAAAAGGCAATTGTGCAAGGTTGTGCATTGATTTGAATTGAGGATCGACGGTTCTGTGTCACCCTACTTCTACTCGTTTTATTAGTATACTTACTAACTTCCGCCAGCGGTTTCATCCGCTTCCCGGGTAAAAATTGCCAAGGTTCATAGAAATCGATTCGGTAGCTTTTACGTGAAAGAGTATCAAACATCTACCCATCAATGCTGGTAAACGCGTAATATTAGTAGGGTGTTCTAGTTATATGGTTAATATCACGGAACAGAGAATTACATTTAATATTGTACCTATCAATAATTTTCAAGTTCTGCTATAATCCGAATAAAAAGTAGTCTAGTATAACTTGGTACCATTTCAAAACCTTCATCATCTCAATCGGTTTACTCGTGTGGACTTAAAGCATTTAACCTACTGGAGCCACCGTGAGCCCAAATCCATATGTCAAAACTCTGGAGGTAATGCAACCAATATTGATAGTTCAGGAAAGTTCAGTCATGTTTTACGATACCACTGTATTGCGCACACGCAACAATATTAACAAACCAGGCATATAAAATATTATATACCTGATTTCAATTCGTACATACCTTTGGCTCTTTGGCAAAGGGTAAGGCACGTCTATGGCGTCCCCGGTTATAAATTTTTTTAAAGGATAAATGGGCATCAAAGTTCAACTAAGTTAAAAAAACCGTGATCAAATCGCAAACTTTCAATATTAATAAATTTTGCACATTGTGGATACCTGCTTATTGCAATGTGTTGCAATTTGAGAATTTAGTCTGTGCATATCTCTAAACCGGAAGTTATAAGGATTGTTAGGTTGGATAAAATCAATGTCCATCGCCGATATTTTCATTACTTTAAACGTGAATTCGTTTTAGGAGAATCAACTATACATAACTATTAGCTCCTTTGAAATTATTAATTTTATGTTACCTTGGCGGGCACTTACAGCATATAAGGTTATCAAAAAAATAAAAAGACATTAAACAGAGTAGTCTAGTCGAATCATTTTAAAAGAAACAAAATGGCTGCCGATGTGTTCTGTGCGGCGACTACCACTCCTTCTAGTGATAACTTTCAATAAATTATATTGTAATACAGCCCCAATCTGTAAAATTTCCTTACATTCATTAATTATTGTGTGTCAGTTGTTTACGAGGACAAAGTTATTTGTCATATTGAATATTCAATAACCACAAGTTATGAAAACGACATGGCGGACTGATAATCAACCAATAGGAAGCCAGCATCAAGCGTTTCAGAATTGCATGTACTCGCATTTCGCGTCATTACGTTTTCGGTGCCTTCTTTCTCTTATAAAATTTAGTAGGTAATCTTTTCGTATCAGTAAGTTGATTGACTTTTCAGTTTATAACTAAGAAGACAGTGTGAATATTGTGTTTAAAATTGTTATGAGACGATCGGTTGAAGTGAAGTATCCCGACGGCTGGGATCATGACTGCGTTGGATTTAGGATGAACTGAAATGCAATACCATCTTTTTGTTTTTGTAAACAAGACTATGTTTTTACTATACACGTGCGAGACTGTATACAATTGACAGTTGTTTTCAACGATGTCGGGAAGGGGGGCGAAAAAACGCGGAAGGCCTCCAAAATCGGGGAGTTTCGAAAAAAGTAGGAAATTCCAGTATCATTTATTGAAAAAACCAAAATATTTACTAAATCAACAAAATGCAGGATCAGCATCGCTGGTGAGCACACCCTCAGCATCTAGAGCATCATCTCCTCAAGGAAGTGATATAAGTAGGCGAAGTACACGAAAACAAAGAGGAGGAAAGGCTCATAAAAATAAAAGAGGCGGAATATCAGGTTCTTATTCACGAAGAGGTTATAATCCTCACGCAGCTGATTACCATGAATCTGAATATCACTATGGATCTGATTTTGGAGATGAATACAGCGATAGATCGGAACCAGAAGAAGATCGTGCCAGTGAAAGTTCGGATGGCAGCGTAGGAGACGGTGCCGCGAGCGATAGTGACTTCTCTGTCAGCAGCTATAGCACTACCAGTGGCACTCCTCGCAAGGCCAATAATTTACTAAGACCACCAAGTCCAGATCCATTATGGCTACAACAAGAACGCCAAATTCCAGTTTTAGACCTTCCACCTTCTTCAGATGACTTGTTAATACCACAGAATTTAATTTTACAAGTTGTTGGTGTTTATGAGGTGTTAAGACACTTCAGGCATCTAGTAAGGCTGTCACCCTTCCGCATTGAGGATTTATGTGCAGCTATTAGTTGTGAAGAACAGAGCAATTTACTTGTAGAAGTGCATATGATGCTACTCAAAGCTTTGTTAAGGGAAGAAGATGCTCAACAGACACATTTCGGTCCACTGGACCATAAAGACAGTGTTAATATTACTTTATTTTTGTTAGATGTTATGACATGGCCTGAAGTCCTTAGAATATACATTGAAAGTGATAAATTGTTTGACCAGAATGTTGTAAAAATTTTAAATGCTTGTGAATATCCATTCACATCTGTAGAAAATCGGCTGGCTGTCCTTCAATTTTTATGTAATCAATTTTTAATTACTAATCCAGTACGAGATGATCTTCTTAGTGAAGGTAAGTAAATTATTTTACGTTATTGTTAATTGTAATGTAATTCATTTTAATTATTCTATTACTAAATTCTTGAAAGCCATAATTGGAAATACAATTGTACAAATTCATCAAAAACAGTGTATGGCTGGCACTAAGCTCAAACTTTAGCTGTTCTCGTTGAATCCTTGATGACTTATTATACACCTTTATGCAGAGTGTATCCAGCATATTAATTGAATCATATATTAAATTCCATTTTATAAAATTATATTGAAACATATACACCTCTTGTGTATTTTAAATTATTGTATAATGCAGTAATTCAAAATGACAGACCTACCATTCTTTTTATATTTCTCTCTATCTCTTAATCTTCAAGGCTTTTGCAGCTTTTAAAAATGTATGTCTTATTTTACAGTTCCAATACATTATGATGATCATTGTCGAGTATGTCACCGTCTGGGAGATCTTTTATGTTGTGAAACATGCCCTGCAGTTTTTCACCTTGAATGCGTGGATCCACCCTTAGGTGATGTGCCATCTGAAGATTGGCAATGTGCTTTGTGCAAGCAACATAAAACAATGGGTGTGACAGACTGTCTTCCAGATGCTGAAAAACAAGGTTTAATGTGTAGACATGAACATCTGGGGTTTGACAGACATGGAAGGAAGTATTGGTTTATAGCACGACGCTTATTTGTGTGAGTATTTAAAATAATTAACTTAAAACTTATAACTATACACATCATTAAAAACAAGTATGCATATGACATTCATAACAAAAAAAAAAAAATTGAAAATGTATAGCATAGTCAACTTTGGGAGTATTAAGTCAGTTACATTTTAATCTGCTGGGGCTGCGGATTGTTCGCAAGAGTTACCGCGGTCCTGGCACACGAAGACCTCCAGAATGAACAAAAGTGGGTTTCAGTCGGTAAAAGTCTGACAATCTCCGGCTGCAACCCTAGTGAGAGGAGTCATTTGATTATACTTTATGATGATTAACTATAATTTTAAATGTTTTTAGTGAAGCTGAAAATGGGCATGTTTGGTATTATTCATCATCTGAACAGTTTGAGGATCTATTAAATGTGTTGGATTCTGACGAGATGGAAGCACCACTTGTACGAGAACTATTGGAAATGAAACAAGAAATTTTAAGACAAATGGATATTACAGAACGTCTTACAAATCAAGTCAAGGGAAATAGAAAATCATACTTAGAAGTTGAAAATGCCAACATTGTCAAAGTGCGAAAAGAAAAAGAAGAACAAAGAAGACATGACCGCAATCCAGAATTAAAACTAGAGGATGATAAGATTGAAAATGTCTCATCATTAGTTGGTGATGGAGATGTGGTGAATGAGGTTACTGTGGTCAGTGAAGACACAAATCATGAAGATAATGATGAATCTGCTGAAGACGATGATAATAAGAAATTAAAAGGTAATGCTAGTAGAACAAAATTGCCACTTCAGAAAAAACATGAAGAAGGTATGTATCACTTGCAGTTATATTTTAATGAACATTATATATAAATCAACTCCATTCTTTCTGATAGCATCAGTTTAAAAAGCTGGCTAATCTCTAATTTATGCACAGAAATTCCATATATGTATATGTTGATACATCCATATATCTAGCTAGAAGATCGAAGTTTGAAGTAAAATAGTATTACATAAAATTTTACCTAAAAGTTTTCTTTTTCTTTCTGTCACATTTTTTTTTCTTTTGCAGTTACAGAAAGGCTAACGAGACTAAAGTCTAATCAAATCTCCAATGGGACTTACCTCTTCAAATTAGGAAATGAAAATAGTTTTAAGAACTATATAAATCAGTACTCAGCTAATCCCTTAGCATTAAACAAACCGCAAAGAAATGAGGAAAGAGACAAAAAACGATATATGTCCCATAAGTTTTCTCTGTCATCAGCGCAAGAATTTAAATGGGTTGGATTGCTAAATGGTAACTATGAGTAAACTATAGTTTATTGTGATACATATAATTCAGAACTACAAGTATAATGAATTATTTAATTTTTTCTTCAGCTACAAAACCATTATTGGAGGCCACTCTTAGACAAACCTTGCTACAATTGGAGTCAAACATAGTATTACAATTTATGCACCCCAACTGGTCACTATTGAGAAAGCCCTGGGTGCAAGCTGTACAACTTTGTCAAGCTCCCCGTGATTTTGCCAGAGCCCTTTGTGTCCTGCAGGTTAGTTTCTTTAATTAATTTTAATGTATATAAAGCAGGATAGTAGATATTTTCCATTAAATGTACTTAAATAAATTATTTTTTATACAGGCATGTTTCAAAAGTGTTGTTTGGGTACCAGCGTGGCATGAACAACTAGGTCATGTTAGACTAATACGCACAACTGCGACTGATCGGGAAGAACGGAAAAAACTTGATAAGAGAGAAAAAAAAGAAAGAGATGAAGAAGAAGAAAGATATCGGACTGCATATAATTTTGTAAAGTATTCTCTTGGCCTACGGCACCAGGTTTGTTTCCATATTATTTATGTTGAAGTTTTGATAGAGAAATCTACTACACTTCTTCTATTTGAGTACTAAGTACTTCATTAATATGTGTAACTTTTTGTTTTAAATTGATTTGATTGATTATTTTAAGGTATGGAAACAAAAAGGAGAAGAATACAGAATTCATGGACAATGGGGTTGGTTATGGAATTCGTCTACGAGAAAATATAAAAAACATGGCGCCACAAAAGCTAGTCTCATGAGTGGCCCTGCAAAGATAGCAGTACGAGTAAGAGAAGGCAGTATCATAAAAGTTTTAGCTGTCGAGCCTAAAACTTACGACTATCTGATTTCAAATGAAGGCGAAAATAAAGACGTTATGGAAAAATGTAAGTATTCATTATCAGATCAATTGTATTTTTATTTCTTTTTGGTATCTTTTTCATAATTGACAACCAGAAGTTATGAATTATCCATTAAATGTGAGAGATAACATTTGCATCTGAGTTCCAGGATGCACAATAAAATTTACTCCTTACCTTTTTACAAGTATAGATGTAAAGACTTTAATTCTATTATCTCTTTATTTCAGTGCCGCCATCAATGCGAAACTTAAAAATCGATAAAGACGATGATGGTTTTGAAGAAATTGATGTTGAAAAAGCTCTGAGCTCATCAACTAGAAGATATTACCCAAAAATTGCGAAAAAATCTAAGCTAGATGAATTTTTGGCTCGACGCACATATTTAAAATTTATGGAGGAAAAGAAATTGACCAATTTGATAGCCAACGTCAAAAAGGAAGAATTGGAAGTCAAAAGTGAGGATGACAAAAATATTGATGTGGAAAATGATGATCCAGAACCAGATATGTCGTCTATTTGTGGTACAGTCAGCGGAACCAAGCAAAAAGATGCAGGTAATACTGAAAATGTGGATGCATTAAGGGATGAATACCAAAAAATCAATCAATTAACGAAGAGATATCAGTGTTACTCACATTGTTGTAACAAAATCGATACAGCAAATATTTTGCAAAGTTCTGAGATTAAAATTAATTGTTTTTCTCCACTGTGCATTATGAAAGGCAAACTCTTGTCTCAATTAGTTACTTTATTAAAAGGTGGAGCAGTGAATTCAAATAACATATTGGGAAATTCAAAAGATAACACTAAAGTATCCATATTGGAACAATATCTGCTTGGCAAAAGTTCCTGTACAAATTCTAGCGAAAACATATTGACTGATCTGTTATCAGCGGTTGCATGTGCTCAAGAATGCGACAACAAAATTTGTGATTCCTATGTTAAAAGAAAATTAAGTGGAGATGACAGTGATAATGTTGATTACAAAGTAGAGAAGGATGATATTGACGATAACTCGTGTGTAGTTAAATCAGAGAGTACTCTTGAAGAATGTGCCGTGCCAGCAGTCGGGAATGAAATGGATATTGACATCACATGCAACAATAACGAAGATAACGAGGTTGAAATAGGTCCATTGAAGGAATTAACTGATTGTGAATCTTCAGAACAAGATACTAATGCAAGTGCAACTAACGATAACCAAGAACGACCGCCTATCCCGAAATTAAAAATAACAAGAGGACGAGCATCAAAAGTGTCTTCTACTACTACCAATGTTGGAAACAATCATGAAGTAAAAGATTCATCCTACAAATGTTCTGTTACATCAGCTAAGACTAATGATAAAGTAAAGTATCGTGCAATGGTCAATAGAAGATTTGGTGCAACAAAGACTCATAAAAGAGAAGATAAAACTATCAAGGAAGAAAAAACGGAGGGGAATGTGGTAAGAATATATTCCACTGATAATCCTTCCGGAAGAGTTTATCTCAAACGTGTACAAACATCAGCAGTAGAAAAGAAAAAGAAACGGACACCTGTGAAGTATCCACTTTGTTCAACATTCCACACTAGGAGTAAAGCCAAAACCATAATGGTTCTTCCTCATCATGAATTACGAAAACTATGTAGACAAGCTGGGCATAATTCAGTAGCTGGATTCAGTCATAACGCGAAACCTAATCAAGCAGTTTGGCCGTACCCTTGTCCTCGGCCATTATTCAAAACCTGTTGGCTGTATCGCACAGTAAATCTGCAGTGGTTAGCGAGTGCAGCTTTGCAACTTCGAATTATGTGGGCTTGCCTACGTTGGGATGATATGGCTGCAAAGCCAGCTTCAGCTGATGGTAAACATCAACTTACTACGGATACAGAAATTGTTTCACTCGAATTGTTAAAACATAGGCATATAGGCCAATTTTCGGAGCGAACTCAATATCTTCGACGACGGGTGGTAATACCACTTGAATTACCGAAAACAGTACGTGAAGTGACTTCAATACGAAGTGGCTTAAGGAAAAGAAAACGAGCTGAGTCTCCTCAAAACACTGAACCACAGGTAATATATGCAATAAATCAATTGGACTACTATGTGCATACAAGGGCTCAACTGATAATCAACTGATTATTTTTTATTTTTTAAGGTCTCCGAAGAGTGGGTTGATGAAGATAAGCTGGAACTTTGGGAGGTACGACAATACGGCGAACGCACTGAACGTGCTACGCCTGTCACTCGCACGTCTACTGGAAAGTTGCCGCAGCGCAATGTCGCGCCACCTGCTAATGCCGCTGATCTTAAAGATAAAATGGAACAACAGTTACGTGAACAAAGAGCTGCTCATCAACAAAAGAGAGCTTTGGAAATGTCTCAAGGTAAAGTAAAAAAAAAATAATTGTAGTTATGTTTTGCAAGAACCAAAAACTCAATCGATCAAAAAGCGGAGAAACTCGTCATGGCAAAATGTTCACACATCCACGGATTAACTGCGCCAGGCGTGACATAATCTTATGATCGATCTATCCTTGCGGCTATTACTTAGCCTACTATTACGAGCTCTTTAAAAAAAAACGCCACGTTATTCAACATACTTACTACTCTCCGTAACTTAATCAATATTTATTATTTCAGACAAAACCAAATCTAACACAAACCAGAATTGTGGCAAAAGTACACTTACCTCTTTGCTGACTACAAATGCCACAACTCCTACTGGCCAGAAAACAGTTATTGGCACTAGAAGAATTATTATGACTAAAGGAGCTGATGGATCAACGCGAGTAATTAGTCAACCCATCGCAGGGCCAACGAAATCGGCACAGAACGATGGAGTTACTTCAAAGTCAAATGCTACACCACAGAAGGAAGGACCTCAAAAGGTTCAAATAATCCGGGCACCCGATGGCAAAATAACTGTCAGAGGTTTATTAGCGGGTCAGCAGCTGATACAAATGCCTGACGGCAAATTACACGTCGTAATGGCGGGTCAACAGGGAATCACAGGGCAACTGGTAGCAGCTTCTCCAGCTCCTAAGCCAATCGAAAGTAACAGTTCTGCTGTCGGAGAAGTTACCCAAGTAAAGAACGCCGTCGACGATGCGAGACAGACACCTCGCGCTAGCACAGCCCCCGCTCAGCAGGTGGTGGTGCAGGGCAACCGGCAGATCGTGGTGCAGCCAGCGCAACAAATGGTGGTGCAGCCTCCCCAGCAGGTAGTGGTGCAGCCCGCGCAGCCGGTGGTGGTGCAGGCGGGCGCGCGCGCCGCGCTGGCGCCGCGCATGCAGACCGTGCTGGTGCAGGGCCAGCTGCTGCCGCGCCAGCCCGCGCCGCGACCCGCCACGCCGCGACCGCAGCCGCGTCCGCCCCAGGCGCAGCAAATCGTCGTCAATAATCCTGTCTTAGTGCAGCAGATTGCTGCTGGCAAAATTCAACTTGCCACGGTCAACGGCCAGCAAGTTCTCATTCGGCCGACTGGAAATAACCAAGCGCAGATAGTCGCCCACATCGGCCAGAGTCCGTCAGGTGTGAGCTCGGCGCCGGTGTCGTCGCCGGCGGCCGCACCCCGGCCCGCGCCGCCGCCGCTCGCGCCGCAGCCGGCGCCCGTGCCTATTCAGCCGCAGCCGCAGCCGCAACAGCAACAACTTACCGAAGATGAAATTGTAGAAAAACGACTCCTGGTCGGCCAACCTCCAGGCACCGTTATAAAAACTGTAACAGCACAGGTAATTATGAGACAGATAGTGTCTGAATAGTTATTTTTAGGTTTCGGTTAGGGGAAAGAGCGGATTCCTTATAACATTTAGTTGTCCGCCTGTCACCACCCTTTATATTCAAATTGAAGTCCTATGAAGTTATGAAAAAATCAAACTTAAAATTTGACGCAAAAAAGGGCTGTTTATTCATAAAAAAAAAAATGTATATTTCGATATTATCAAGAGAATCAAAAGTCATATGGTAGTTCTCATTGACTTAGACATTTAGCAAGTCACAATATCAATTTAAAAGAAAGAAGAATATGTATAAAGTGGACAATTTCTAAAGACGCTCCCTCGTCTTGGATCGTTATGTTACTACTACCTTAATAGTCACTACATAATTGCATTCTATAAAATATATGTATAAAGACTTACAGCAGTCACATTTAAAATAGAAGAACTTATAGACAAAGTTGAGTAAAGCAGCGGTTTGATTTCCGGAACGTTTGGGACAGATGATTGAGTTTATTGTGTAACGTAGCCTGGCGCTGTTTTCTGCCTCCACCCTGATTTCAAACTTCTTTCATGAATTTAGATATTCATCCACACATTCCTGACATTTGCAGTGCTATTGTTACTGCTGTAGAAGGTAGCACAGTTTATCCTATACAGCAGTTATCAGATCATTCAGTCAAAGCAGTTACAGCTAACTTCCGAATTATTTTCTGTTCTGTTACAGGTCATGCAGACAAGTAGTGGTCCCAGTATAGTTCTTCAAGGACTACATGGATATTCTTTAACGCCACAACAACTGGCGTTAGTGCAACACCAAGTTAAACAACAGTTGCTAAAAGGTAAATTAGTAAATACCGAGATTTAATTACATCACTAAATTACTTGCCTTACCAAGCATTCATTGACTGCACTTTTACAGCTCAAGAGTCTACAGGCAAGCAAGGTATGCTGGGCCCCCGAAAAATGTACCTGGCAGTGCAGCCGGCACCCACTGCGCCGCCTCCCCTCGCGCCCGTCGCGCCGCAAGCCCTGCACTCTATACAGTCACTACAACCACTACCCGTGCCTACGCATCAGGTAATATATTACTATTAGATGCCGCTCTGGACTCAAACTACAATTATTTATTATGTATGTATGTATATTGCATAAAACATACATAATTTATTGTAAATCTACTTACACTGACGGATTATTATGACAAAAAATTGCTGCCTTATTATAGTTCGCCATTAAAGCTTAATAGCTGAGGAATATTTGAAAACAAAGTGGCGGATTTATTTTCAAACTAATCGGATTCGCTTTGGGGTGGGATCAAAATGAGCGCCGTATTTTTATACAAGAACTTTCTAAAATCAAATTTCATTACAAGTGTGAAAATTCAAAACGCGAGTAAGTCTTTGTAGGTTGCACTCGTTATGATCGAACCCTAAATATGATGTACTAGACATGTTGAGCATACAATAATGTATTATAATTTATAAGACTGGCACATAATTATGTTATTGAAATGGTGTGAAGGAATAGTTACTAATACTATTTAGTTATACATGAAGAAACACCAAAGATTTGTGTAAATATTAAGTATCCATGTATATTATAATTAATATTTTAGATAATACATATCTATCACGTCTTGAATGTAGGTAGTGAATAGTCATATAGAGTAGCGAAATAAAACTCAGTATTATTATAACGAAAATCAGCCGGTTCTCGACATTAACATTATATTCATAATTATTATTTTGACATCACTACGCGTAACTAAGAGTCACATTTATAAATATTGCGCTTTTTAAACCAACCATGAGACGTATGCTGTCTTTATATTTCATTGGTTCCACCCGATGACGATGCAAATAATAGACTACCGACTTTCGTGACACTTTTTCACTGCATATGTCGTAACCATAACGTACATTGTTTGATAATCCATGTCTACTAATAACATAAAGCTGAAGAGTTTGTTTGTTTGCTTAAACGCGCTAATCTCAGTTACTACTGGACCGATTTGAAAAGTTAGTTCATTGTAAGATAGCCCATTTATTGAGGAAGACGAAACGCGTTGAAACCGACGGAAACTGATTGGTACATACAAGCGAAGTACCATTCTGTGATCAATCATGAAATCTCAGATACTTAACACCTAAAAATTATTGGCAGATAGGATCCTTTTAGAGTAAAGACATCCGCTAAGAACGCTTTTACGAAATTTCACTTCTAGGTGAGTGAAACAGTGGATGTTATTTTGTATGAAACCACTTTATGGAATTCACCAAGATCTACTATTCTAGGGTCAGTCTTTCAGAGAGTGTCGTCATTTATTTTATCTATACCAATATGACAAACCTGATTTTTTTTTGCTTGAACGCGCTTCTGTCTGGTTATACTGCACCGATTTGAAAAATGCGAGGAAGGCTCCACTCCAAAACCCACTAGGCGGCACTAATGTCACTTAATGTGTAAAAAAATTGTTATTCATTAATGAACCGAAAATGCCGGTTGTCATCAGGTCAGGTTGTTATGATGGAAACCCAAATCGAGGGCAACTCTCTAAAATTGTAGGCGAGCATTGAGTAAAACTCGATATTGATGCGTATGTCTGAACTTACTACAATACATTTGAGATTTAGAACTGATGTGATGATGGAGACGACAGACAATCAAGTGAGCTCTTCAACGGTAAATTGTAGCTAACTCGTGTTTGTGCCTATTTGAGTTGAAATGGCATACAACTGCCACTGCAAGGTTGACGATGAAGGTCAGGTGAAGGAAGGAGTTTAGGGAACCTTTTAACGGATGATAGTAGCTACCTTGTGTGTGGGCTTAATTTATTCTTATTAATGATATCTGAAGGCCGATATGGGTTTTGATTGCCATTGCGGGTACCTAGTGAAGAATAATTTACGAATTAGAACTCCGACACTGAAAAGCAAAAACAAGCAGACTTCAAAAAGCATGACAAAGAGAGAAAAAGCCTTGTCAAAAGTAATATTTATACTCTTGACATGACTCTTTTCATGAATTTAAAGCGCTAATATTTATTAATGTGATGTTAATCTATTTTATTTATTTTATGCAACATATAATGATCCGGTCATATGAACAAATACCCAATCGACTTCTAAAGCACATCACTCTACTCAAAATATTTCCAATCATGTGCCTAAATCTATTTGAAAAATACTGATTGTTTGGATGAATGCCCTTGGAGTGGACACGATATTTGGACATAAAAATACAAAACAATTAATACTTACAATTACGAATAACAATTGCCATTAGGCCACCCCCGAAATTCCGAAAAAGATATGTATTTTTCTATACACTTTTGTTGCTCGAACAAATGTACCTATGAACAACAGATTATTTCCGCAATTTTAGTGTTGGGCTCATAGGATTCTTTTTAAACTGTAATCAGTATTGCTTTTGGTCCAATTTTCGTATCCACTTTATGTTATAAGGTACACCTTGATAATATTAACTGATTTTATATTATCTACCTGTAACTCACATTAGGTATAAAAATAAATTAGAAACACCAGACTTAAATTATTATCATTATCAATTTTAGTTTCAATATTTCTGGTTTTGCCCCCGAAGTTACTATTATTTGACTAATAAGATTAGCGGTCTAAAGAATTGCTCATACACCACCTGTTAACATGTATTATACCTGTAAGTTATTAAAACTCGATTCCTTATTAATATATTGATAGTAAAATAGTATCATTTGAATAAAATATTAAAATAATCATCGACTTTTATTTATCTCGACCTGTTTTGTTTATGTAGTTTTTATTTAATGTGATTATTTTTTTGCTTACAAACGTTTTGTGGGGGTGTATGGGCAATTTCATGCTTCGATTATTGAATTTATAATTAAAAAATAGGGATTCTTTTTCTTTATTGTTGACAAAGAAACTATTTTAATTTTATAAACTGATATATTCCCACAAACGGATGTTGATGATTTTAAGTTTTTTTTAGTTACATATAACCCTATTTCTTAATTAATATATTCAATCAAGCACAACCAACATTTTTAGGCGAATGGGAAAGGAATGGTATTACATATTTTGACACGAATAACACCTTTTACTTATAGGATGTTAGCGAAGAAGATCAATTAAAACGACAAAAACTCATGAATGGCGAAGAAAATGTAGCGGAAGCGGCTAGTCACCAGGAGGCAACACCTTCCAAACCTGAAGATATCAAAGAAAATAACACGAAAACAGATATTATAAATTCCGGTCCAGACGTTCTACAAAGTAATAAATTCGTGTTAACACCTGATTATATTCAACAAAGTAAGTATTTATTCTTAATTATTTCTACTCCAGTATGTAACATAGGGTAACAGGTTCCGATCGTTTTTTAAGCTCTTGCTAGTTCAATTAGGGATGACATTAATCAGTGATCTAATATAAAACGGCAAACGCTGGTAAGAGATCAATAATATGAGATGGTAGACGAATTTAATTAAACTAAGTACAATTTCCAAAATACATTCTTAATTCGACCTCGTATATATTTTTATGTAACAGTTTAATGACAAATATCGAGATTTTCCATTTTTACTTTAACAATATGGTCCCTCATAAATTCTACTATTCGTGTTCATAGAAGGCATAAGCAATGCTCACAGCTCAAGGTAGGTTGCCTATTTTAGAACTCCAGACAATCCAGGTTTTCTAGCTATTTTTAATAGTCGCATTAGTAAATCGTTTATTTTCTAACTACGGTTCGGATTTTTGATAAAATTTACATGCAGTGGATACCCATAGCAGCACACCATACTGCATCAATCCTTGTCTACGGGTTTATGGAACCGAATTAGGGCTATCAACTAATATCGAATGTTCCTTGCGATGTCCCCATAGCCGTTTGGCGCTATTGAGAATCAAGAAATTGTTGCTTAATGTTGGAGTATTTTAAAGAGTATGCAGGTCTGCTTATAATACGATCTATATCCCGAAGGAGCTGATAGAAGCCTTCAAGTTAGCGCCTAAGTAGGGGCGACAAAACAAAACAATTTACCGCACAAATTGGCAAATAATTTTGGGCTAACGGCAATTTATAGCATAAAAATAAAAAAAAAAACTGACAAGTGTGAGTCGGACTCTCGCACAAAGGGTTCCATTCAATTATCTTTAAAACAGCCAAAAATAATGTCTGTTGTGTGAGAGACCTAACATTTTTGATTTTTATCTATTACTTAATACCCCATTGAAAGTGTTGTGTCTAAGGGGTTACTGAACCACCTATTGTTCAAGGGTATCTTCGTTATGTTCTTAAGTCTTGATTACTTTATTTCTGCAAAGTAGGTTTTTGACGTATTAGTTCGTCATTTCTAACATATGTGGTGCACGTTTTGCATTTTAATGTATAAAATTATAATAACGTTGATGTTTGTAAACTCAAGAAATCGTAAATAGCAATGGCCTATTTGACCAATGCATTAGTAACCGCTAAATTCACAGTTCGAGTTGCTAGTAACATATAGTGAGGCACTGGGTTAAACTCCACTGCGTTAAATATTAATTTAAATAGGTTACAATTATTTACTTTAAAAGTCAGTAATATATTCATATTTGTGAATATTTCATGTCACAATTACCAACATCTAATAATATGATGATGAGCAAACAAATCACTTTTATTATAGAATACAACAAAGATGAAATAACTTTTTATTTCCATCTCCATAATAAGATCTCATTCTTATATATTTTCTGTGAGTGACTTAGTTTAGGCTACTGAATTACCTAGCTTAGGATAGAAATCAAATGTTTTTATATCAAAGCGAATTCTGTACATTGAAATTTCTTTACCTGGCCGTTGTCTGTTCATATTAAGTGGCTTACCTAGTTGAGTTGGGTTAGGAGAAGAACGGGAATAATGTATTACATATATTATGGACAAATGCCATTAAATCTAATATCACATTCCCGTTAGTCCTCCTGAGGGAACGAGGTCGAGGGATAGAACGCGATTAAAAACAATAAATTAAGAAATTATTCCCATTCGTTCCCTCGGAGAGGATAAAGTCAGGGTCGGGATACGAACCGGAATATATACGTGACAAAATGTCCCGAACGTGAGGATGTGGAGCGTATTTCAGCTCTGCTAAGTAGGCGTACGGGTAAGTTAGTAATTTACATACGAAATCATTACAAAATCTATACTATTATTATATACACGGCGTAACGAAAAGGGGGGAAACTGAACAACTTTCAACGTCAAAAATTTTTTTAACCGAATTTCGTTTTTTTTTCTGTTGAAAATTGTTCAGTTTTACGAATACATTGCCTTCCTTCAGATGTATACCCCCATCCAGAATATATGATATTTACTCTCATCTCCCGGGCCTTTTCCCAACTATGTTGGGATCGACTTCCAGTCTAACCGGATTTAGCTGAGTACCAGTGTTTTACAAGGAGCGACTGACTATCTGACCTCCTCAACCTATTTAGATTTTCATGAGAGACCCATTTAACACTGCTCCTACTTTAGGGGGTATCAAATTAAAACCACGAAGAGTAAGCCTAAAAGCGATAATGTACATAATACATTTCCGATTGAATGTATAAATTTCCTGAGAAATTTTTCACAATAGGTGCGTGCGTAGTTTTGCATTAGTTGCAATAGCATTCAGTTTCTCATTTATTTTTTGCCTTTAACCCCGTTACCTATTTTAATGTAAATCATACCGATTTCAACTAAATAGAATCGGTAAAACAAGTAAAAGAGATGTTCAAGGATGTTTGCTGTATTCAGAAATGTGAATCTGAAGAGTCTGTAAACTCATTTTTACGGATAATCCCTCTTAGTGCGAATAATATATATTATATAATATATAAAAAGTGGCCAAGTGCGACTAGCAATCGCACGTTAAGGGTTCCGTAGTAGAAAGAACCTCAAACTTTAATTATACTTTTTTTGGAAGTCGGTTAGTAACCTCACAACGCTGGAGTAATAGGAAAGTGTTACATTTTTTTAAACTTAGAATGCTTGGATATTTTTGTCGAGATCATGGAAATCATATTAAGGCTGCCTCAATGAATATTAACCAGTAGCATTATTTTAATAAGAGATTGTCTTATATTAATCTCGGTAATAATTCTCCACAACGCAGCCTCGCTCCGCTTCAGTGGACAGGTAGCCTTATGGCAATTAGGATACTGTAATACTTATTTATTGTACCTACTTCTTCTACTTAAGATTGGGCGGAGTCTAATATGTTTGTTATATTTCATTGCAGCTATTAAAAGTGCACTGAAGCAAGAAAATTTGAATCCAGAGATAGAGGAAAAGTTGCTGCAGCTTCAACGCTATCAAGAAAAACGAATGAAGCCGGAGGTTCAGCCGGAGAGAGAGACGCGGGCAATTGCAGTGATCGCTCGGTCGCCCACGCCGCCCGCTCGCCGCCGCGCCACTTCTTCACGACACGACGACGACGACGATGAGTGGGTGGACAGCAGTCCACGCAAGCGAACGCGCGGCGGTCGGCCGTGCTCGCCGCCGCCGGCCGCGCCACCCGCGCCACCGCCGCGCGCGCCTCCCCGCGTGCCGGCCGCCGCGCCCCCCGCGCCGGCGCCTGCGCCGGCCGCACCGCCCGCGCCCGCGCATCCCCACCCTACGGGCCTCGATGAGCGTCGCCGAGCCGCTTCCAATAATTCTCGACTTCAGATGTTGCTTTTCAAACACAAGGAGATGCTTAAAAAGGATATCATAAAAAAGCGAGGTCTCTTAGAAAAAGAGCTCGGTGTTGAAATCCAGGTTAGTGATATTTCTGTTCTTTTATTTTAAGTTGTCCGAAATGTTTGGTTTTAAAGTCTTTTTCTATTATTGTAGAAAGAGTTGTCAGCTGAACTGGCACTTCGCACTCGAGCGGAACGCACTAAGCAAGAAGAAGTGAGAGGTGGCAAACGACGCGGAGCGACCGCTCCTTCTACACCTAGACCTAACAAGAGATCTGTTAAGAAGGAAAAATTATTATGCATATGTCGCACACCATACGATAACACCAAGTAAGCTTATATTTATATTTTTGTTATGTATTCTCTTAATACAGAGTTTAGTACTATGACTTGATTAATTGCTTTTGACGTAATTAAAATAAAGGGGATTGGCACATTTAATTTTTTGTATTTTCATTCTCATATTTTAATAGCAAATGCATTAAAAAAATGTTGGTATTTAATTTATAATTTAAAAACTAAAGACTTCTGGAGCGATATATTTTACCACAAATGTTTTAGAAAAAAGTGAATAATTTCGATTCGGCTTTGTTTTGTTTAAGTCCTCTTTTTTCTTAAGTTCAGCATCATTATTTTCCAATAAGGAAATATATATTAAACATACATTGTATTAGCCACAAGTACTTTCACAACGAATTGAACATAATGGTAAATTTATAGATTTTACGTTGGCTGTGAGCACTGCAGCAATTGGTTCCACGGCGACTGCGTTGGAGTCACTGAAGAAATGAGTAAAACGATGGAAGAATATGTATGTCCAGATTGTCGACGCGCCGAGGAAACCCAAGAGTTATACTGCCTGTGCCGGCAGCCATACGATAATTCACAGTACGTTTGTTTATCTTTAATATTATTATAGTCAACCTTTTGGTCGCTATTTTGACTGATCAAAAACGTCATAATTTGATTATACTACTTGTCGTAAATGTAGTGAATAAGGTGGTTGGAACTTCTTGAATTTAACTTCAAAATGTCTATTTCTTACAGATTCTACATATGTTGCGATCGGTGTCAAGATTGGTTCCATGGTCGCTGTGTTGGTATATTACAGTCTGAAGCAGATAATATTGATGAGTACATTTGTCCAAACTGTCAAAAAAATAATTCTGTCAATTATGCGAATATGAAAGAGTTAACTCAAAAAGACTTTGAAAACCTGAAGAGGCTGGTCAAACAGATACAACTCCACAAAAACGCTTGGCCGTTTATGGAACCTGTAGATCCCAGAGAAGCTCCCACCTACTACAAAGTTATCAAAGAACCAATGGGTATGTCATTTGTTCATTGAACAGATATTATTAATATTAAGCTGTTTTCGCGACTTAACGCCATTCAAAAGGAAATTAATTAACCCGGATTAAACCTAACCTGTTAACCTGTGACGAATTCATAAGCGGCGGGATTTTGAACTCTACTAAACATCGCCTAAATAGCTTTTTTAGAAGTGTCTTTCCTAAAATTCTGATTATACTATTTAACAAGTTTACTTTGCTTCGAAATCGATTTGATTGTTCGGTGCGAATCTGTAGTTGTGCATACCCTATATTTATGTTTTGTTATAATATAAAAATAAAACCATGTTTATTGTTTTCAGATTTACAAACAGTGGAAAGAAAAGTGAATGAACAAATATATAGTACTTTAAGTGAATTCATTGGTGATATGACGAAAATATTTGATAACTGTCGATACTTCAATCCTAAGGACTCAGAATTTTATAGATGTGCTGAAGGTCTTGAAGCATTTTTTGCACAAAAAATTAAGTACTTTCGTGAAAAGTTGTTCGAAACGACGCAATGATAAAAGTGCTAGTGTACAGTGTCAAAATAAAGTATAACATGTGATGAATTCGGTCTACAATAGAACACATATGATTCGCTATATTCACTCCTCTAATTTGTTTTTCTATGATCTGTATGTAATTTGTAAACTATGTGATGAACATTACAAAGAATAATTTATATTAAATTTCGATCTAAAGGTATCTAATGGAGTATGTCAGTTTGGTTCTATGTTAAAGTATTTATTGTATTTATTACACACTTCGATTCCCGAATAAAGCTGACACTCTTTAGATATAAGGCTCTTAACGGGAAATATTATTATGTATAGTTTTTGTGAGATATTATGTTAGCTAATATAAATTAGCAACTTTAGTTACTTTAGTTGTACTTAGAATAAGACAAACATATTGTATGTAAGTAATAAATTTTTAATAACAATATATGACTGTGTTAATTCTATGTAGTAATTCTGCTCTTCCCCATCATCTGCCGAGGGATGCGAGGCCCTAATGTGATCCAAATGTCACTTTTATCTTTTAGTCAGCAAAATAGATGCATACATTTCAATTATCATTAAATGAGTTCCATTGGTCAACAAAAACGGAGCACAGTATAAAAGTATGAAAAGTATTTGAAACTAGGCCTAATTCTAGAAATAAATAGCTACGCTTCATTGCAGTGTTAGGGTTGTCACTTTATATTTTTTTAACTGAGCTTAATTTATTAAAACATCTAATTCTGTGTATCAACCAATCGAGTTAAAATAACTAGTTTACAGCTTCAGTTAATAAATAAGATCGTTCAAATAACACTGCACAGTGTAATATTAACACATAACAACTCTGGTTTTGATGAAGCGGAATACAGACAGCCGTACACTACGCAATATATATATATATCGTGGCATTTTAAGCCGGGTACTCACTAGCGAGCCGTAACTGTAACCGTTGCATGTACTGTAACCAAAAAACATAGTGTGTACGTGGTTCGCAAACCTGCGGCTGCACCTGAGCGATACGCGTGCGGCAGCGATCTGACGTTTACAACATACTCATTTCTAAACCCGTAACTGTAACCGTTGCTGTTACCAAAAACATAATGCGTACGTGGTTCGCGAGCCTGCGACGAACGCTACACGAGCGACTCGCAGCGAGCCGACAATTGTCGGTAAATGCTGCGGATCAAAGGGCGCTCGTGGACTCCACCTATGAATCGACCATCTTCGTAGCCGTTTATGATCATCGAGTAAGGCATCTATAAGTATGGTGCACAGGCGAGAGACACTTCGTCCGAAGTCTCCCCGTTCGTTACTCCCCATACACACTAGAACCTCGTTACTGTATCACATACGTTACGGTTGCGAGCGGCTAGTAAGGCTAGTGAGTACCGGCTTTATCGAGAAAATGCAACGACTCTTCATGCGGCACTTACAACGTACAGCAGCAGTACCGCGATGTCCGCTTATAGGCCTACACGATACAAGCCAACCTCCGACCGAGGTGACTTTGGTCGCGTTTCCCTTCGTCCGACGGCTTTCCACACGGTTGGGGCCGACTACAGACATAAGAGATATGTCAGTAATCTGAAAATCACTCGTTTCATTTGAGGCGGTTTTAAACTACCGGGTTATACGCGTGATTACTGCCGAATTTTCGGTTTGTGAGAGCGTTATCCTGTTTACCTACGTGCTTCACGCTGCAAGCTGAATAACAGACGCAAGGATCCATCTACTATAGCATTAGTGGCATTGGGCAAAAAGCGACCCAAGAGGTAAACAACGCCTGGCGCGGTCGAACCGTGAATAGGTAACAATCTGTCACAAAGAGTATGTTCTTTCCGGAGGGTACATCAATTAATGTCACCTCTGTCGGCGGTCGATTTGGATCGTGTAGACTTCCTTTAAATATTAATAATGTTTTAACCAGTCGCACTTTACCCACTTGGTCAATTTATTACGTACAAAATTACTTAGGTAGCAAAATAGGATAAGGATTGGACTTGCCACTATGAATTCGAAGTATATTTATGATTACAATTGGGAACTAAGCTTCCGCTCTCTCCATAACTTTCGTGTATGAGCTCCATAGCGTCCTCACTTTGATATAATAATACATATACATATGTACCTATTACAAATTTACAACACCAAAAAAAATGATGATGATTGATGGGACCAAAATCATTCATTTTTTTTTATGGTTTATCTGATACACTGAGATTGTTTCTAACTTTCTTATCTTGTTACTATAAAAGGGTTTAACCTATTTAATTGGTGCAATTAATTGTAGATGGGATTTATTCTGATGCGGGAAATAGTTTACTAGAAACGCGGGAAGCAGCTAGTTATCGTAATATTGTCTATGGAATTTATGGTTGTTTTCTTTGGTTGGTATGCATATCCGAACGCTTATAGGACAATCGTGAGGTTATGTTTACTGCATAATTTTGTCGAGTCAGTCAGAATTCAGTCGGTATCTAATTTAGGACAATACTTGCTCAATCATTTCACAGTTACAAAGAAAGTTCTCAAAATGTTGGTGACATTGAAGACACTACAACAACAAACCTTTCAAATAGAAATCGACCCAGAAGAAACAGTTAAAGCGCTCAAGCTTAAAATTGAAGTTGAGAAAGGTAAAGATTATGTTGCTGATCATCAAAGACTTATTTACGCAGGAAAAATTTTGCTGGACGATGATAAACTAAATACCTACAACATAGATGAAAAAAAATTCATCGTTATCATGGTAACGAAACCGAAATCTACGGAAGTTCCGGCGTCAACTACTTCTGCTCCAGAAGCTGGAGAAAGTGCTTCAACGGAGAGCGGTGATGGTAAACCCAAACCCACTACTGAAGAAGCGCCTAAGCCGGTACCTGCAGCAGAACCTGAGCCGGCGGCTGCTGCTAACGAACTTGATTTTGAAGCTACAGTTCAGAGCATTATGGACATGGGATATAATAGACAACAAGTGGAGCAAGCACTACGAGCCTCCTTTAATAACCGTGAAAGAGCTGTGGAATATTTAATAACAGGAATCCCTGAAGAATTACTTCAAGAGCAAGATGCTGAAGAAGGAACTGATGAAGACCCACTTGCCTTCTTACGTGATCAGCCTCAATTCCAACAAATGCGTGCTGTAATCCAACAAAACCCAAACTTGTTGAATGCAGTGCTTCAACAGATTGGTCAAACAAACCCAGCTTTGTTGCAGGCCATTAGTCAACATCAATCGGCCTTTGTGCGAATGCTGAATGAACCTGTAAACCCGTCTGCTGCTGGTGCAGTAGCTGAAGAGAGTGCTATAGACATTCCACAAGTACAGCAGCCACAAGTCTCACCACAAGACAAAGAGGCCATTGAAAGATTAAAAGCATTGGGCTTTCCCGAGCATATGGTGATCCAAGCATATTTTGCTTGTGAAAAAAATGAGAATCTTGCAGCTAATTTCTTACTTTCACAGAATTTTGATGATTAGAATTTATCTTTTATTGATATCTAAAGTGGAGAGACAAAATTTTTAAAATAACACAGAAGTGTATTTAATGTCTACATCAATAGCCTAATAAACAATGTTTACTGCTTGTGTTTCATGTGTATTTTTACACTGAAGTTCAACATTTTGTCATGATTCAATATTAATAAATTTTCTTATTGTTCAAATATTTACTATAATGTTTTTTTATTCTGCCTATTTTGTATGCCTGTGACAGATCTCTTTTTCAAATCCAATAGTAAAGACAATAACTGTTATATAAAAGGGCAGCAACAGAAGAGAACTTAGAACTCTCTCTCTCTCTATGACCGGAGCAGGAATTCAAGTATTAAAATATTATTTCATATATTTTACTCAAAGGATACTAAACAAACTACTACCTACTTCAAATAATTGGTCAATAGACTAAGATTTAAGATTAAGTACACACAGAAACATTTGAGTTCTAAAGGCTTAGGAGTTTCTAACATATTTTTAGATAGCATTTGTAGTTTTGGCGTAATTATTAGTTTCGTTTTTCCAGAGTCAAATTCAGTCATTTCCATTGCATTTTTCTCAATAGCCAAACATTCTAGAAACGCGGGTATTCTGCACGTAGCTTTGAAATAACATATCTGTAAACTAATAGATATACATTATCAGTTTTAAAAAAAGAACACCATGTCTATAAAATGGATTTCATAAAACAGTGCCTTGGTAAATCTACGAATTGCCGAGCAACCACGAATAACGCCATGGCTAAATGTCCAGCACAAAGACCATAGCGTGACCATAGTCCCAGTATGTCATCAATATAATTATGTATATATATGTATTTAGCCCTACTGCATTGAATGTTATTCAACTAGACTTGTACTTTGAAGCCTTGCAACATAGTTTAAAAATAAAATAACCCTCAATATTTAGAGAACTATGATAACAACTTGCATTGAGAATCTCCCACAATGCGTCAGAGGAATGAAATGGAATAATAAGACCACATTATTACATCAAACAGTTAATATTATTAATTTTATAAATAGCATTAAGTTAACATAAAGAGCTATGTTGGTATAAATTTTATTCATTCTAAGTAAAGGCACTTTCCACAATGTCTATAATTAATTCTAAATCATTTGCCATGAATGATATATATCAAAAACATAGCTTTATAATAAATAACATGTGTTTATATCTGATCTTTCTTTACATTTCAAAGTTTATTTTATCAATAAACTAAGACTTTTTAAAGGATAGTGCATTTTTTATTATCAATAAAGAGACATAATTCAATCATGGCAAACAATATATATAAAATCTTATTTTAACTCTGGTAGTCAGCTAAAATTACCCATTCACAAAAACAAAATATAATATGTGTATATTATGATGTGGATGATGGAACTGAAGAATCGTATAATGTATACGACAATGACATGCGCTTATCCCAAATATTTATATTTTACTTAATGGGTACTACACAAAATCTGATAGTAGTAATTAAAACATATTTCTCATCCACATTATTACACTAGTATATATACAAAGATTTTTTATACATTCTTTTTTACATAATGTTCATCTATACACAATGTACAAAGTTTTTATTCTCATTTAGTAAAGGTATGTATCATTTATTAGTTCATATAAGAAAAAATATATAACTGTACATTGCAATATGGATATTGCACAAAACAACTAAAAATATTAACTTTGGCTTATCCATTATACACACCTGAGTGGTGTTAAAAATATAAGGTAATAATCAGCTTACATAGTGTATGTATCACTTCAGTATCTTCAATCACAGACACATGTGACAATAACGAGCAGCATATAAACTGCGAAAATTAAAATGAGAAATGCCTGATTCAATGTACAGTAAATAATACCAAACAAAACTGCAAAGGTACCATCCTATAAGCAAACAAATTCCACAAATTCCTGGATAACATTCATTAGACGTAATAGTACTTTCATAAAGTGTACGGAAAATTATAAAACAATAATTGCAATTTAGTAGTGTTAACCATGCCTAGAATAAGCAGTTTCGCAAAACTGACCATTTTGGGAATCAATAATGTGTAGAGTCAGATATTTAGAAATGTTAAATATCACAATACAACATAAGTCACTTCTAGAGATTATTTATTATTATATTATATTATTAGAATTATTCCCATTGATCAAGACTATTTTTCCAATTAATATACATAATGAAGTGATATAACATTCAAACTCCAAAAATGGCACCAAGTCGAACTTGCTTGAAATGTATATTATAAAACATTTTGGAATGGTATATAAAGCTATTACTGAAGTTTTTATTTTTCAACTTAAATTGTTTTAGTACTTAGTACATTATAATATATATTTTTTAAATCAAACAAAGTCACATAAACAGCTACTTATATGGTGTCGGTTTGTTACATACTGCATAAAAATAAAACAAATGATATTAAAACAACAATAGAAAATTACAAAACACATTAACAATTCAATACATCAAATCTAACAATACTTTAAGAAAATATGGGTTGATCAATCAATGCATAAACAATTTGACTTAAATTGCTAAATACAGAATCTTAAACTTGCAATCCTTATAAAGTCGAGAGCCAAATTGAGGAAATTAGAATGCAGCACTTCTTTAGCACAGACTGTACAGTAGCAATGCTTTTAGGCTCTCTAACAGGGCAGCGGCACACCCATTAGCCAGCTGGACCTCATTCTGTCTTTTGCTGACAGTATAATTCTTTTAAGGATTTTAATTCTTCTATAAGTGCTTTGTTCTGGTTTTCAAGCACTGCCACTCTATTCTCTAGACATTTAATGTACTCCTTTTTCTTGCGACGGCACTCTCTTGCCGCTTCACGATTCTTCAGTAACCGGAGTTCACGTTTGCGTGTTTGATCCTCTAGCAATGGACCTGAAAGTATAAAAAATCAAAAAAACTTTTTAACTTGTATATCCAAATTGTCACTAGCTGGAGCTTAGAACTGACCGATGAGTGCCTAGCAATGTTTCCAACTCGAAAACGTACACCAGGAATTAACAGACTTAAGAGGAAATGAGGCGCTTATATTATGCATTTATAACTTTTTGAGCTTAAACCTAAATAAGAGCCTCACGTGTCGATCGATCGAACTCTAGGCGACATCTAGTGATGTCGCCTAGAGTTCAAGTTCCTAAGTTTTTACGATGGTACATTTTTATGGGTCCAAGGAGTCCAAGGAGGTCGGGAATGTCTACTAGGCAAATGATGAACGCGTATTATAACATATAATAAAGATTACCTCTTCGGATTCGAAAGGATAACACAAGTTAGGTAATCACATCACTCAAAATAAAATTTATATATTCATCACAGTAACAACAGTAATTATGGATTTTGAAATAGATACCTATCTTTTATAAACTACGCAATTTTTCATTTGTTCCCAACGAGTAACACCCTCAAATGTCACACTGTTACTCGATGGGATTTTTTTCTGAAAAAATTCCCAACCGGTCACACTACCAGTCACACTGTTACTCGATGGGAACACACTGTTACAGAACTTAATGAAAATAAGAATTAAATCGGTTTTTTTAATTTTTATTAAAATCAACAAAAGTTACTTAATTACGGACGTTAAACGTTAACATTCGTCATATTGCTAGTAATTCTCATTTTAATGTTTTAGTCATAGTAACAATATCTAAACACAATCGGCCTTATATAATATAACAGAGTAAATCATCACATTTTACAATAATTAACAGTCCTTATTTCTATTATTAATTTGAAACTTTAAAGAAGAATTTTCTAAATATAATCAGCCTTATGTTTGTACCTATATGCATGTATCACAGTAAATCATCACATTTTACAACAATTGATGTATTTAGCTGATTGTATTTAGGTACCTCCCCCCCCCCCTTATTACGTGGGACTTAAATATAGATGGCGAGATGTGGGTGTAATTATGTATTACACCTCTGCCTACCCCTTCGGGGATACAGGCGTGAGTCTATGTATGTATGTATTTAGGTATTGTAATTTTATTTAATTATTTAAGAATAAAACGTTCAAAGGAGAATCACCAGCAATATGACGAATAAATGTTTTTAAAGTAAAAACCGATTTAATTCTTCTTTTCATTAACTACTGTAATATTGTGACTGGTTGGGAAATTACTAATAAGAAGTTAACATCGAGTAACAGTGTGACTGGTTGGGAAATTAGTAATAAAAAGTTCCCATCGAGTAACAGTGTGACTGGTTGGGAATTTTTTCAGAAAAAAATCCCATCGAGTAACAGTGTGACATTTGAGGGTGTTACTCGTTGGGAACAAATGCAATTTTTTAGGAAGCGACCAGACGGGCTTGCAATCGGTCCGTCTATGTTGTATTTTTTTAAAACTATTATCAAATGTACTTGTCGTGGGTTCTTTCCTCCAAATTATGTGACCAAAATTTCCGTTTCGCATAAATTCCATAACATTTACGTATAATAATTTCGAACTGACATTATTTTGAGCATTTGTTTCGCCGAAAAATTCTATAAGACTAGTTGCAACGATACTCCTATTTTTGGATTTTTTTTTTTTGGCTCGATTTGTTGATGAGATATTGCTTTAAACATAGCGCAACCCCGACTTAGTACACTACACTCAAAGGTGCAGCGGAAAAGACGCGCACTATCCGCGCAAGCGTAAGCATTACATACAGCACCTACATTACAGTACTATACGATACGACGCACAACAAAGCACAACGAATCATTCTCATTCATGTCATTCTGACGGCGCCGAACTTCGTCGTTCCGCGACGCTCAAGAGATGCGCGGAAAGAGAAAAGACCCTTCGAGTATGCAACACTACTACCTAACAACGTGAAATGGGAAGTTGACGGTGTTCTTTATGAGACTGTCATTTCCGTAATCTTTCCGAAAGGGTTGGATACTTAACTAAGACCTAAGAGATCTATTTCATATCCTCTTTTGCACTTATTAAGTTGTAAAATTAAACATCGCAATCCCTGTATTTCTATAGCGTCGACTTTCGTACAGTTAAGCCTACAGAGTTTTTGCATGTTTTGCTATTTTTGTCTACAGATTCGATCGTACTAAATACTGATTAAAATTAATCCAAACACGAGATCTACAAGTTTTCTGGATATTTTGGCTGAAGCAAAATACTCAATAAATAATTAAAAAAAAACTATTTTCTTGCTATCATACAGAAAAATAATTTTAACATTACTCATTCCGGAGATAAAGGGGGAAGGGCGGCGCACTGTTTATTAATATATTTTATTCGTCATAATTGGAATATGAAAAGACCAAATGCAAAAGCAGAGAAACACATAAGGTGTTGCCATATCTGGCTGTCCACGACAGAATACATCGGCACGTGAAATAGGGATATTTTTCTTGTGGACCTATTGGTAAGGTACTTTCAAGAAGGCATTTTAGGAAAATTATAACGACTTTTCACAGGAGTATTATAGGCAACCAATTCAACATTAACTAATCAACTTCACAATCAAATGTCCGCGGACCGACACGCCTCTACGTGTAATTATTGCCTGACTCATAGTCCTACCTTAGACCTTTTGCGTCTACGTTTGCGTTTTTTTTTTCATGAATATTTTGATTTTTTGTTGTTTGCCAATACCTGAAATAGGCTATGGTATACGGATAGACAATCGCACCATATGGGTTCGTTTTACTAAATTTATTTTTATCATAGGAGCTCTTTTTTTTAGTGAAAAAGTGTTTTGATTGACAATACCAACCAGGGACATAAAAATGTTCATCTTGATTTGTAGCATATTGAACAATTGCACCTCCAGCCCCCCCTCCTGATACAGCCAGCGTATGTAAACCACTCTCCGTTTGCAGAGCTCCAGCAGGAATTACTAGAAAAGAAATACAATTTAACAGAATTTTTCTTGAATGTGGCATCTGTGATCCCATGAGTGACAAACTATTAAGCGGAAAGCTGGACTACTTAAAACGGTCTTTTAATATCTTGGTATGACGGAGGAGAACCATTGGTGATGTCAATCGGAACCGTACGCGGTAATTGCAATAAAACAACTCTGCCTCTGGCGCAGTCAGGTAAAAAAGACACTATTCTATCCCTAATAGCATACGATTATCGCTCAGAGTTTTGATGGTACGGGACAAAAAATCTCTTTCTTGTGGTAAAAATCCATTTCCTGTAAAATACACTAACCTCTTCAGAAAATCATAAAATTGAATGCCAAAATATCCTTAAATCAGTTAGTTGATCATAAATACACACAAGTTTTCGCGGGAAAGCAGGTGACACACAGATATACAAAAATACTATATGACGCACTAAAACAATAGTAAATAGAATGAAAATGAATGAATGAAGTATTTAGTCATTTAGATTAGTGTTGTGTGATTATTGTTACTATGATGAATATATAAAGATTTTCACACAAAAGAATCCTTTCCTCTCGAGTCTGACGGAGTTATCTCTACATCTTCTTCCTATAAGCATGATTTTCCGTTTGTTAGTCTCACTGCTGATTTTGGTTTTAAAATATTTGTAGAGATGTAGAGAATTTTAACGATACGAGTCATTTGTTTACGTATAAAGATTGTGCTCTGGTTCGTCAATATAAATTATTGTTTGTGAAGATTAAAAAAAAACTTTCAATTTAAAAGCCCCGGTCCCGTCTACAGAAATTAAACTTTTAGGCGTCTGAGAGTTGCATATTTATTTCGCCCCCGACTTCCACACCATAGCTGAATTTCAGTTTTTTTTTTCTTTTCAGTGTTTTTAGAATAGGTTTTAATTTTTTATTTTAAGCTTTTTATTGCCAAGGCCCAAAATCGTGTTTTGTCATAACACATTTTATAGCCGTTATAGTAATCATAACCCACATTAATAGAAAGTTCTCATCGCTACAAATAACATAAACAAAACACGAGGTAGTTAGTTGCCTACTGTTGAGGAGTAACGACCAAACCTTTACACTGATATTATAAAACGTGGTCTTAAAAAGTACCGGTTTTAGTAGTAAATGTAGTCCGTTAACTTTGTTCAAGAAGTTTAAACCTAACATTAAAGGCGGTACTTTTTTAAGACTGCGTTTTAAAATAAGTGGGGTATAAACATTTCGATTGACAAGTTTATACCAAATACAAATTTAGAGAATTATTCTCAATTAAGGGTTTCCAACAGCATAACCTTGACCTGACGAAAATAAGACCATTTCTGAAGTTTGTCTTCAGTCTTCAGGTTGTGATAGAGTTAAAAACTTAAGCTGTATATGATAAAGGAAGACATTATAATCTCAATAATAATGAGTTCTCTCTAAGGGTATCAAACAGCTATACAGGACACAGTGCAACATTTGCGCCGATACAGGAAACTCACTATTCCTTTACCCTTACAACCAGACGGGACGGCAATCCGACACGATCGGAGAGAATTCATGCGCAGGACCGACATTTATGTGCTATCGGATGGAGGCACGGGTATATTAGCGATTTGCCGACCCGGGATCAGAATAGAAGATCCGAGTACAGCAGTCGCGGAATGGGATTAAGGGACCAATATTAATATCAAAACTAGAGAACTCAGTAACAGAATATTTTGACGATATGTTGATGTTAACAAATTATTAACATAAACCAAATGATCATTTTGCAACTTTGCGATTGAGTTACCAGTTTTCTTCGTTTCGTTTCTATTTATTACAAGAAAGCCAGAATAAGTATAAAATACAAACTTAGTTTTGAAACAAAAACGAGCCTAAAATAAATATGAATAAACAGCTTGGTGTGGTATGGCGTCATCGTGCCTTCTCGCTGCGGATTACGTCATCGGTTAGAATATTAATCAGGTCTCACAGGCGATGACGTCATAATTGTAGGGATTTGTACCTACACATTTATAAGCGGTGTATAAACATTTTCAAGACAAAATAAGAATAATATATTGGTTTCTTTCTAAATTTTTCACTATTCTTATTCTTTACTTTGTTGCAATTTAGATACTAGTTCCCAGGGGCCCGGCAATTCAGTTAGCGGGTCTCCATTATTTTCACGTGTAGCTATTAGTTCCTCTATCAGCAGGTGCTGTAGTCTCCCCGTAGTTTCCCACATCCTAGTCCACTAACATCTCAGCACAATAGCCCAATTAGTTTTATTATATATTTTTTCCTCAATCAAGTATGTATTAACACTAAAAAGTTTATATTGAATTGTCCTTCGGTAAATTTCTAGTGTATACAGGGCTTATCTTCGGATGTGTCTCATCTTTCCAAGATGTTTTAAAACGGCTTCAGCGTGTTGGCTTCGGAGCAATATCCGCTTTCCTAAAATCCGGGACTTTATAGTCCGGTAGTGTAGTAGAGACATACAAAAGAACTGATTTGAAAAATGATTTCAAGGTTGGGAAGCTACACTGTTTCTGGCTGACATGCCTATATTTTATCCAGGTATGGGAAGTTTCGAAACGCCGGGACGATAGTGAAACGGCGAGAAAAAGCTAGTCATTTATAATTGTAAAAAAAAAAAACACTATATTCTATTAATAAATGTTTGGAAATATTCCAGTTCCTTACAAACTTCATGAAACCAAATTGAGACCTCCCCTTTTTAAATCGGTAAAAAGTTATTTTCGAATAATAAGTAACTTTTTATGTTTGTATTGTTTTCTTCGCCCCTTAGTCATTCCCTGTTACAATAATATTCATTTTTACAAAGTTTTACCTGTTATATCTCTGACGTTTATCAATCTCAGGGGTGCAAGACCTCTCCTCTGGCAATTTAGCTAACCATAAATGAAAAAATATGAATAAGAAAGAGTACCTACAGTGGTCCAGTAATAAAACCCTAAAAATTGCCATTATATAATTATCTAATCATTGTTTCTTGTCAAAGAATATTTAATAGGAAATTCCTAGATTTTCCTAATGTTTGGTTTGAACATTGTTAATTTGAACCCAAAAGAAATCACTTAAGAAAAAAATAAATTAAGTTACACAATTGGCTCAATTGAGTAAGAAATAATGAGAATAGGTAAAGGTTTGACTCCCAATTTTTGTAATGCTATCCAAATTATAATAAGAAACTGGAATAATAAAAAATACATCTGCATTCTTATAAGGAAATATAACTAGTAAAATATAAAATTAAAAAAAAATTAGACAAGAAATTCAAGATTGATGAATTGTATGACTAGCCCACAAAACTAAACTAAAGGAAAAGTATTGTTTTTTTTCATCAAACCAAATGGAGATGTAGAACACAAATGTTCTAACATCAACTTTTGCTATATTACATGATGATTTAAAACAAATGACAATGGTATAATCCTCAAGCTAGTGGTTATGAGCTGTGTACCAACACAATGTACATTAAGTTATGTATGATGCGTTGTAACAGGTTAGTGACACATGTTGCACACAGAAACAAAGGGTGTCAACGGCGGCACATATAACTGACCTGGCGCAAATGATAAAGAAGATGACAGCGACACTTCATTCTCGCTTCCTGGTTTAGATCCCATGCGATTTTCTGCAATATTACCAGGTTCAATTCTTATTTTGGTGTTCTCTTTTTGACCTTTTGCAAGACCTGTGCACTTAAATATAAATGCAGTCTAAGCCGACAGGGCCTTAGCAAGTAATAAGGAAAATTATTTGTTGGTTGTATCTTGTAATGACACATTTTATTATTATGAATGTTCCTATTACTGAATATGGTACTTGGTTTTGGTGCCCTGTGAAACTTGTAAACGCTTATTTTTGTCTGGCAATTTATTTGGTTTCATAGAAATATTTCTATTTTTATTTCCATAGGACTGTGGTTACTTTTTAATGCAAACTTGATAGGATCAATATGTTCTTGACTGACTTATCACAGCACAATCTTTATATGGGTTTTATTTTTTTTATAGAAACTGCGTAAAACTATGTAATTATGTTTATTACTCACCAGCAATTTCAGCACCACCCAGATCATTCAAAATTTTTCGGTATGAAGGACGCCTGGTCAGCATTTCCCGGTATTTTCGCTTTGGACTCTCATCCCCACTACAGCTATCATCACTGCATGATTGACCTTGAGCACTGATGATTGTGTTTGGTTCCGGTTTAATCTACAAAATCAAGAAAAATCTGTTTATTTATTATGCCATGGCAGAAGCTTGACCTTTTGTTGAAACTTTGGACCAATTTATTTTTTTAAACATGTAGAAACAACTCATGGTACCAATTAAACATTAGCCTATTGGCAAGATCATAGCTTAAGTAACTTTGCACTTGGTTGTCATAAAATCTATTTAAGCTTTGGCAGTTTCAATTTAGGTTTTCCTGAAAAAAAACTAATTATAATTGAAAATGCTATTGTCTAACTTTTTTCTATATTTTTTGACACATTTGGTAGATTTTAAAATATTAATGTGGTGGTAATTCTATAAAGTTGAGTTATCTGAATATTGTAGCAGAAAAGGAACATTGGAAACAATTCACAACTTTGAGGGTAAACACTTGAGATCAGAAAGGGAAATACTGGTTTCCTTTACCAGTAGTTGATGGTGTTATTGTTCATTGATAATGTACCTAAAAATAATGTTATAGAAAACATGGTTATAAAAATATTTTCTTATTCACCTTTTTTACAAGGTTAAATAAACACACATTTAAACAACAAAACACTCCAATTAAAAATTATTTCTATGAGAAGATTGATTGCTTCAATATTTATTAACATGTTAATCATACCTGCAATGTTTGTAATGTTCCCTGTGTTGTGTGTATTACTGAATTTGGTTTGCTGACCAGAATCACATTTCCTTTTGGTAACTGCACAGATTGTATATTGGAGGCTGTTTGAATAACAGACTGTTGGTTGGGTTGTATTACTGATTGAACCTGAAAATATTAAACTCCTTAAGTACATTCTATTTAGTCATTACAATATCATAAACAATGTGGCATTTTACTGGCAATCATTTACAGTTGGATGCCATTTATGTAATATGTATAAGCAATTAGGTTACAATTATGATTGTGCAAAAAATAAACATCAGGTTATCTTCTTCTAATCAATATATCAATTTATAAACTATAATAATACTGGATCTGTTTACAATCAGCTAACTTATAGGTCACAATGTGTAAACATAACAAGATTTAGTAAATACAGTTAATAAACACCTGTGCAGATGGAGCTTGTGTTGGCAAAGTAAGTTGCACAATGCTCGTGACAGCTACTACGTGTGGAGCAGACGCGGCCGCAGAGGAGCTCGCACTGCCCAGCGGATCCGTGGGACCAGCACCGCTTGAAGTGCCATTCTCTTCCACCATTCCATCCATGCCCACTAAGGTCACCTAAAATTCAAGGTCAACTTTCTGTGCATTCCTTGATCTTCAGACATGCTCAAGGCGATATCTTTCGTAGAATATAAACACTCTGGTAGTCTGACAAGTTTCTCGTTGGCTTGGAATTCCTAAAACGGAATCATCGCGTCATAGTCGGGACGCGGAATCTCCTATTGCGTCTAATATATACGCAACATATTTTTAAGCTATTTACTAGATTTGAGTAGTCCAATCTAATGGATCATTCAATAAATTGTGAATCCAAATATAAGTAACCATGACAGGTCGCAAGGTTTGTCTTCACAAGCACTCACCAGTTACGTATTCCTCGTCACCGTCTATGCTGCGTCCGGAGTGGGCGAACGGGATGGTACGTAGTAGCCACGTCAACTGTGAGAAGACTCGTCACTGGCGGAGACCTATGATCTTGTATGCGTCATAACAATATGGCCGAAAATTGTCAGTCAGACGCATGCGCTAAATGTATGCGCTGAATTTCTATGTTGCCTACATTGGAAATCCAAAAGTAAAAAAATACCATAAACATCATAAAAAACTAATCTCTGCAAAGCTCTGCATTGTATAAAACAGTTCGAGCGAGAAGTACCTGAAAGTGGCATATCCCTTTCTATTAATAATTTTTAGAGTATAATGACACTTTAATTAAGGATATACTTAAAATATATTGGTAGCTAACTAATTTAGAAAAAGTATTGGGCTTATTAACCGATTTCGATGATTATTATTTTGTTGGAAAGAAAATATCCCAAGAGTGGTACCATGGTAAGGAAACCAAGATCTGATGACGGAAACTTTGTGAAACCAGGAGGACCTTAGAGTAATATGTTTAGTTATTATTCTAAGAGGAGAACTCTTTAACGGTAAGTATGTACAGTTACCAACACATCAAGCTACCCGAAACTCTTTTCCCAATCGACTTTGAACCATAAATGCTGAAAACAGAATTATTGAAAATAATGATAAGTGGAGCTGAAAAGAATAATAAATTAAACGAAACAGCATTGAAGTGTATATCAGTTTCATATTAGTTTTAATTATGAAGAAAAATTAATTTATAATGCTATCTTCCTATTATACAGAGGCCGCAATTTATTTGCTGGCAGCCCTGGCCCTGACTGTCAGTAGTTTCAATTCAACTCAGAATTAAGAACTGTCAAAAACAAAATAGTAAATTCAGTTCAAACCTTAAACGTAATGCAAATAAATTAAAACTCGAAAATTTAATTTGTGTATGTAGTAACTGCAATTATGGCTCCAAAGGGTTCTTTTGAAAATCAGTTTGATGACTATTCTCTTGAGGTTGCAGCTAATATTTTAAATGAGAGTCGAGATGGGGTGCGTTTGTTATTAATATTTTGTATCCACTGCACCTTGTTTACTTTTTTTGCGAAATTACTATACTTTGTTCACTCAGCCGGTTAAGACGCTAGCTAAATGTATGTAACCAAGTATTCTTTTTCAGTAGTTTCTTGTAGTTCAGTAAGCTAAACACCTAAAATAAGATAATAGCTATTATTAGTTGGTGAATTAAGACATGAACTTTTCCACATTACAAAAAGTAATAGTAAATACTCTTTTGCAGATATCAGAAAAGTTTCATACAAAATTGCAAAAATTCAAAACAGAAAAATTACACTTGCTTAAAACGAAAATGGAAAAAGACATATTTTATGATGGAACAGTTTATACTGGTTCAGCGGGTCTTGCTCTACATTACTTTATGAGTTCCTTGAAAAATGATTGCTGTCTGGAAACACTAAAAGTGAGTGTTGTATTCATTATTCTGTAATACATATACAGTATAGAATGCAAATTAAATATATACACGGTTGAAAGGGTAATAATTGTTCTAAGCGACATTTTTAGCAATAATGAGGTATATATATTCGCAATCAGCTATTTTTACTCCATCGTCTGATCCGTCCTCCTGCAAGTTTTGCAAAATGTTGTGTAGATCAATAAGCCTTGCAACCATCAATATGTAATTTTAGGTACACTTTCCTATATTTTCATTACAGAAAACAATATTAAATCAATATAACTGTACAGTGCAACCATTCCTAAGTTACCATAGTTTTCATTGTTTTAGATTGCATCAGAATATATAGACATTGATAACTTGAAAGGACGCAGAATTAGCTTTTTGTGTGGAGATGCTGGACCACTTGCTCTTGCAACAGTAATATCATATAAACTAGGCACTAAACGTAATGATAGAACACTGCCAGATTATAAAACCTTAGCTCAAAGGTATTGTGCTAAATATATTATATTTACGGCCAGTTTCACTGGTTGCTGATAAGTTCCAGATAGTATGTCTGGCAGACAATTTCATCCAAATTCTGTTCCATTTTCGAATTTATCTGGTAGAAAGTGGCTATCCGTTACCTGTGAAATTGGCCCTTAATGTCATATCATATTAATGAGTGTATGGCAGATATGAAAATAAGTTTAAATTTAATTCATTAAATATTTTGCATACCTTAAGCATCAAGTGTTAGCTGCTTCACCACATCTAATTGTAGGTGTAGCTTGCATAATATCTGTACCCAAAACAAAATTTAGTTTTATATTGTTCACAAGTTTTTAAAATCTAAATAATCACTTTTTGAAAAATTTCAGATTAATGTCTTTAATTTCCTTGTTGAATGAATCACCTGATGAGCTTTTGTATGGTAAATCCGGATACCTATATGCCCTTCTATTTGTGAACAAATATATTAACGGGAAAGAGATAATCCCAGGAAATCACATTGAAAAGGTATGTACAGAGGGCAATTCTATAGATAAAGGTATACATAAGAGATTGGTGATATAACTGTGAACACCCTTTCCATATAACTTGAGTCAGCACTATTGGAGAGAATTTACTCACCAACCATTGGTGAACCTATGAGAAAATAAAGACTTTTTATTATTGGTATTGTTTTAATATTATCATAATACTGCCTTGTTGGTCTAGTAGTCGCAAGGCGCGACTGCTGTGCAGGGGGTCTCGGGTTCGATTCCCGGGTCGGACCGAAATCGCTTTGTGGGTTTTGAGAAACTTTCATAAAGCAGCCTGGAGCCTGGAAGTTGGTGATTGATTCACCCGTGCATCGGAGAGCACGTAAATGTCGGTCCTGCGCCTGATCTCTCTCCGGTTGTGTCGGATTGCCGTCCCATCTGACGTGAGAGTGAGGGAAAAGAGAGTGCACCTGTATAGCTGCGCGAATGCTTGTGTACTATAATAATTATGTCCTGCGCAGCTGGCTGATTTCCACAAAAAAGAGAACGGCCGCCGTAGCCGACAATCGACCCGGATGCCACCATTAAAATAAAATTTTGAAAAAGGATTGGTCAGCAGCAGTCGGCAAATATAGCCTGCTGCGCTATGATTATGTACCTATTGCATTAACCGTGCCCTTCCCCAATTTATTTTTATGCAATAATTTTCTTAATTATTGAAAACTGCGTAATTCACAGGTGATAAACAGCATACTAAAATCTGGAAAACAATATGCTATGGCCATGAAGTCTGACAGCCCATTATTATGGAACTGGCATGAAAAAGTATATTATGGCGCTGCTCATGGAATGGCTGGAATCCTGTATATGTTGTTGCAAGTAAATTTTGAACATTACACATATTTTCTGCATTATGCCCAAACTCCACCAGAGTGTCGCAGAGCGGTGAATTTTTCCGTTCAGGGATACTATAGAATGGGCGCATACGAACTGAGACTAACGAAATTCTACTAGTTGTTCAAAAATATTCAATTTATTCGATTATGTACTATTCTACTTAGACTTCCTCGTTGGTCTAGTAGTCGCACAGCGCGACTGCTGTGCACGGACTTTCGGGTTCGATTCCCGGGTCGGGCCGATATCGCTTTGTAGGTTTTGAGAAACTTTCAGCCCGGACTCTGGAAGTTGGTGATTGATACACCCGTGCATCGGAGAGTACGTAAATTTCGGTCCTGCACCTGATCTCTCTCCGGTCATGTTCTAGCGTCGAGGGAATAGAGTGCTTAATTTACCTGTATCGGCGCAAATCCTTGTGCACTATAATATGTCCTGCGCAGCTGGCTGATCTCCTTAGAGAGAACAGCCGCCATAGCCGACAATCGGTCAGAATTTAGAACAGTAGGTAACATGATGCATGGTAATAAAATACAACCGTTGATTATTCGGATCGATTCACTATATCTGAGGGCACGGGAGTGCTCCAGCCAAGTCTTCTCGAAGCCAATTCGATTGCCAACTCCCTATTATGATAATGTAAGTAAAACTATTGGTACAGTCTCTAAATATTGATTTATCATTACAAAATAAGGTGAAGAGGACTTGGCTACGATGCGAACTCAAAACTTTTTACGGTGAAAAGATTGCATAGAGACTTGGCTTTTTTACATTGAATGTTTTTCGTGGGATAATTATATCTTAATCTCTCTCTTCATGTCTGTTTTAATATTTTTTACTTCCGTTTAAGGCTCGTTTATTCATTAACATTATTGAAATACGAAGCTTTGTTAAACCGGCCATAGACTGGTTACTAAATCAGCGCTATCCGAGCGGTAATTTCCCTTCATCTATGGGCAGCAGCTCTGGCGATAAATTAGTACAGTGGTGTCATGGTGCTCCTGGATTTGTACCTTTGTGTATTCTAGCATCCCAGGTGAGTCAAAAGCTTATTTTAACTTTGGCGAGATATACATACCTACCTATTATCCTTCTTCATAGATTTCAAATTGAACTTGATATGCATTTGATTCAAACATATAATAAAACTTAGGTACCAAGATGTAGTCAGATGATCAGATCAATATCAAGAATGCTGCTGGCTGCGTAGGTACTTGAATACCATTGCAAAATGCGAGCATACTAATGCATATTTAATCCGATGTCTAGTGAAGATCGTGTATTGTTAGAAATAATAATAATACCCCCGTATTACCTCAAAGATTGAGTGATTGAAATTTTGAGTGATCTTTAATAGTGCGCATCGTAATTTGGCGTATGGATATACGTAAAGGATATACCTCTAGATTCCCATTATAAGTGAAAAAACAGTATGACAATATACCTGTTCAAAATCGACATCAAGGTCTTTGTCGTTAGCTCTGTTCGTCATTTTAGATTTTTGAAGAAGAGAAATACATGAAGATAGCAATACAATGCGGAGATGTTATTTGGCAGCGTGGATTGTGTGCGAAGGGTTATAGTTTATGCCATGGAGTCAGTGGCAATGCATATGCTTTTATACAACTCTACCAAGCCACGAAAGTACGTTGATATTATTTTTTACCTGGGTGTATTCCAATTGCTATTTCCAGGGTTATCATAATGATACTACAACTAAGGAAATATTGATTTTAGAAACCAGTGTATTTGTACCGGGCTTGTTGCTTCATGGAATGGTGTGCGGTGGAACGTTGCGGCACGGAACTGCATCACCCGGACAGACCAGCATCATTGTTCGAAGGATTAGTCGGCCGTCTTTACCTAGCCGAGGATATAACGAGGGTTTTGGATGCTAAGTTCCCAGCGTTTACTGTTTAAGACATTAGAAAATAATAAAAATATCTCTTTGTAAAAATATTTAATGCTTAAATCCATACTTAATTTTAATTCATTAATATCACCCAGCTTAAATTATACATGTAAATAATGCTACCAGGCGGCAGTCCAACAGTTATGCTTATATTTTATACCTATACAAATATACATTGTGTAAATACTAATTTGAACACATTATACAATGATAAAAATAAAATAAGTAAAAGTTTGGAAGTATTGTTGCTTATTCTAAATATAGAACTATACATAAGTCAAACTAAAACTTTAACAAAACTACTTGTAAATCGTAATGTTATATAAGCGTTATAATATAATAAAATAATAAGAGACCAATGTAAAGATTAAATAGTCATTTTAAAATAATTTAAAAACTGTCATACTAGATATACCTCTAAATTGTGTACAGTTAACACACTATCCGCCACGGGCGACTGTTGCGCGCGACTGTCCGCGCGTACGTTTACCGAGTAGGTAGAGCCTTTAGCGTGAAAACAGTATAATAGTTTTTAGTGTATAATCGTATTTTTTCCGGTCCAGTGAAATACATGAAAGTATGAAATGAATGAGTTTGAAGTTAGTTGACGGACAGTGTATATTTTCCTAATTTCAGCCAATCCGTTTAGGGTTGAGGCTGAGATCAACAGATATTGGCCAAACTTTTGCAACGAAATTTGTCAGTAGATAAACAAATAGATTCGAGAAGTGACGAAAGGAATTTACTGTGACCTAGGTTTCCAGTAGACGTAGTATGAACTACACTATGACTATCTGATTACAATTAATTTTAAAATATATATATATATATATATTTTTAACCAATTCGAATAATTCTAAAAGTAATCTGCACCTACTGGAATTACCCTGAATATAACTATATTTTTTTTAGATCGAACCAGGCGACAATAGTCTATGATGGGAATGTATGAGAATGGTTCCGAAACACGCGATTTCTGCGCGCGGCTCGCCACAATTTTTTCATACTGTAACAAAGGAAGCTCGCGGCTTTCATGAGCCGAGCGCTGGGTGTCAAGAGATGACTCCGGCTTTCCTTAGGGCCTCAACCCAAGGTTGCGGGATCTTTCGAAGAGTTATCACTGCCCTGGTATACTAAAAGCACAGTAGAAAACTAAAAAAGGGTTTTAGACAGTGACACTACTCTCTACTACACCCACAGCGGGAGGGGTCATTACATGATTTCTCACCAAAAAAGAAAGGTGAATGCGACGACTGGTAGCGGGAGATTCATTAAGAGGGGTCGACAGTCTCTCGTGTTGGGCATACTAATATAATTTTTTTAATTAACATGACATCGTCTGGCGGTTTCTTGGATGTAGTGTAAGAAGTTTCGAAGTTATACTTATTATAACGTGTGGCTTTCTATTGATAAAGAATTTTCAAAATCGGTTTTGTAGGTCCTGATAACCCCTATAAATTAATAAGATGAATAGATTAGAGTAGAATACGTAAACTCCATGTACTAGGTCAATCATTGAGTTTTATTGATGCTATTATGATATGCTAACTCGAATTATCCGTAAAAGTATTCGTGTTACAGGGCATTTGGACGATTTATATTTCTTCACATCTTAAATACACGTTAAATCAATAGGTATGTAAAGTATCAAAATGGATAGGAGCTATACTGTCGACATTTTAGTATCTTTACACTAAAGCAGCTATTAATTATTTGTACCTTTATCCTAAATATTATATTTTGGAAATGAGTGGTCGCCTGTGCAGTGTCGCGGCGGGGGCGTCAGAGCAGCGCGGCGCCGGCCTCCGCGCGCGAGTGCGGCAGCGGCGGGCCGGCGCGCCAGGCGTCGGCGCGCGGCTCGTACAGCTCGACGCTGGCCAGCGTGGTGCGCGCGCGGTAGAAGGCGCGCTCGCCGCTCTCGCTGTCGCCGCCCGCCACCACCAGCACGCCCTCCGCCGCGCCCGCCGCGCACCCCGCGCGCGCCTCCTTCAGGCTCGCCACCTCTTCCCACGTGCCCTGCAACGCATCCGCGTGCTTTACGTCTTGTGGGTCTGACTACTCGCTTCTGCCCGCGGATTTATTATCGCCCCGAGAGTCAAAAGTAGCCTATATATTATCTGAAGCTATGAGCTACAAGTAAAGGCCATCGCAATAAAAAATCGAGAAGCTGAAAAGGGGATTTAATGGTCCCATAAAGAGATCATTTACAAAATATTTTTCATTTATATGCCAAACTTATGTAACTAAAATTAAAGGCCTAACGATATCCTATGGACAATCCATTTTTACGAAGATAAGTATCTTCGTAACACCTTATCCTCTGTGGTTACATCATCATCATCATACGGTAGGTTTTGCGTCAAAAAAGAGTAACAAACATTAAACTTTCACGGTTATAATAGTCTACTCGTACTTTACCTCGTCAAAGCTGTAACGTTCTACCGAGGTAAGAACGGATCGCCTCGGCGCATTGCCACCGATCACATAAAGGTAGTTGTCCAAAACGACTGCTGCGGCTTGACTACGAGCGTGATGCATCGGTGTCAAAGTATGCCATTTTCGGGATGCGGGATGATAACATAATAAATCTCTGGTGTGTCTCCATGTGTGAGTGCATCCTCCGACTATGTATATCAGTCCTGAAACAGTCGGTCATTAAAATTCAAAACAAGAATTCAAATATAATATAATTGCAAAATTGTTTTACTTACCTTCGAAATTAATGACCCCCATACCAAACCTTGGCTCAGGCATTCTGCCCACTAAAGTCCATTCGTCAGCAACAGGATCATACACTTCAACTGATGAACCCATGTCTGACCCTACCCAACCCCCAAAAGCGTATAAATTTCCATTCCAGCCAGTGAGTCCAAATTCACAGCGTGCTTCTTTCATTGGCGCAATATTCGACCATTTATCCGTCTAAAAGGAGAGACAGTTAACAGGTTAAAAAAAAGCTAAACTTTAACAAATAAATAATCGCAACTCGATTCATTTTTGCGGCTATGCGTCTTGTTTGTGTCTAAATAAAATCTTACTTAACAAAATATGAAGTAGCAACCTATAAAGCATACGTAAGTTTGTTATATGTGTAACTATCATAGTAGCAATTTTATTATCTCAATAGGGACTGTACCTGAGGATCGTAAACTTCTCCATTGGCAAGTATTTGACTTCCTTGTTCACCTCCAACGGCATAGACCCGTCCTCCTAAGGTTGCGACGCCTGGCTGGATTCTTGCTATTCCCATGGGAGAAAGCTCTTCCCATTCTCTTAAACAATTAGAATTCAAATATACTCGGCATACGATATTACCCTAGCAATACTTCGCAAATCGGAACCTTCGGAAGCTCACTAAAAGTATGTAATATTATCTTAGTTTTTCTGTTGTCAACTTACCTAGCCCATAAACTAAGCATCGAAGATCATATTATCAATCCATAGTCCCACATGCATTAATAGATGTTTATATCATCACTGATGGTTTTAAAAGATTCTAGGTGAATATCCGTCAACAAGAATTAGTCACTTACCTTTTATGTAAATCGAATTTTAGCACCGAGGAGAGGATATTATCTTGGTTGTAATGTGTTGATAAGGGCGAATGCGCGGCTTTGTCGCGGCAGGAGCCCCCAGCTAAGAGTAAAATTCGCCGCGCTCGCTGGCGTGGCTCCACCAGCAGAGAAACTAAAGCACCTCGACGAGTTTTCTGAATAACAAAATACAAGTGTATATAAATAATAAGGTACAGATCAGGCGACAATATGGCAAAGCCATATGCTATACAAATAGTAACGTGAATCGCCAATTAACCCACTGTAAATTATCAAACCGTTTTGTCTCTTTCTGTCAATCATAATTTTAACTTTACGAAAGTGTCAATAAAGTCGTTTTAGATATGTATTTTATTCCCGCATACATACACTCGTAGATCGTTTGTTAGCGAGCCTCTACATGTTATTAACTATTGCAACTTTACGTCAGGAAAAACGACAGTATATGCGTTGAATAAACCTTTGGTCTGAAATGCACAATGTTTGTCTGTACATTGTGTGTGCTTTTTCTAAAAATAGACATTCAAATCTCGAAAACAACTTTATATTTAAATAAACAAGTATTGTTTTATTTACTTTAGATTTTTATAACTGAAATGACATCAATAGACATATCAAACTCATACATAATTATGTCCTTGCTTAGATCTTTGTAAAGTATTAGAATACCTCATAAAAAAGTTTTATGTGTTACAGGTTATAAACCAATTAAAACTACATACATTTGTTATTGAAAATGTTATCTAATAAGGTACCTACTTATAGAATTAAACGGGTGAATGATACTTCTAATCTTACCATATCAACTCGAACTGTTTTTAGAGCTACAGCTATAGATGGGTCTTGTACATTTTTGATGGCTTGATCTAAAACTTGTGGTGAGATAAGTGGCAGTCTTACGTGACTCAATACTTCAAAGCAGTGTCGTCTACGACATGCTGGGTCGTGCTCTAACCATCGTAGAGCTGCATATAAAACCTGAAAATAGTTAAATTGAAATAAATTATTTCACTTACACGATTTTGTACTAGCGGATTTTGGCGTTTTCGTTGGACTCGAGTTCTAGCGCGAATCGGGTTTCACGCGTGCTAGCTGTTTAACGCAATTGTATCTGCGTTCCTAGAAAATTGCTTGCAATAACCGAGATAAAAAGAATAAGAGAGCATAGCTCTGTCTCTAAAGTACCATCCATTTTATGTGTCAAATTTCAACTGAAATGGTAATTCAAGACAATTTTACCATTTTACATGAAAGCATGGTTATGTATGTATGATTCCATACCTGTGCTTCACTGTCGACTTTTAGTTGCTCTGAAGAAAGTAAAGTAATTAACTGAGGTAATGGCAGTTCCAATAGCTCATCACCATTTGATACGGTATTCCAGTTGGCTTGGACATGTTCTAATGCCTCTTTAACCAACTCTACACAGTTGTGAGCTTCAGCAAACCTAAAACATAATTAAAAAAAAATCAAAATTATTTTTTTATACTACTAGCAACAACTATACATTCATAAAGTTATGGTTGTTATCATAAACAACACTTGTTTTAATTATTTCAAAAGAATTCACCCTAAAGTTTTTCCTTGTGGAAAAGTTACTTTGGACAGCATTGAGATCACTTCTTTAACCCATAGTTATATGCTTGCGTCAGATGTTAACCTTTTGTTTATAATCCAGTTTTGAGAGAACTTCCAAAACTCAGATAAAAAGTAGCCTATATAAATGGAAACCAAATTGTTTCAGATGTTTTATCATTAAAACCAAATGAATACACTCACTTTCAGATTTATATTTTCTCTGTCATTAAAATACCTGAATATTCCAAGTGCATTTGATGGATGCAACTCTCTCCTCAGGAATTCACCACAGCCAGTGACAAGCTCTCTGAGTTGTAGCATATCAGCCGCAATCAATAAATGCTGTACTGTACTCTTGTCAATAATTATCTCACCTATAAAAGTAGTGTAAAATATCAGATAAAACTAAGTTAACCAATTGGATTAACCATCCAAGGGGCTGTTTCTGTAATTTTAAATGACTGTATAGTTCCATCAAAATTTGTTCAGTATTTTTTTCACAAAAGAGTATTCAAAAAAATAACAAGCATCCCTCATAAACTTACCAGTATAAATAAAATCTATTATCATCGGTAAGATATCAGGGGGTACACTCGGAAGAGAAGCATAGCCTTTCTGAGTTTCCTCCAAACCAACATTAAACATTGCATCAAAATAAGCACAACTGGCTGCAAGCACCACTCTATGAGCCTGAAATTATATTGTTTTTATTAACAGTGTCAATTAAAGTTAAAAACAAAACTTTATGTGTGTTAAAACTAAAGTGGTCTAAATACTCTTTGAAATGTATTATACTTTTGGACACAGGTATTAAAAATAATGACCATGTCAATCTATGTAATATAAGTTTTGATGTCATTACATTTACTGCCATCACAACAATAGAGACATACATTGTTGAGAACACTTTGATAATGCAGTAAAATTGAATTCATTTAAGTATTATTTAAAAGGTACAAAGTACGTTTTGTGGACCATGTCTCATATTATGATTAACATAACTAGGTACACATATTGTTAACATACCTTAACAATGGTTGAGCCTGATATTAGATCTATATCACAAAACCTTCCATCTCTTTTGAAATTTTGTAAATTTACTGTAATTTTGTTAGAATAATCGCAACATTTATAAGGGCGAGCTCCATCTTTGCTTGTACATTTCTCATAGGAATTTGTCGTCATCTCCAAAATTTTGGGTGAGTGTTTAGTAGAAGGTATCCACAGGTTGAAAAGAAGATATAATAGACAATAACAAAAATATAGTGGCTCCAAAACTATAACAGTTACATAGCTGACACATACACGATCTAAATAATTATGAGGAACACATCGTTTTTCCACATTAAAAGTTTATATTTTGCTTTCTATTGGAAAGTGCAAGGATATCGGGTGTAAAGACAGTCATTAAAATCTCTTTGCGATTGACGCAAGATTGACGGACGAGCCAACCCACTGACGTTTATATTAATGTCATGACTCAGTGTCATCCTCGTGTCATCCATTTGTTGAATATTCACAGATGTTACAGGACAGATGGAACCACAGATAATGTGTACCAGCTTTTGTTTGTAATCTGTGATTGTGATTGCTATTTCTCAAATGACAGTATTGACATATACTAATATTTACATGTCGTGTGTTATGTATGGTTTACACTATTTAAACAAAGGTTTTTACTCATCTTTTAGCCTGCTAGCAGTGATAGAAGATTTGTAAAGTATCAATATTATCATGTTAAATAAAGTTCTTCTTGCTTCGGATGTTGCCTTGGTGTGTGTTCAGCATGCACTGTCCACAGAAAAAGAAGAAATTATGGGCCTCCTTATTGGAGAGGTACACAGTAAAACCTGAAAACGGTTTATTCCACTATGTTTATGACCTGGGTGATTTGATTTTTCGACAAAGTAGCGTCACTTGGGTGGGAAGACCAGAGAAAAAAATTGTGGAAACTATGACCTCAAAATCAAATCATCCAGGTGCTCTTAGCCAACTTTTTTACTCACATAAGTGACATCTAAATAAGTCATGCTAAATACTAGCTAACTAATATAATCGAATTTATTTAAATATGGTACAATTTAATTTTAAAAAGTGTACCAAATTAAAATATATTAGCATTCTTTAAATTGTATTCAGAATGAATAAAAACTTTGCTTAAATAAATTATTTACTACTTAGCAAAAACATTCCTATTGAAATTGTTTTTCTTTTTTGTTCATCAATTTATCATTTACTTCAAATCTTGTATTCATCACAACATAAGTATGAAAGACAAACAAAGTATTACCCTTGTGTGACCTAAAAAAGTTACTTCTGATTACCTGGCAGATTTGATTCTGAAGTGATCAACTTCAACTAACATTTTCACTCTGCTCTTGTAATTTTTTTTTCAGGTGATCTGAGGACACTTTATTATGAAATTAAATCACCCTAGTGATCAGAGTGGAATACACTAAATAAGTTTGAAAATTATTACTTCCTATAATATTTATTTCGAATTTTGTTTGACAGGTTCATAGTAATGGTTCTTTGGTGTCAATAGTTTCTTCTGTAATATTACGACGCTTGGATAAGAAACCTGACCGTGTTGAGATATCTGAAGAGCAACTGGTCCAAGCAACATTGAGGGCCGAAGAATTAGCCACTGAAGTAAATCGACCACTTAGAGTTGTTGGATGGTACCATTCTCATCCTCACATAACTGTGTGGCCTTCACATGTTGGTAAGTGATGGTCAGATTTATAATTGAAGTAATTCTCGCAAACAATTCTGCTGGCCCAGCAGAAATCAGACGTGAGACAGACATTGTTAAGCAAAGCTTTTTTAAAAACTGATTCTTGGTTCTATCATTGTATTTCGCTAGATAATACCTCAATATATTTATGATCCTACATAACTTTATTCCAGATCTTGCAACTCAGTCCATGTATCAGAGAATGGACTCAAGTTTTGTTGGAATTATATTTGCAGTTTTTCTTACGGATCAGACAACTAAGGCCCCATCGGTAATTATTAAATTTAACTAGGATAATTATTAGCAAGATTATTATCATTAATTACCATATACTTATACACATTTTTGTATAATTTTAGATTCAAATAACTTGTTTCCAATCCATAAATGATGGTTCAAGCCAGAGCAGGAAAGAAATTGAAATGGAAATAATTAATAGTAATGACTCTTTATTGTTAAACAATTTTGAGGTAAGTCATAACAGATCATTTAAGTTTAGTTATGAATGTGAAAGACAGTAACCACCTTATAAACCATAGTGTTAATAAAACAATCCATTAATATAACTTCAAGAATAGTTGGAAATACATTTCTAGGCTTTTAAAGTACATAATGAGAATCTTTGGTAATGTAACAATTTGTAAATTTCAAGACTCTTACTCAATTACCCGCCATATTAAAAGAAGAAGAAGATGAATCATACAACAATGAAGCTGGACCCAATGAAAATGATGATATAATAAACAAACAACATAATGCAGCAGTAAGAACTATTGCAATAGGGCATATAGTGGACAAGGTAATGATGACACAATTATTAAAATATTTAGGTACATTATAACTATCAAACACATTGTAAAAACTAATGATATTGAGCATAGGGACATCCATATCAAAAAGGAGTTGTCTTTATTGATAAATTGTTTTTATTAATAATATTATAACATACAACTCAAGTCCAAACAGAAAAATATATGTTTGTGTATTAAAACATTAAAATATATAGTAATCAAAAGTATCAAGATGTCTCGAAACTAGTCTGTACATATTATAAATAAAATATTAAAATAATCGCTTTTCACTCCAGTGCATATGGATATACACAGTAAATGTAACCAACCATGTTTTATCTGTCTCTTCCGTCTCTGACATGGCTGAACCGATTTTGACAGAACTGGCACTGGTAGATCAACTTATTATCTGTATGAGGGAAGTAGGTCTCTTTGGACATGGGTGTAACAATAAGGGAATAACTATTCAGTTATATTTAGAAACTACAATCTATAATCTAATTTCTTTCAGATGTCTCGGCCTATGTTAGAAGGTCTTGTAGCAAGAAACACACTTAACACAGTTCGCTTGAAGGCATTAAAAAGACAACATCAAGAAATGATGTCTAAGTTAGAAAATATGTCTTGTAATGTTTGAATAAGTTATATGATTTCAACATAAATCTAAATAAATAACTGCTTATGAAATGGTTATTTTCCCTGTCTAATATAAAAGTCGTATTTGTTATGTTAAATCATTTTTGTCAATCATTTCAAAACCATCAGACGAGTCTATACTCGATAGTCGATTCCTTTTAGTTTCATTGGATTCTGTTTGGATCATATTTGCTACAGCTCCAGTAATATTCCAGAATGCATTATATGCAGTGCTGCCCCAGGTACTTGCAGGTTCTACCACTTGTAACGTTGATTGTACTTGTGGTTTTTGTTGATCTAAAATAACAAAAGATACAGATATATTAATTAACAATATAAGCTTACTGTGTACATTAGGTTTTTAGATCAACATAGTACTTGGTCTTTAATTAACACAACATGCTGATATTTGGCTAGTATCTTACATTTACTTTGTATTTTCTTATATCTCCATAATGAAATCTGAATCTGATTCTTCATGGACATGTATATAATAATCACTCATAGAACTTGCCTAGAGGTATATATTCATCTTCACTGGTATCTGTAGAATCAACATCTTTTTCAAGTGTTTGCATTTTTTCCATAGAAAAGTTTGTAATTAATGAGCTGCTATTTTCAGAGCTGTCACTGCACTCAGCTAATGGTACATCTTCAGGTTTCCAGTAATCTAATAAAAATAATACTTTTGAATATCTAGTTGTGAAGTTAACTTATTTGTGTCTATTCACACTTGAATTTCCATACAACACAATCCATAAAACAGTTAAAAGAAATAAGGTTGTATATTGGGAAAAGATTTTCAATATTGTTTCAGTAGAAGATCATATTAGTACAGTAGTTAGCATTGTAAGAATATAGGTTTGTTACTTCTCATGCAAAAACCACAAGATGGTTTTTGATATAACTCTGCAGTAAGAGCTTATTTATTACAATAAAATACATGTATGGACCTCTTCTTATCCAAAGCCGGAAGTAGCTACATTGGGAGTTGTGATATATTCATAACACTGCTAAAAAATATAATGAATACACATAGAAATTTACCATAAATTTGCCTTTCATCCACATTTGGTACAGGGTCAGGTTCAATAGATAATAACTTTATATCAACGTCAGATATGTCTGGAATAAGACCTTCCAATTCACAGTCTGATTCTGAAATAGAGAATAATCATCTGCGGTAAAATTATCAGTTTTAATATTAAATTTAATTTTGTATAAAAAATAAACTTTACCTAAGTCTTGCTTCATATTTTTGCATAATTTCAATAAGGGTAATATCAACTTGTAAAAAACACATGTAAACATGAGCAATAGGTATGTTAGAACATAGCCACTGATATATTTTCCAGTGAGAAAAAACATTATTAAGATCATATTCATTAACAGAAAAGCCTGGAACAAAAACATAATTACATCAAGTAAAACATATTACAACTTAGTGATGACAAATCATATTTTTCTCAGTTAATATTCTAGAATATCAGAAATACTTGAAAATGGGACCAAATAGTCACCCTAGGGATATTTAAAGGAATATTTCAAATTATGACCAAATCTGGAATACAAAAAGACAAGAAAAAGTTCTTTCAAAGTTGGATACCATTCAACTGAAAATTAACAACGAGACACTTACTCTATGTAAATTTTATTATAAAAAACAAACAGGATTAGATGCAAATAATGTATATTATATTACCTATCATGTGCATATTTGTTGTTGTGTATGGTACTCACTTTAGTGTGATTGGTTTCTCTTAAAAACAAGAAGTCTTTCCATCTGCTTTGAATCCAAAGATTCATCTGTGTTACTATTGAACATAGCTGACTTCCATGGCCACCTAACCTTTTCAGGCATGAAGTTCTGTGTTTGTGTTTCAACCAACTTTCAAATGCATCAATGGTTACTGCTCCAGTACAGGAACCCAAAAAGAATTCTAAAAGGTTGACTTGTTGATGAACACTTACACTGATAACAAACAGAATAATTGAAAGGAATATTAAAAAAAATGTTAAAGATCTTTATAATACATAGACTTAAAATATACTCTGATACTTACAAAAATATTATATTAAGAATAAACATAAAAGACAAAGACATCCACATTTTTCTCCAAAATAAGACATCTTCAAGTAAGCCAATAAATGCTGCGAATAAGAGGGACGTTTGGGTGTTTCTGTTTTCTGAAGAAGATTTTGTTGAATTCCATTTCAATGCCCTTTTTAACGTCGCTAACATGAGTTCTAAATTAATAACTAATTTTTATTTAAAATATTATTTTTTCAACAATATGACAGTCAGGACACAGACTACTTAGGAATATGAGTCAGAACCACAGATTACTAATTACTATATTTTAGTCATAAGAGGTCATAAGACAGATCACAGATTCATAATACGCTGCAGTTGTGTCATTTAAGTTCCGAAAAGGTGTAAACCTAAGGTCTAAACCTAAAGCCACCATCATAAAAAAGTTTCACTTGACTGCATTTCGGTTTCTTTAGGAATTGTTAAAAAGATCATGGTTGACGTTGAAAAAACACAAATACCTAATCATAACAACCAACGAAATCGCGATACGAGATTCTGTCTAGTTTATTACGCTATATAACTTAGTAAAGAGGAACCATACCATACCAAATATCACTATTAGTTTTATTTAATCAGAAACAATGGCAAATATGTTATATATATGTGGCAAAAAAAAACGGCTTAATAAATTAATCCCTTACAGGGGGGAAACCCCCTGAATGGTAGTATCGGTAGTAGTCTTACTACTCAAAGAACACTTAAAAAAAATAACCTTAAATAGGTCATAGATGAAAGTCCAGATTGGTGAAGATACGTAATCATAATTATAGTTTTAATAAAGTAAATTGGCTAAATTAATTAGAACTCATAAATATTTGATAGCTATTTACGACGCTGCCAACTTTTGGGATATCTACGCGTTCTTATTGCAATTGATTCGTAATAATGGCTTGAAGATTTTGATTTTTTTTTCATACATTTTTTTCGTTTCTACTAGCGATTACTATTGTAGAACGACATCTTGGCTAAGATCCTGGTTTGACGACAGCTCAGTGGCAGTGGTTATTACTTACTATGAGAGAAAGAAGGAAGAGAATGTGATCGCGAAGCAATTTACTATGTATGTGTGTGTAGACTAAAAGGGTCTGCGCTTACTGACGGTGCGGCGTCACACGGCAAGTTGTGCAGTGGTATACTGCGGCATGCAATGGAGTGCTGCGGCATCTCGCGGCGTTCCGTGGCGTCCAGCCACTCTTGCATCCATATCAACTAGCTAGCAATCATAATTCCTCGACCCCAAACTGAACCATATGTCTCGCGGGATGCAATGGCGCTACGCGGCATCCCGTGGAATGAAAAAGCATGTCCCGTCATGCCACCGCATCATATGGGGTGTCGTGTCATGCCGCATCATCCTGGGGGCACTTCGTGGCTTCAAAATGAAGTAACTTAAATTTCTAAAAGCTATAATTCTAAAAGCATTGAAATAAGATTCAAAATAACTTATTTAGAATTAAAATCCTTCGCCATGACACACCGTGCCGTGCCTGCAGTGGGCGTTGGCCCTATGAACGCGGTGTAATAATTCCTTTGTAGAGTGCCAGTAGCGCTATCCCACACAGAGATCCTTTTTGTTCGTAAAAAAGTTCATTTGTGGCTAGCTCTTAATTTTTATAACGATTTGATTAACTAGACATGTCATGTCAGTTTGAAAACCGTCATTCCTAGTCATTCTAATCAAGTTTTTTAAGTGGGTAGCACCATAGTGCTTATTTTGGAGAAGTTTATTCAGCTTAGTCCAAATCTAAACCGGACGGCACTCTGAATGATATAAGATTATTTATTTGTATAAGAAAAGCAATATATTACTGATCAGAGGGAGTTACGATAAAACTGTGATTTAGTGAAGTAATACGACCAAATCTCAAAGAAGTGGAAAACCCGCAAGTAGCATTACTAGGTACGCATTTTGAGCCAAAAACTATATTGAGAGACTAGATTCAATATCATTATTTGCTTTTTAAGGTATTTACAGGTCTTAATAACAGTTAATAATGTTCTTAGTAACAGTCCGTAATAATATGGTTCCTTTTCAACCGGCGTGTGATTTAACTAATATTTTGGGGTTCTCAAGGATAACCAGGACCCAAAAATGTATGAAATATTAAAAAAACTAAATTGTTGCATTACTTTGACATTAAAATTCCTCCAGTTGTCAGTTTGACAGAAATTAGACCGATCGTCAATCGGGATTTGAAAAAAGAAAAACGAATAGATACTATGATTAGCGTCTAGCGAAGCGTGCAGGCCTGCAGTATGAAAGAATGATAGAATATTGCTAAAACACTATTACCCCAGTTTTATGCAGTTTGTGGGTTAACCTAAGACGACCCAATGTTCAATCGACAGAATTTTTTAATATATAAATATATATATATATATATATAACAAAACTTATGGGCGATTATGATTTACGGTCCGAAGTGGCATAAAAAGAACGGATGAGTGCACAATCCCCCTATGTATTACCTATGTCACTAGTTTGGTCTAACAGTCGCATAGTGCGTCTGCACCTATGGCTGCGCAAATGCTTGATCACTATAATTATGTCCTGCGGAGCTGGCTGATCTCCATAGAGATGATAGAAAAAATGGCCACCGTGGCTGGTAATCGGACTGGACTCCATTATTATAATATTATGTACGTGTTAGCTTAATTTTGATACAATAATATGACATTAATCAACTTAACTTAAATCTTAATAAATTAAGTGTCTGTTTGTGTGCGATGGACTTGGAAGTCCATCGACGGCTTAACCGATTTTAATCAAATTTGAAATTTGCACGCCGTGTGCAATTTGATCCCACTTGAAGATAGAATAGCTTATATCTTAATTTAAAGTAGCAATATTATTTTAATGCATTTTTTTGTCTATTCAACGCGTGGCCGGGTCTACTAGTATGTTAGGTATATTTTTGTAAAAATTACGAAATTGTTTATCTAAAGCAAACCTGACCCATTACAATGTGCACAATAGCCTATTGTTTGTCCATTCGTAAAACACGTACAACAATAGTGTCCTATGCTATTAATCCCACGGTCGTGATGTTCAGTATCAATAATAAGTAACTGTGATACACTTCGGCTGAAACATGCTGACTTCTTATATGAGCTCGTAAAAGTAAAATATTTCCATGCGACCAGTGATAAAACATTAATGTCCCTGATATAAGTCTGAATGAATGTGCCGGTGATACGAACGTGTTCACTATAGTAACTAAGCGCTAGTTTCTCATGGTTGACTACCTATATGTATACCTGCAACAAACATAACTAGATCTTCCTGTCTTAATAATGTAAGTCATTATTACCTGCTGCCGAATATTTCAAATCCGACTCCGGTTTTTTTGAATCGAATAGAGGCTAGCAAAACGTTACTCTTGTTATTTATTCAAAACTCTTGATATTTTCATGAGTCGATTTTGCCGGGGCAAGAAACTAGAAAAGCCTCATTGATTTCCCAGTTCTTAATTTGGGCAATAGTTAGACCGAGAGTTCCATTTAGATTTTTATACATCTTATAATATGGTGTGTACCTAGCTGCTTTAAGCCAATCCCACATTTCAAAAATATGTTGGGAATTAAATTTAAAACAACAATATGGTGCAGCAACTAGAAATTAGATTGTCCCAACTTAATAATGCCCCACATAATTTGGAGGTACACCAACGGCAAATATAGGTCTCGTTTTACTTTTGGGTACGGAACACTAAAAAGTCCTTACGTGTAAAAGTGTGTACATAAATATTGTAAGCTAACTGTTTATAATGATCATAACGAATGGAACCTTAGATGAGCTAGTTAGCGTTTTATATTAAGTATATTCAACAAGTAAGTGTGTAGAAATATTGAACTTGAAAGAGGCCATACTAACCTAAATAGATATTGATTGTGTGGTTGGATTTACGTACCTACTTACTTAGGTGTGTATTGCCCCTCACAACGCGGCTGCGCGTGGCGAGGGACACTCCTTTGCAGAGACCCATTTCATAGTCAGTAGATTTGCTTCTACCCTTGCATATCTATCAGTCCGCGGTGGAAACGAATACCTGTAGTGAGTGATCTAAGTTATCTAAGTCTAGTCTTGCCATAGGTTCTATGGGATTGTAGACATTGTTCTTTTTGTGTGATAACACCACATTATTTAAAATTACAGGAAATAAAGTGGAGTAAACATTTTCCAAGATGCTTCGCACAATTTTCCAAAACATTAAAAACACTAAAATACCTTCAGTGGTTTTAAAAGGTACGTAATCAAAAATTACCCTTAACAATAATATTAGTAGGTAGGTAATTGAATGTATTCCTCAGAATTGCGTACAACATGTATTTGTCTATTCACGTGTAAAACAATAATTTTAAACGAATTCATAAATGGAGGTACTCGATTCGGTCGGTATTTTTTTTATCATACCCTGGTACTTAGGAAGGTACCTACTTTTACATTTTTAAGCAGTTTAATTATGCTTATTAATGCATGTATATGCAGAATATGTCATTTTTACAGCATTTTTTTATTATAATGATTTTGTCTTCAGGCAGTCTGATACCTATTCTTAGTTATTATATTTTATATTATATTATAATTTGTATTCTGCTTCATAATGAATGTGATTAACATAAAAGTATTACTTTTAATTTGCCTTATTCCTAATGTTTTTTTTTTAATTATTAGACGATAGGAAGTTCACTTTGTTCATTGAATAAATGTTGTGATTGGTGATTTTTTTTTCAAATAACCCTGCGAATTGCAGTATTTTGGTTTAAGAATAAGAATGATGATAAATAGTGAATGCTAGTTGCTACTTAGTAGTATTAGTACTTAGGTGCCTATACATACATGACTGGAGTTTAACGAAAACTACTGTTTTTGATAGATTTCCGCCAGTTTGCATCGGGATATCAAACAGTGCACAAGGAACCGGAAGGGCCATTCGTTAAAACAGAAATTCCTGGCCCGAAATCAAAGGCACTTCTTAAAGAATTGCATGAAATTCAGGTACGTACTCCGACAATGTTTATTTAGTTATGGATACTCCATGTAATCCCATAGTTAAAAGCGAGACTGCTTTTTAGTATGTTTATTAGAGCAACGTCGAGGGTTCGCGATGGCACACTGAGGCCGCTTGTAGGTAGTTAAGCAAAAAGGTACCGTCCGTGGGTTTAAGTTACCGTGGCCCTGGCACTCAGGGACCTCCCGAAGGCACAATGGTGGGTTTTTGATGATTTTCCACGAAGAAAAAAGGTACCAGCAGGTTGGGGTTGGCGCATCGCTATGGCGAGTCAACAGCAGCGGCCGCCAATTGAGAATCCTAGATAAAGAATGGCAGTGGGTTGTAGAGACCCCAAGACACCGGGGTGCGAGATCGTTTTACTACAAGTTCTTGTAGTAAGGAAATATCTAAAGCTCATATTTTGACAAGGAGATAAGAGTTCGTGAAGTTAGAAGGGTTATTAACTAGAGCTTAGATTTTTTCCATGAGATCTAGAGATGAGAGATAATATAAGGTAAAAAGTTCTACACTGATACAATGTTTTATTTAGGGTCCCAGTCTACGTCAAAATAATAACTCAGTCATTTGATGCTTCACGAATGCGCAGAAGTTTTTGCTTGTACTTACATATTTTTAACAGCAGAGTTATTTGACGTGACCTGTATCAGAATAACCTTAATATTCGTCAAGTATTAGTAATAAATTTATATTTATCTAAGTATGTTCAATTGGCAGTTAATGGATGCAATTGTCTCTGAGTCTCTCATTCAAAGCCTACTAACAAAAGTACTATGACTATTTGGTAACGTGCTGTTTATAACAGAATAATAAAAATCATCGTCATAATATCTACAATGGCAAATGAACTGTTTAAGTTATTATTATAGCTGGGTACCTACTTAACGTAATCTTTGTGTTATGTGTAATAAGAATAAGTACTGTGTTGACATCACGAGATCTATTTGCTGTCTGCCTCTACCTATAAAATCCTTATCTTATCATTGGGTTTCAAGTTTGTCGACCCACTGAGATGATTTATAAATTGACGTGTGGATGCATAGGTAAATATATGGATTTTTTTTTCAGCAATGCGGTTCAGTACATATATTTACGGATTTCGAGAAAAGCGTCGGAAATTATATTGCTGATGCCGATGGCAATATACTTCTGGATACTTACACGCAAATATCTTCTTTGCCTCTTGGATATAATCATCCTAAACTTCTTAATACATTCAACAATGACAGCAATCTTGTAAGTATTATTGGTCAGTTTTATCAAGTACTAACTTCCGCCAGCGGTGGTTTCACCCGCGTCCCGTGTTAGCTAGTTCGCCACATCCGGATAAAAAAATATATAACTAGTCTTTCTTCTGAATCGGACATTGCCTGGTTTTTGTATATATAAGGGCAGATTTGGATCTATTCCACGCTGTGCACGTGTATTAGTGTGCATGTCTACGAAGGGTTTTACTAAATTGTCCAATTCATCGTATATCTGAGAGTGTGAAGCTACTAGTGCAACGTATCATCAAAGTTTCGTTCAGTCACAGAATACTAAATAGGAACTAGCGTTAGTTCAGTAGGTACCTAGTGTATGCGTTACAGAGTAACAAACATCGGTCCTCTCGTCCAGACCGACTTCGATTTTATAATATTAGTCTAGCATATTATAGATGTTAACCTCTGAATTCAATATATTTCAGAGGGCGTTGGTGAACCGACCGGCACTCGGTGTGTTCCCAGCAGTCGACTGGCCGAAGAAGTTAAGAGATGTTTTGCTCTCAGTAGCACCCAAAGGTTGTAGTCAAGTAATGACTATGATGTGTGGGTCTTGTTCCAATGAAAATGCTTTCAAAGCGGCTTTCATACGGTATAGTATTAACAAACGTGGGGGCAAAACAACATTTAGTGAGGAAGAAATGAAATCCGTTATGGAGAACAAACCACCAGGGGCAGGAAATTTATCGATCATGTCGTTCAAGGTTGGTACCCCATCATCTTGTATTGTTTGCTTTGTGCTTTCGAGTTCATTCATTCGAATCTGCCGGTACTATATTGACCAATTTATAGCATTGCATGTAAGACTCACTTGTAAGCTTTTCTTCATACGCAGGGTTTTTTGGTAGCGGAACTGCTTATTTAGGTTTTTTTATACCTAACTATTTTGTATATGTTTTATGTTCTATTTTCGTCCTTTATTCTTTAAGTGTGTTCAGTTTAGTTTCAAATGAAACGTTGTTTAAACTAGTCTGACAATTTAACACAATGACTAACAAACACATTCTCAAAAATCATAGTCTACTTTTGGCAGGAAATTAAATAGAACATTTTTTTATAATTCTCAATCCATCTAAACACGAAATAAAGAAAAAAATTCTCTTACCAAAACCGCTATTAATTTACAACTGCAACTGCTATCGATACGGCGATTCTTATTTTATTAATTCCTATGCTAAACTAGTATTGAAATTATTTCCGGCGCGACAGAAATTTCAATTGGTTTCGTAAATGTCACCATAAATGTAAAGTTTAATAGAGGCTAATAAATCGGACGGAATACCAATAAACACCGGGCAAGTACTGGTCAGCCTCGCGTACCGCGGGTTCCGTAGTGATTTCTTAAAAAGTACTTGCCAAACTGTACTAAGACTCGAATTTAACTTAGAGCCCTTGGCAAATTGTTGTCTCAATACAGCTATGTAGTACGCGTTTAGTTAACCAAATCAATTGCAATTAAGTTACAATCATAAAAAAGTAATTGTATAATACTTAGTTAATACCTCTGACAATGTTTTTCATTGCGTAGAGATTTGATTTTATCGTAGCCCCAAGGGACCGCATACCTCAGTATTCTTGTTCATTTCAACTTTATGTTTAACTCTACGTCTCTACGCTTAGGTACCTGAAATAAGAATCTTGGCGGACAGACAGATAAATTGTTTTTCGGATTTAATAACGTTATCATTCATACTTTATCAAAAGTAAATATTATTAACTTTTAAATATCTATAAGTAGGTAACTATTATGTGTGTTTTAACTTTGATAATTAATAAAATGGAACATTTTATAATTGGACAGCAGTAGGTATCCTTAAGTGCGTATTTTAACCTTGGTATTCATGTCCCCTTTGTGCCACAACGATCTCAAATCGCCAGTTAACTCGCTTAAACGTTTCAATAACTATTATTCCGCTGGGAATCAACAAGGGGACACTGATTCTAGAGCCTACTGGAGAGGGAACGTACTTGTTTTTAACTGACTTCAAAAAAAGGAGAAGATTCTATTTTCGACGTATTTTTTTTGTATAAATTCCTCTGTTTTACTGTTATTTGTGGTAATATGTACAGATTTTATGGAATATTTCGATGAATTTAAAGTATGTACTAATACGAGTATTATAAGAGTTGCTAAGAATTTACAAAAATATAGTAGATGGTAAGTGTGCATATGGATTGAGGGCTCATTTAATTTAATTAAAAGCTGTTAAACATGTGCTATGCGCACTAGAGATTCGTGCGCAGTTTTCAATTGACATTCAATTGTAAAATTGTCAATTGAATTGTTGTTAGATGTCCAGTTTGTCTGCTAGATTTGAGACCTTAAAGGATTTCAATGTAACAAGAGTAATGTTTTTTTAGTATTTTAATTGTAAACTGGATACTTGGATAAACATATATCAGTTAACTTTAATACTGTTACAAAAATAACTAAAAAAGAAACGATTCATTATCTAACCAAAAACTTTGTCAACACTGATAATCTGTCATTGAACCCGAGTTAGCAGCATATATTGTTTGAAACAAAGGAAAGGGGTTAATTATCTAATATCGACTTTAGAATAACTAATTTATTTTCAATATTTGGTTTACAGTCTGTTGAAGTTACTTAAGTACTAAGTAATCTACCCATTTCTTATTCCCAGCGAGATATTTTTGTAACACCTTTAATATGTAATAACAGAATCAAATATTTTTTGCTATTTTCTACATAATTATATTCTTTGTGGTGTCTATATTATTATTTGTATGCATTTTTTTCTTATGTTTTTGTTATTTTTTGCTGTGAAGTCGGAAAAAATGCTTTTAAAATGCGTCATCATCGTCTCTCATATATTTTGTTCACCTGGAACTACGCTACGTCTATTTGCTACTGGATTTACGTAAAAAGGCATGTTGCTTCAATGCATGGATTAAGATTCATTTTAAAATTTATTTATTATCCAACAATGCAGGTTTTTATACATATGAATACTTACTACGATTACAGGCCCCACTTTTACAGGGAGCTTTCCATGGAAGAACAATGGGCTCTCTAGCGGCTACGAGGTCGAAACCTATTCATAAGTTAGACTTCCCATCCTTTGATTGGCCCTGTGCTATTTTTCCTCACTACAAATATCCTCTGGATGCTTGCAAGCGTGAAAATGAGGAAGAAGATAAAAAGTAAGGTGTTTTACTCTAATTTTTGTTTCGTAGAAAAGTTGTAGGTATAGTATCTATATTTTCGAGTAAAATTACGTAATTATTATAACTTACATTAAGTATGTAGTATGAACTGTTATTAATACCGCCTGTTGTTGGTATTATCGTCCTACTGATGCGGCAATCACAAATATTTCGCCAACGCTAACATCTGCGTAGCCGCTACGCTAACCGCTTCACCGCCAACAGGGGATGACTACGCCGACTACGCATAGTCGTAGAGTGGTCGTAGCCCGCCCCTACGCGAATGCCACGGAAAATGACGAGTTTATTTAGTTAAGTTTATCTGCTTATAATTATGTATACTATCAACAAACATGAATATAATACCCATTTTGTATATAAATCATTTGAAAACGGTTAAGCGAGTCGAAAGTCATTGGGTCGTACAGATGTATATGTACGTAACTATACATACATGCAATATTAAACATCATCAGTACGGCAGTAAATAAAGTTTTTTTGTGTACTTCCAACCATAAACCCATTATTAAATTTTGTAACCGTACACAGTACACAGTACCGTATACAGTTTTTTTTTGTACGGTAACTGTCGTTTCCTATTGTACCTATTACACATCGTTAACTTTCAGGCTTTATAAAACTTGACTCGCGTACATGAGCATATTGAGGCGTGTTCGTTCGAATCAATCGGTGAAGGAATCATACAGACTGGCGCTCATTTGAAAGCTAATTAAGTATTATTTCCACGTATTAGCTATACATTTTGCAAAAACCGCGGCTATACACTTACATGCGCTTAAAAACGAAGTTTTGTGTGTAAATGGAGCATGCAAAAAATAATTTTCATTGTTACAAAATGACATAATATAAGCAATGGAAATGTAGTTATATTTACGCGATATATTTTTATTTATTTATGTAACAAGATAAAAATCTTTAAAAAAGAGTTGTACCAGAAATCCTTGCTATGGTTGTAATGCATTTACATATGTGATAGTAGTTAAATTTTTACTGTATACGAGTTTGTTTTTAGATCCCTCGCACATGTATGCGAACTATTCGAAAAATGGGAAAAGAAAGGTCATCCTGTGGCTGCTGTGATTGTGGAACCCATTCAGGCCGAAGGTGGCGACAACCATGCGTCTCCGGAATTTTTCCAACAGTTACAAGCTATTTGCGCGAGTGTAAGTAGCTACATGGTACTATTTGGTAACATTTCGAGAAGCCCAATAAGATGTTATTATTTATTTAACTTCCTTTAATCAAATAGTACTACTAGACAACTAAGATTAGGTATACATCTGAAAGTAATCTTTAAAGTAGAATGAATATGCAAATTTTCAGAGTTTATGATTATAACTTTCACAGAAAGGCGCGGCATTGATTTTGGATGAGGTACAGACCGGCTGTGGGCCGACTGGCAAAATGTGGTGCCACGAATATTTCGATTTGCCAAATCCTCCTGATCTAGTTACATTCAGTAAGAAAATGTTGACGGGCGGATATTATTGCCGACCTGAATTTAAGTAAGTATATCTTCTACGTAACTATGTTTTTTATTGCTTGAACGCGCTCATCTCAAGACCTGCTTGTCTGTTTGAAAAATATATTTCTGTGTTACATAGCTATTTATCGAAGATAGGAATAATGGGTTACATTTTATCATTGACCTCGAAATAGATATGTACATTAAGGAAGCGAGCGAAATCGCGATTAAAATGTGATGAAAGTGAGTGTTTTTGTTACGCTTTTTAAAGAGCCGCACAGCTTAAGATAAGTTTTGCCATGGAAATAGGTTATGAATAAAGAAAGAAGAAAGATGGTACTTTATATTGTAAATATTTAGATACAGTAACCTATTGGTTACTATACAATACATTCTAGTCAAATTTTAGAGTCGCGCTATTGTTTATAATACTTTGTTTCCTTTTTAGACCTCCACAGCCTTTAAGGATTTTTAACACATGGATGGGAGACCCGTCAAAGTTAATTATGCTAGAAACCGTTCTGAACGTCATGAAAACCGATAAACTACTTGATTTGGTTCAGAAATCTGGTAAGGTTTTGAAATGTGGTCTTCACGAGCTAGAGTGCGAGTTTCCAGAAATGATAAATAGCGTACGTGGTCGCGGCACTTTCTTGGCGTTCGACGCCAGTTCAGTGGCATTGAGGGATAAAATTATGACAAATTTGAAAAAGAACGGTGAGTGTCTTTATTGTTTTACTTGAATTTTCATTATCATTCAACCCTTATATATATATTTAGAGTATGTCATTTAACCCCTTACTTCTCGCGATATTGTTTTTATAGAATTCACCAGATTTTTGAAATGCCCAATGAGACAATCACCATAAATACAATTCTTAGATTGAACACATTGCGACACTTCTACGTATTTTGAAACAACTAGGAATACAAGTAAAATTAAAGTATGCCATATTCCAGTGTACCTACTGGTAATAGAGGCATCTGGAGCCTAATAGAAGCTATCTAACTTCGTAATTAAAAAATTACAGGTGTGCTAGGAGGCATGTGCGGAATAACTGCTATCCGTCTTCGGCCTTCATTGACATTCGCGCCAAAGCATGCGGAAATCTTTTTGGATATCCTGAAGAAAACATTGCAAAAATTAAAATAAGCTTACAGTTATTTCCTTATTCACAAAGAATAAGCTTTTTTAAGTGCTTGTCGTACTGTGTTTATAGAAGGTAATTCTTAAGTTTATATATAGGGTGCGCTCGGAGTGAAAGACGGCGGCCCACTTATACTTGTGATTAGATTTCTAACTACTTATTATTTTTATGTCGTATTTTTTCTAATATGTATTGTTCGTATGTTTTATTATAGACGTATTTTTATGACGTAGTAGCTTTACGTAAGACTTAGTTTTATGACGTTACAACGTAGTTTTATGACTATTTACAAGTTTTTTTAGGCAATTTTTGTTGACTATTTTATGAGCCTAACCGAGTGATAATCATGAGTCGAACATGTGATAAAACGTAATAATCCATTCAGTTTCATGCAGTATAAATGTGATTGCCTTCACATTTTAGTGATAGAACTTAGTGTTTCTTAGTGTTCTGACTTCCGTGCCAAAATAGGCAACATAGTTGAGTTCGCTTTCATCAGTGTCCATCAGTCCAATACGAGGCATTTTCGAGCGCAACCAAGTATTTGATTTCAGCTGTTACTTATGCACCAATGTAGTCTTTTTCACCAAGGTATACAAGTATGATACATTTTGCATGCAGTATTTTATTTTTTCATATACATCAAAAAATCTTGATTGTCATCAATTATATTACATCTTAGAGTAATAGTAAAAGCTACTGCTACTGAATTCACAAACCAAGCTTGTATTTTAGGGAAACAGTGTACAGCCACAGATAATAGTATCGCATACGTAGTACTTGGATTTCGATGTAGCTGCAGTAGAAGTTACAATATTTTAGATGTAGGTACCTACATAAAAGCATATAAGATGTTATGTACAAACCTATATAAGGTGTGTAACCATACAAAAATAGTAAACGCCTAGTTAGGTCACTATTTTGCTGTAACTGGTAGAACTTACACAATTCAGTTTGTTCGTTTTCGCTGACAAAAACACGGTTCGTCAAGTATGTTGAAACATTATCCATTAAACACGGATAAATAAAAAAAATCTTATTTGTAATTGGTATTATACGGAAATTGCAATTAAATAAATAAAACTTGTGTAAAAATAACCAACTGTTTTTGTCAAGTGAGAATTACATAATGTATAAGATAAGTTCTAACATGTCACAGCTTTAATAGCAAGGCAAATGATATTGATGCCAACTTAATGTATCGTGAGTACAAAATGATTTCGATGCATGTATAAATCATGAATTAAGTTATTGGAATTAATCTACAAGGTTTTGTGGAAAAATACTAATTAACTAGCTCCCTGGTGAAAAATAGAGGTTAGGTTAGTTAAAATAAGACAACTATGCTAATCACTAAGTTTCTCCTCGGTTTAATACATGTATTTTATCATTTTTATGCAAAATTTCGTTTCTCATATATAATTACATGTATGCAACAATATATATATATAGCTACCAATATACAACTTGTTTTGTGTCTACAAAACTTGTATGAAACTAATTGGTTGAAAACTTCTAGTTGCTTACATGTATGTGTAGGTAACCTACTCCTGTTATTGCAGTAGCTAAGAAGTTGATACAAATCCGGTCAGTAGTTTTATTTTCGTTTTCACTAACAAAAAGAAAATAATGTGGTTCCTCAGGTATTCTGAAAACTTATCCATCGCGCATGGATAAAATTTAAAACTATACTTGCCAAGACCACGACTGTTTTGTAGGTGAGAACGCAATGTAAACTTGTTTATTGTAGTAAGGCATTATAATTTGTTATAAGCAACACATAATTAGTTAAATGGGCATACGCTTGTTGGCTGCACGGCGTGACCGTGTGTGACACAGTCTTAATACATCAGATAGTTATGTTTCGACAATTATTATACACGTATATGTATACTTGTATCTTGGTGAAAACAAGCTGAAAGGCTACGAAGACAAGCTACGACTTTGCTTGCTATAGAGTAGTGCCTAAGTGTTAAAAGGCATCTAACCGCTTTCATTTCCTTCACTGTCAAGTAATTTAAAAGCCTAAGTAGAAAACAATTATGTCAATTAAGCTATTACATCCGTAAGACAATTTTACAACCACAAAATACATAAATGATTGTTTGAAGTTAATAAGTGTACCTAGTTACTGCTAAATCCTCAAATCGTATTGTTGAAACTGAACCGTCTATGAAACGTGAAAATGTCACATTGTCGATGAAACTCGTTATCTAATTTCTTAATACCGTCATTTGTTATTTTATATTGTTTTATTTTTATACCTATGTATTAAAACATCGTAACTGTTTTATTTTGAAGTCATTTTCCTTGTTGTAACGTTACTCCGCCGTTGGTATACAGAGGCCAGTCTTACGTCTTTTTATACCTACATATACGTGTTATTTCTAAAGTCTGTTATTTTTATATAGTTGTGTTATTTTTGTACCTACATATTATTTTGTAATTTTATTAGTTTACATCTACTTATATAAAGGTTGCACGGACTCTTCTATACGGTAACTGAATTTTGAATTTCCTTACGGAATTTGTAATTTGAATCGATTTGAAGATGTCGTGTTTAGTGGTTAATTTAGATAAATAGACTGATTCATGTCTTCCAAATAAACGAATTCCGATTCTTCAAAAATGTTTTTTAATTTGGTGCCCATGCCCCTCGCGTAGCATATAAGTAAGGGAGTAGTTACAACAGCTTTAGCTTTGCTATTTTAATCATATGAAAGGTGCATTGCCGACAACTCAATCTGTTGTCCATTTGATTAAAAATGAACAATCTGAACATCTACAATGTAAGCTACTCGTCATTTTGCTATAGAAAAACAATAGGCGTCGATTTAAATTTCTTGATTTTCTATTTGATTAGTAAGACCTATTATTATATTTCATTTACGGGTTATTTAGATAATACATTTCATCCCTGATATTTGCTAAGTACTCATACGATATCTTATGAATAGTTACTATTTCTGTAATCCTGTCGGCCATGTCAGAAAATAAATCTCTATACGTCAAACTGAATAAAAGCAATGTAACGCTCTGTACCCGTTTTGCTCTGAAACTGTAGGAGTCGAAGTATTTGTTTTGTTTTTTTCTTTATCTTCCTCGTTATCATATTTCTCGGTTGTTTTACGAAGTTCATTCTTCTGCAAAATGTCAAGTAAACATAGGATATATATTTCATGGTTTAATACACACAAGCCATGCGGACCGTCAGGACGTGGCTCACTTAATTTTTGTAATTGAGCTTTTCTCATGAAGGAATATTAGAATTTATTGAAGACAAATTCAGGTATGTTGCAAGGACAATTCCTTCATGTAGAATCCACTCTATTCGAAATATGTTCACAAAAGTACCTCTGGCATTTTGACTGTGAGAGACATTGGCGGAGGGATTGCCAATGCTAGTCGGAGAGTCCAATGAAGCAGTAAGTATCGCAAGCGCGAATTTCTACTGCATTTTGCTACGTATAGGCAGTTGTCCGATTGTCGGGCGACAATCATCTGTCGGTTGATTTGGAAGCCTCCTTTAGATGAGGACGGACCTATGGACACAGTATAGATGGGATGTATCTAAAAGTGAAGACTCGATACTGGTAACTACAAGTGACGGCATCTTATTACTTTATGCCCATACATTATTACACATACATAGGTCTCCAGGTTGTTCAAATAACCCCTTCATTTTTGACACGGGCCTTTTTTTTTTTTTGAGGTCCCTGTGTGCCAGGGCCACGTTATATCTTACGAACGATCCGCAGCCCAGGTAGACCATGGCCCTAAGGGTACCCTCCTGTGTCGCTGACATCTCTTCGAGGAGCGCGTGGAACAGTGCGCGTACTTTTTGACACGGGCCTGTGGTCTTGTAGTTGTAGGATTAGTTTAATATAAATTCAGTGGGTTTTTTCGTGAAAGAGTACAAACTTCCGAGTTTATATGTAGTTTAGTAGGATTACCCACCCATCTATAAATCTTTAATTACAATAGAAATCTCGAACCTCGTACAGCTTTCTGTTCTAATTTTATCTCTGTGTGAGTACGTTGTAGTCAATATCAATTACTTACGCGTAGGAGACTTTTTTGTGAGAGTTCACTTTTTACCCGTACATACACACTATAGTACTAGGTATACTTGTGTTTTACGAAGTAGAAGCTTGCAGAGTGGGCGCGGTTCCTTGTGTCGACAAACTACTCAATGCACAAACACGACCACTGATGACCAGTCTTGGCTAATGTGCAAATTCACAAATATATTTTGAGTGTGTAGGTCGTTCGTGCAGTGTTTTTTATGGATGTTGTGTAGTTGTAGCAGATGTAAGTATATAATAAACAGTTACTTTTTAATTAATAGACGTTTAACATTACAGAATCTATACTTGCAGCTTCGCCGTCGTTTACAATCAATAATATCTGCTTTCAGTGAACAACTTTTGGTTCAGAAATGATTGAATGAATTGTTGCTATTATAATAGTAGGTACTTTTTTACCCTCGAGAAACTACTCTAGACGCATCCCGATAAAGCATCATGTGGGTCCTCCAGCTCCGGATGTATTTCGAATAAGGAAATATACAAAACATCTAAATATTTAGACAACGCAATTTTGCCATAAACGTAAAGGCCAGCTTGATTTAAAAAGGTTTCTCTCTCAAGGTGGTTTGATCATTATTAGTAAGTATGGCGACAAAAAATCTTACTGGTTCATTTTACAGTTCATTGTTCATTTATCAGTTATTTCTTAAGATGAGTACTGACTATAACTTAACTCTAACCTGTAACACTTGAGCTGTCTAAATAGGTAGGCTACATGACTTTATGACGATTTCTGAAAACACTGAAAAGCAAAAAATAAGTTCTTCTAGGTATATCGGTCTAGAAGTCGATGTCTTGAAGTTTGTAGTTGTGTTAATTTTGTCACCGACTTCTAGAGAGATGGTACAAACAAAATAAAAATACAAACATCCGAATTGAGAACCACCTCTTTGGGTAGTCGGTTAAAAATGAGTCAGGCGATTAGTTTGTGGGACGACTACGTAAACTACGTAGGTTGAGTTATTAGTCCACAATAAAGTCATTTGAAAAAACAAACATTCTTTCTGAGCTGAATTTTGGTGGAGACCTTGGGATTACTATTATAAACGTAAGTTTATAAATCGACATCGATTCACAGTAAGCTACAGAAGTTATTCAAGATCAAAGGTCGACGTTTTTATAAAATGCATGTGTTATATCTCTGAAAAAACTTTCGATTGAAGATTAATATATAAGAATTAGAACAAAATGTAACATTTAAAGAGACCTAACTAATCATTAATGATTAAAATAGAACTTTAGAATATTTGAACTATTCCGTACATTTTAACAGATTTAGTAGCTAGGATTTAGATTGGTTCGTTGGCAGCAAAATGCCAAGTAACTAATTCAAATAAATAATATTTCCTGTGTTAAATGTCTAAATATTTTGATCGAATAACTAACAATTCACATAAAGCTGAAAATACATAATCATCCTACCTATAAGATCCTCCGAATCCCACGCCTTTTAAAAAGAGTCGTGCCAAAATTGGATCACATTGGTAATTTTGGTCATGACACAAAGTATTTCTGAAATGAAAATTATTGTTGTAGAATACGCATGGCTAATATCACACTAACTCATAACGTGATAATGTTTGCGGTAGAAAAGTTGGCACTTAAAACACTTTCTCTAAATGTTAGACAGTCGTCAAGTCGTCATTTCCTTGGCGTGTTCGACTGCTGAGGCCGATTTAAAAATGCCGTTACATTGCTTGTAAAGTACCAGATATGTGAATATAGCGATTTAATAGAATCACTCATTTCATGATGTATATTAAATACCGTTCTACTGGCCTCAATCATGTGCCAACGAACTAATATGGTGAGTGACGGAAAGTTAGACAAGTTCAATTACAAATTTCTCTTTTAATACCATGTCAGATTGATTTTTTGGTTCCTCTCTTACCTACACATTCACTCTTTATCGTGCAGTAAGCTCAAAATATGTCTGTTCAAAAGTAAATCTTTGTCTATTGTCTTTCAATTAAACGACTGAATTGATTGACATTTAGAATGGAATTAGTCTGAAAAATATAGTTATTATCTGGGTGCCATAATATAAGCCCCTTAGAATTATGGTGCGACCGCGAGCAACAGCTATAATCGCTTTAAAATGAAAACTCTAGAAATCATTTGAATTTGTTTGTATTTAAATGCATTTAAATAGTGTGCGAATTATAAACATGCCAGAAAATATGGTATTCAAAACAGCTGCATACCTATTATAACATAACACTACACGTACACAGCTTATTAATAGAATATGACGTCATACACGTGATATATTTAGGAAGCGGTAGATACTTACGTAGGTATATCTGTCTACTTCTATAATTATACCACCTCTTGCGACGTGCAGAAATAGCCCAAATCTCTCAACCTATCCGAGTAGGTAACACTCTTATGATTGTCTACATAATTCCCGATTTTTATGAGTGCTTCATTAAAAATTAAAGCACATGGGATATGAAATACTTCTGAAATTGCGTATTTAAACGTAATTTTGTATTATGTAACTGATCATCAGCCTCAAGTTAAAAGATATTAAATAAACGTTTTTGTTTTTAGTTCTTTTCATAATTTTTTAGGATTTAAAATTGGCGTCTAATGATATTGCATGATACGGTAGGTACCTACTGCTGACTGCAGATCCTTGTAAGAAAACTTATGATTTACATTTTAAAAATACTTTTGTAAAAATTTAAAATACCTGACAGGCATATCTATGTACCTACTGGTAAACGCAGTTGGGGAACTGCGTTTTATTAATTCCAGATAATGTAAAATAGAAAAAAAAACTTCTGAGATAAAGACTTTGAATTTTTCAAAGCAGTTAGATTATAATAACAACGTGTATGTAATTTTAATGATTTGGAACGTTACGGAAGGATATTTAGGTACGGACTGCTATAATTTAATAGATTTCCGCTGAAATATTATTTCTACGAGTGTCAATTAAAGGAGTAGGTAGATATTAAATACGATTGACACATAAAAAAATATTGTCCTCTTCGTCCTTACCTATTGGAATTCTTAATCAATTTAACAGTTTTCCAAATCAGAGGCCCGATACCTTTGAAAATACCTAGTATAAAGTGAAAGAGAATTATAGTAGGACGAAACATACTGATAAAGAAAGAGAATACAACAAAAATTATAGAAATGTAGCAAACCCGGCCACGCGTTGCTGTGGTTAAGGTTTTTTTATATCTAATAATAAACAATTTGCAATATAATAATATTGTTACCGCAATTGTGATAATAAATTAAGATATAAGCTATCCTATCTTTCAAGTTGAATCAAACTGCACACGGTGTGCAAATTTGATTTAAATCGGTTAAGTAGTTTAGAAGTCCATCGCGCACAAACAACGTCACACGTAATTTATATATATTAAGATTAATTTACGCGTGATGTTTGGTCGGGAAGTTCAGGAATGTTTGGAGGGCAAAAAAAGGGTTTATCACGATTTCCGGCTAAACTAAAGTTCCAACCGTCCACTACAGATTGCCCCTACTTCGGCTGCATTTCGAAGAAATTACCTGCAGCTTTCGGTTAAATCAGCCTGTAACTTCTTGTCTCTAGGATATGAACTATCTGCATAGGAAATTTCACCTCAATCGTTATACTTACCTCCCGTGAAAGCTAAACAACAATACTAAAATCGATGATATTCCACGAATCTAGGTAGAAGTGTTAAAGATGCAGTCTGCATTATCCTCCTGCCCGAATCTCAAACCACTTGGGGTTGGCAAATGCCGCACAGCAAGTTCTGACAAAAGTCTGCGAAGGTGACAGTACTCTGAAGATTGAAAATAGTAGCTAGTCATTGTTCGAAACTGAACGGTCTGTTTTTCATAGGTGGTGTGTGTCAGTGTCCTATATTCTATAGGTACTATGCGCTTAGTATCTCGGCACAATACTATTTTCAGGTTCAAATACAACTCGCGCCTACTAACCTATTTGTGTTGGAGCTAGTTTGTTGACCTCGTTGACCAACGACCTGCTCGCGGTAAAATACAAAAGCCACGAAGCGATGTGTTGTGCAGTGTGCTATATCGTCTAACTTACAACTTGGCATCATTATGCGCCGTTGTAGCTGGTAATACTACAGCGAGCATTGACCCCTTGTATCATTAATATGTCCATGTCCTAGTTAGGCCTACATTTAGAAATTCTGATTAATATATGACTTCTAGATATGTTATACCGAACAGTAGAGTAGTATAAAAATGTACAAAAACATATTTTTTGCCTATATCAATGATACGTTTACAAATTGCCCCATCAACAACTTCAACAAGCGTTTCCGGCGGTTTGGAGGGGCTTGCAAAACTGTTAGGTTCATCCGGCCAGCATCATGAGAATGAGGCCTCACAATGCTTTGTGCTGGAACTTGTAAACTGCTGAGGAATTGGCAGCAGACCCTGTATGACTCCAATCTATTCTCAAACCTAAAAAAAAGCTATAATGAAATTCGTCATACAGACTGAGACTATAAATTACCTTCCTCTTTCCCAATCTTCCTCCAATCCCATCCATCATAGGAACTTTCACCAATCAGTGCTTAATGTGTTTATTTTATGCAAATTCGTTTGTAGAAATCACGTGTTCGAGACCAACCATGCAGTTAATAAATATAAGGAGTTGCTAAGAGTAACTTTTTATTAGATAAATACAGCTATGGCACCTTTGAATTAGCTTGTTTGACGGCTCGTAATGATGGGTGTGTCATAAATAGTTGAATTTCTCGAGACGATAAATCAAGAAACTCGATTCGCATGGCAATAAATAACGTCAAGAGAGTTGAAGTAAAAGTTATCCTTATTCAATGTTATGCGTAGAAATCCACTCGGCATCCCTCCCCCACATGATGCGTAGCGTGTGAACAGCAACTGTTTGGACAACAAGCGCTGAGTTTTTGAGGTTAGTTATCTACAAGTTATCCACCCAAAAATACATCCAAGAAATCAAAGCTGTAAAAGGCATTAAATTATGTTAAGCTCTCGTAATAGGAGTCAAGACGGTAGTCTCGCAAATAGTAAATAAATGCGGCAATCCTTGAATAACATAATCTGTCGTAAGAGTTAGCTGGCCGACTTTTGAAACAAGTTAGTGGTATCGGTATGGTATTACTGCAAGCGGGTGGCGCAGAAAATTCCTGCAGCTCGTTACGCTTACTACACTGGCACTGGCACTTAGTAGAAACGAAAAACATGTATGCACTCGTATATACGACATTTAAAATCGATAAATCACGGGGTCATAACGTGCTTTGAAGTGCGTTTTTTAGTTTTTAGCAGAATTTACGATTGTAGAAAGACGTCTCGGCCTCAGTCCTTGTTAACCCCGTTGTTCCTACGATCCGTTTTGCATACTGATTGCACTTCTGGACATACACCTTGTACCTACATTAAACGTCAATCGCAAATCGAATCATTTTTTGTCTATAAGCATCGGGCATTCATTTGTAGGTCATGTATCATATAAGCTACGTAGAGCTTATATTATCTGGGTTGAGGAGGTCACAGGCAGTCGCTCCACGTAAAACAATGGTACTCAGCTGCATCTTGTTAATACTGGAAGCTGACCTTAACTAGCTTGGGAGAAGGCTAGGCAGATGAAATATTTATTGCTTTTTGCAGTGTTTACGGAGTGGTCCATCTCATCATCATAGTACGTCTACATTGTGATATACGCCACACCTAACTGTGCCTCTGCCTTTTTATCGAGGTCCACAACTTGACGCCACCTCTGCCCACAACATTTCAGACGGTCAATGAAGTTGATCTTCAATTATATTATCTGCCAGCCTTGGTCAGACGTCTTAGTCTACCAGCTCTGTCCAGTTAAAGTTTATTTTTAGATAATACCTGATGGCACGTAAGAGAAAACTAGCTCCAAAAGTATTTCGCCCACATTCAACAACATGTGAGTGGGAACTGGTTAATCATACCTAAATTCTGATCGTTCATTTTTAGCTCTATTTTTTGGTCGCCTAAGTAGTTTATTCGCTTTCTCATATGAGTAAGGCGAATGTTTTAATGATTGGTATTCAACATCATCTTTCGCCCACTGCGCTATTCATTTGTCGATTCATAAACGGTAAATGGATACAAGACACAATGGATGATGATTTTGTTGAAGAAGTTGGATACCGTTGCTTCAGTTTAATTTACAAACAAGCGAACCACTATATTCTTATCCTCTACGAAGCCAACAATAGAAATTTAATCGATCTTAAATGCTTGTGCTGAGTCACCCAATAGAAGTTGAATGAAATTTTCTGTCACACAGCCACATTATTAGCATGTAGTGACGTAATTGTGAGTCTTGCCGTATCAGCTGTAGTGACTGTACCGCAACCGGTCTCTTGAAGGCCGAGTGATGCTGAATACCACACTTATGCGATATGCAGTCTGTTTAAATAATTCACACTTTATTTGCATTAATCTTTACCTACTATTCTGATCGCAAGTATTAAAAGCTTCCCTGTGTATTAAGATTTTGAAGCTTTAGGTACATGTTGTTCATAGATTAGGGTAATACGTTGTATTACTTTCGGGTTTCTTTTTCTGTCCTGTCTTAAAAACATTTAATTAATATGTATGGAAATCTCATACAAAAGACATTATTTTCGGCTGTGTCAAAGATAATGTACGAGATCCTTCGATTTTTTTATAGGTTCTTAAATGAGCTTATTTCTCTACCAATGTTTTGACAACGTCGTCAAGTAAAATAAAATTAACTATTAAGCGGATAGCCGGATACAAATTAATATCACATCACTTGATTCTTAGTTCTTACTAGGCAGGTACTTAAAAAATACAACTTTACCTACATTGATACAAAATGCCCAACGCATGCAAGGCGGATGACTATGTAGGTTTGTGAACTTTAAAGTGATAAATGCACGCTTTAGTGAAGTAAATGGAAAAAAATATCATGATTACTTAAAAAAAATATGATTATTAGAGAACAGGTCTGTACCGTATAGTGAGATAGTAAAAAGGCTGATGATAATGAGGCAAAACACTAAGATAATCTGCCATTGCTCATTAATTTCTGTAGGCACATTTGTTCTAAGATCTTCTGTATGTAGTGAATACGAGTAGGAACTGAATGAAGTAAATATAGGTTTGCAATTTCAGACATTAGCTATTGAGTTTTATGTTTGCTTGCCGTGCCCGCCTTCAGCTAGTCTTGTCCTTCACGCGCACGTCAGCTGGTGCGCGCTACTAGCGCTATTATTGTGTCGTGTATCCGCTGTTCGTTGCCATTCGTGAATCGTTCGTTAGTATTCGCGTCTTCGAATGTCAGTCGATGGAAAACGTGCGCTCAGATCGTTTGTACAAGTAGGTGCGGTTACGTTACCGCTACCTCTACCTACGCTTTGTCTTATCGTGCCCACACTGACACCACTGTGAATCTGTGTTTTATCGATTTCATGTGCGAAAATTTTCCATTTGCTGTGCATTTTGTGAAAAACGGATGATTTTATTATTGTGTTATTGGTTACTCATGCAAATTGAAAACAAGTGTCATTGGACAAGATCAGTCATCCATTTAGTGCAAGTGTGTTCGATATAAAGCTTTGTGATAGTGCCGTATAATCGTTTTAGAACAAAACAAGGTTGCATAAGATTCAAGAAATCGGATAAGAGCTACAAACGTTGAGTTTCGGCCAGTGCAGTTGGAAATCATTTCTGCTATCCGTGGTTGGCACCAACGTTAAGTCACCGGAAGAGCCAATGTTATTTTAAGGTTCGTGTCTATTACCTACGTAAACAGAAACTTAAGAGTCGCTGAGACCCAATAGGGACCTGTAATAAAGTATACTTCTCAAAAACTGAGTTTGAAAGCTTTAATCATTGTTGTGACTATGAAATATGACACTGACATTAAGCGTTTTAGCTAAGTATTGTGTGTGCACAGAACACTCATGTACTAGGAACTGAGACGAGGTATGCAAGTATTTCAATTCTCCTACATAATAACTGGATCTACAGATTGAAAAACGTATGTCAAGCTGACAAGCAGGCGTTATTACCTAGATATAGCATAACGTAATAATCGAAACAAAAACAGCAGTTATAGTAGAAAGTGGCGCCCTCTTACCTATATTTCCAGCTTTGTCCTCGTGGTTAATTAAACTAAAGGAACACAACGCTTGTTTTATTATGATGTTTGTAAGCCTATAACATTGTTAAATAAGAAATTTGTTATGAGTGGTCTTACACTCATTAAATATTCCAATATAAATTTGATCTCTCTACGACTTCATCAAAATAATGTAGATGTCGCAGCCAACTGGTTGGAATAGCCGTCCAGTCAAACAGCTAGCCCTTTGACCGAATAACTCAATCACACGTATAGGTACATTATGTCCTTTAACCAACTTGTTGAATTCAACGTTCAGCACTACAACTAGATGAAACTTAGCAAACTGGTTTGTTCATTATAACTAGGCAACTGGTTACGAACTCCGGACCTAGGGTGCCTCTGGGAGACGGTCGGTTTACGTTATTTGTTTTTTTAATCAAGAAGCTTTTACGTCTGGAAAAAAATATCTCGAAAAGATCAACAACACCGGCTAGTTGACGTTTGACGCCATATTGAAAACAAATACGCGGGCGCTAAACTACTTCAATTATATGGGGCTTTTCAATCAGCTGTAATGTTGAACGTTTTGAGCGCCTCGAGTACTCAATTATAAAACTAGACGATAGATTGAATGGCGTTTTTCAGTCAAAGGGCTAGCTGTTTGCTTGAATGGCTATTTTAAACATTTGGCTGCGACATAAGAACTGGAAAGCAAAGTCTGAGATCTGATGCATCTGATGAAATATGAATGACATTGAAATCAAAATGTCGCTATTCATCTGCTTTTTTTCAACATCCATCTGTAAGAATTGAAATGAATATACCTATATCACACGGATAGGTCTATGTCAAACGTTGCATTAGGCAAATAGGCACAAGGATATTAAAAACAAGCTACTGCAGTGCCTGCAAGTAAGTACATACAGTCGCCGAAAGGTTTCGAATATTATTGTATTTTTTTTATGTTATTGTCGTTTTATTATGTATCTGAAAAAACAAAACAGTTATCACGAAGATGGGACTTATCTGCTTATATGTATACCTACTCACTTATGTTTTTCTTTCGTAGGCCTAACTGGTTCTTGTGTCTTCTTGCTTCTTCTCTTCACTCTTCGTCTCCTCGTTCGCCATATTTCCTTAACATATCAAACGAAAATCGGCTTATAGAACCTTTTTCCACCTCACCTTCATGCCTCCATATGAAAGTGTTGTTCATTAAGTAGTTGAAGAATTAAATTGTTGCAATAGGATATAGGTACCTCAGATGACTTTCATTGATTTCAGGGCTAAACCCAGATACCTATACATATTGAAAAAATATTTTATATTCCTGGCTGACAGCAGTTTTGAGGTCTGCGGTTAATGTCAAAAAAGTTTTGTTATTAATATATTAGTTTAGGTTTTTGACTGAAAATAAAAATTATGATCAGTTTTTAAAAATAAATAACAAACAATGAATCTCTAAGGATATACATCTTATGTAATTGCCAGTTTTCTTGTAATCGAGAGGTTTTCTTGTATGAGTGGAAACCATCCTACCCAGGACTATTTATAACGCCTCAAACGGACGTGATATGAGTGAGTACGTTAACAAACAATGTTGAAATCAAAGAAAATCTGATAACCATATTTAGCAAACTATTAAATGACAAGTTAAATGAAACTGCAAATATTTTTCTATTTTATTTCTTATTTGGAAAATGAATCAATTTAGGTCTTGGTCTTCAGTTCCATATGAATACTCGTATTGATAATAAAAGAAATATTATTTTTTATCGTCACGAGCTTAGAGAGAAAAATAAATATCCGTCTATGGAGTAGACCGTAACTGACGTTTACTTTGACAAATGAATGTCATGACAAGTGACATTGTGGTGGAATGTTTTTTTGTGTTTTGAGGTACTTACAAAAAAAAGTCATATCAATTTTAAAATTTCTGCCCTATTGTGTTTTTTCTGGGTTCTAGACAAATTATTGTTTGCGTATATCTATCGGTAAGTTAAATTTACGGTGTAATTTTTGTTATGATAGAAGCGGAATCCTGTTTAATAAATATGTACGACGCAGTCAGTCAAGTAATCAAATCGATTTTGGTTGGATACTTACCTATTTATGGCTGTAAAGAATTGATTGGAGCTTGTCATTTTTCTGAACATAGAAACGTTACCCTGTGTTTCAAACAGCTTTTACAATTATGTTTTCGAAATATAACTTCTTATTAATCATTTAAAACAGGAGGAACCATGTTGTCAGACTCAAATCAAATATCCTGAAAGTATTACTTGAGTGTCATACTTAATAATGCTTGAAAATGTATGAAAAAAATACCTGGAATTGATTTATTTGGCAAGGTAGTAGTCATACTATATCTTATTATCTTATTAATCAAATATTTATTTTCAATTCAACAATCACTTTGTACAAAATATAACAAATTGAGTCTAGTTTTATTAATTCATGATATCTATTGAGAGTGGTATTGTCCATAATACTGAGTGAAATTTGAGAGTAAAAATTACAAAAATATTGGTGTCCAAAAATTAGTCCAAAGTAATTATGAGATAATAAAAATTTACATGGTTGTTGTGGAGGTTATGAAGATTTTTTTATGGGATAGGGTTGTCAGTTGCATTTTGTTTGTGTAAAATAGTATATCATAGGTCAGTTTTAGTTTGACACAGCAACAAGACTTTGAACCAGTTATTTAATGTTCTCTGCTGTCCTTATTGTTAGGTGCTGCTGGCCAAACAAATTGCATATTTGTGACTGTGGACATATAAGAATATGTTCATGATCTGTATGGTCTATGTTGCTGTCTATAAACTATTTTTATAGGTTGTTTTTTTGGGTTGCCTGTTTTACAAGATATAGCTGCAGTCCCCCGTAATGCACAGCCTTTTAATAACCAGTTCCTATGTATTTTTGCTGGCAAATGATTCCAACAAACAAAGTGTTTTATTAACAAAATATTACTTAATTTTATTTAATGTTGATTATATTTCATCACTGAACATTGTTTTGTTATAATTTTATGTATTATACCTGTAACATTCTGAAAAACAGCACTTTTTGAAGGTCAATAATGTAAAAGACACTCAAAGCCGTCCTGCACCACTTCCAATTTGTTATCGCTGGAAAGAGGAAATGGCACTCCCCAGCAAAAATATTTGTTATTTTTATAAGAAAATTACTAATGGAAAGTCCATTTCATGTAAAATAAGTAATGCCAAAATGCAATCAAAGTATTAGTTCGATCATAGACTTGTGCTTGGGTAGAGTACATACATTATTAAGTAGTTCCATGATTACCACCTCCCTATCGTAGCAAGAAGTTCAGGCTCAATTGTATGATTTCTTATTCTAGATCATCTCACATCCCTTGAGGGAGACCAGCGATGGTGGACTACTACAGGGTACTAGGCGTTACTCGATCTGCTTCTGAGGCAGAAATAAAAAAATCGTAAGTATTTATAGTATAATAAAGAGGTAAAGTTTGTGATTTTGTGAGTGATATTGCAAGTGGTAAGTAGTCCCATGGGAACGACTTTGGTGAAACTGCATGAAACAGCTAGTGCTTAAAGTCCATGTGTGTATATTTTTTGAACTCAACTATTTGCAGCTGGTACCGTTTATTCTATTTCATTCATAAAATTGGCCAGTGTTTGTAGTAGACGCCCAATATATTTTATGATTTCAATACATACTCTGAACTGTTTATACTGTTCTTGTTTGTGTTCTTCCTGATAAAATAAAAACTGAGAACATGGGGATAATAGTCTTAACTTGAAATAAATAAATGTTTCTTAACTTAATGTCTTATGTTGTTGTTTTAAAAGTCCAATACATAATAATAAGTATGATGATTGAGTTGTCTATAAAATTGAGTAGGATTTCAGTATTCACCCTTTTTGTTATACACTTCAAATAACCAAACTCAGCAAACTACCATTGCTTCTGATTTATTCCGAATCCTTTTAAGGAAGCTTTCTCCTACTACTTGCCATATTAGCAGATTTTGATCACTATCAAATAATTTTTAGGAACTGCCACCATAAAAAAGTTTTGTGCTATAATTTTATATAATTCTTCAGTTACAGGAAACTAGCTTTGAAATGGCATCCTGACAAGAATCCAGATAATGCTGATGAAGCTAATAAACGATTCAAAGAAATATCTGAAGCATATGAAGTTCTTTCAGATGGTAAGTTTGAGTTCATTCACTAATATACTCTTTAAATGGATTAATTACAATGTTTGTTTAGCTGGAGTATTCAATGTTACTATAATGTATATGGCTAGTCAGATAATTTGGCCTTTTAAAATTCAATTAGATGCTTTTAGAACTGATTAACCTGAAATTTTAAAAATTGTAAGCGTCTGAGGATGTCCTACAGAAGTGATAACTGATCTCAAAGACTAGTGCTTTTGGTCAGAGTGGGAGAGGGCGAGGCTGCCTATCGGGGAAGCTAGACAGTTGGCACCGTAACACGTTACGTATCGAAGCGCTTTACCCTCCCATGAGAAGTTATCACTTCAAAATTTTGAACCATAAATATACAAATAAAAAGTTATCTGATAAAAAATATGAATACCACAGCTATCAAGTATTTAAAAAGCCTTGTTAGTGTTTCATGTATACCATTGTAATGCTGATTAAGCATTTTATTAGTTAATATTATAGTATTCACTATTTATTAAACATTACTTTGTAAAAGCTGCTACTACTTTTTCAAAATTTAGTGGTTGCTTGGTAAACAAGTGTAAAATTATTTTTATTGTTGGGTAGCAAACAAGCGGAAATTATATGATGCACGGGGTTCCAGTCATCACGCGCACAGATATCAAAGCAAGAATGGAGTCAATGGGCATCGGCACTTTAACTTCAGAGGGTTTTTTGGAGATACGCCATTCCACCGCTTTTTTGGTAGCTGTCCATTTAATGCAGGATTGGCTTCAAAGTTGTGAATAATATCATTTGCATTATAATGTATCTATCATATAATCTTGCAGTTCCAGTACTTTTGGTCATATTGACATGACTTGTACTTTGGGTTAGCTTCAGTTATGATAATATTCAGAACAGAATAAAACAGTGTTGTAACCTTAATTTATTTCGTTTTGCGCAACTTACTTATAGTCCTAACAACGAGTTTGGGTGTGAGTTAATCTTATAATAACACTTTCAGTTATATAATTGAGTAAGTTTTGTTTGGTGTTTTGGTTTATAATTTTATTAACTTATTATTTGTAAATGGTTACAAATATCGACTAGATAGTAATTTAATACAAAGTTGCATTCAGTTTCATTTATTCCTGAGTGAATAAAACAGCAATGCTTCTTTCTGGTTTACCTTGATTATGGCTCTGTCATAACAATCGAAGTCAGGTAAAATTGCCTAAACCTACAGCTTTGTAATTTTCATGAATATGCAGTAGGACTGACCCTTAACGTGTTTAATTGATTTCAATTGAAATGCACGTTGTTTAGTTCATATTCTTATTAATGTGGAAGTTTTCATATTCAATAGGTCATATACCAACATTATCCTCCTACGCACGGCGTGATTCACCTTCTGGGTGATGAATAAAATTGGTACATTAGGTATATATATTTGGCGAGTCATTGTAACGGTACCGTGAAACACGGAAGTCGGCTACAACTAATTACTACATTGATGCGACATTGTGAAATAAATAGAATTGAGACTGTTTTTAATGGTTTTACCTGCGTTAAGATAGTTTTATGAAGTACTGACAAACAAGTTTACCTTTGTCTATTACTTACTTACAATGGAAAGTAGTCGCAATAAAATAGGTATCTACCTACTATCTAACCTTATTAGTTATAAAATCGGTAAATTAGTGGAGCATTCTGATTATTAGATACTTTTAACAATATTTTTGTGCTGAAAGTACGCATAGAATAAAACATCTACTAAAAACACGATGGTTTCCTAAAAAAAGAATCTTCAAAAGCATCTTCATGCATGTAAATTCAACATAAACAATTTTATAATCTCGTCTTTATCTAAAAACAGCACCGACTGCAACTCCGTAGGTACAGTCAACATATGAAGTGTATATCTAGCTATTGTTAATTCAATTTCTTAAATATTATGAGTGTTGATGCTACGTTCATAGTCATTGACACCTGTCGCCCTTTCGTTTTCAACCGTCAACAATAAAGTTACAAATACAGCCTTGACTTGATCTCTTCTACACTTTAGTGTTGCGTGTGTTGATTTCAGTTTTATTTGCGCGTGGATATTTATATTATGCTTTGCTTTTTAACTACCTAATAATTGTTGCGTACTAATTCCCACGATTACTGCTAAAAGGCGATTTCTACATGGTACTTCTGCGTGTGTTCACGTCGCAATTTGATCAATTTGAACACAATAATTATTAAGAACAATTTTTGTACGGAGATAGATGCTCTTTGGACCCTGATATATGCGGAACATTCCTAGTTATCGATAAGTAAATACATATCTTATATTAGGTAGATATAAATTGAGAGTAAATTTTATAAAATAACTAAAAAGTTTGACAGAAATAAAACATTACCACTAGACTTTAGACCTACTACATTCCAGGAACTGGTTATCAACCTGTCACTCTGGTTACTTATAAATTACAACATCTTTTTTCCACGCGTTTCTATGTCTACGTTTAGCAATCATTGAAATACTGAAATAAATAATGTACCAAATGATCAGATCATCGCGTTAGTTCCTCTGGGTAGCCACAAAGATAATCCACGTTTCAGACTTGCAAATCGAGAGAATAAGCATAAGGTGCGACGAGAACGAATGCAAAATTTTAATCGTGACCGTCAGCGTCATGTCCATCGTCAATACCCTTCTGGTCACGTACATAAAAATACAAACCGACTTGTATTGTTCTACGAAAACGTATTGACGATAAAGCCTCGTTTTCGCACTTGGTTAGGCGGCACATGTCACACGTGCGCTGAGATGGTCGATAACGTCTATACTACATATACTATGCCGTAATTCTGAATCAGATGTATGCTGAGAACATTAGATATTACTTTTAGAAACGTATGTTACGTTTCATTTCATCAGATCGCTTCTAGTAAATTTCCTTCAGAAGTTCCGTATACTGATGACGTCATTTACTCCGATGCGTGTTCGAGACCTTTTTTATTAATTACCTTTACGTACGATTATTGAACTTACGCATGACGTGTTAAGCGTTAAACCCTGCATCTGATCTAGAAATAGTGGTATTGAAAAATCTTATTTTATGTTATTATTTTTTTACAGAAAGGAAACGGCGAGTGTATGATCAGTACGGCAAAGAAGGTTTGAACAACGGCAGAGGCAGACGTTCCGCTCCCGACGACGATTACGACTTCGGCTACCCTAGTTTCCCGTTCACATTCCGTGACCCCGAAGAGGTTTTCAGAGAATTCTTCGGCGGGTCTCCGCTTGGCGATTTATTTGCTGGTAAAATATTTTTATCTACTTAGTATACTACTTTGATTTACAAAGAGAAAACCAGGTTATATTTCTTTATTATATTATGACAAAACGGTAGAACCCAAAAAATGCAGTGCCGACAGTCTTATAGCGTCATCAATTTAACATAAATTAACTTTATAAGCGAGTTAAAAAACAGTATTTATAGTAATAATATTATGAAAGGTAAATATCACATATTCACTCTTCTGAAACTACACTATCCCCGGCGGGTGACATAAGGATTGATTTACCGGGGTACAGGGTGAAGTGGGGGACTTCACCAGGGCGCGAGTGAAACTACGAGAACCGCTAACAGTTAATAGATGTACATTAAAGTATCACTTAACAACCGCGTGTTTTTGTAATCATGAGGTGGATTGTTGTACTGTATTAGTATGTCATTGTACTTATGTTTATTTTTTTCTTTTGTCTTCAGAAATCAATGGTCATGGAAATCATCATAGGCACGGCCGTAGAAGCCACCCGAGCACTTCCCTCACATCATCCCTGTTCAGTCCATTTGGGTTCGGCATGCATGGACTCGACGACATATTCGCCCATGCCGCGTCCAATGGCAACACTTTCACTTCATTCTCAACATTCAATAGTTCACTAGCGGGACCCGGCAGCGCCAACATGAGGAGTACCACCACCACCACGCGCATCGTCAACGGAAAGAAGATTACTACTAAGAAGTGAGTATGACAAATGTTGCAACCTCCTGTTTAGTTGATGCTAAGCAAATGCGCAGAAGCATCAGTGAATTAAAAGCTTCAGAATAAGAACTGTAAGTTCAACATGTCAGAGTTAATCTAGATAATATTAAGTATGGGTTTGGATAATAACTGGACAATAAAACAGTGGTCTGTATTTGAATTGATGACATAATGACGAGCGTCGTAAGGCTCTGGGGAATGATGCGGTAACCGCCCTCAGGAGGCACCTAAACGCAGTTGCTGTGCATTCCATATTAAAAACATAATTATTAAAATGCTGCATAATATTAATAATGAAAATTATGCAACCTGAAAGTAGGTCAGTGAGCAATAATAGCCTGCAATACTTAATGGTTTTAAATTACAGGTTAAGAAAATATTCTAGGAACCTATAGGTACTTTACTGAGTTATTTGAATATTTCAGGGTGACGGAGAACGGTCGCGAGACAGTAATGTCGTACGAGAATGGGGTCCTGAAATCAAAGACTGTCAATGGCGTACCTCAATCATTAACATATAGTTAAACTATAATATAATAGCTTATAACCAAACTTGATCCAAATCTACTCAACATGTTTGCGATTTATGAGTTCCAACTTATAATTTATTATTTTGCTTTATTTAAACATGTTGTTCCAGTCACTGTAAATTTTAGTGGTGGAAAGTCTAAACTAAAATAATGCCTATCTAATTTTAGTTGTAATAGGTTACTATATTTGCTTCTTTACCTACTTATGTTAACTTTAAATAATTATAATTTGAGTGAGATTTTAGAGTATTGCTCAATGTATAAATCTCGCTCTAGGAATACTAGGGTCCGTTTGTCGTCGCACGTGCACTGCCGATGATCTCTGATTCAATAACGAGCTTGTACGTAACTATGAAATGACACCACACACTTAGACTTTGTGTACAGCGACGATAATTTTATTTTGCTGCCAAGGTAAGTTTTATTTTATAGCAACTAGGGTATAGAAATATAATCACAGTTATTTTTAATTTCGACTTTTGTAAACATTTACGACATACGATATAAACTCAAAAATTCAAAAAATAATGTTAAATGAAGCATAATTTAAATTGATGGCATTTTAATTTTTTAGTTATTATGTAAGAATTTCATGTTGATAGACGAGCTTTAATTGACTGGAAAAATATCGTCAGATGTTTCAACATCAATTGCGTAATTTTATTAAGTGGTACTTATAATAATATTTCTGTGTAGCAAACGTAGCTCTTCTAAACTTATGAAATAGACACCCTACCCTACCTTAGTCATCTCAACTCCTCGTAAACGTAGTCATGTGTGTCAAATATTTTTAAATAAACTCTTTTCTTCTACAAACAAGACTTAAAATTGTTTAAGATTTTTAATGAGATGTGAACAATAGATAGTATTTGCTCCTTTTGTAAAATGATTAATATAAAGTGAAATTAAACAATGTAATGTTGATTCTACGCTCAATATTTCGGTACCTACCAAATACTGCTTTATTGACAAAATTAAAAAATGGTACCAAGGCTTCGTTGATTAAAAACAAAAGTTTCACATTCTGAATTAACATTATTGCTGGATGATAGAACAATTCAGAAATGTAGAACCCTTTCCTAGACATGTAAAATCCACAACTTTTGTGACACAAAACATAATTTGTGTTTTACTTACGTTTGTTTAACATTTATAATAATGTGTTTGCCAAAAAATAGCTTTGTAAGTTAGATTTTGCCAAGATTTTGTTCAAATTTTGTATTGGGTATTCGATGAAGTCATTAAACGTAAAAATTACCGATACTGTGTTATATTAGTAGTAAAACATTTTTTCACGTGGATACGCTAAATCAAAATGTACTTAATATTTCTGTTGCAAAGAATTTGATTTAAAATTGCAGTTTCATAATATTCTAATAATATGTATAGTGCAACCGATGCCGCTTTACATTAGTAAATAGTGCCATTACTAAACCAGAGAAAGCAAGCCTAGCACACATTAAATGTAAATAATAATGTTTAACTGCAAGATCTCGTTCTTAAATTGTCAGCAACTATTAAGCACTGCAGGAGGAATTAATAAATAAAAATAATTTGTACATTTTGTTGTTTTTATTCCTAGATAGATAACAAAACTGCTTGTTCTGGTTATAAAAAAAAATTAACAAAATACTTTTAACATCGCATCGCTCTAGATGTCGTCGGTGGAAATATAACTAAGCAGCAACCTGCCGACAGTTCTTTTTTTGTTGTATATTTTTTATTTTTGCTTTTCAGTATTTAGTCTTTGTTAATAATTTTAAAAGTTTTAACCCGCATTAACAATCTTAACCCATGATGGTGTAACTATTTAGCAATATAAATAAAATAAGTATGGTGGTTGCTACATACCGATTAGTTTTCCGTAGCTCTCTGTGCTTCCGGGATCAGGTCCGATCCAAACCTCGACTGATTTGTGATAATAATGAAATGTTTGTAATATAAATTAAACCATCGCAAAAAAGAAACTACAGAAAGTAAACAAGAATTCCTCAGGATATACAATTTAGTTATTACTCAGTTCTTATAATATTACCATGCGGGAATGTGTTAAAGTGGCTGTAACGGGATTTAAAAAGCTGTAAAAGTTGTAACAAGTTATTATTTCCATCGTTATACACTTGCAGTGTCAACAGTTTTAAAATTAAATGGGTAATATTTACGGTCTGTCACTTAACCAAACAGCTGTAGCAGTTTTGATAAACCAACGCTAAAAAACCTGCTTATAAGTTTTCTAATTGGTGCACTTATTTAAGAGGTGCTGCAGACAAACACATAGCAGTCAAACTTATAGCATATCTCTTTTTACCCGATTGCCTAGAAGGGTTATGTTGTTATCGGCGTTTAAAAATGTTATCAGAAATACAATCTAATAGATCAATGCTGTCAGCAATTATATCGTAATTTACTATTATTATAAGCCATTAAGGTTGTTACAGTCATGATATAGGTAATACAATACATTTTGGTTGGTCACGGAACATTTTGTTGTGATTTGTCATTCGGATACTTTCTGGTATAGCTAACCCACTTCAAATTAACACAACATGTAGCTAATATTGTATTGGTGAAGAATTAGATATCATGGCTTTAGTGTATAGCTGTTGCTTCTGGTTTTCGTTGCGTTTGGGTGGAATTTTAATTGGCATATTTTCGTTGGTGAGCTGCTTTATACGTACCTAATTATTATTAATAGAAAGAAATATAGAACTGTTTGAATATGAAAAGCATAACATACCTGAAACTTAGTTCCAGGGGCTGGTAGTATTAGTGTTTTGTTGCTTAGGATACGGTCAATCCCAATCAATAGAAGACGAGATTACCAATTGGATTAATGATTACAATCTAATTTACGCGAAGAATTATCTTGAGAACATTCAAGCAGGTTGGTGCCAAAAATGTTTTAGTTTAAATGTAAAATAACTATAATTCAAGTAGGTCCTATTTATTATCACGTTTTACTTATTTTTACAGATCCAGAAAAATATATTTCATTGGTCATAAGTTTTACAAGCATTTATATGGTTGTTTGCGTTATATACATCTATGGAGCTTACACGGTACGTAGCTTACATTTATGATATCTATGTCTAGCATTTGGCTGCTGTAAATGGGCTTTCCCCTCATAGGCTGTGCCCGTATCTCGAGTGTGAAGATAAGGTGACACATTGAAAGAATAGGGTACTTTATAATAATTAACTCTCAGAAGGATACATGGATGGGTGACCATCTATGTTATACTTAATATCTTCTAAGTATTTTGTTTATCCCCGACCAAAGACAAGGGGTGTTATAAGTTTGGCCGCTCTGTCTGTTTATGGCGCCAAAGCTCTTAAACGTGTTTTGAGTTGGAAAGTGCGTCGTTCACGTGCTCGAGAAAGCTTCCATTCATTTTCGGCGAAGTGCTGGCACAATATACTAGGAAAGTATTTATTTTGTTTATTTTTGATTACATTGCAGTGTAATAACATTTTAATGGTCACTTACATATTGCTGGAACTACTGCGGCTTATTCTGATTTCCATTTTAGTAGCAACTTTTCTATTTTTAATCAAGCAAAATACAATGGACATTGGATTATTGATAGGGGCAAGTGTTGCGGGTGGATTTCTGCTTCGTAAGTGTGTTTTTATGCCTCGTTACATACTTATATACTACTACTTAATGCCTATATAAATAAACCAGTTGTTACCTACATCTGCGACCAAACGGGAACTAGGTACTTCTCGTGTCTGGATAAAGAGTAGCCCAAGTTCCTTTTCCTAAGTTGTTATCTGCAAGTTTCCAGCAAAATCGGTCCAGCCATTTCAGAGATTAGTCGGAACAAACCGTTTTTTTTAATATTGTTTTGGTATTCGTAACGTGTAAAATCATAATATTAATGGCGTCCAGACTGTTCGCCAATGGCGGCGCACACATATGATGCGGACAAAGTCTCAGGAAAAAGCTGGTAGCTATGTAGGTAAGTATAGTTATTGCCTATAATAAAGTCTGTATTCTTTCAGTGGGTATGTTTTACATCTGGGTATGTGCTGCCAACCTTCCTATTGTCATAAACGAAATGGAACACGAGGAACAGGCTGCTATCATCAGCAAACTCGAGCAACTGCTGGAAGTTAATCACAGAACCATCCCAGGTGGTTTGGATATCCCGTTTTCGGCTCAACCAGAAGATGTAGTCAACAGGAACGTGTTCATTGTCCCGCGAAATAGAGGTTTAAATGCGAACAAGAGAGTTACCAATCACACTACGATTACTAAACCTTACAATAATTTTAATTAAGTCTTGAAAGCTACACGACGGGCTTCTTATTTTTTTTTATTTAATTACGTAGATAGGTAAGTTTATATACTTACCTACATAGTGTTAAACTTTCCTCGAAATCTCAATTCTGATTAGTTTGCTGCTTGTTGTCATCTTGCTGTTTTATTGTTCTTATCTATAAGGTTCAAAGAGCAATTGTGGACCATCAAACAAATATATAGTAGTAGTTAAGTATTGTTACTTAGTAGACGTGAACACGAAGCATCGTAACATAAATCATAAATGCAGAGCGCATTTCTAGACTATCACATTATAGCTATAGCTATCGGCGACAAGAAGCTAGACAAGAGTCTAAATACATAATCTTGTACCTTAGTACCTATGTATGCTATTAGGTTATAATGTATGAACTATTCTTACGGCCAGTTTCACAGGTTACGGATAGCCACTATCTACCAGATAAATTCAAAAATAGAACAGAATTTGTATGAAATTATCTGCCAGACAAACTATCTGGAACTTATCAGCAACCTGTGAAACTTTGGCCCTTAATATTGCCCATACGAATAGAATTAAAAAATAATATAGAACTGAAAACTTGCATAAAAACATTTATTGTGGTTTAATAATCGTAGATATTTTCGATAGGATATTACACATAAATTTCAATTTGATAGTTTAGCGCACTGCCGCGTTCACTTTTGAGGCGTATGTTGACAAAACTGGAGCCCACACCGCCGGCTGTCACAGTAGCACTTGCGCCTGAGTGGTCTATGTCCCTGGCTATGACACCCTGAAAGAATCAACAATTTTATTAAGCCTACTAAATATCTTTATATTTCAGTTTTGATTTGATCTCCTATACTTAATTTTAAAGCAATAGACATTTGGGTAAAAGAAAAAGTTACTAACTTTACCAAGAGATAACCCGTCCTTGGCCTGTGAATACAAATATAAACAGAACTTATCTTTTTTTTTTGTGAAACCCGTGTACTTATATCGGTTTCTAGTTATTTCATATATCTATATAAATATGTTAATTTAGTTTAATGATTATAAAACTACCAAGATTCTATAAATGCAAAAGGAAAACCGAAACCGAGAGTGACTTAATGTAATAAATCGGTCAAATATTATATTTTTTACATCCACGATTATACTTATTTTAAGTTAAGATATCAAACTTTAATAGGTAACCAAGTTTAAAAGGAGCTAAGCTTTAACCATACGACACCATAAAACTCTTTAGTATTAGTTATGCGATTTAAAATAGGTGGAGATAGCTATTATAATTAAGTACTATTTTATAGCGGATGCGGGTATTATCTTGGTAAATGGTTCCTAGTTAAATAGCTGATTTGGTGAAATTCAACCCGGCCGAGTCAAATAAATTAAAGCGTTAGGCAGGTAATTTTAAAGGCCTATAAATAGTCTTATTATTTTAATAAATATTAAATGTATACAGCAAATGTAGCCATTATTTGTTCGTAATAAAAAAAATAGCGGAGATACCTATTTGCACACATATACATAAATGTATGTCTGTAAAGAAAAATACTGCATACCTTAATTACTTGTTGACCAGGATCTGAGTAGAACACTTCCTTAACTCGCTTTTTGAAAGGAAAGCCCATGTATTCCGCCTTCTGTTGCCATACTAAGCGAGTATTGTAGCTGGTACCAATAATTAGATCGCTGGCTATGCATGAAGATATTGCTATCAACACGAAAACACTTAATAAAAGAACGCACTTCATCTTTGCAGTCGCCTTACCTGACCGACAAGTATAACACTATTAAAAGTTAGCTTAAATCTGTGAAGCTCAAATGAATTTATACGGAATGTTTTGAGTAGGTACAATGATAATAGTAACGTCAAAGAGCAAAGATAAGCCGAGAGAGTGTCCGAGAATAATTAAAGCGATATTATTCAACCAATTATGACATTTCCAAGAAAAAAAGTATAGGCGGATTTTATTCCACACTACTGCGTGGTTTACCAAGAATTTGAATTCTTATTTGCTACTGTAACGAATTAGCGATAAATTGGTTTACCAATAAAAATATTGATTAATGCTAGGAGACTTATTGACACAATGGAAATTATTTAAAAAAATATAAGAAAAAAAATACTATTATTATTACTTGAAATATTGGTATTTGTGGTTTATTATTTCTTTGTAATTTTATTTGAATTAAGTAAAATCCATCCGAGATAATCTGCTAAGTCAAAATTAATGGATATTGCAAACTCTAAGTAGGTATTACAATCGAAAAATTATAAGACAAGTAAGTATATATATTAGACATTTATTCCGGATAAACTCTGTTATATGTTTAAAGAAACGCATGTAACAAACAATTTACACAACAGCTTGATTAAATGAATACTTTAAATAATTCATTATGTAGACTGACAAAGCTATATCAACAGATGTCGACGTAAGTACATGTTTTAATTTCTCGCACCGTAACCAATAGAAACATGAAAAATATAATATTGAAGTAGATAATACCTTCATAACAATTTGCTACCACCTTGAAATTTCAAAGTAATTTTTGTAACAACCACGAACCATTCAACTAAGTATATCAATGTACCTACGTAACAATTTACACCGAACTGACTTGCATTGCCGCAAAACGTGGAGTCTCCATATCCAAAGAGTCCGAAGTGACTTGCGAACGCGTGTCAGAGTTCTCAGTGCTGTTTTGTATTGACGTCAACGACATCTTTTCATCTTTCATACTTCCATTTGCTTCGATAGAGGTTTCAGTAACGTTTGATTTCTGTTGCGCATCCACCATGTCACCTCCGCCGCCACTCAACGAATTCCAAATGCCTTTCGACGACTCCTTCAGAGTAACTTTCTTCTCGCTTGTGGTCGCACCTTTGTCTTTACCGTCTTTGGTCTTTTTGCCAAGCACTGGGAATGAACTCAATTTCGGCTTGGAACTTCGGACCAAACCGCCTCGCTGAATGGGAGCGGCTTCCGCTTCGCACTCTTCAGTGATTGAAGTGAGCATGTCTGCCGAGTCCGTGGGTACCACTTGGCCAGCTTGAATAGGAATGTCATCTGCGAATAAACAAGAAGTATTAAATTAAGTCAAGATCCTAATGATTTTAGTGAAAATGTTCTGTGTGTACGTACGAATGAAACATTTAACATATATTTTACATATACTCGTAATTATGTATGACCGCAGTACTTTAGATATACAGTTCAGATCATACAAAATGTAATGAATCCCCTGGCTATGTGTGTTCAGGTCAATTTTACTTTGCAGTTCACATAACTACCGTCCAACTAAGACAGCTATCAAACGTTTACAAGGCAATGACTGTGCAATGTTTAAAACAATGCAGGTTGATAATTTAATCATTATGTTAGCGCACTAGAATTAAATTCACAAAAATAAAGCAATCAATTTAAGAGTGAAGTTAGGTTAGGTTAGGTGCAGAAAAATAAATTAACAGTTTCTGTCTCATCTCAAGAATGAAATGAGAATACGTTCTGTAACTACCAACAAGTGTGACTAGGTTTATTGACTGAATGGATCTATTTGAAATACAATTACAACGTGATTAAGCGGACTAGTCAACACATATGACTCGATCGATTACCTACTGAGTAGTGCTTATGGGTTGTATACTATTGGATGTTTGACTGCACGCACTTTTGCAGTTCATGGTAAGTACTTTATAAATGTGCAATGCAGTTTATACGAAAAAACAATCGATTCATTTCACTAATACACCTCGTGTGCTTTGCGTACATGTCGTAGCCAAATCGTGGATTTACTCACTTCACGAAATGCTCGATAATGTAATGCTCACATTTCATGATATGGGCAATTTATGGGGTGTCCTAAGTCGTCAGCGGCCTTCATCTTACACATTTAGAGCGCTTGCAACGCCTGTTACGAAATAAATATTATTTATTATAAATAAATCTGGGGCACGGCAGTGCCTCCGCCAAGTTACTATTTTTCAAAATGATCCAAATAATCTCGACGGTTTCATGGAATTGCCACGCTTGTTGTCCACATCGAAAAACGATTTATTATCATCGATCTGCCCCAACATCGCGATGTGGCCAATAGAGAATGAAACATTTCATGAATTGGTTTCATTTCATGAAGTGAGCAAATCTACGATGTAATCACGACGTAGACGTAAGGTAAGCATAATTATTACGAAACTATATTTCTTTATGGGCTGTCTGAATGTCACTCAGTTCTTGACTCACTTCTCTTTTTGGAATTTTATAATAATTGGGGCTCACATATTTTTAGGTTTAAATAATTTTATAATAATAAGTTAGAACTAGTTTCGTAATAGGCCGAAATGTGCATTATGCGCTCTTATTTTGATAAATCCCTAATTAAATTGTACTATTTGATCATATCAGTGATTTCGAAATAAATATATTTACGAACTGCATTAATATCCTTGAAAATAAATACTTTAGCACCTATCCAGTTGAAAGCCGATACTGATGCGTGTATTAATACCGTGACATTACGTAGAATTATCAACGTTACTGCATACAATTAACGTTTTTACTCCACAAGCTACAATCCAAAGTACGAGGCGAGGAGCATGCATTTGGCAGCACACAATTACGTTCATCTGTACGTAAACCAAAAACATTGAAATACAGTCAGTATTATTTCAACTAGTATAATATCGTTAGAAGTACTAAAACAATGTCTACACATACTAGGGAGGATACACCGTGTATAGTACAGCAATCAGACTTTCTTCAACTTGAGGGTTCCATAGTCAAAATTACTCAAAGCATAAAGTAAAGTAAGCATATCAAATGAATTTGATTAAAGCAAAGGAGTATATAACAGTCTTAGTAGATACAGCGCGTAAGGTGTTTCTGAAGACCTCAAAGCCACAGATAAAGCAGAAATTAAGGGGACTAGTAACTAATATTGTAATACAGGTTTTTTATGGCTGCCATGCCTATGGAACCCTGTCCTGTGAACTATAAACTACAACGGATTAATAAATAATAAACGACTAACATTCAATTCTCACCTGGTAACTTCTTCGTACGGAATGATGCATTAGTTATCATGGATTTAGACATAGTAACGGTTGTTGTAGCCGGAGACAAAGCTACACTGATACCCATAGGACCATCACATGGTTGACCTGAAAAATAAAAACTTGCTACTGATTACTCGTTGTTACCATTAATTGGGAGTTATCATGACTAACCAACAGTTCTGTAGTTTCTACGAATGCTTATACAGGGTGTAACAGAAAGGAGGAATACATCCGAAGGGAGGTCGTTGTACACGTAAAACTGAACAACTTTCTACAGAAAAAATATACGAAATTCAATAAAAAATATTGGACATTTCATAGAAAGTTTAAACTTGCCGCCTAAATATTGTATGGAGAGTCGCAATTTTTTTTACAGAATTTCATTTGATTTTTTTCCGTTAAAAGTTGTTCAATTTTACGTGTACATCGACCTCCCTTTGGATGTATACCCCTCTCCGTTACACCCTGTATATATTTTTGCGTAATTTTTACCTGAGGGATTATTTTTCAAGGAATTTATCACAGCGCTGGAAACCAACATGACTTCAGGATACAGTTCATATTGAGCTCTTTCATCTATATCTTGCACAGCTTGATGCGCCAGAGTGTAGAATTCATTAAACATAGCGAAATAAGCTCCTTCAATCATCTCCAATAAGAAGTTAGGTGACACTGGTATCCTAGAAACTTTTTTTTCTTGTCCACTTGCTTTTTTATAAAATCCTTGGGTAACTATTCTGAAATTAAAGAAAACAAAATTCTGTCAATATCTCTGAAGATTTATTTTTTTCTCATTTTTTTTTGGATCGCTTCGTTCTTTGTTTTGTTTATCAAGTCTTTACATCATATAAGGTCAATGTAAATCTATATTAACATTTAGTAGAGGTGAAGTTTGTTAATTATAAAATACGTGAATTTGTGACATTATATCTCTGAATCTATTAACTGATTTTTATTTTTTTCATGCATAGAAAGCCACATTATATTTCAATATAGATTTTTATGGAGCATCGAGGAAATGTCTATGCGATTGTAAGGTACGCAAAACAAAAACTGCTCTAGCATAATTTACTGTTTAAATTGAAAAAGTCCTTACCCAGATGCAGCTATGCAGAAATGTCGCAGTGCAAGCTTTGGCAACAAGCTCAATTGTCGATTGTAAATAAAGAGCAATGCTGACATCACTTTTAACCGGTTTTGAGCATTTATTACTTCAACTTGAGGTAATGGCCCCCAGTTCACAAGCTTGGTGTTGCACTCCTCCCATCTCCGCAATGCACTTTCAGTTAGAAACTGGGATCCCAGAGATAGTGGCTGAGAATGATAGTACATTATAGTTTACTAGTTTTATTTAAATAAAAATGGTTTGAGAAACATACATAAATTAATATAATTTATACCTCATGATAAATGGATGCTTGGGCCAATGATGGGAGCCTAAATGACACCACTTTGGGTTTGCCTTCTTCATCTACAACTTCAAAGTTGTACAAGCCTGTGAAATTAAATTGATAAAACATTATGATTGTTATTATCTATACATAATCACTACATAGTATAAAACAAAGTCGCCTTCTCTGTACCTATGTCCCTTTGTATGCTTAAATCTTTGAAACTACGCAACGGATTTTGATGCGGTTTTTTTTAATACATAGAGTGATTCAAGAGGATGGTTAATATGTATAATTTTAGTATCAGCATTGCACCCGTGCGAAGCCGGAGCGGGTCGCTAGTTCAATAATAAAATGTTAATTAATCCATTGAACAGATGTAGTATAACTTAATCACAACGCTGAGCTTGTTAACTCTCAACAGGTTAATATCTTACCAATCAATAAGGTTTCTATGCAACGGCAAGTCTTTTTATTCCCTTGAGCCACAGAGCTCAAGTAGTTGTAGATAAGGGTAGGTACAAACTGCAATGTAAATCTTTGTAATTCAACCTCTTTTGATCGATAGAAACTAAATAACTGTGTGCAAACAGTTTCCAATATCTGAAATTAAAATAAAGTGTACATTTATAGTTGACAAATGATAAATTATATTTTAATTTTATTTTTTTTTATTTTGAAAATAAGTTGAAATCAACAATTATACACGCCAAGATTGTTTTCATAAAAAACAAGATGTGGTTGGCATTTCCTAACTGACTACCTTGAGAAGAAACGCTGAATCAAACTCAAGGGTCGTAGTCTCTTTTAGAGTCCACACTACAGTATGGATGAGCAATGTAGGCTTGTGTTAGTCTCCGCAATAGGATTTTTATAAATGAATGGTCAAGAAGTTACCTGGTCATATTCTGATTCACTCTCCAATTTCTGACTTGTATTTGGTTCACTTTCATCTTCAATGTAGAATAAGTTAAAAATGGCTGTTGCTATTTCATGATTGTGTTCATGTTCAGCTGCAAAGCTTTTTATTTCATTCTCCTGTAGTGAAGCGTACTCATTGATCCACTCGGATATAAGTTGCTTCCATTCTGCCATTATGGAAAATACACCTGAACACAATGAAAAGGGAGAAAAAAATAATTATAATGTTATTTTATACTTTTGCTATGACCCTGAACATTTAATTTGAAATCTAGTTATTGTTTAAGCTCTCTGTGTTGACCGTTCACAATGATTATGTAAATTTAATTTATTCTATGCTAATGAAAGAGGATTACACTTTATCTCACCTTACTATATGTAAATATGTAATAATAAGCACTGTAGTTAATTTGTGAGTAATAATAATTAATAATATTAATGAGCTTAAGCGTGTTGGCTTTGGCCCCACATTCGCTTTCAAAAAATCCGGGACTCTGTAGTCCCATGGTCTAGTAGAGACATATCCTAATATCCTAATACTATTATAAAGGCGAAAGTTTGTAAGTATGGATGTATGGATGTTTGTTACTCTTTCACGTAAAAACTACTGAATGGATTTGAATGAAACTTTACCACAATATAGCTTATACATCAGAATAACATATAGGCTACTTTTTATACGGGTATGGAAAGTACTTCCCTCAGAAAGCGGGTGAAACCGCTGGCGGAAGCTAGTACATAATATTATATAAAGGTTGTATAAGAAAAATCTAAACCCTGTGAGTAATTTTAGCATTCGTTTTTATATTTGTAATTTTGGAAACCTATTGACAGTAACCTATGTATATTAATTATATTGACTTATGTATATTATGTAATAATTTAATGTAATTAGTATAATTTTTCTTTTTTTTTATATGTGGTAATCTCACTGGATTATTTTGTGGTGTTAACTAATATGATTACATCATAATAAATAATATCGAACTAAATTCTAAAGCTAATCAGCAATTCTATCTTAATTTGCTAGGGAGACTCCCTAATTTTAATTTGCTAAGTGCTCAGTGTAAGCCTAAAATTTTAAGGGGAAGGCTTAGACCTTGTGTTCTTTACACTTGACCAATAAATAATTAAATGTTAACTATCATAACTTCCTTATTTTTAGAAAAAACTATGTACTTATCAGATTTTAGAGTAGTGTGTCCTTTTTATTTGAATTACACATTATATAGCAATCCTTTTTACTACGCATATTCTATTTTTAAACGCTTATTTTATTGCAAGCATGAAAACACAATCCTGCCATTGCATTGAGCAAGATATTGAGCAAGATATTGATGTCATGTATTTCTGCCACACCCCTGTTTTAATCGTTCCAACATCAACATTGAAATAACTGAACTTTAGACGATATACAAATAGAATCATGGCTGGACAAAATTAATACTGCAAAAACAACAAAACTGCTTCATTGTAAAATCGATACATTTTCTATACTTGTTTATAACACAACGATTGAATAATGACTTACCTTTTATATTTGTTTTTATCTTAATACAATGGAAAATAACTTAGATATCGTTATTGCATCCTAAAATAAACATGTTCTGAACTATTTTTGAATAATTATTTTATTTTATTAACTGGAGTTTATATTTTCTTGTGGAATTGGTCAGTCAAAGACATTGACAGGAATGACGACTGACTGACAGCACCACAGGATGACAGGAGGACTCAGAGACAGACAGACAGACACTAGGAGACACTAGAGCTCTCAGTTAGAGATAAACCACAAAGTAAATACTTCAAGAACTTCATGAAACACTACCTGGTTTTATATTATATACAAGCTATATCCTAGTAGTTGAAGACACGAGCGGAACACAAACCATTTTTAATTTTGTAACGATTATATAGCGTTTTGAATTTTTTTATGGATTCGACCAATCGTTATTAATTTTATACTTAATAGGTATGTGGGTACACGTCAGGAATGAACACTCAATAAGCATAGATTTATATTTTATCTGTGGAATGGAAGTGGACGGACTTAATGCCACGTCATAGAAATGTCAATGCCAAAATTGTTGCGGGTATATGGAATTTTTAAATTGACGAAAAATATTTAAAACTCTATAAATAATACAAAATAGCTGGTAATAGGCATTTCTACTTTCAAAAATAACCAATGGGTTCCTCCCATAGTACTGAAGTGCCAGGGGGCGGCTCTGAAGGATATCATGTTTTGCGGGTTTGTGTTGATAATGTATGAAAATATTTAGTTTTAATCTCATCTATATGGCTTTTATTTAGTGACTACTTTCTCCCTTTAAGGTTCAAGATGGATCTCCAGGCCAAAAGGCGAATCTGGAAGCATTTTTCGACTTTATAGTTGCTATTGAAGATACTAGACTGGACCAGGATAATGACACTTTGAAGGATTTACTAAAGAAAAACGTCGACAAGACTATCAAAATGTTAATTTATAGTAGCAAAACTCAAACTGTGAGGGAAGTAATGATTACACCCAGTGCCAATTGGGGTGGTCAGGGCCTACTTGGGGTTAGCATTCGCTTCTGCTCATTTGAAGGTGCTAATGAAAACGTCTGGCATGTTCTGGTATGTATCAGTACCAATATATATAAAATAACATAGTTTATGAAAGCTTTTTGTGTATTGTAGCAGCATTATGTCACACTTTAGGAGTCTGAAACTAGCTTATCTTTTATGAACATTTGTCTACTGTGCTAATCTTAGCTTTAGACTGCCCAGATACATGGACATAGCGTGTATTCTAAAACCTTGAAGTATTTCTACAAATGTTTCAATTGTCTAATTTGCTGCAGTTTTGTAATAATGTTGATCCATTTATATTATGTAGGTAATTTCAAAATATTTTGCTTTTTGTTTTGCAGGAGGTACATCCAACTTCCCCAGCAGAATTGGCTGGCTTGAGGCCATTTTCTGATTACATAATAGGAGCAGATTCAATAATGCATGAAAGTGAAGACTTGTTTACATTAATTGAAGCCCACGAAGGCAGGGCTCTCAAGCTGTATGTATACAATGTGAATGATGATACTTGCAGAGAAGTGCATATTACGCCAAATCATAATTGGGGTGGTGAGGGCAGTCTTGGGTGCGGAATAGGCTATGGGTATTTGCACCGAATTCCTATTAGAAGTCCTCAAGCTCTGCCTGCACAACAATCTTATGCAGCAAGTGCACCAATGGTAATTATCCTTTCATATTTATAATACTAGATGATGTCACTAAATAACTTCATGTTAATCTTATTTATTTATTTTATAGGTGGCACAAAATGTTCAACAGAATCTGGTGCCAGGAGTGCAAAATCTCAATTTAGAAGATGACAAAACCCCATTGATGTCTGCACCACAAGTGTCAAATGTTCATACAGATTATCCACAGCCAGCACCTCCACCCTTCTTATCAGGTGTTCCAATGGTAAACTCTGGTAGCCCTGCTGCGCCTGGTCCAGCTACTGCTGTACCACCAGCTATGCCTCCTCAGCAATTAGCTGGACAGCAAATTATATCTTCACAGCAACCTATCTCTCAAACACAATCTGTTGTCTCCAACATGGCAGCCTATTCTAGCAGTGAGTATCTATGATGTGAATGATTTTTATTTTATTAATTATCACAGTAAACTTTTCCTTATGTATATAAAATGGTCAATCACTTTTTGAGTTAATTTTGAACAGACATATGGTTATACACTACTAAGCTTTGTTTTATATTTCCTAAATAATATAAAATCTTTATGGTATGGTACTCTGATGAATTGTGCTTTATGTAATTTGATTAATATTTTTTCAGATTTAGCTGATGCAACATTAACAAACCTGGGAAGTATACCATCTGTATCTAACATGCAACCCCCAGCACCACTGCCAAATTTACCTGGTATCCCAATGAACCAACCGCAACCTTACATACCTATGATGCACAACTACACTGCCTCTCAAGTCCCTACATCTTCACCATACCCTCAGAGTGCACCAAATCTAGTTCCCACATTTGACATGAGCAGCTTCGCCCAGGCACCTATCCAGCCACCTCCGATTCCAACTGGACTGCCCGTAGTTACCCCAGTCTCACTACCTGGTATGCCATCCATCACGGTGAGTGCTACTCTGCCTGTCTCTACCATGCAAGAGATACATCAACAGCAATCACAGCAACAACAAGATTTATTATCGTGAAATGATATAATTGTTTTAATATTATGCTTATTTAATATTATAAGCAGAGTCATCTCTTATTGGCCCAAATTTATGTTAGTTTGTTTTAAATGTTATGCTAAAATCATTCTCTTGGAAGGCAGGTATTGTGATTTTAGCATTGTAATATAAATATGATTTTCATGTATTGTACCTTTATTATATCTTTATTTTAAACAAGTGCAAATGTTAAGATGTGTACCAAAAGCTGGGTATTTGACTAATACACTTGGGTAGTTTCCTTTTAGGTCTACCCTCAAAGTTATTGTAAGTGTACATTTGAAATGATAAATAAATGATAAAAAGCAAACATAATTTTATTTATTTTCTAACAATTTATATAAAATAATCCATTGTGTCAAACTGAATAAAATTATTATGAATAATGATTACATTTTCTACCTGTAAACACTATAACTACTTACTAAAATAAAAATTTTGTCATGGTATTTTTGTCAAGTGATAAAATATATTTACAAAGTACATATCCTAACTATGTTTTCAATACTTATTTAAATAATTGACAAAATAAAGTTAATGCTTTTTCGCGTTCAGTAATATCTCCTAACGTTCTACCCGCGTGTTATTTTCAGTAGCATCTAAAAGTAAGTACGTTAGTAAAAAGCGTGGCGTAGGTACGCTAGGCTACGTATCATCGAACGGTACACCCGGCCGGCCGGTAATCCTTCATGAAAAATAATGTCCAACAATTACCTTTTGACCGTAGTCTCTATTCCTAGCCAGTTCCACCATCTTCAAACAGAATGAAAGTTGCGGGTTTATTCAAATCAATCTGTGCTCGCTCCACGATTGCGTAGGTCGGGAATCATAAGATCGCAGGCGGAAGGCGCAGACGATTTGCACTTTTGTTTAGTTTTGGTAATAGGTGTCAGAATCTCTAAAATTTTGTGTTTCTTTACTATGTCATACATGTTATATGTTATATACAGCAAAAGATTTCTCTGGAATCACTTTATCCATTAACAATACCCTCTTGAAAATCCGTTGCGTTGTTTAAAGATCTAAGCATACATAGGGACATCCGGGAAGCGTAGGTATTTGTTTTATACTATAACAGTGAAGTAGAAAGAGTGAATTAAATTATTTAACTAAATGATGATGATGATGATGGCATCCAGGCCGATTGTCGGCTACGGCGGCCGTTCTCTTTTATGGAGATCAGCCAGCTGCGCAGGACATATTATAGTGCACAAGCATTCGCGCAAATACAGGTGCACTCTCTATTCCCTCACTCTCATATTCCGATGGGACGGCGATCCGACACGACCGGAGAGAGATCAGGCGCAGGACCGACATTTACGTGCTCTCCGATGCACGGGTGAATCAATCACCAACTTCCAGACTCCGGGCTGCTTTATGAAAGTTTCTCAAAACCCACAAAGCGATTTCGGCCCGACCCGGGATTTGAACCCGAGACCCCGTGAACAGCAGTCGCACCTTGCGACCACTAGACCAACGAGGCAGTCAAAACTAAATAAACTAACTAAATACCAAATTACTGTGTAGCAATAAGTTTCAGAATCTAAGAAATGTCATGACGTGAATTGCTAGGTCTATTATGTCTATTGAAAACGTTTCCGTCTTTTGAGCCGTGTTTAGTTTCCTTATGGTCGGTTATTTACATCACTGCAATGGCTAGTACCTACTCGTATGGTTCATCCATTGTTTCGATGTGAAACAATAAGTATATACAAACTTATTTGACTGTCTCGTTGGGCAGGTTCCGGGTTAAGTTGGACGCTAAAATATTTCGCCTTTCAAAACCCACTTAAACTTACCAATGTATATATTATGTGCTTACGATTAAACCTGTGAATGTAGCCGAGCCGCATATGGAAGGGTTCCTCATTAATTACGGAACCCTAAAACAATTGTCATTGTTTGATAGATTATGTAGTTAGTTGTCGTAATAAAAAAACGAAAGGCAAACGATAAACTACGAACAGTTTCTTTGCGTTTATCGTTTCTTACGTTTTATGTAGGTAGGTAGGTACTTACTCAAGATTATGTATGTTCTATAACTGCTTATAAATGAGTACTACTACAGTGGAGTGTGCATTTCAAAGAACAAAGTTGTGCCCATTAGTAGAACAAGCCTTTAAACTTAATATAAAGGTATGATGATAGAATTCTCGATTATAAATTATCGCGTCGTTCGAACGATAGACATTATGAGTATGATGGATGACACTCGGTACAGCATTCGCTTTTCAAGCTATTTGTTGAAGAGCTTTATGTAGGTACCTCATTGCTATTAAATATTAAATAAATCTACCTACTTAATAAATGGCTCAACAAGTAGATGTTTCTGGCAAGTGATTTTCTGAATTGGGGTCGAATTTAATACTGTTAGATCTGTTCTCATTTGGTGGAGGCTTTTCCGGATCAAGGCCAAGGGCGAAATTGTCGTAGCCCCGCGTGAGTGTAGGAGCGTCACTGTAGAACACTCCTCCAGCCATTTCGGACAGTCGTCGGCGTCGTCGAGTGTCTTTGTCGTCAGCAACACTCGGAGGACGTACGCTAGAGCTGCGGCGACGCTCCGACCCAAGCCGAGTGGGCACCTTTAAAGCTCGCTATTGTAAACAAAAAAAAATTATCACATATGTAGGACAAGGAAAAAAGAGTATAATATGTAACGTTACTACCATAAAAGGTTTTCAATTTTGAACCTATTATTGAAGATTATGGCAAGAGATTTATTATAGAACATGGTAGGATTGTTCGTAGTAACACTGTGACCGTTGCTTTTTCGTTAGTCCAAAGAATATAAATATCGTACCTTAAATCTCTTCGGCAGAGAGTTGAGTAGTGCAACAACCGGCGGTGATATCAGGTCAATGGGCACTTGCGCGGGGTCGGTAGCTCCCGTCAACACCGACACGATTAGACCCGCCACTAACGTAGCAGCGCATCCGAGTCCGGAGTACCAAAGATATGACACACGGAACAGCCAAAATACTGCATCATCATGGTTTTCACTGCAAACGTCATAAACACTAATGAAAAGAATACATGAAAGCTACTTAAACAAACATGTTTCATTGAGCTGTTTACAAATTTGTGGGTATACCAAGGTAGGTATACTTAGAGATAAATTATAACTAAGTAGCTAAGTATTAGATACCTGTAATCCAATGGTCTACGTGCTTTGTGGATGTTATTCTTATTAGACTATCTACACACCTAACCCTCTTCTATACTCTCCTCAACGCTCAGAATATGACCTTAGTATTAGAAAAAATGATTTTTACTTAGGATTGACAGTCATGTGCGTGGTCATATTGTATGGAGCTACGCAGCCATCCGTGGAGCCGGGCAGGCGAGGCATGGGCAGCTGAGCTAGTTGTGCGCCACCACCCGCCGCTACCACCAGCAGCAACCCAAACACGCCGCCGGCTACTGCCCCCTAAACATCGAACATGTAATGATAACATAGAAACATAGAATTTGCTATGTCATACAAGGATATAGAGAAATAGCTTGCCAATAGTGAAACAATATTTCAGATCGGTTCAGTATTTTCGGAGCAATCAAAGTCAAGCATCAACATAACCAACCTTGGCATTGGCCCATGGGAAAAACATGCCCAGAGAAAACAATCCGAGCGCCACTCCGCCTGCCATTCCGTTGAAGGAGAGCGCTAGCTGTAACACGGGACCGAGGCGCTCAACCGCGAACACGAGCCCGAAGGATACCAAGCCGCAGGCGAGGCACACCCATCGAGCTATCTGATTGTATCAAAAAAAATAATGATTAGAAGTTTTTTTTGTGATAACTAAGCATGACGATTGCAATCAATGATTAGCTTACTGCTGCTCCTCTATGTTCCGGAAGCGTAATTCCAAGGAGTCCCGTGGCTAAGTCTTGACATAGTATAGCAGCCAAAGAGTTCAACGCCGACGCTACAGTTCTACAATCAGGACAGTAAATTTTTTAAAAGTGTTAGTTCACCAATCGATCAACATTTTATTTATTAAGTAATTTTGATCAGTGATTGACACTAATATTATAATGGCGAAAGTTTGTGAGTGTAGCGTGTGTATATTTTTGTTACTGCTTCATGCCCAAACGGCTGAATGGGTTTTAATGAAAAGGATTTTAATAGCCTATACATCAGACTCACATATATGTAGGTATGTATGCTACTTTTTAGCCAGTTGCGGCAAGCTGATCCCGCAGGAAGGGGGTGAAATCGCTGGCGGAAGCTAGTAATTAATTTAAATAAATGATACACTAGAATAATACGATAAACAAGGTTGTGGGTAAAATATTATAGCTATGTATATGTAGGACGGTTGTATGGTTGGAATCTCGTACAAGAAACTAAGTGTCAATTACAAGCAAATAAATTGGTTTTTCAGTTCGCGTATGATTCTCTCAGATTAAAACCAGAATAGTCCAGTCAGAATACCAATATCCTAACTGGACTTTTCTAGTTTTATTTTAGCTCTCTTATATGGTTGCTATCTGCTTCAGTTCTCAGGGTGCGATCGTACGTTTCGGAGTGTTGATTTTGGATAATACAATAATATATCTAGCTATTTATTTTCATAATTTGTGCAGTGCTAGTGCCTAATGAATGAAATGTGGCCATTTTAATATTCAATTTACCCAAGGCTGGCTGCAAAAATCCCAGCAACGAAGAAACCAGGGATCCCACGGGAGCCACCCAACTGGTTCACCACGTAGAGTGGTAAAAGGCGATCTGATGCGTTGATGACTCCTGCCTGAGGTAATAAAATTTGTTTTATCAATTTATTTAGTAAAACTACTTGTTAAGAGATGCTTTCTCGGGATGAACCAAGAGAATGTTATTATAGCAAGGGCCTTGTGTTGGGTTTCGTCATAAATAGTATTTTATGCAAGAGTCGTTTGATGATACCGATATTACGTATATTGGGTAGATTGTGTATCGAGTCGGATTTCACGACACAATGGATTTTCTTCATAGAAAACAAATATCGTAGGTATTCTCAATATGTAGGTGAAGGTAGTTGTTTCGACAGTAAACGACTTTGGACTAAATTATGGTAGAATTGTAACATCGAATTATTTATCCAGCTACGTGTTTACCTGAATCGGATCACAGTCTGCGTAGTGGACGGCTAGGACGGCGCCAGTGATGAAATTAACTGAGTAGATGGCGATGAGGCCAACAGCTGATACCCAAAGTGCCACTCTGACTTGCGATATGCGCTCAACTGACAGGTACTTCTGGACTGACGCTTGGTTTGCGCAGAACATGCTGACCCAGTACATGGTGCCTCCGATGACCACTGACCAAAATGAATGTCGCACTGTCGGGTCGGGGTTCATGCTAGAAATAATAAAGTGGGTAGGTTAGCCTTTATGATCTGTTGGCGGTTGCATCAAAAGTAACAGATTTCTTAGATTAACTCCCTTTGTCTGCGAGGTGAACGCACTTTGGGCACACACACCGGTGGCTTTTGAAGTCACCTACTTACATAATATATTAGGAGGTAATATGTACAGCAATGTTAAATAGCTACCAGCTATGAACCTATTTACGAGACATTTAGTTAAAACACGGTGCTTGTGTCGAATGTTAAATAGGCAATGGAAAATGCTTTTCTTTTCAATTGGTGTACCAGTGTGTGGATGTGTGATCAGGGTGCAAATTTTGTCTCGTTTATAGGTACTTACTGTACCTAATTTATGTAAGTATGTATTTAGGAATTTTGTCGTATAAAATGCAATCATAAGGAGGTCGACTTACATATGTATGCTTGCAATGGTTGATTTATGTCATATCGAGATTACATCTCTTTAATTAACATGTTACCTACCTCCCTTATTGGAATTATCAGCAGTATAATTCTTAAAATCTTAACATAAAACTATTAAGGCAGCAATAACCAAGCTTAAAACTCACTCAAAGAAATGAAGCCTGTCTGTTCGCCAAGCATGCTCCCATACCACGTCAAATCCCCCGACTTGGCTTGAAGACATCCCCAGGACGGCGGCCAGCGATCCCACGAGGACGGCCGATTGGAAAGAGTCCGTCATTATAACAGCTTTCATACCACCCTGCACAATAAAGTCAGTGTAGGCAAACAGGCAAGTGGCAAGGTGGCAAGTATAGATAAATTTCTAAATCTCTCTAAGTGTCGTCATATCGGGTTAATTTATCCCAAATTATTACCATTTATCAATAAATACTCACTTTTGTAGTATTTCATTAGATGAACAGTAGAAACAAACAAAATAGTTTTTTAGAGTTAGTTACTTATTCGTATAGGTATGCGTTCAGTACTAACCTGAGTAGCATAGAAGATGCACACTACGTACACCAGCGAAACGGCCAAATAGGTATTCAGTCCGGTAACTGTAAATGTTATAAAAGTCCTTATATTAATTAAATATTCTTAACGAAATAAGGTCAGCAACAATTGTCTATTTACACAAACAAAATTACAAAATACCTGACCATTAAAATTTGCTATAGGTTTACTCAGGACTAGGTACACAACAAAACAACTTGGACATCAAACAATTACGGCTGTCCCTGAACACAGCCATGGCAAGGTATTTATTTAATTGCTATGGAAAGTTGCATAGAGCTTCAAAGGTTTCCATCATTTTATGTGAAACTGGGGAACGTCTTGGTTACCTGAGAATTAACCTAAAATAAACATAGACTTCTATGCTTTAATAGGGTGTCAACATTTCAAAATTGAGCTTCTAGTTCAAACGGTGTATCAAACGAAAGGGTTTGGTGTTCATATTGCAAAATAATAGATTTTCCGAGGCATTATTTATTGTTTAAAAGAAACAATAAAAAAAACTCCTTAAAAACGATCTATAATGATTATTGGTACGAAAGCCTCGCGGTTTATTCGGTCGATTCGCACATGTCCAGTTTTTTACTATTGGAGATAGATATTTTCTTTCATGTAAATTACCTACATAAATAAGTACAAAATGTCATTATTTAACTGTATTCTGTAGGCGGCTCCATTAATTTATGAAGTTATTGTGAACGTTTTTTCCGTGTCTTTCCAACAAGAAAGGTAAGGGTTTTTTATCGATACTATCTGAATACGCAATGGTGGCACGAACGTTTGACACCAATCACCAAAACTGAAATGATGGCCACTATCGATTCATTACAAATCATTACCGATACCTTACATGACTTAATGGACGCGTTATGTAATTTGTGCAATAATAACCGCCGGCATGCGGACTTAAGTGCATAGATATCATCCATGCGCTTTAGCGAACCTTAGGTAGCACCGGCTGAATAGTGTCTGTTGACTCCTTGTTATCCATCACTAGATGCTCTTACCAATAAAGTCATAGCAATAAAATAACGATAAAATTTTGCAACCCAATAACATGCTGTACCTACGCTGAATACTTATGTGAAAATTTTCTTTCGTAACTTCACCAATCGAAGGCTAAGTAAAAATATTCAAATACCTCATGCAAATAATTCTCACTTTATTGGTCATCATTTACATTTTAAAACATAAGTAGATATGAATAATTGGAAGTCAATTTTATCGATTGGGAAATTAGCAGTTGTGAATAAAAATGCATTTCCAGAACAATGATGGTTTGCACTCCGTGAATTATTTGTTAAGCAAAACACGACGATCTGCAGATTGAATTAAAAGTTTTGGTGTTTGGCCACCGAAAAAGAAACCGATTGAAAGTTTGTTTATTTACACGACAACGCTTAATGCCATTTGCTATGGATGCAACTTTTATACAAACATTACTTTCACTGCACTCGCAACCGTCTAGATATTAATATACGCAATATGGATGCTATTGGAATACTGTCCACATAAGTATCTAATGACCTCTTCTTGCTATATTTTGAAACTATTATGTAGAAATTAAATAATCATGTCTGTTAAATATTTTACCGGTTCAACTAATTTCCAATTCAAATTAGTTTTATTTTGTTAGACAAACATTTAAAAATGCTATATTCTTAATTAGCATTCAACTATTATAAAAGCATTGTAGGTTAAATTAACTTATTGATACAAGGCCAAATTATGTTGGTTTATGTCTAAGATATAGATGGATACTTAAAAATAATCTCTAATTTCTAAAACATTTGAATGTGATTTTGGTCAACTATCTGGCTGCTGAGATTCTGGGTTCTGTTCTATGTCGGCCTTTATCCTTGAGACAGTGGTAAAATGAATATACACGCCATTATTGCATGAAGCTTAAACCATACCTACCACAACAAGCGCGACTGTACTTATGTTCGTAAGTTGAAACAAATTTTGACACAATACATGTTTTTAACTGGCAACAAAACACAAACTTACAGGTTCAAGGATAGTATCTAAAAGTTAATTTGCTAGTATACAGGCACCTTAGCGTTTTTAGGGCTGTGATGCAAGAGAATGCTATCGCGCCGTTTAGACGCTATTTGAATTTTAATTCTAATGTTGATTTTTCGGCGGTGTTGCATACTTTGTAGTACCACTTGTGAAATAATAAGTAGGCAAAGTTACCGAATCAATAATCGTAACATCGCTAGCGATCGTTATTACTAAACAAAAATAACAATTTAATGATGTAACAACTCAAATAAAGGACCTATAATCGATCGACCCGTGCAGTTGTTACTTAGCCCACGAGCTTCTCGAACCCTAAAAGTACTTTTAGTTTAAAATTTTGCCATACGAAAGCGTCTTATACACTTTACACAGGGGCTACTGCCGTATCTACCGTATCAATTATACGGGGCACTTGAGCCACGAGGGCCCCCAATGTGCTTAAACAAATTCGCATACAGATAGCAAAAATAACGTATGGGCTGCGCAGGTGAATTTGTATTATAAGAAAAGTACAACTTTCGTAGATCCTGACCATGTATGAACACTCCTTACATACTTTATTTATATAGCATTTTTTTTGTGAGTAATGTTTACCCTTCCTAACGGCCCCAATATTTTGTTTATGCGGGGCCCCACCAACGCACGCTACGCTTCTGACTTTACAGGTAGCATTGGCTGTTAATTTACAATATGGATGCGACAGGATCACCACAGTTTAACTTGACCTCATATTTAGCTTCGATACTATTGCAAAATTTCTATTGACATTGAATGTGTAGAGTATGTAAATGAAACCGAACGCATCGTCGCTTTCAAAACATTGCAACTGTTTCGCTCCAAAAGAAATATTATTATACCCAGCTTCTTTTCAATATTTTCTCTTAACTAATATAAAATTTTCATCGTATTCTATTCGGTAAAAGTCGGTATGAAATAAATGCTGTGATAATTAGTTTCTCATATTTTTAGTAAGCCATATCATCACGTCACCAGCTGACAATTATCTGCAAATGGCCTATATTTCACGTAATGGTATAATTTCATTCATTTAAGTTTTATTATTTTACACGTTACAAAAGATGTATATAACAATAGCTGAAGATAATTATGGCTATTATCTAGATGTCACAATTTTATACCTAATGTAGAACAACGATACGTTCTTTTGAATTTTATATAATAACCGGTTTTCGAATTTGATGATTTTTTCTTTCTATAGGAAAATATATACTTAGGTATGAGACTTTAATATAATAAATCTTTTTTATTGTACCACATAATACATAATACTAAATTATGAGATATTTACACTTTATTTACACAACAAAATTTAAATATTTACATAAAAAATATATACATATATATAATTAAAAAATGGCGTCAAAAAATTCCTCCTCATCGCTGCTCGCTGGGAGTGTACCCAATAGGCTGGCGGCATTGCCACGTTGGATGGCAATGCTTATCCGTTGACCGAAATAAAAGCCAGCCTTTGGGTCACGGGAAGTGTCAGCGAGTCTCTTCGATATGTCCTTGAAAAGGAGGTGTGCACTCGGACCCCATGGCCCGAGGGTTTCAACCCCAAACGGCTCAAAAGTATAGTTGCCTATAAGGCTACTATATTTGCGCCGTTTGAGGTTCTCTGCCTCCGATGCGGCAGAGCCAGCATAACACGCCGTTCCAGAAAGGTGAGATGGCGCCAGAGTGTCGACGCAGGTTGCGTCCCACACTAAAGACCTACCCATCTTCCATGGAAATAATGACATACCGTCTGGTCTCTTACCATCGTCGCGTACCAAGCCATTTGGTTCTAATACGGCTGGTATGCCGACGGCAACAAGAGCACGACGGATGATGTCATTGATGTTCGCATGACGTGCTATGCGGCCCGCGCTTCGGCTGCACGACAGGCCGTGGTGCCCGAGGCCGCTGACAGCTTCGTATAGCTTAGGTATCGTATCTTTTTCCTGTGAAGGTATATCTAAGTACATATGTATGAAAATTAACGTTACCACATACACATTATTAGATCTAACAGGCCACTTACCACTACATAGGTACCACTTTTCGATCAGTAGATGTTACTTTAATAAAATTTAATAATAATTATGACAACGATATCCTTTTGTAACAATCAATATTACAAGATGAATATAGCATTGCTACATTGTAAAACACTTACCGTCTGACAGTGCCAGAGCAGGCGCATACACCGCAACAGCCGTGTATAGTATCATCTGCATTAAATACAATGCACTAGCATACACGCGGATTGACTTGCAGAAACGCACTTCCTGTGGACAAATTGATGAAGTGCCATCAATTACAATTAGGCAGACATGCGCAACGTGTGATCCAGTTCAGCTTCAACCAGTTTTATATGGTACATGATGAATCTAAAAGATGGTGGCCATTTATTTTTCGATTTAGGTACCTATCGATAGCATATTTTCATAAGTATTCATATTCTACAATGAATACCTACTATATCCGTAATATTAAAGGCTCGTCTAACCTCATTTATAAACTGCACTTTCATTCTAAGCTTTGTGTTGTCTCGTACGAGTTAATAAGTAACATACCAAATATTCGTAACATGACGTCAACCGAAGTCTCATAAACACTGGCAGGTACAGCTGGCTTGCGATTGGCACTACCAGCACAAACGCGACACAAATCATCCAAAACTGGGCACCTGCCATATACATCTCGGCTGGGTTTCCTAACAGCTCGATGGCTGTGATGAAACTGAAAACATCCACACGCACATAAATAAGTACTGAATAAAGAAGACTCATAAATGAATATGCAATCAAAAAGGTCAACTTACCTTGCCGCAAGACTTAATGCCATAGGAAATGTGCCCATTGATGATCCACCAAGCAGGAAATCATCACCAGTTGTTTGCTTTTCTCCAAAATAACCGTAAAATACTCCAATCAGGCACGAAATGAGCAACATAGCGGCCAGCACGCTGTAGTCTTCCCAGTGGAACAGAACTTCGGGCACGGTTTCATTTTGTGTTAAAACTAAATCTATTTTCTTGGTCTTAGTTATATTGAGTGATGCTGATGTCACTGGTATCGAACTTATGCACCAACATAATAGTGCAAGTAATATTTTCTGAAAAGAACAGAAATCGTACTCATTAAAGTTCAGTGTTTCGTTTCAATGCATTTAAAAGTGAACTTAAAAGTGAACAAGTAAATGTTCTAGCTATGTAGATGAATGTAACATTTACAGATAGATAGACTTTAAAACTGTCGATGTAATAATTAATATGCAATTACCATACCCCAAATAATAATCCCACATAGACACTTGCTTTTGTTTATAAAAACGTACTTTTTTAGGGTTCTGTACCAAAAAGGTAAAATGGGATCCTGTTACTAAGACTTCGCTTTCCGTCTATCCGTGCGTCTGCCCCCCAAGGTGAAATTTTCAGAGATGACATATTTCCATTTCCGCTTTCACAAGGAGGGCCTTCCATTCAACAGACATAATTTTTGGCTGTTTTATGAGTAATGGAGCACTTAACACTTAACACCAATAGTTACTTTTATCCGCGCGTACTATTGGGCTGTCGGGTTAAGGCACTCTTCCATGAAATGTATTTGCAACTTTTCTTTTTTTTTAATGCCTGTCTAATTGTTGAGTATAATGTGAACGTTATATAACATCTAACGGCAGTGCCTGTACGATTGTCAATCAATCCATTCATTCGTTGGTTTTTTAACCAAGTGAATTAATAAATATAATTACGTACGATCGCAACTTATTCAATTGAAAATTAATGAATAAATATAACCCATTTATAGTTTGCTTACAGTTGTTAATAATTGTATAAACAAGCCATAAAGGAGGTTACAACAGTGCATGTGTAGTGAAAGGTCTCAAGTAACGCCATTAAGTACAAGCAAATCATTAGCCCAATTTCTCCAACTTGAACATAAATACCATTGATGTAATTTGTCGTAATATAAAATTTGCTTACACTTGTGCAGGTCAAACATTCAATCTTTTGTTTATTACCTACTGACAACATCTGAAAATAAATTGACATACTGGCAGTAAGCAAATCTGTACGGCTTTGTTACCTGACCCTAAATGAACACTACTGTAACAGAACATTATAATGTTCTGTTTGCGAAATAAAAAGATAAACATTTAAGTAATTACTGTGATTCAATATGTTCTGTGGTTGTGAAACAACACGGGGCGTTAGAACGTTAGAAATTAAATTAGCGGTTTAAGTTACGTTGGTGTTCACCGCGATGTTGCTGTTGCGTTTATCTTGTAATTATTTCTCGCACATCCCTCATACAAGACATACATATTTTTAACGACTTAACCTCGAACTCATATCAATCATTTCAAAAAGAGCGTTCTCAAGTTCGCCTGCAGATAATTGCTTAATCGGCGAGTGGGCTGACACTGTAGATGTAGCTTCACAAACAATAAGGAATAATGTCTGGTCTTACAGTGTTTTTTTAATTAAGAACGGACACAATTTCAATTGCCTTCTAAATTGTTTAAAATTGCCATAGCTTGCTAATGAAGCTAATCTAACAATCAATTAAACGCATAATTATTGTTGAACAAAGTACTTAGTCATATGTTTGTTTTCCACATCATTCCATAAATATGTTTCGATATTAAAACTAAATAAAAAATATACTGACGCTAAGACTGTATGGATGAATGGATTATGCTCCGTGTAGACACGGGGGAATTACAGCGATTAAACGCTTGACCAATCGCATGATTTCCCAAGGATTGTCTCATTGTGAATGGTACAGTGAACGTTCATGTTTCATATATGTAAGAATATTACTATAATAATGGTTACATTGTGGCCAGCAAATTCTTAATGCATATGCTTAATAAATAAATAACATGCAGAGAAAGCTATTTCCTAAATAAAAAAAATGCTACTCCAAACTTGAACGTTATGACTTAACACGAGCCTACATACTTTCATTACTGCGTGTGCGCATGTTTGATAACCATGCCAATTGATACTCGAGAGTACTCATGTAGACTCAAGTCCGTTCAAGAGCAACGCTTGTTGTGCTACAGCGACACGCAAGCCAGTGTAAGGGCGGAGTAAGCTGGTTTAATACCCGCACTAGCTTCCTCAAACCGGATAGTTCCGGACTGAACGCTTCAATAAATAGCTCGCAGTCAGCTCATGGGCATGGGACTAGTATTAATGTCTCACCACATTCCAAACAATTAAGCATAGCCGTTGATACATCTTGAGACTGTTTTGTTTGTTTCAACGAATCATTAGTAATGTGTCTAAAAAGACAATTCAGCATAATCTAAGGGCTCCGCTTCTAGTTTTTTATAAGGTATATTCTATATGTTATTGTACAGCCTTATAGAAGTGTACATTGTAGTTTGCAAGATATCAAGTGCTTATTTATTTAGTAGCGTTCATAGATAATACTAAACAACATACATTTTACGAAACTCGACCCTGCGGATAGAAGCTCAGATTTTCGTAGTACTTTGCGTAGTAGTTCGCGTAGCAGCGGAAATCACTAAATTATCTAGTCTACCTAGTTTGTTATTTGTACTTTTGACTTTTTTAGAGGTGTCCCTTCTGTAAATATTCTTTATTTATAGGATTCTAATTCGAACAAAAATCCCTTAAATATTTTTTTTTGCCTCACGTTCTAAATTGTGAATTAAACTTTAGGAATAATAATGGTCAGCCATTAACATTTACAACGAAACCTTATATTGCTCGTGACCCAACGCCGTACAACAAAACATACAAGAGCAAAGTTATGTTGTCAGTTCCAGTATTACGTCCAGTAAACAACATAGATAGCGAGGCTGCCTCTCAAAATATCTTGTTTTTGAAGCATACGTGAAAGTTTAACTATCACGACATTATGTAATACGTTACCGTTATAGTTATATTCCCCATTGGCTATGAATTGGTGGGTATTTATTTCTACAATATAACATATAACTGTTTGGACATAGCTACAATTCTGCAATGATCATCATTTGCTGTTGCAAACATGTCTGCCACAACAAATCATAAAGGAATATGTAAAGTAGGTAATCAGTGTAAAATGGAATGGAAAAATGAAATTTATTTATCTTATAAGCTCGTAATGGGAAGTTCTAATAAAAAAGTTTTATTTTTCGGGTCGACAATAAACCATGAAGTCTGTCACAGTCACGACATTATTATTATTATAATGACACTTGTTAATAAGATGAATAAAAAATATAATAAGTAGTACGAACTTTTTAAATTAAATAAAAAAAAAACTGAGTTATCAACTTCTTAGAACAGTAATTAGACTGCACATTGTTAATTTTTTTATTTCATTTAATACGTATTACAAGCGGTCTACTCAAAATTTGAAAGTTGTACAATATTGCAGTAGACTCCATCAGACTTCAAATTGTTTCGCCATACTCTAAGATGATGTTACCTCCTCTATCGTTCGTGAAGAATTGCAACCTTTCTGTAATTTGGCATAATTGAGTCTTCGAGTTTTTTTATGAACCGAAACACGACTATTACGTCAAATTCGAATACTAAAAGTAATAACGTTTGTATTGTAAGAAGAACATTGTGCCCTTTGTACTTAACTATACTTGCATAACTCGCTCGAATTCTACTTGCAAGAATCGCAATCCGAAATAATGACTTTCCGGATTGCTTTCGCTTGCTATTTGTGGCCCATTAAACGATTTACAGATAGAAATAAATGAAATTTAATTGATATTTGTTTAATAAAAAAATACTAACAAGTAATAAGAATTTTATACCTATTACCCATTTTACGTTACGTTATACATTATAACATATTTTGAAATATTTATTGAACGCACACACTTAGAATGATCTAACTTACAGTTGCGTTTTTAGTGTTGGTGTTAGCGCTTGTGTAATTCAAAAGACAAAACGACACCCTAATCTATAAACTCACTCTATTCCCAGTCTGTCCGACTCTGTTCTTCTGTCCGTCTTTGCCTCTCACGACTCTCTGACCTTTTATTTCCGGAATTCCTGAATGGTATCGACTTGTAATCTACCTAAACAGTATACTTACTCAGGCCTACGTTCCTATGAAGTTGTTAAAAAATTAAACTCCTAAGTTTATCTATACTTATAATAAATCTGTAGAGAAGTCAATTCTGTACATTGAATATATTTTCAAAATAACTATCAGGGGGTGATCAGTGATCGATACTGATGCCAAAAATGCAATCAGTAAAATTTTTGTCTGTCTGTCTGTCTGTCTTTCTGTCTGTCTGTCTGTCTGTCTGTCTGTAGGTATGTTATTAATAGGAACAAAAACTACTGGACGGATTTTAATGAAACTTGGCAAAATTATTCTTTATACTCCTGGGCAGGTTATAGGATACTTTTCATCACGCTACAATCAATAGGAGCAGAGCAGTGAAGGAAAATGTTGGGAAAACGGGAGAAGTTACACCATTTTTTAAGCTTTCGTCGCGTGTGCAGCCTTAATGGTTAAAGCTACATAGAAATCGTGTATGACGGAAATATTCTACATAAAATTATCTAAAAAATATTCCACAACAACATATGTCTATCTTTAATGGTTGACTCACAATAACACGTATAACTCCCGATAGTTTACCAGTTCGGAGCTTTCTGATTATTTGTTATTGATTTGTTTACCTATTCTTATGTTTATAATATTATCGCTCATGCCTAATTAACAAAAGATAACATTATAACATATTGTATAAAAAAAAAAACATAGAAATCGGTGCAGAAATACCAAACTTACACATAAAATACGATAATCAGCAGGTCGGTCGGTAGGTATAATATAAGGCGGGAGGTCCGAGCGCGAGCTTCTCATCTCGACAAAAGTTAGGCATTGGTAGCGGTAATCGACATCCACACTGGCGTAGCCGCGGGGGTCCTCTATAGGTTATACATCAGAAAAACACATAGACTACTTTTTGTCGCGAAAACCGACATCCACGCGGGCGGAGCCGCGGGCGACCGCTAGTTTAAAAATAATCTACTTTTTATCTGTTTTTCCGCTGTTTTGAAGAAATTCCTAGCTCATCTGTCAACCCTGCCAGGGTTGAAAAAATATTTAAAACATAGTTCCACAATATTGTTATTGTTGATTTGATCAAAATAAACGATTAACGATATCATTTTGCGGCACACACAGGAAAATGAAATATATATATAAAATATAAAAAATAATAAAGATTCTTGAATTATTTATGATGATCCTGTGTACGAAACCCACACAGGCTCATATCTATCTATATAATCATAAATCGAGTGACTTTAGTAAGATGTTAAAGGTTCTTTCGTGTAACGGATAATTCAAAAAGTTTTGGGTTAAAATTGCAATCGCACTGAATTTCTTTGGTAGTAACTTACGAAAGAGTAATCGTGACGGGCATTACGCACTTGAACCTTATCCAATCTACTTATTATCTTTAAAATCATCATTAAAACACAGATGATGCATTAGCTAAAGACAGAAGTCCCCTCTTTCATTAGTGATTAAATAATACTAAACAATACTCTTTAAAAACAAAATTTACTCTTATATAACTTTGAATCTTCCCTTGCACCTAACTTTCCTCATCTTTAAATCGGCAGTTCCATGAGAAGGTTAACACATAACACCATAATATAGCTCATTTTGCGAGCTCTTCTCAGTATTTATATAGAAATCTTAGAAGTAGGTACTTGTGCGTGTTTGAATCATAAAATAATGGTTTTAATATGGAAAGATGAAAAAATAACACCAATGTCGAGGTTAAATAAATGAATGAGAATAAACTTATATTAGTTGCATCATGTGAGGTGCAATTATTGTGTTTTACACGCGTGTCTCATTAGATATTGCTAGCAAATATTATAAATCGCTGCAATTGATAAACTGGATGCTATTACCAGGATCTCCTATCTAAGATAATATTTATGATCAAGCTGTAACTTACCTCACTTGGAACAGCTATCCTTAGCCTGAGTCTTGTGTAGGAGGAATATATCGCCATTTCTTTGTTGATTGTTCTATATTTGGTCAAATTATATTGTTGTCACTAGTTTTAGTAGATTTGTTTACATAATCTCCCGATGAATATAATAGGTGCATAGGCAGCGATGGACGATTCACACTGGTGTGTCGTTACTAGACACTGGGAGGCTGCGAGGCTCTGATACGCGCCGGATATGTACACCAATCAATTGTCACTAAGACAACGAACACGGAATAATGCGTTGCACGAGGCGTCACAACTGGAGCTTTTTCGGATGTGTCCGCAGTTGGCTGTAAGAATCTTCCAACGACCTCTATAGTTAATTGTTAATCAAGGGCGCATTCATCTCCTGAATGATTGTAATCTTTTATCGATGCTATGTGAGCCTTTAGCATGTGTGCGTTGTGCATGTGTCGACACAATCTGCAACACCTAAAGGTATTAGGCGTTTATTAAACATCGACGATAAGAAAATTGCACTGAGTAGCTATTATTCGTACCGTTACTGGCCTGAACATTATTAATGGTTCAATAATTACCGAACTCATAACACAATAGTAAACGCTAAATTTACTAATTACATGAAAATTTGGTACATTCAAAATTTATATTAATAATTTTATGTAAAGCAGTATATACTATACACACAGAAGCAAATAATTGCAACGAAGAATTTACCTTATTATGTTCTTCAATCAATTCGATTTTCTATTAAGATGTCCCTATTGGAGAAAATATCAATGAACACGTAATAATGAACCGGGGTGTTGATTACTAAGGATGTTATAGAATACCGTGTCCCAGATAACACAAATAGTAATCACAAGTATAAATCAACCGGTTTCGTAGAAATAGGCATCGATGCTGGCCTACCTTCCTGGTGTTTCCACATTATGGGGCCTGCGCTTGCGCCGGGTCAGAGGTCAATTATTCCCACTTCGCTTCGCAAACCGTAAACAAAGATGCACTGACAGATTGTCACTAAGTGCTTTGTTCACACTACAAATTACATCTGCGGCGCGTCTCCTTAGACTTGTCATGAAACATTATATGTATTAGAATCGTGCACCTACTTCACAACGAACGCAATACTGTGAAACAAGCAAGCGTGTCGTATCGGAAACGATTGGTTAGATGGAATCAATCACAAGTAAACCAACACGAAACTGAGCAATGCGTTTAAATCAACAACGTATTGTTGTGGTACCTACTTCATTACGTTTTGTTTTAGGATTCGATAGCGGGTACAAGGCGCTGGGAGAAACGTACGCTACCTCCTTCATGGCAATCTTCTGAATGTAGCAAGACACAGCTATCTGTACGCTTGTCTCTTGGTCATTTAGCTTCGGTGCACACACGAGTGTTACTAGTAGTATATTAGTAAGTATCTGTGAGTATCGGTTAACCTGCAGTAAATTAACATTTGAACTCGAAGCAAATTGCGATTCCCCGGTTACACATTCGGAGTATCATTTCGATGCCATCATGTTATACCTTGGAGCGATACTTACTCGCAACTAGAAACTCTAATGGACAAATCTCTGCAATCACACATAAAATAATGTAGGTGCTGCTTACATATTATCATCTTAGGAATAGGGAAATAAGTCCATGATAAGCAATAGGTAACGCTTGTTATTATTTAGTATTCTGTGCTATAGTTCTATAGGCTAGTGTTCTATGTGCTATAGGCTAGTGTTCGCAATTTGGAGAATAATCTTTTCAGATTAGTCTGACTCTTTACTTGTTTACCATGACGCAGTATCTACTGCTGCCATTAAATTAAAAATGAACTTATATATACAAACACGCAAAAAGTTTTAGTTTTTATGTTACCTTATCTAAACTGATATCAATATTCATTGCCATCACGTAAAAAACAGTTTTTTATATAAAAGTATACCTGAGAAGTAAACAATTAAACATTTAAAACTTTCGCAATGAAGTGTTACCATATTAAACATAAAAATAATATAAAACAGGCAGGCATGATATATGATCACTTCACACCAGTTTTCAGCTCAAATGAGCCATGAGTAGAAAGTCATAAAATAGGTACTAAATTGGTTGATGATGTACACTTTACTAAAAGCAGTTAGGTACCTACGTATTTGTATTTTTTTTAGTGGATAATAGGAATTGTTTCAAAGGAATATTGCAAATGTTTTGAATTTACGGACTATTACCTATACCATAGAAGGGTAATACCTTGAAAATAAGACTAACGTTAAAAAAAAAAACAAAACTTAAACAACAATTTGCATCGTTAAATATTCTGAGCAAAAGGATTTACGGCAGAATGTGCCCTCGAGCACGTCACTTGGCGTGGCGTCAGTAGGAGGGCGGCGCGTGAGCACCATCTTATTGCGAAAGGTATGTGAACCATCGAAAGTGCCCCCTCCCCCGGATATGGAGCGCACAACTCTTATAAACACAGGTGGCGCCTGGGCACTGGACATTACACTATCTAGCTGCGTCTAATCGCATACCCAGGATGTGTGACAAAACGGTAGGTGCTCATACACGCTTATCTGTGAGGATCATCTCTGATGTTTATTGTGACCTGGTGATATTATCAAAGTGTGTTCCTGATAAGATCGATGTCTTCGGAACAACAATAGTGCTAAAGTGTGGATTTATGACCCTAATACTCAGGTTACCCTGATGTTATTGAAGTAAGTACAAATTGTATCTAATAGGTGCTTAATTTGTGTGTGCAGGTACTTCGATCTCTAGTGGTAGCGGTGGTGGTTGCCTGCGCAGTCGCGAGGCCAGAGCCTCCGACATCGTATGGCGCACCCTCCCAGTCCTATAGTGCCCCCTCATCGTCCTACGGTGCTCCCTCATCGTCGTATGGTGCTCCCGCGCCACAATACGGTCCGCCCCAACAGCCCATAGTACATAAGCATGTCTACGTGCACGTCCCACCTCCAGACAACGACATTCCTCAACCCCGCAAACCCATCTGGGTGCCGCCTCCTCAGAAGCATTACAAGATAGTATTCATTAAGGCGCCGACTCCTCCTACCCCTACTGCGCCTGTCATTCCTGTGCAGCCACAGAATGAGGAGAAGACTCTTGTCTACGTGTTGGTGAAGAAACCCGAGGAGCAGCCCGACATTGTGATCCCGACACCCGCGCCCACTCAACCTTCAAAACCAGAGGTTTACTTCATCAGATACAAGACACAGGTAAGATTATTTTAACATAGTTTTATTTTATGAAAGGCCGCCCTTGAGTGCAGTATTAGAGATTTATTAATCTGAGGTACCCATAGACCTTTACCCCGAGATTAGAGCCACGATTATTTTTATGAAATTCTGTTGAAGATAATAACAGACATTTGCACTAGTCTTTTGAATAATTTGAAGAATTTGTTAAGTATCTAGTAGTCGGTTATTAATCGGGCTGGATCCAATAAAACTTATAAACTCAATAAAGATCATAAATACGCCCAAAGTACATTTTATGGTATATTCATGGGAGTACGTATACCTAATGAAGTCGTTAACGCTATCGTTGCTTAATCTGTTCTGCTACAATAAAAAATGCGTAATAATAAATTGATAGAAAAAGGGAACATATAAATACTAAATTCATTATATGGATCTTGATTTTTAACGATAAATTTATGTTTATAAAGTCATCATGTTGTCATGGCGTGGTGGCGGAGGATGCGTCCGCCTGGCTCGTGAAAGTGCGCGTAAACATTTCCTACAGCAATCTAGGAAGTGTTATATGGCATTATCTGCAAGACCTAGCGTGCTCGCAGTCAGTTCAGTACACCTGCTATCATCATTACATTAACGCAACCGAGGATGCCACTGTACTCCTACAACCCGTATTTTCTATGTAACGCAATGTCTCTTGCAATAAGTGGGCACTAGATTTTTTGTATCATTATCGCCCAGTAGGTTAGTAACCCTCTTCTAGAATTGTCTCTTAAGGTTGCAACACATTAGGACTCGATTCATAAATATCTAGGCTTCGTTATAATTATGCCGCGTTTATTTTTCAATCAGAAACGTACATTGGGCATTTATGTTGACGGACGCAATTGTTCAATATTTACAATATGTAGGTTCCTGTACGGTTTTAATAACGTAGTACTTATCTCATATCTAGCAAGACAATCAGAGAACTGAAAAGGTTTCCATTGAAGTTCAAAGTAGACTTGAGTAATCGATTGTACGTCAGTAAGTGTATTTGAATTCGTGATCTATGAATGTTCGAAAACATAGTTTTCTGTGCTATCTCTCTTACGTAATACAAATAAGTCGTAATAGCGCATATTTCATACAAATAGCTTTATAATTGGCAGGTCATTCGAAGATGAAAATGGAGCCACAGACGAAAGTATGCGTCGCATTATTACGTGGTAACACGTAAAGGCTCTAAACACGTAACACGTAGTTAATGTATAATTATTTACCAACTTGTTTTATGTAGGCCAATTTTAAACTAAAGTTAACTACTATCGTGGATTATAATAATATATTTATCCAATAGTAATTACACGTCAAATTGTTTTTTGCTTTATGAAATTAATTGGTTTCACCATTTTGTTCTAATCTAAGGCTTTCACTATGTAGGCAAGTGAAGTATACAAAAATAATAAACTAGAAAGTAATTGTCTTAGTACCTTTTATAAGGTTTTTGGCAATCAATTCATTTGAATGCATTAAATCAAAAATCTGCAGGCTGTAAGTACGTAATTGACATTGGGCATCCAAACTACCACCCAGAAAAAATATACAGTATTTGATATTGTTTATTGCGTCACTTAGAATTTTTAACAGTCCTCTCACTTGGCGATCAACTTTGAACTGTGTAAACTTTCAACCTTCAGTGCAATCAATTCTTCTGACACTAGTGCACTTTATGCATTACCATCAGTTTGGTCATCGCACATATTTTTAACATGCAACAATCATGTTATATATTTTTTATAGTGTTGCATATTTTGGTATTATGTAATCATAATTCTCTTTTATAAGCAATTAAGATATCAAATAAAATTATTTTTTATTGTTTCAGAAACAGGAAGGTTACCCGGAGTCTCCCAAACCCGAGTACGGACCTCCCGCTTCCGCTCCGTCGTCAGAATACGGTGCTCCTTAAAGCGATCACTTCGGACGATAATAAACCAGCTGACCATTTATAGTGCTCGACCGGCGCCTTTAGACTCTCTATCGAAAATCTTAGTAACCGCGTTATTTCGGTAACTTGTTTAACTAAAGTTTTTATTGGTTAGATTTATACTAGGAATACCAAAGCTATAAACTATAAAGGTCTACCTGCTATAATCTCTGCAACGGAGATGGTGTGGTAGACTATTGAAATGGCTTGCTTATTAGCTTCTGTGAGATAGGATTAGCTTAACAATAGTACCTTTATCTAGAAATGTTCTGATAAATGATGAACATTATTATAGCAAACGGCATTTTCGCCCCATATTGTGTTGTTCCGTTTAAATCTGAGGCGATGATGGCGTTTTCTATAAGAGATCGACGATCAGCGTTTAAACAGGGCATTGTTATAGATTAATTAGAATATTCTTGTATTAGTGCCTTCGATCTGTTATCGAAAGAAACGTGTGGACCTCAAATTCTAGAGAAGTCGGCCGAGATCTGTGATGTCTGCTATCTGGCGTTACGCCAAAATGTACTGCAACTCGTATTATTACATCAAATTGATGTGAATGTTTGTAAATATATTATTTTTATATGATTAAAATGTTTTATAATAATTAACTAATGGTTTTATTTCTAACTATAATACTGACTAGCCGCCCCATAAGGGAAATAATTAAAAGATCCAGATACATTATTTTATTCCTTACCAACTCGATATTCACTAGGTCACACTTACATCCTATATCTGAGACCTGTCTAAATGTATAGAATGAGTTTAATCCTCACAAAAAAAAACATACACACATAACTTAACACAAGAAAGGATTTCCATATATTGTTTTCAGAAGTGATTATAACTTCACATGAAAATGTTCACAAAGTCAGTTGCGAAAGGTGTTAACTAGTGTCCAACAGGGACCCTGATTAGTAACGCGCTAAAAGGGAAAACCTGTGAATTATATTGAAAATAGTAATATACTATACGAAGTTGCGTAATAATACAAGGTCGACTTTTTCTACTTTTTATTATGTAAAGTAACTTTTGTGAAAACTACTTAAGTTTTTGTTGCTTAAAATGAATCTGGCTGCAGTGTCCTTCTGACTGAACTGGGGGAGGAATTGATGGCAGTCAGGGTCAGGCAGGCAACCGTTACCTATCTTATTTGTTTAAAAAAGTCAATAATTATACAAATACTAAAAAACAATTGCTTAGGTTAAAATTAACATTTATCTTATACGAGTACGTCACCTCATTGTAAATAAGTCTCTCTCTACGTATAATTTTAAAACTCATTGGAATCTGGCAATCATTTGTATTACACCCTTACCACACAATATAAAATAACACCTATAGCCGAGATACTTTTTTTTAATGAATTTTTCCTCGAGCACATTTCGAAATTGTGGAAAATTGCTAAAAGAACTTTAATTTGTGACACGTAATTTCTTTTTTCGACATTTTGAAGTCAAGAAGTTTGTAAATAACCCAGTCCAGTTCTATATGATCCATATTTCGAGGGACACTTGTATAAATAAATGTACAGAGTTACTTAATATCATATTTTTTGAACTTGCGACACTAGCGAAGCCCACAACATTAATAATAATAATATGTATTTCTCAATGACGTGACTTCTAGTACCTACCTAAGTTAGTGAAAAGTTTGAGACTTTATAACAGGCATGCCCTATAAATATATGTATCTCGTATCAGTAATGTAGGTACTCGTATCTAATAAATGACCAAGGTTTATCATTAACACATTTTTTACAATTATTTAAATGGTCCCGGTCGATTTTGACACATTTTAATGTGACCACAAAAGCTATTACACATTTGTGCAAGTGCAGACACAGACACACTGATGTGGGTAGATTATGATGTAATGTGAACATCACTAGGTCTCTTCAATATACACAATTGTAAGAAACGTCTCACGGCTCTATTATATGTCAGCAATTTAACATTTTCACTTTCACGGGTAGTACAAATGTGGTCAACGGACGCTTCCGTAAAATAGGACTGTTCTTGCACACAAACAATGCACAGCACAGTATTTAATGTAGGACTTGTAAGAATGTCATGTTATTTGAATTACAGCTTGACTAAAGTGCCATCCAGCAACCTCGGGGTGGTTACTCATTATTTTCATTGTTATAATGGCCCATGGTATTGTGTAACAATGATATCATAATGTGGTTCCCGTAATATTACGTGGTTCCTCGGCACATAGTTGCTGAGCAGTGCTACATTAATATGAGTTACTCGTACCTTCATTTGGTTTTATTACTCCTGCCTAGAATTGATACAGTGTTCTACTTTCCACTGTGTCATCTATCTATCATACAGTGTGAGTCTTTACAATGTGCACAATAAACTGACGAAAGTTGTTGATTAATTTTATCTATTATGAATTGCATAACATATTATCATTATATGCTAAGGGCCATGGACCCCTCGAATCCTGTGTAGTTTCTCCGGAAGGAAGCATTTCTCAGGAAGCATTTGGACCTAGAGGGAGGCTGGACAAGAGCCACTTGAAGGCAGCTCCTGCCATATTCAGTTTGGGGTCCAAACATCGAAAGTTCCACCAGCATTTCGAGGACAGTTCCATTTCCACGAAGGGAACAGAGTGCTGAGCACCTCCCCCATCAGCCTGTAGAACACACCTTTACCTAGGACCTAAATTCATAATTAGTATTATAACCAACGTGCATTCATTCATATGTATATTAATAACAGAGGCGAAACTCTGTCTAAATTATAGAAATAAGAAAAATTAAGCGTTTCTGGTAGGTTCACTGTATAATTTTAAATTCAAAACAAACATATTAAAGACTTTCCGCTCCTGGCATCACTAGATTCGTCTAGAATCGTTATTTTTATTTCTGTACAAAAGTTCGTATAGATCATTGGACGCCGCGTTGGTTTATTTTGGTCCCAAATAACTTGCGTGTTGCCGGCTTTAGCAGTACCAGTATTCTCAGATATTGGAACGAGGCTGGACGCATTTAATAACTAAATTGTAAGGAAACTAGAACTAAGCTCCAATAACAACATAAAACAATGTCACTAACCACTGAAGCTGAAACGAAAGTTGAATCAGAACCGTGTGTGTTGACCTGGGGCAACAAGTTGTTTGTTGGCACCGAAGATGGTTCTATTAAAGTAAGTATACCTACCTATATTTCCTACAGATTCCTATGACGATGTATTTTGTATCCATAAATAGTAAATTGTAGTTATTTTTACATTGTTTAAGCGGAAGAACTTGGAATAAATAAATTAAGTTTACTTATACATTTTTTGCAAGGCATTTGATGAGAAATTAGTCGCAAAGGAGTCCTGGGCAGCACATGCAGTTCAGCCATTTGCATTAGCTACTGATGGAACCAACCTGTACTCTTCGTCCAATGATGGAGGAATCAAAGTTTGGACCATGACCGGAGAGAAAATTACCGAACTACCACCTACGGGCGCTGATGTAGGCTCTCTTCATGTGTTTGACAAACAACTTTATGCTGGTGATGAAGCTGGCAACGTAAGTGCATGTTTACCTTTGGGAAGTGTTTGTTTTTGAATCAGTCAAAAACAAACACTTTCCGATATATAAGAAATCATCAAATGACCCCAGCCCCCTCCCGCTGGGGGTGCAGCTAAAGGGACTTTTACTGACTAAACCCACTTTTATTCCTTCTGGAGGACTGTGTGCGCCAGCGCCGCGGTCCCTGGGTAACTCTTACGAACAATTCCGCAGCCGCGGGAATCACTGATAAAACCTCTAGTGGTTTATAAAAGCAATTGCATTACTTATTATTCTGACGTTTACTGTTTTTTTTAATTACCTTAGGTACATGTGCCTTACATTGAGTAGGTGCCAACATTATTTATTTATTTATTTATTACCGTTACAGATTGCAGTATACGAAAATAATGGTTTGAAAGCTAAGTACAATGTTTTGGAGGAAGTTAAAGATCTGGCTTTTTCCCCACCGTTCCTGTTTACGGTTCGGGACCTCTACGTCACTGCTACAGAAATAAAGCCAGGTAAACGTATCTTGTCATCTTATCTCGTGGTGATTCCTTTGTTAAATACATACGGTACGTATGTATGTACCGTATTTAACATACATGATTTCAAGTAAGGTAGATCGGGTAACTAGTACCTAAATCTTATCTATTTTGCGTTATAGCAATGACTGGTATAAGACGTCTAACGGCACTGATTGCAGTACAAATAGTGTAGGCGTTAATATAATACCGATTTATGTACCTACATTATATATACAGCTCAGACTACCTATCAATATTGTATGCAGTACCTACTTTTTAATCTTAATTTTAATTATCATTTTCATGCGGTTTTTACCGATAGTTTATTGAAATTCAGGATAAAGATATAGGTACCTACCCTTGTAAGTCGCTAGTATTTTTTTAAATCGGCCTATTCTATCCCATTCCGCCTATTTTAGGCCACTGTGTATGAAAATAACCAAACATTTTTTAAATTAACACAATCACAACGATTTAGTAAAACAAGGTTTAAAAATAATATAAAATTATTATTTTTTTATTTCAGAGGAATCCAAGACCCGTTTCACTACTAGACACACAATGGAAGGTCGAGCTCCTTTGCGAATATCTGGAAAACGGCTCTTATTTATGTCTAGGGATGGCAATAGCTTAAAATTATATGATGCCTCTATTGATAGTAACTTCAAACAGCTTCATGAAATCAAGGTCTGTCTTAAGGGAGTACATATTACACTTCCTCTTTGACTACGTGCAGGTATATAAGGGTCGGCTTACAGTCTGACCATGTGCAGCTACGTCACGTACTGGTACCTATTTAACTTCGTTCGTCTGCCTATGAGACCAACTCAATCAACCCAGTAATTTGACGGGCAAGATACTCCTTGGTAAAAATGTGTTTCTGTCTGAATGAATACCCGCACCGATTACCAAAGACGCGCAAGACGGCCGGGAGTCACAATTTGCCGTGCCTACCAAAACAAAAACAATAAATTGAATTACAAATTATTGATGCTAAACTTTATTAGGTACCTTGTACAAACTTACAATATCCTTATAAGATTATTAGGTGTCTCTTAAGTGATAAGTCTAAATTATTGTTTTTTCGCAGGTGAGTGATATGATTGTTACTAGTTTGTCGACCAGCGGTGACTTCGTGTGGACTGCAGGTTGGGACGGCTTCGTACGCCGTTGGAAGATAGCTGGTGATAAATTAGAACCCTGTGGGGAAATAAATCTTAATGGTTGTGTTAATTCCGTTGTTGCTACTGGAGATAGTGCTTATGCAGCTGTGACTGGCGGAAAAATAGTTCATTTGCGTTAATAATTAACATTAACTCGTTAGCTAAGCTATTTGTTAAAAAAATAATCGTCAAATAAATCCTTAGGTGCACGATAAAGTAAAATAATTTCCCGCCATCTGTAAACGGATTTTTTCTGTCAATAGACATGAGCATTACGGTAATAAGGATTTGAGTGTGTAACACTTGCAACCCCTGATTCCAAATTGATAGTTATTAATTACCTATATGTATTTTTACTGTTGTATGTTCACATTGTTTTTCTGCAAGTGTTGTGATACCCTAAGGTTGACCACTCAGCTATTGCAAAATCCAGTTCCTGTACATAGGTTCTAGCTAGATTATAGATGGATACATGTTTGTGTGTAGTAATTCATTCCGATTTGCGGTAGGAACCACTGATAAGTTCTCAATCTCAAATAATTAGCAATTTCTTATTTACTACATAATTTAAAAATGCTTTGGGTAGGTTTTATATTTAATTAACTGTATTCATATAAACCAACAGCAGGTGCATTTCATTGAAAAAATAAAGTGAATATCCAGCTTTCTTGGTTTCATTTATCCTACAAGACTAAAAAGTCATGAATTTTACAATGGTGATTAGACTTTTTAACCAGATATAATAAAATTATTGATCATATGTTTTTTCAAGTCCATGAAGAAATAGAATTATATCTTTGTTCTAGGTCTGGCTGTTGTCTAGGAACTCATTAGCCAGTAATATAATAATATATACAATACATGAGTTAAGAAAAAACAAATATGCTTCAGATTTAGTTCATATATTATTTAAACAAAATTCAAATATTTACAATTGTCTAAGTTCATCTCTGAATACAAACTTCTTCAAAGCAAAAGTAATAAACCTGTCGTAATATTAGAGCATAGCACTTTCTGACATAAATAATGATAAAAGTACTGTTGAAAAAACTGCATTTTGAAATCAACAGTTGAAGTAAGTAATTTTAGAAGAATAAAAGAAAATGACATGATCTAAAAGTTTTACTATTCATTGCTGAACCAATCTACAAGTATATTGAAATAATAATTGTTGAACGAACAAACTATATAATAGTTTCAACATTACAGATGTCCGATTCTTTGGGAAGTTTAATTAACTTTGGGTCAATGTAGTTAGGATCGATTGGACGAAGACCAGCTTTTTCACGTCGTCGCAGTTCCAAAAATGCTTCTCTTTGAGCCCAGTCTCTTAGATGTGTGTCGGGAGCATAAGCCCAGGCAAATCCTCCGAAGACTAAACATAATGTGACAGAAAAAAAGAACGATGCGTGATGCATATTGGTATCTTCCTCTTTGCTATTATAGTCGAACCCATAGCTCACCCAGTTTTTGTCTTCTTTGGGATTTGCAGCTACAGCAGCAGCATCGCTGTTCTTCTTCGAGGTAGTAATGTTACGGCTAGTTTTGTTGAAATGGTTCCAAACGCATCTCTGCATTAAAGGCATTTGACGAAGCTTTATTAATCCAGACATCGTAGAACGGATACGTCAGTTTCTTTAGTGTAATAACAATCTAGGGAATTATTGAACACCACAAGGTGAAAAGTTGATTATGAAACCCAACGATGACAGAATCTCTGCAGAATTATCTCACATTGACATTAACATCTGACAGACTGACATTTTCATGTCACTGTCGTCGACAAAATTATTGCAAAATTTGTGCGTCTAAAAATTAGTCGATGGGTTTATTTTTGATTTATTCAAAAGTTTAAAATAATTATAGCATATGAAAATCACAAGAGTACAATTTATGGACATCCTACATTCTCCATACTAATCTCTATCTCATTTGAACTGGGTTACTACTTTGTCCACACGAAAATACACTCTAGTTTTGTACTAATCTTACTACAATTTGTGGAGTCTCTAAATCTACTAAAATATAGTTGGCAACACTGTATGTCAACCAACTGTCAAGTTAGACAATTTGTTTCTATTCTGCTATAATTGCCTGATTGCTGAAGCCCCGGGTCTGGGCGTCTGTAAAGCTATAGAAAACAATTAAAATACGGTTTAAACTAACTTTGTCTTAGTTCGTTACTTCCAACCTCCGTAATCCTAGTTTGTTCACAATGGTTGTGCGTCAGTACAATGAAGAATTGAAGTATCTGGAGAAGATCAATCCATATTGCTGGAGAATCAAAAAGGGTTTCCAACCCAATATGAACGTGGAAGGCGTATTTTACGTGAATTCAACTCTTGAAAAGTTAATGTTAGATGAATTGAAAAATGCCTGTAGGCCGGGAATGACTGGAGGTTTTCTCCCAGGTGTGAAGCAAATAGCAAACGTTGCGGCGTTGCCGGGGATCGTGGGCCGGTCTATCGGCTTGCCAGATGTTCACTCTGGATATGGTTTCGCTATAGGTAATATTATTACTTATTTTATTATGTCCTATGTGTTTTGCAGTTGGGTGTTATATTATGCCTTAATATAATTTAGGTATACCTCTTTCACAATGCAATGATTTCTTTTGTAGATCTTATTTTCCCTGCCACTAAACCAGAATAGAAATAAAATAAATAAAAGGCAAAAGACAATATAAAAAATATTTTTGTATATTACAAGTTAAATATTTTTTTCATTATTTTTAAGAGCTATAAAAAATACATATGCTCATTTGATTAATAAATAATGTCAATATACATTTCATCATCTGCATTTTAGCTAATCAATCATCATCACAGATTAGGAAACTTAGGTATTAATTTATTTATCTTTAAGTTTTATACCTTTGAAGGCTATTTCAAGAAATGATGCAATATGTAGGTAACTAAAACATTGAGTAATTTGTGTTTCAGGCAATATGGCGGCTTTTGATATGGCTGATCCGCAATCAATTGTATCTCCTGGGGGTGTGGGTTTTGATATCAACTGTGGAGTCCGTCTACTTAGGACCAATCTGCATGAGAAGGATGTCCAGCCTATTAAGGTACTTATAAGTCATCATAATGGGAAAAACAAGTAAACCATTGTGGTCTGTAAATAATCCTACAAGCTTTTAATAATATTTAAGCCAATTTATTTTAAGTAAATGTTGTTCTTATAATTAATATTACAAAAAAATAAAATGGCCTTTAATTACTGAATACCCCTCATTATTAAGTCCTTACATTAGAACTTATTTATAACTGATTGCCTTGATTTCTATAAAAAGTTATTGTATTAATGTTTATTTTCTTTACTAGGAGCAACTTGCCCAGAGTTTATTTGATCACATACCAGTTGGTGTTGGTTCTAAGGGTATAATACCTATGAATGCCAGGGATCTAGAAGAAGCACTAGAAATGGGAATGGACTGGTCTCTCAGGGAGGGTTATGTCTGGGCTGAAGACAAAGAGCATTGTGAGGAGTATGGCCGTATGTTGAATGCTGATCCCTCCAAAGTCAGTCTACGTGCCAAAAAGAGGGGTTTGCCACAGCTGGGTACCCTAGGTGCTGGTAACCATTATGCAGAAATTCAAGTTGTAGATGAAATCTATGATAAATATGCTGCTGGAAAAATGGGTATTGAACGACTTGGACAAGTATGTGTTATGATTCATTCTGGTAGTAGAGGGTTTGGCCATCAAGTGGCTACTGATGCTCTTGTTCAAATGGAAAAAGCAATGAAAAGAGATCAGATTGAGACAAACGATCGCCAGCTGGCTTGTGCAAGAATTAATTCTGTTGAGGGTCAAGACTATCTCAAAGCAATGGCAGCAGCTGGTAATTTTGCATGGGTTAACAGAAGTTCAATGACATTCTTGACCCGCCAAGCATTTGCCAAGCAATTCAAAATGGCACCTGATGACTTGGACATGCATGTCATATATGATGTATCTCATAACATTGCAAAGATGGAAGAACATATTGTAGATGGGAAACTTAAGACCTTATTAGTACACAGGAAGGTAATTTCATTTAATTTATCTATTTTATATTCATGAGTCATGCATGGTGAATGCCAAAGATATATCTAAAACATAATTCCAGGGTTCAACAAGAGCTTTTCCTCCACATCACCCACTCATACCTGTGGACTATCAGTTGACTGGGCAACCAGTCCTAATTGGTGGAACAATGGGTACATGCAGCTATGTATTGACTGGCACCCACCAGGGGATGACTGAAACATTTGGTTCTACCTGTCATGGAGCTGTAAGTAACCTTAGGTTTCCTTTCCATTAGCCATTTACCTTGTTTTAAAAAGGTGATATTTTTTTTTATGCAATAACCTCTACTCCAATTTGAAAAAGGCTACATGCTGATTTTTATCCACCTGCACAGAGTAGTTCCCATGTGTTATTGTTTATTTATTATTATATTATATACTCATTCTCAATTCAAGTTTTAAAAACTTATTTTCGTATAATAATTTGTAGGGCCGAGCTTTATCCCGGGCGAAGTCGAGGAGGAATATAGACTACAAAGAGGTTCTCACAAAATTAGAGGAAATGGGAATTTCTATTAGAGTTGCATCACCAAAGCTGGTTATGGAAGAGTCTCCCGAATCCTACAAGAATGTTACAGATGTGGTTAACACTTGCCATGCAGCTGGTATCAGCAAGAAGACTGTGAAGTTACGCCCTATTGCAGTTATCAAAGGCTGATGTCAATTTGTATTGCAATAATTTCTTGTAACCACAAGACTACTGAAGTGATATTGTTATTATTATTTATACTCTATGTATAATAAAACTTATAATTTAAGTGAATTTTCATAGACTTCAAAATAAAAAAAAGTAAATATTTTGTAACGGCTTTTATTATTGTGACAACAATTATTTAACAATTCAGCTATGTATAATAAATTAATACTTTACAACTAACTTTGGAGGTATACATAATTGTTCTACTAATGACTTAGTATGGCTGGGATCCTAATCCCCTTGTTTAGATAACTTTTAATTTATCTGCTATTATCACTAGAAGAGCTGTGCCAATGAAGAACAGACCAGGGGGTATCACTGCCGTTGTACGATCTGTCTCATCTGTAACAAACAAATATGCTAATTGCGGAAAATAGTTTTTTCTTGTTATTTCAATCAGATACGAGGTGTTATGACTCGTTGTTTTTTTATAATAATAAAACATCGGAATTTAAACAAAGAAATCAAAAATTACTCTGTAGGATGATATTTTAGCAAATAATAATAAAAAACATTTTATGAGAGATTTTGACAATTAACAACGAAAATTATTTACCAGAGCATAACTTTTCCTTATCTTCGCTTCCATCTGAGGTCCACGCTAAACATTTGCTTAGAGCCTCTTCCCATCGTACGCGCCTCATATCGCGTTCTGTAATTTAGTTTGTGTCTAAGAAATATTTTTAAGAAGCTCATTTTTCATTTTATAAAAAGAGAGAAATAATACATTTTGTGATAAATAAGAAATACAAATCGCCGCTCATTGCCGGATTAAGCAAGCGAGGGCCCCGAAGCATTTTTTTAAGTCTTCTTAACAAAGATAACTTTCCTTAAAAATGTCACCAGCCCAGCTGCCACTTTAGGGCCCTACTTGCGGTGGAGCTCAATTGCTATACGGCTATTGCTACTCTCGCCATATGATTAATTTATGTAAACTCCCACTAGCTATACCACCAAGAGCAGTTACAATACCTTCAGAAGTAGTTGCTGGTATGAACGTGTCGGCTGGCGGACTTGGAGTGGAAGTCGGCCACACTCGCAGTGCTCGACCTGCTACAATAGCTGCTCCGAGAGCTGTACTTTCCATCATAAGGGGCCGAATCTGAAAATTATGAGTAATAGTAACTTTAATGTTACCCTTAAAATTATGTTTAGGGGTAGCAAAATAATGTGTCAAAAATAGTAATCTAATAATAGTACCTTAATAAAACCTTTTATATTTTCCAAAACTGGCTCGTTTTGTTGTAGATCGTAGACTTTTGGGATAGCCTCGATAATGAAAGAAACAGATACATACCACAGGAATACCGAGAACATCTGCTTGCATTTGCATGAGCAGAGAATTCTGTGCCATGCCGCCGTCGGCAAGCAAGCGCCCCAACACCGCACAATCGGCCGCCATGGCTGTCGCCACACTTCGCGTTTGATGGCACACTGATTCCAAAGCTGCTCTTACTATGTGTTCTCGACGCGTCTTTGCACTTATTCCGCACATTATGCTGTAAATTATAAATATTTAATTAAGATGAACTTTAAAACTAAACAATCATTTTACTTAATTTACTAACCCCCTTGCGTCTTTTCTCCAATATGGAGAGTATAAACCATTAAATGCTGGCACAAAACAAATGCTTCCTTCATCGTCATCATTGACCTCTGACGCTATTGCCTCAGTATCTTGAACATCACTTATAAGCTCCAGTCCATCTCGTAGCCACTGTAATGTGTCACCTAAATAATTTCAATAATATCAATGAGCCTGTTTTTAGTCAGTAGAACAAGTAATGATAATATAGTTTACCTGCAATGGCAACAGACCCCTCTAAAGCATAGACCGGAGGTGCATCTGGGCCTAGTTTATAAGCTACTGTAGTTAGAAGACCTTGTTGTGAGTGAATTATTGAATCACCTAAAAATATAATTATATATGCACTAATCAAGTAGTTATACTATAAAATATTAATATTAATGCAATCTAACAGTACTAAATTACCTGTATTGTACAATAGAAAGCATCCAGTTCCGAAAGTACATTTAACTTGGCCAAATCTCATGCATCCCTGTCCAACAAGAGCTGCTTGTTGATCTCCTAAACACTGAAGTAAAAATGTAAAGTTTAAAATAAATATACTTTCAAGAGGCATGTTCTTCAAATGTTTGAAGAGGAAGAAATGTATCTAATTTAGCATAGGTACCAATGATGAAATGGATAGTTTGGACGCCAAGGTCAAACGCATATGCTACTTTAGGGCAGATGTGTGGGTACAAAGTAGTTTTTTAAGTTCGCACTTTTAAAATGCTCTATTTATGTTACCTTGCGTGAGCCCTACTTTATTGAATATTTGTTTTATATTGTATTAAACTTTGACAAATAAAATACAAACATAGGAAAAACATTAACCTCCTATAAGCTTCACCATAGGTACTCAACAACAATAGAAACTGACCCCAGCAATTGGAACACCAAGCAGGGATCCAGTTGAAATGTAACCATATATTTCAGCAGAACTTTTAATCTTTGGCAAAATTTCTATTGGTATGTCGAAAAAACGTAAAAGTCCTGTATCCCATTTTAGGCTTCTCAGTGACATTAGTTGTGTTCTTGAAGCATTTGTGACGTCTGTTACATGAGTTCCACCATTGCTGCCACCGGTCAAGTTCTGAAAGGAGTATAATTCATTTTAAACACTCAAAGAGATAGAATGGATAGGCTTCCTAGATTTGGGAAACAATATTTTAGCCTTTTTTTTATTGTCTTTTAGTAAGCATAATAATAAACAAAGAAAAACGATGATTGGCAATTTATGCCATATTCAATTTACCCAAATCAACCAGGAATCCACAGTGCCCGCCATACATTCTCCAGACTTTACTGCATCCTGCACTGCAGATACATTTTGCAGAAGCCATTTCAGCTTTACAGATGAGAAGTAGGTAGACAAAGGAAGTCCACTAGTCTGTGTAACAGCGTTAACACATTGTGCACCTTTGACTTTAATCAGTTCATCCACAATGCTTGAGGTTCTCACATCCAACCATACTGAAATCATAGAAAGTATAAGCTTATCAGTAATTTCTTAAATATATAATTTAATTAATTTTTTAAATAATATAATTTAATTAATGTGAAGTCGTGGTGGCCTAGTGGTTAAAGAGCCAATCTCTCAAGTGTGAGGGCGTGGGTTCGATTCCAGGTCGGGCAAGTACCAATGCAACTTTTCTAAGTTTGTATGCTCTTTCTAAGTATATCTTGGACACCAATGACTGTGTTTCGGATGGCACGTTAAACTGTAGGTCCCGGCTGTCATTGAACATTCTTGGCAGTCGTTACGGGTAGTCAGAAGCCAGTAAGTCTGACGCCAGTCTAACCAAGGGGTATTGGGTTGCCCAGGTAACTGGGTTGAGGAGGTCAGATAGGCAGTCGCTCCTTGTAAAACACTGGTACTCAGCCGAAACCGGTTAGACTGGAAGCCGTCCCCAACATAGTTGGGAAAAAGGCTAGGGAGATGATAATTTTAATTAATGTAATGTTACCTATGGCACTGTACAAGGGTTGTCCAGTTACAGAATTCCATACTATTGTGGTTTCCCTTTGGTTAGTAATACCAATACCAACAACATCCTCAGGGTTGATATCCAGCTTTCTCAGATTATCAATAGTCACCTGTGAATTACAACCATGCTCATATTAATAATCAATCTATCTGTTTGTCAGATTACTATACATATGTATAAATAATATATATTGAACCAATGTTGATGATATATTTTTAGTAGTATTTTTTAATCTACAACTAAGTGGACTAATTTGAAAGAAATGAGATGAATGGTAAAATAAATTATTTATTATATCATTCTCAAATTATGAGACATTGACTTTTCTATATAGGTTCATGTGTATATAAAAAAAAATACATTCACGGCCATAGAGCTTATAGTACTGATGGTCCTTTGGCTAAGACTATTGCTCTGCTGCTTAAGGCGCTTTTATTGCTTTGATAATCTTTCCTTTCATCTTGTATGAAACAATAACTTTTTATCCAACTGTTAAAAAGAGATTTTCTTTTTTGTCAATGTTAATTTATATTATGTATATTTACAACATTCAATATGGATTTTTTTTACATGTGTATGCCAAACTCCCCAGGGCTAACAATTAAACTGGTTATATATTTACATAATATTAACCCTGCTTTATTAATCCGCAATAGAATAATGTTTATGTTATGACATGCTTTAACTTTAGTGGTTACTTCTCACAGTACACTATGGGACACACTTTAGTGGATATAATTAATAGAACTCACAGGTGCTCACCAGATTCTTAAAAAGTTTAATAGTCATATTGTTAAAATTATTATTTTACAATTTATTTTGAAGTTTATTACCTCGATGCATTCTAATACCGCATTTAGTATTTCTAGAGCATCTTGTTCTATCCATCCCTCTTGAGGACTAAATCTTTTCAGTGATATTTGATGATAAGTCAGGACTTCTGATGTATTTGCTGCAAACACCTGTAAATAATGCAATAGTACACAAAAACCAGCCGCATCATACTATAAAAATAGGTAGCGAGGTTAAAAAAATACCAGAAACTTGACATTTGAAGTTCCTTCATCTACAGCACCAATAAGAGGACCAAATTTGCCGAATTCCCGCATAATAACTAAATTATTACATAGTTTACATAGTTACTTAGTGAAATAAAGTAGTGGTTTAGGTTTTAAACCAAAATCTAACTTTTTAAATAGGTAAATCAATCAGCTGATACAAAAACAGTATTACCAACTCCAAAAACATAATTACACCAAGAGAGATAATTACACTACCATAATTACTCCAATAAAAATGTTTTAAACTAGCTTTTCAAGTTCCTTCCACCTAGATGCCACGCCATTGCAAAATTACGGGATAATTATGTTAAAGCTAACTAACGAGATGATAGCTAACGAGGCCGTAGACTGTAGTGATTTGTTTCCTTATAGTAACTTTTCCCACTTTGCCAGTTTACCTAAGAGTTTTTTTTGGGAAAACTTTAGCGAACTGTGGGCAAATGTGATGGTGTACAGAAAGAAAGAAAGAAAAAGTGTTTTATTGCGAACATTGAAGATGTTTATGTATCCGAGGAATACTATCCGATATCCATCCAAATTCTGTATCTTTAATTTCTACCAAGTTTCCCCGCTTTTTTGTCGGTGGCATTGCCATTGCACAAACAGCAACTTGTCAAAAAAAAAAACAGAAGTTGTTGTTGACACTGTTGCGAAAATATAACCAAAAAATAAAAGTGCAATTATGCCTCCGGAAATTAGACTCACTATAACTCAAAATGAAAAATTACTTCAGACTGTTACTAAAGCAGTAGAAGGTCAACATTTAGCCAAGTCTCTAGAGGAATTCCAAATAGAAGCAAATGCCGCATTGACTAAGATGATAGAAGAACTCGGCGAAATTGGAGGAGCTAGTTAGTGTTCTTTTGTACTTTAACATGTCTGGAATGTAGAGAATTAAGTAATTGGTTGTTTGTTGGTGTCTTAGGACCAGTGTCTTCTGCCATTAATTAAACTTCCTTTATCAGGTTACTGCCTAACCTAAACCTATAATAGGATTGGTCTGTGACTTCTTGCCTTCCAATACAAAATAAGTGCCCAATATTTTAAATTACAACAGCAGAATAGGCTTGCTATGATATATATTCCCATTAAAGTTTCTCTTAACACTCTATTTAAGGTGGAGATGCTAACATGGAGGAGGATGATGATGATGATGAGACTGATGATGATGATGATGATGATGCTGACAGTTCCCTTTCGACAAATGAGGATTCAAAAGGCCACAGTACATCTAAAAGGAAGAAACCTAATTGAAGTTGTGTTGTGACTGAATATTTATCTCTTTTTTTATCTTAAGTTTTATAATTATACTGTTCACTTAATTAATATTTCCAGTTTTCCTTAGTAGTTTGGTAAAACAGTGGTCGAGTTTTGGGTTTCAATACATTTTTTTTTCAATTATGGTATGTGATCAGGAAAAAGGTATTAAAGAAGGTGATTAAAGTAAGAGACATCATTTCCAAAAGGACCGGGGCGTAAAGTCTAAGGTTAAACAAATGCTGATCTTGTCTACCAAGATCATGTTAAACCGCAATTTCTTGTGACAAGGCCGATCAAATGCTTATTATACAGTTCAGGAACACTGAGCAACAGAAGTCTTTTGTATTGAGAGGATGGATCTGCTAGATGGTGGTGCGCTGAGGCCTTAATACAAATTCATGAGGTTGTATGTCAGCATTACTCCACATTGAAGAAGAGGTAAAACAAGACATTGATGAGGATTTTCCCAGTTTTTGCATAATCAGAATTTGAGATTTTTCTAATGCTGTAGGTAATATTGAACTGTTGTAACTTCAAAGACGTAAAAATATATACAGTTGTCTTTCTTGGTAACAGGTCCTTAGTTATTAAGTCAAAGCTTTTTTGTCAGCCAAATTTCTTTGTACCAGCTTACAGTGGCTGGACATGTAGTGGGATACAGTTGAAGATCTTGTTTCAAGAGAGTATTGATATCTTCCTCTTCTGCTTTTTGTTGGGCTGTCCCCAACCCCCCCCCCCCTCCAATTTTCGGTACATCTAGGGGCAGTGATGGAATTCGTAGGCCTTGTGTTTCTTGTAGTTTTGCAGCAAGAAATTCGTATTATTAGTGTTATATAGATGGTCCTTGACAGCACTGGCCCGAAGTAAATTTTAGAATGGAGCGAGATCCAATTATGGCGCCTCAAAAGAATCAGAAATTAAAAAAAATCTTATTTTACGTTTTCATTGCCATTATGGCGCCCCCTAGAATTTGGCGCCTGGAGCTGCTGCTCCGTTCGCCGTATGGTCGGGCCGGCCCTGGTCCTTGATAATCTTGTGTGTAATATATATAGTATATACAGTTTCATTTGGTCATGTGATTATCTAACCTATATAATAATAATAACCTTTCGGGTATGACTGATTCACATAGTGATCTATCAACGCGCAGGCCAGACCACTGGATAGATTGGGCTGAAATTTGCCATAAAGGGAGATGTTATGACGTAGGAATCCGCTAACAAAGGATTTTGATCAATTCTATCTCCAAGGGGATAAAAGTTTGTACGAAAGTTAAAAGTTTGTAAGTTAATTTTCAACAAATCCGAAGACTAGGCAGGTGATGTGTAACTACGTTGTTATTAGTAAATTTAATTATTGTAGCGTGGTACTGTAATCGGACTTTAATATCTTTATAAGCGAAAAGTATGAAGAAAATAGCTTATTTATACTCGTCTAATTTATCGCATTGGCTTTTCATTTGTTTATTTAGGTACATTAAAAATGAAACACTACGACACATTATTTAAAGTATATTTTTATTCAATATTCTTAAATGCTAAATTAACAAGTTTGATACTCGTTTATTTACAAATAGGTGTCACATTACGTAACAATATTTTAAGACAGACATTGTACTATTCTTTCTTATAGGTAATCAATAAACTTGGATTCTTGTAAGATGTCCTGATTCCTGATAAATAAATTACTTTATTCGATTTCCAATGTTCATTACTGTGGTATTGAGATAACGACGTGGTAGACGGTGGAGTAGCTTGGGGGCTTTAATTTAAATTATATAATCCATATTTTTTACTTTACCTATTTTTATTGATTTTTGGAGTGACACCTAAAATATCCGCATCGGGTGCCACCCGTGCTAGCACCACTGGTAGTAGACATATTTATTTACTTCCAGTTTAATCCTCTCGATTTTGTTTATAATTATGTTAAACCTAAGTACTAGGAATAAATAGAAATTTAACTAAATATGTTGAAAGGACCTATTATTCTAATGGAATGACTTTGATCACGAAAGTTTTAAGGAAACATACAGTTCGGATCCTTCCTACTTACATCACGATGACAAACTCGCTATGTATCTCTGTGTAATTTTCTTTATATTTTTCTAAATACTTACAATTAAACTTAATACTGGTTTTGGGGATGTTTACATAGTTTCAAAATAAGTTTTAAATAAACGTAAGTAGTAGATTATGCACAAAAATGTTTTTTGTATGACAGTATAAGTAAAATCGAAGATTGTTTCAGCTAACAAAAACGAACAAGTGCCTTCGAAACAAATACTCGAAAACTATGCCAGCACTTCTTCATTATTATATCTAGTAGGTCGAGTGCGGTCGCCGCCTCATTGTAAATTAATGATAATTATGATGGAATACCGTCTCGTTTCATTATCTTACTGTCTTGTTTACTTGATATCAAAGCATATCTCATGCTATTGTAGAAAGTAGGTATGTTCTTATTCTCTAAGTAGTTTTCAGACTAGTTGATAGCAGGTTTGTCGTCCGGTTGCTCGGACTCTGAGTAGCAAATATCGCACCCAGTTACACCGCATTCGCATAGAGACGTCGGCCGAATTGAATGACGCAATTTCTGAAAGAAAAGGAAGTGTTATATATTTTTTGCATTGTCGTTTTGTTATATTACAAACATCTGACGTGCACTAAAGTCAATAAACTTTGTGGACAGCTCTGATATTTCGAAATGGAAAATCTACATCAGCAGCAAAATTAAATATTGAAACTTATTATGTCTAGTCTGCTGACTGAGACTGAATGATAAAGAGTTCGCTGGTCTATGTGACTCGTACAGCATTTTATCACTTTGTGCTCATTGTTTACACCTATTTGTAATATTTGTGATAAGTATTTCATTGTTTGGTAAAAATTATTTTGATTGCTTCAAGCGCAAGGTTTTAATCAATAATTGTAGTCTTACTTCTCTCCAATTATTCCCGGGCGATCCGATTACGACAAAGACGGCGTACACTGGTATGCAGAGCAGTGAGAGAGAAGCGATGATCCAACCGAGCGCCTGCGCCCATGTAGGATACTGATACTGGCGGTAGCTGGGGGGCGTGTAGTCCACCATGCTGGCCACCCACAGTGCTAGCAGCAGCGCTGGAGTCGCTATCAGCCAACATACTCTGAAGTACAGCGATGGGCGACGACCTGGAATCAATTTTAAAAAGTGTCAAATCGGCTACGGTCGTAGTTTCAAAGTATGCTTTACTTTGGTCCTAATATTATGTACCTCAGTTGGCACAACTACTGGCGAAATGTATCAGGTTATCGTCAAGGCTAGTTTCATGATGTCGTATATCGTGTATACCTACTTGTATGTCTTTCGATAACATATTTAGTCGGGTGTGCTATACACATACATAGGGTGTGGCGAATTATAAAATATTGATAAGGTAACAATTAGGATTAGTCATTGTTATTTATTCGTACGTAGATTCAAAAAAATATGATTACTATCTTTGAGGGTAACAAACAAACAAAAGCGGAAGTTGCGCGGTAGGAAATGGCAGGACATCCCGTGCGTATGTATGTATAAATTACAATATTAATTTAAAGCACAATGCGCGCAAAAATACGAAGATATTTAACTCGGACGAGTGTAATACGAAGTGAATGGTGCCAACTGTTAAAGTAATTTATTACTTTAATAATACGGGAAACTGACTTGTGATTTCGTAAATCAATAAAAAATAACAGACAGACTGCCTGTTTAGAAGTCACGTAGATGTAAATTAGGGACAGCTGTAAGTTCTTTGGCTAGCAACTCCTAGCCAAATACCATAACGCATTATCTACAGTACAGGGAAAGCAAGATAACAAACCTGTCATTTGTTTTATATTTCTAGAAAGTCTTCCTACGCCGTAAAACCAAGCTATGGCCACGACCTCGAAGAAGGCGAGGTATGTGATGCTGAGTGATGCGGCGTAGTAGTCCATTAGTTGGAACACATATATGCCGCTGTGTAGTATGTGTGGTAGTCCGAACACGAGCGACACCCCACACACGCACAGCACTAACAGTTCGTGGTACACCAGTCTTCTGCGAATCATGTCTGGGAACCCGTCTTGAATTGACGTCACAACTACTTCCACTATTGCAAACTGAAAAGCGAAACAGAGTTTGAGTAATTAATTTGACCATTAACTCATTATAACAGTGTGTGCAATGTTTTAATTATATTCACCTGGCTATTAAGTCCAAGACAAAGGAACATAAAGAAGAATAGTACGGCCCATAATTGAGAAGCTGGCATTTTTGCTATAGCTTGTGGATACACTACAAATAATAATCCAGGACCTGAAATGAAAATAAGTTTGTGTAAAAAACAGAGTCAGTATAATAAACGTGCCAAATACCAAATTAAACCAGTAAACTTACTATCAGCGATGACGTCCTTCACTGGAGTATTTTGTTCAAAAGCAATGTTTCCAATAGTGGCAAACGTGAAGATTCCCACGATGAGACTAGTGATTGCATTGATTAGTGAAACAGCCACGGTGTCGTGCAGGAAATTATTATCGAAACGATTATAGGAAGCGAACATTATCATGGATCCAAAAGCAACGCCAATCGAGTTGAAAACTTGTGATGCTGCGTTCACCCATGGTCTTGACTGCTTCAAAAGTTCCCATTCTGGCTTGAAGAAGAATCTCAAACCTTTATCAGCTCCATCTAATGTCAATGAGCGCCCGAGGAAAACTATAATCAGCAGAAAGGGCAATGTTGTGGTGATATAGCGTACTTTGGCGGAAGACTTGATACTTTTCCATAGAGCGAAGTAAACTAATACCCAAGCACAGACTAAGCAAGCTGCTAACTCCCACCGCATTCCATTTGGAAATTCTATTCCAGCGCTCATGCTCAATACCTTTTTCCTGAAAAAAAAGAGGCATTTAGATAACATCAGACAGAAGATTGCTTACATAAACGTTTCTATGAAGTTTCGTACTGCAAATGGTGGCCTTAGAATTAAAATTATTTATTCAATGTACGTGCAGTTAGTAACACGTACGTTGCGTAAGGACCCATAAGCTAGGAAGCGAGCGTAAGAAATCATTTCGGGGAAATGAATCAACTTCCAAATTCCTATGCGTTCATGATTTGTTCTTTGATAAATTTATGACTTATCGAGAAATAAAAAAATGCAATCTTTATTTTTATAGCCCTCGAGTGACAGCACTGGTTGGGTGTGCTAAAGTATTATTCATTCCGGAACTCGAAATGGAAGATAACATAGTAGGTGCACACAAATAGTAGGTTATTAATTCTAACTACTACTCGTAGTTCCAAAAATATGGTGAATTTATCACTGATGCGATTATGACTAACAGATAGCGAAAAGGGCGTTGCGAATTTACGCACACCTGAGATGTATAATACGACACAGGCAATTATTATTTTTCTGCAGGTGCTTCATCGAGATTATTGATTATGTAAAATAAATGATTGCAAATAATGGATAAGACGTTTATTACTTAATAGTAAATAAATCGGTAAAGCGATGAGTTGTATCCAATACTTGATAACCAACTTTTATTCCTAAAATGTATCTAAATTTTGGGCACGTATATTATATACCTGACAAAGAACGTGGTTAATTATAAAATGTAACCATTAATGCTTACTCAAAGAATTGTTCGGTGGGTGTCTGCGATCCATTCGGCTTGGTCATGTTGTGGTTTGGCACCCAGCATTGCGCCGTGTTCCATCGGTTGGAGCAGCTCGCCCACGGCACTTCCGTCTTAAAAGATGTGAAGAAGTAGTATATTGCCCACGCTATTATAACCGCGTAGTATGTGGACATTAAAAATGAGATCACTACGCTTGCTAAGCCCGCACCTGAAATAATAGCACATATTCTTTGGTCACATTTGTATCTAATTAAATTTACACAATTCAAGAAATTATTATTTTTTAGTTTACCTTTGAAGAGTGGGCAAATTTGTGACAGGGCACCAATGGGACCGTGAGCTGTGTACTGGCCCACAGCCAGTTCCATGAAAAGCATTGGCACACCGCATACTAAGAGTATTATGAAATAAGGTATGAGGAAGGCCCCTGAAACAATAATTTTTGAATTTGAGTATTGTGGAAATTTATAAATTCGAAAGTAACTCTGTTCGTCCGTATGTCACGCTGACGCGAATATCACTGCACACAGTAGAGAGCCTGAGAAAGGAAATAGGCTACTTCTTACACGGGTATGCTGTGGGGTGTGGAACGTGTTTCTCTGGGGTCGTGGTTGAAACCGCGGGAACAGATACTTATACAAAATAGGTTACTTGTTCTTTTTATAATTCTTCGTTGAAAGGGGTAAGATACCTAAGTTAAATGATTAGCGTCATAAATTATTCCTAAAAGGAAATATACATATTTTAATAAATCATGCTTATTCTAGCATCTAGTATTACCTACTTGTTCGTTTTCATCTCGCCACGGTTACAACCGCCTTCCAAGGAAAATAGTTCACGCTCCCGAATAAAGAGTAGTATCTATATGGATATATTGTAAGAGGTTTAAAGTACATAGCAAAAATCCACAAAAAATAACTTTTTACATTCCAAACGTGAGATTGTCACGGTTCCTACGTGTGAATGACCGACTGATTGCTAGCTATAAGATGGAAGAGTTCCAAAGTGATCATTATCACAAGATCTACGCAGCAACAAGGGCACTCTTTCTGATTTATTTACTATTCAAATAAATAGACCTAAACTAAATGGGATTGCCTAATGTGTAGGTATTGTTATTTTTTTATAGTAGTCACAGAAATATCAGTGTTTAAAATACATAGTTGCCTGTGTTAGAACACTGACTTAGGATACTTATTTAGTTATGTCCTACTTTGCAGTGTCTTCTCAGACCCCACGTGAGAATAATTAATGCACGCGGGACACATCTGGATAATTTTAGCGAAATGTGTGAACCAAGCAATAAAGTTAAATTGAGAATATGACAGAAATATTATCTATAGCCTACATTTAATAACTCAAGATATTGTATATCTATTGGGTAGTTTCGAGTTGACTTCGTTCCGACAATTATATCCTTGATACCAATGAGTTGACCTACAGGAACTGTCGCAATTAGTGTGGTCGTTTGCTCATCCGATTCAGTGGGCAAAGGTAGGTGGAGTCATTAGTTCTACGCTCTGATGACTAGTAAACAATTTTTCATAAAACTGCTATATGTAAGACAAAATATCGTTTGATAGTTGTTTGGTTAGGACATAATACATGTACCTACAGTTAACAGCTTCATTCTACAAGATAATATCATGCTGACTGTTCGATACAAGATCATCCACATAGCAATTAATAATTTGGAACATAATAATTGTAAAGAGTTTTAATCTTAAAAACTTTGGTTAGGTGACGTGCAACGACATTATCTTAGAAGGTACAACACCCTCCCTCAAATAAGATACACATTTGTATGTTCCCACATCGTGGTGAGTATTTATTTTGTTGATGTGAGTATATATTTACTTACCAGGCAACTTTTAGTGTTATCGAGTTCTTGGAAGACAATACTTTGTAGATACTTAGGTCTTGTACCTATTGCAGTAATCTTGAGGTATCACATATCATCGAGGATATATTTAAAACACTACCTACATAAATAGGCATAAAGACTCTCACACCAATGTGACACATCGTGACGTCATGAATATATCAATGTATAATATATGCTTCTATGCAAAAATGTCGAGTGTATAAACAAATGTCATTATAATATCTGCAGTGATTTCTATGTATATCTAGTGATAAATCATTTGATATCTTGTAAATACGTCGAGGTGGTGTCAAGTATCAGTTTACCGTAGGAATCAGTTGTAATTCACACCGTATTGTTGTGTCGTTGGATCGTATTGGTGCCTCAGTGTCAAGCAGCCTGTTAGCACGCCGCGACACAAACATCGCTCGGACACGATCTCGCACTCATGTGTACAGTACATATTTTACCTTGGTGACTAAGTTCTTTCCTGTTATTTGAGATTATTATTTTCTGTGCCATGTAAGGCGCCATCATTATGATGTGTACATTATGAGAATAGGTAACTATTACGTAAATATATGAAAATTAAAATGGGCATTAAACTAATGTCGTATTTCTGCTTAATAAGTTGATAAAGATGCCATTTACACCAACGTACACTTGTACTCAGCTGTATCCGGTTAGGACTGGAGGCCGACCCCAACATAGCTTGGGAAAAGGCTAGGCAGACAATGATAGTACCAACATAGTGGTTAAGAGAGAGAGCGTAGTATCTAGAGATGCTATTTTAGATAATAAAATACTTGACAAAATATCTGTTGTTTATTTTATTTGCATTGTATACCGTGATCACTTTCCTGTCATATTATGACACTAGCTTTTGTTAAGGGTTTACCCGCATTCGTGGGAACTACTCTCTAGATATAATATAGCATATAGCCTTCCTCGATCGAAGGGCCATCATACATTGAAAGAGTTTTTGAAATCAGAGCAGTAGTTCCTGAGATTCAAACAAACATGCCAACAAAGTCTGCTGTTTTATATGAATGAGACGTTAAATTGTTCTTATAAACATTTTTTTAATGTTGTACCTGTTATCTTTAGAACGATTATGAAATCTGCATATTTTTTGAACGCACCTTTGTTGTTTATAATAATAGTTATGGTTTGTAAATATTTTTGTTTTAATTTATACACAAAAGGATGTTAGCAGACAGCCCGCAAAATCAGCGTTCAACTAAATACAACATCCAAATACTTTTATTATTATTCACATAAATATTTACAATTTATTTACAAATAAAATATAAATTAATATATACAAGTAAAAAAAAAAAAACCTTATTAATAAATGGCGTCAAAAAATTCTTCCTCATCGCCGGGAGTGTACCCAAAAGGCTGGCAGCATTGCCACGTTGTATGGCAATAGTGAAATTATGGCGAATTAACATCCAAATTGATGTACTCCCTTTATGTACAGTGCCACAGTAGCACAAGGCGGTCATAGGTGCATATATCTTTTTGGGTCGAGGGTTAGAAAGCCATGAGAGATAACGTACGTTACGAACGTTACGTTAGTACGGTATGAAGTTGTGTAAAGGTTCTTGGAAATCTGTCGCCCCCAGGCGGACCCTACAAATCCAGGATTGTCGCCGGAGTCAATCAAAATACAGATGAAACTTCATGGAAATGGCCCGGGCCGGGATCCTCGGCGGCGACCCTGTGACCTCGGCGTACGCGTTCACCGCATACATCGTGCCACAGTTAAAAAGGCTTCTGGTTATTGCCTACTCATAATTTTATATTAATAGTAATCCTATAAAAATCTGTTTCAGAAATGCATTTTTCATGTTTAAAATATTGTCGTAATATTAACTCTATAAGCTAAGAGACTGTATCTCCCTAGATCGCAGTTTATATGAAACAAATGGTTGCTAGGAACAACGATCTGAGAACCGTGCTCAAAACTAATAAAAATATCGAATAGTTATATAATATATAATGATAAACATAATATGATAAAAATATAATCGATGTCCTCAATGTCGTCACAATTGTGTCCACATTTCGTGCTTATTTCATTTTTGCCAAGTGTTAAAGTGCCCGACAATTAGTGTAGACTTAATGCAATGTCACGACGGACACGATCGTCTTTTTGTCGCCTTAATGAGTTAATTTACAATGGCCGCGAGTCGCGACGTCTTATTAACGCAGCTACTGCGAAAATATTTTCTTTCCAATATATTTATAGAGTTATGCGTAGATATTTGTCTTGTTACTGCGGAATTTCCCATAATCTTAACTTAACAACCACGAAACTCTATCCTATCCTTTATATTTTTGGTTATAATTTTTGCTCATTTCCGAGTCATGACTATACCACGAGAACAACGATGACGAGTGTGGCGGATTGTATAACCTCAATTCGACGGCATTCAATTGTATTTATAATTAAGTAAATAATTTTACGATTCCGATACGTACTAATTTAACGACAATGCCCTTTCAAAGATTTGCCAAAATGTAGTGCGTAGATAGTATGACGAGGGAAGCAACTTTGTGTTAGATGAATTTTGATTTGACACCGGCTGGAGAGTTGCTGTTAACTTAAATGACATGTTTGCATATGTCTTACCTCCTCCGCTTTTGTAGCACAGGTAGGGGAACCGCCACACATTTCCGAGGCCAACAGAGTAGCCAACACATGCCAATACAAATTGTATTTTATTGGCCCAGAACGGTCGGCGGGGCTTCAGGTGGGCTGTCGTGTCTTCCTCCTCTTCCTCGCAATCACTCTCGTGCGACGCCGTATCCTCATCGGGGGGCCTGACGAAAGAAATTCATCATGTAGTTAGGTACTTATTGAATGAAATGGAATAACTGAAATATTCCTGGGAAAACGCATTTGACAGTTATGAAATAGGTGTTTAGTAACAGTATTTAACACATTTTTTTTAAACAAACATATTTGAAATACCACAATAATGCTACGAATAATATACCAAAGTAATAATAATTATAAGATATAAATAATTATACCAGTAAAATCCGCAAATAATTGTTACTGTATAAAAAAGAGATTCAACATGTCGTAGATAATTTGTGTAGATTAGGTGTGTGTCGAGTTTTAAATGAAATGACATGTTTGCACAACTAATGTAATACTAAACATTATTCAGATAACGAAGTTTACAAATGAAGAAAATACTGGTTGCATGCAATACTTTTTCTTGTTACTCTTATTTAAAATTTGCCAAGGTTTTTCCTTTCGTAAGGTTATTTAAGGAATAGATTCTATGGCAAACACGAAACATGAAGAGCCGTTCTTTGATCAACAGAGTTGTTTGGATTAATGATGAATGATCTACAATGACGGTAGATTAAAGTGACGTCAGACGGCTCAAAGGCTTTACCTACTTTACATGATACGTAAGTAAACGTAGGTTTTACAATTTGAGAGACAAAATTTTTAATCCGTTTGAAAAGTCTGTCTTTATTACTATAAAATTTAGCAATTTTACCAGATCCCTACAGATAAAACTAAGTCATTATGATTAAGATGAAAATGAATACAGATTTTTCAGATACAATGACATTCATCGTTGCTCTAGTTGTGGTTTAATAAGGAGATACTTAATTATTGACGCAGAAACATTATTGTGTTCAGTAGATAAATTAATTAATAGAGAAAACAGTTTCTCTATTCCTATTAATACATAAAAACAGGAAATACACAACAACAACAAACAAACTAGATTGATATGTAGGTACGGTACAAGATGGATTAGGAAGGTAGTGATACCGATAGAGATATAGAGCTATGAGGCTGAATAAAAATAAATCAAGGAGGCTGAGAGCTTCGGAAATTCACTACACACATAAAATAATCTTAAATATTTGCTAAAAGCCTAAATATAGGCTTTTGTAGTCAGAATAATATTCTGAAATTTGTTAGGGTCTGATATTGTTAAGATCTGGAAAAAACCTTTGAAGATAAGGACATATGTACTATTCCGAAGTAGTGCAATAAAATGTTCTTAGAAGTTTTTTTTTATTTGGATGGGTACGCAAACCATACTGTAGTGTGTTATTATCACCCGACTGCCAAGAAAGGTATTCATGCGTATTATGTAAGTACGTATCGTATCTATGCGTGTAATATTTTTTGTTACCTACCGAGAAAAACCGAGAAACAGCTTTCGAAAATTAATGTTTTTTTTACTGTAAACCGATTATAGTGACGTGAAAACCAAAGATGACGTCCGTTATACGTCATTGAAGTAAAAAAAATGTTATTTGCTACTTACTAATACGGGGATCAAATTAAAGAGCTCTACATAAGGATGATAACAAAATGATATATAATTAAAAAATGTTTTTATTTAATTTGATCTTTATTATCCAAACAAAATACTCGTACGCTACTCGCGAGGTGGATGACTTGGTAGGTTTATGAACTTTTAAGTGATAATTTTTTCTTTTATCGTCCCACTGCTGGGCACAGGCCTCTTCTCCCACGGAGAAGGATTGAGCGTTAATCACCACGCTTGCTCAATGCGGGTTGGTGATTTCAGACTTCATAGTCCAGGTTTCTTCGAGATGTTTTCCTTCACCTTTAATCAGACATTGGTGTCCAAGATATACCTGCTTAGAAAGTACGTATAACTTAGAAAAGTTACATTGGTACCTGACCTGGAGTCGAACCCGCACCCTCATAATCGAAAGGCTGGTGCTTTAACCACTAGTAGACTAGGGAATACATTATTTATTATTAATTTTTCCATGAACGAAACTAAAAAGCCTAAAATAACAAAAAAAAACAAATCCCGCCTACCTTAACAATCGCGTTTTGGGGGCCTTCTTAGTCAGATAAGCATGGTTCTCATTGAACATTACCCTAACTGCGATTGTTAACTTACCATGTCAGTTCGCTAGTTTAGATTCTTCATGCAGGCAGATTATTTTCCCTAGCCTTTTCTAAGATGTCAATTTCATGTGGATAAAAGGTTGAGACTCGCTTTTCGAGGAAATTCTGATATTAAGGCTTGGTAGATAATTATGCAGCAGCCCACACTAAGAGAACGCGTATGCACTTGTGTTATTATAGGTACTATTGTTTATCACTTATCTTGGAAAACTATCTCATTACTTTTATCTAGCTCTACTAAAGTATCTGATTGAGTTTCCTCTATGAAAATGGTCTAAAATCTCCATAGAATTCAAAAACAAATTATAGAAGTAATCCCTAGCTGTCAACACGTAAGTAGGCAAACGTATTTTAAAATCATTATCAAGTAGGCAGTGATAAGGCGAAGCGGCGCGGGCGCACGATCAATCGTCGTATCCACGTCGTATGCGAGATATGTGTGTGTGGAAAGATAGCAGCATTGCAGCGTTATCGGCTCACGGCGTGAAGGTCAAACGATCAAAACTCCCTATAAACATAAGCCTCTTGGGATTTTAGGATTTCTTCAAGTAGTTCATGTCATAGTTTAATCGGATGCTCACAAATCCTTCGCCTGACAGTGAAAGTGTTGAAACTTATGCACCTGCTTTATTGGATTAACTATATTTATTTGACAGTAAATTTTCAGAAGCATATCTAATAACTTCTACTCATTGTCAGATTACCACTCAAGTGCAGCAGACAAACTGCGATGAGTAGGTACTTATGTCTCACATTGTGCATCAAATTTGCGGGTATTGGCGGCCTATAGAATAAATCCTAAGCATGGTATGCTAAGTTAAATTAAATACGTATAAGTTGTACTGGGTACCATATTTAATATACATATGTATGTTACAACATTATACATGTACTAGAGTATGTCCAACATAGTTTTAACAAGCTACAACGGCGTGACGCCATCAGATAGGTCCGAGAAACAAAGGAACCTTTGTAATTTTTATCATCTCGTTTAAAAAAATATGAAATAGAAGGTCATTGCTTGCGTTTTGAGGCTAAAGAGGAGACGTCATCTTATTACGAATTTAATGACAACGTTATATTTCTGGCGTTTTGAGCGAACAACGGAGTACGAGCAGGGTACCTACATCTTCATCATTATATGGAGTTGTTGAAGTGTGCCAGTAGGTGAACTATATAAAGATTACAGGAAGACGTAAGTTGTCTTCAGAACCCAACATCGGCGGAAATTGTTACAATGGTAAGGAAAAGCGACATTAATATTGAAGAAGGATCGATTCTCTTTAATTCCTAATCTATAACCGCTTGAGGAACAAGATAAAATGCTATAAAATTCATGAATGATAACGTGAACTTGTAAACATGAGTAAGTTTAATTTTATAATACAAACTAAACAATTTGTAGCATAAGGGTCGTAAATCACAATGCTGACTGAATTAGGCGCAGTTACCTAACTTACACGTTTTCTGCCAAAGGTTAGGCAGGTTAGACTTACAAGTAGTACAAAATGTAATGCGAAATAAATAAAAAAAAAAATGAAATAAATTCGCAATTTGAACGCATATTTTTATGTGTATTCGCGGATCCGTTTCTGAACTGATTTGAATAATTATTTTTTTTAATGAAAAAAGGATGGTTCCGAGGTAGTACCAAGTCAGGTCCCAGGTTATGATCTGACGATGGAAATCCTTAGAAATTGAAACTGGCTCTTGAAAATTGATATGCGTGTGTATATCGGGTGCTACTACAAAATACTGAAGATTTTGGATCCAACTTGAACATTGACGAGACTTTTACATCTTCATGAGACCGTAGAACTAAGATTCGGGACATCGGAACACCAGTGGTTCCCGGAAGTCTGACTTAATTTAGAATCTATGGTAATTATTTTTTATCTATCTATACATGGAATCTATGGTTATGATTTTCCTCTCATTTTCCAGGTAATATTAAGTCCATGCATTTTCCTTAAAAAGAATGTGACGCGTCGTCCTGACTGACGTCCCACCCGATCAAACTGATCAGGTGGGACGTCGGTCGGTTAAAAGTTGTACCTATACAGTCCAGTGGACTGAGTCCACAACATCCCTGAATCGGTAAATCAGAATAATATTGCGTTATTTATAAAAACGTTTCTAACGATTCTCGGTATTAAGAGCAGATAGGTACGCTAACGTTTCGAGTATACGTCTAGCAAATAGACACGTATCTGCACAATTTTTCATAGAGAGAATTACCTACACAGATCGGAGGACGGACGCACAAAACAGCAACAAGGTGAAATCTAATAATTGCCTGATTTATTCTTGTTGATTTGTGCACCTAAAGACTGTTATCTTTTTTAGAACTACGTACTTTTGTTGCAATGCGAGCGGTCACCTACGGCATTAGATATTGTACACTAACAATCTCTGTTGTAGGTCCAGTGAATAGGTGTTTGCCAGTCGACCTTGAAAAATAACTGGCTTGCTATAAGTGCATTTTAGTATAAAATAGGAGATTCAAAACATTCTAGTACATATTTTTAACACTACAATAACACATTTATGTTATCTTTGAGCAATTGCTACTATAAAACTTTTTCTACTAAAAGACACACAGTCGCCGGCGCATAACTTGGCAAGGATTTTGACTTTTTTAATGAGGAAAAGTTCATCAAAAGTTCATCGGGGGTTTTGTTACACAAAATAGTGGTGTGTACTTTACATTGATTTATGGTTATTGCCAGATTTTATTTATAATCATGTCTGTTTCGAGGAAATATGATCTATTTTCTCCTAAAGATTTTTGCCAAGTTACGTGCCGGAAACTATACCTACTTCAGTTTTTGATGTTGTTAGAAATGTAACACATATTGCTATAGGAATAAAGTTGTTGTAGGGGAAAAGTTACAACTTACATTATTTCATAAACAGAAAAAAGTAGCTAGGTAGGTACCTATAGAAAAACTTCAAAATATTGGTTTCTTTTCAGGCATTTTCCAGGAAGAGATTTGAGCTTAGCAATACATTCAGCGATTAATTTTTCCCACGTGTTTTATTTTATTAGATGAGAGTATTTTTTGGTGAATTGATACAGGTACTTAATAATAAAGGACATGTCCGCTTTTTGTATGGACGTTGGTTTTTTATTCCGAGTAAAATTTAACCAGCATCAATGTTTATTCATATAAAGACGACAAAAATAAGGAACTTAGAACCACTGAAATAATATTTTTAAACCCCTCCATTTTACAGAAAATTCAAAACTTAATAATTGAAGTTATTATTATTCTTTTAATTGCTGGCAACCCTTTAAAAAGGTAGTTTTTATTTAAAGTATCGCCACACTGGGATAATGTTACATTTGACTTTAGATTATAGACCTATAGATGACTAGATGTAACCATGAGACTGTAGGCAAATGTGGAAATGAGAAGCATATATACGAAATAAGTAAGAAAATTGAGACAAAACATAATATTCTCTGTCGCATTCGGCGTGCCGGGTGTTGCTCGGCCAACATTTAAAAGTTGGCCCAAACAAAGTCCTGGATCTCTATCACCGAGAGGTAGACTCAGATCATTTTTTATGTTTTTAGAAAAGTTTCGGCAATTAAGTTCTAGTTTTAGTGTATATAATTATGAGAAATAGACTCCTGTAGTTGAGTGTTTAGTGCATTTTGAGTTTTATATTGCTGTCTCATGTGCAGCCGCGTGGGTGCTCCATCTATAGGTATTATAATCTAAGTATTTGACACAACAAATTATTTATCTGTCACTGACAATAGAGATGGGTCAACTTACGATTAGACTCGCTTCAGGTTAACTCGAATTGAAATTCATGTGATTCTGTAGTTTGATAGTAACAATTTTATTATTTTATGTATTAGGTATAAGAGAAAACCATTTGTTTTCTGAACCTATTTTTCAGTAGAAAATAGATAAAATAGTAGAATAAACTTCTCATATAAGAAATCAAACTTGCATGCGGTGTTTACCTGTAAAGATTGTGCATTTAGTTTTTAAGTTTTGATTTTATTTTATCTGTGTACCTACATATGCATCACTGAAACAATAGCTGGTAAAACTAAATAAATAAATAAACTTAGTGGATAAATCGATTTCATTTGCAGGAAAAATCGATTCTTCGATTAATTAATCGCACCCCTATTGGCTCCCCTGCCGTTACAGTATCGTTCGTCCGCTATAAGAGTGTTTTATTATTATCATTGCGCTTTACTGATTTTTCCGATTTAACTGACTTGAGCTTTTCACAACTGATTTTTCCACTTAGCACATGATTGTTTTATAAACCTGTGACTAACAATTATGATTTTTCGTACCGATATTTGATATTGCACGTGACGAGTATTAGACCAATTATTGAATTTCTTTATTTCTCAAAAACACCAACATTATTGTACTTAATCATATTTCGTTAGTGAGTAGCAGACAGTATAAAACAGACATCTTGCTAGCTCGCCAAACAAGAAAAAAAACATATGTTTATTTATGTATTTTATTTACAATACGAATCGCTTGCATGAGAACAATAAAACACTGAAGCTTAATATTAAACAGTTTTAAATATAATTTTCGAAAGGCTTTTCATCCACTCATCTTGATTTCCAGTCGAATAAAATCTCAGTTTATATCAACAATGGCTCTGATCGGTAGATAACATTATTATTCATTTTCTTCGGCTGATTATAAGCTCTCATGACGTAGTATGATGAAACATGCATTTCTTTTTGACTGGGGTCTAAGTAAAATATTGTAATTTACACGTGAACAAACTCGATATCCTTGCGCAATTCCATTTGGAAAATTGTGTATTTTCTTCCTATGTTCTGCTGACAGTTAGTAACTGACTAACTGTCATAAATTGACAAAGAAAAACTGTCCTCCTATGTCAATTTTACTTTTTTTTGGGGTGCGTTCGATTTCCTAGCCTAGATAAATCTTAAGGTTTGTTAGTTTTAGGAGTAAATTCACACTATATTGAAAAAATATTTTTTCGGAAATTGGAGGGCTTTAAAAATGTTTGATATAGTCAGAAGCCCTAAGTTTTGACATGTCTATTCAAATATATATACTTTACCGTGGTTAAAATTATTCAATAATAAAAAACCATTTCTGGACATGTCCTTTTATTCACTTATTTATTTCTATACTAGCGACCCGCCCCGGCTTCGCACGGGTGCAATGCTGATACTAAATACACTACAGAAAAACTCAAACTCAAAAATAACAGTACTTCTCCACTATTTAATGGATGTTATTATACATATAAACCTTCCTATTGAATCACACTATCAATTAAAAAAAATCGCATCAAAATCCGTTGCGTAGTTTCAAAGATTTAAGCATACAAAGGGACATAGGGACAGAGAAAGCGACTTTGTTTTATACTATGTAATGATACTCGTACTAATATTGTATTTAGATAGGTAATGGTAGATCATGTTTTTTCGCAAAGCTTTATCGAGTTGTAATTTGGAATGTTACCATTAAGTATATAAATAAATAGGCCTTAGTTTCTTCATGAAGTTAGTAGTGATGCTAATAAGTGCAAAATACAGCAGCAGAGCGCAATGTTTACGAGATACGGAACTCTTTATTATAGGTTGAGGGCACAGCGCACATTGTAAGAGCCACTTATGTTAAGTAATTGGACACCTTTGTTCTACGGTTAAGAGTAATCATACTCGTTACTCAGACCTCGTATGACTAACTTATGCCTTATACCTCGAGTATTCCATGTTCTATAGATTTCAAACGTTGGATAGGTTTTCAGTAGGTAGATACATATCCAAATGGTGTTTTTCCAGAATTATAACGCTTCATGATAACGATATATATTTTATAGAAATCGTTATATACTTATTGTAGTCACCGTACATTTCAGGGAAATAATAGTATTGTAAGTACGATACTATAAGACTTTTATCATAGTCCAATCTTAATTCTTGAAACAAAGTGAATCATCGCAATGCCAAATAAATTATATTTTAACTACATAGATATTTTTTACCAAATATAATTTCATAATTGAATAATGTGTTCGTTCGTTATTATATTTAATCGACTCGAGGTCATTGTGTTTCAATTCGGAACTTTGTCCCTACGGCAGATGTTGCAATGTAAAGTAGAACAAAATGTTGAACAAACAAGCGCCTATTTTTAATAATATAAGTGTATCTTCACTCGTGAATCGACCAACACAAGTCAATACATCTTAGAATCAAAATAATATTTCATAGTAAGAATTTCATTAGATATAACTGCTATATTACTACGTAATAGGTAGTACACCTACAAATTGATTAGATTTACAAACTAATCTAAAAGCAAAGGTTAAACTTATGGTGCAAATAATTCAATTTGATACAAAAAGCAGGAAAATTATATTTTCATGTGTAAATTATAGACAAAAACCGGACAAGTACTAGTTAGACTTGCCCATTAAGGGTTCCGTACGTCGTCGACTAAAAACGGTGACTCCCTATTTTTAAGAGTTAATGACCAATATTATGGTCTTTAACTTTATTTGCTAAATTTCATAGTTCTACGTCAACTGGCCTCATATATTTTGATTCCCGTGTGAGTTTCGAAAACTTTTTTATAAACATAACACATTGTATGTACCAATTTCATCTCGATACCTATACAGGACTGTGGTAGATGGACAGACAGACAAGGAATCTTTTTTCCTTTCGTGGCAAGGAACCCTTAAACAAGATAAATTGTGATCATAAAATGAAAGCAAAAAGTATTTGCGGATATCACCGATGCACGGGCTATGCTACCGCTGTATTTTTATATACGTTTTACATAATAATGTTATGACGATAACATTGATATTATTATGCATTAACAACAGTTGCTTGGAGTATTTAGGTACTTACACCTAATTTATCACCGATAGCCTATAATCTCTGATTGTATATTATAGAAAGATTGGTAATATTCAGTCCCCAATGCATTTACTTGTAGTCTAAAAATATAATATATTTTTAAAACTGAATAAATAAGTTCATTTATTAAAAATAATCTTCTTAAGATTTGGTTTTCATATTCACTCAGATTGTGGTAATTTTCAGGTGTACCTAATGACAGGTTGTGTTAGTTTTAACAACACAACACCTATTATAACAAATCTGTTCAGAACTTATGTAAACAAAGATGAACCTTTCTATGGTGCTAACCAATGTTAAACATTGATAAGTTCAATAATTAACTAGTTAAACGTCTCCTCTGTTTGTCCACAATAATAGTATAGTAAACTAAAATTGTGTTATTTTTGATAAGATTTATTGACCAAAGCGTGGCATGTGACTAACGTCAGGTTGGCTACACTATAATTTGTATGTATCTAGTAAAATCAATATTAAAACAATACACCGAGCATTTGTCCATAACATAATATTTGGGTATTCCATAAGGAACGTGTTTTAAAAATTCGTCTTTAGAATTAAGTTAGGTTATAATTGGTGAAATGTCTACTGGTTAGCGCCGTGGGAAATCACGAGTAACGTATAATTTATTGCAGAAGAGAATATATGCACTGGCGATGGGGACACTTGTACAGTTGATAGAAGTCAATTGAATAATGGCAACCCAGAGGATGTATCATTCGCAGAGGTACTCACGTAGGAGGACGAACTAGATGGAACAATTCCGTGGGCGATGTTGGAACTCGTCTTATAACCATTTTGCGGCCATCCGTGCATCCCATTCCGATCGACGCAAGAGATCGAACTGACGGCGCGCCATAGTGAGTGGTGCCACTGTCAGACCCTTCAGGGTAAGTAGCCACTTGTTCGTAAGGCCGAAGGCACCGAGCGGATGCTGCACCCGAGGCTGCTGTCACATCACGAATTCTGTGTGTATCACTGAAGCTCTTCACTTTGCGCATTTGCCCAGAGGGCGTTATCATCGGCGCCGGAGCGTGTAGGTCGAGGAGCTTTGAATTCTCCCTGTCTTGGCCATCATACTGCTCCACGTGGATCGCCACGCTGGGCGCGGCGGCTTCCGTTGAATTTTCGATTTTACTCATACTATCACGTCACAGGGTCATGACGCGGTGACTATTGTCGCGTGCGTCGCTGGCGACGCGCGACTGTGAATAATGACCGATCGCGAGGACGAGCGAGGTCGGCTGAGCTGGCGGACCGACTGCCCTGACTGGTTCGTCAATCGCAGCAAGGCAATTGGTAAACAAAGTGCGACTCTAGCGTCGAGTGGTGGGAGTATATCAGAAGGAGGGGGGACGGACGCGCATGCGCCGTGGCGACCCTGAGACGTTGTGCTGCGCTTGCGTTTATCTCAGGCTAGGCAACAATAGCTATGGTAATTTAATATATGGGTTGACTGCAAAGTGTCTTGATTTTTGACCGTGCCTTACACTTTTTTTCTCTATGTAATAATAACAATACCAATAGACATGATAAAACTGTAATGTCACCCAATGACAACAGTGTATCAGACTGGTGTAAGTTTATTATAATACTGACCGGCAGACCGGAATATAAATACATTTATTTCAGTATTAGAGTTGTAGTCGTACCTAATACTCAGGTACATAATAAGCAATATTTATAAATGCGTTTTGTCTATCTTAGTTCTTCCAATGCATGTAACCAAATCCTGAATCAGGTCATGCGCGTTTTTTTTAATATTCGTAAGTGTTCCTACATACTTATACCTATCTATACCTTGTACTTATATTTTCTTCGAACGTTGCAAATTAATTAATTATAAAAAACTTACACCAACAGATCTATCGGAATCGTTATCAATCCCGTATAGTCGGAAGTTTAAACTAGGCATGTCTTGTTTAAATTGCAAGACGCAAACCTTCCTTCCCGTGTTCAGCGGGAAGTAGGAGACGTATTAGGAACACTGTCAACTAGATCTTCCTCTTTTTCCAGGAGTGTTAGTCTATTATTCCTGGGGTCTTTTTTGGAACTCCTAATTTTAAAAGCCAGGTACGTCACCTGGCAGCTTAATGAGATGTGGTGTTTGGATAAAATACAACTATATTATTATATTAACTATAGTTCTATAACGATGTTGAATGATGAAGGGAAAAGCTTCCGGAAGATTTCAGTTTCGGGTCTAGCTTATTTCTGTCTCCTACATAGTAACAAATATTTTCTACTAATTTCTACTTTCTTTCAGAGAAATATAGTCTGAGGCACGTATGTCTCATTTAATAATAATCTATTATATACTTAAATTTCTTTGTTAATAAACAAAAAAAAAACACGTACCCGAGTAGGTACTCAGCTCATATACTTCTCTGCTATTACTATCTGCTATTTTTCGAAGTTCAAACGAAACACTTCATTGAAGCTAAATGTTTTTCAGTAAAATTCAAACATTGGTTTAATTTTATAGCTGTCTATTTTGTTTTCTAAGTAGGTAAGTCCAATGAGTGTTTGTCCGTAACTTTTCTGCAAATTTCAATGTAACAGATGACATCCATAAATGATTTAAAGTTGAGACGAACAGTTTTGGATCTTCAAGAAGTTAGAAATAAAGCCTTATAAAATTTTCTAAAAACTTACCAGATCGGCTCATATTTTTTCTTGAGTGTGGCTTGAAAAGTTTTCGACATGATGTCACTTCGAAATTTGCTGTAGATCCTTATGTAGCAAGTATTTCAGTTCTGCCGATCAGTGACCAACGTGAATGTCAAATGATAATATTATGTAGATCTTGTAATATCAGACCGTGCCCCCTCTTAGCTGCTAATTTGTAATTCGTTCCCCACCTATTAACACTTATAATTTATTTACGTGTTATTGTCACCACTACGTATATCTACTGCCTCCTAACCGTTGCGTGTACTCGTTATAAGGACGATGAGATTTACTGCCTATGTGTAAAAAAATATTATTACCTACTTACATCATTACGGAAGTTATCATTATTAAAGGTTCTATAAACCTCGTATTTTGCCAGATTTACGTATTTACGCAAACTAAAAATAATGACGGCAAATAACAACATACTTATCAAATTAAATGTTAATAATGTGAAAGAAACGTTGTCTGACTGAACTGTATCTTTGTTTCTTTGTCAAATAACATAGAAATAACCTGATGCTGCAGCTAATGTCTAAAAATAGTAACATGAAATTGAATTTAGCAGCGCTGATCGACCTTCTTTTCTTTTTGTCTTTGAGATGTTTTCAAATCGGTCTCCTTCATGGACTTAATATTACTAGGTAATATTAAGTATACCTATTACTAGGTAATATTAAGTTCATGGACTTAATATTACTAGGTAATATTACGTTTTCAAATTGTCACAATATGTTAATATGTCATTATAGTGAATTTCTTTTGACTGTTTGACTGCCTCGTTTCGTTGGTCTAGTGGTAGCAAGGCGCGACTGCTTTGCACGGGGTATCGGGTTCGAATCCCGGGTCGGGCCGAAATCGCTTTTGTGAGTTTTGAGAAACATAAAGCAGCCTGGAAGTTGGTGATTGATTCACCCGTGCAAGCACGTAAATGTCGGTCCTGCGCCTGATCTCTCTACGGTCGTGTCGGATTGCCGTCCCATCGGATTATGAGAGTGAGGGAATACTGAGTGCACCTGTGTCTGCGCGAATGCTTGTGAGACATATTATAGCAATATGTCTTGCGCAGCTGGCTGATCTCCATAAAAGAGGACGGCCGCCGTAGCCGACAATGCGCCTGGATGCCATCATCATCATCATAATTGTCACAAGCCTACATTGCTCATCCATACTTTAGCATGTAATTTATTTTTATGTCTGGACTTTAAAAGAGACTATGACCCTTGAGTTTGTTTCCGCGTTTCTTCTCAAGGCAGTCAGTTAGGAAATGCCTTAATACCGACCTCATCTCGTTATTTTATAAAAATATATTTTGACGTGTAAGTGTTAATTTCAACCTATTTGCAAAATAAATATCATTTATCATTTAATGAATTTCATTCTTTTTGACCCATTATTCTGATTCTTCATGAAGTTAAACTTCCGAAGTAAAACAAAAACCATAACAAATTGAGAAACTCCCCCTTTTTTGGAAGTCGGTTGAATATAGTATTCTTCCCCTTTTCAAGACTGCCGACAAAATCAAAACATGTATTCAATTTAGGAGGTATCTCCTTCCTTGCAAAATTAAGGAGCTCTACTGAATTACGAAAGAGAAAGAAGGATATACGAAGGATATACAGCATATCAAATTCAAGAAAGGTAAGGTTTTGTTTTCAGATGATTTCAAAAAAGTGAGACGGGCGATTTAATTTGAAAAGTCATGAATGAAAATAATGTTTGGAACGGAATGCTTCAAGAGGCACAAGTAAACAAGGGATTAGTAGGATTGCGAGATTGCAGCAACTGTAGAGAGATAAAGGTCATTTCGCATACTATGAAAGTATGGGAGATACAGACAGAAAAAGATTGAAAGAAACAATCTGATATGACAAGAAAGAATATTACTTGTGAGACTAGAAGAGTATGGACGAAGACGACAGGCAGCGTCATTGCAATAAGAGCTGGAGGATGATCTTTGTTAAAATTTCATGTCAATCAGCCTGTGGAATCGTTATTGCCTATACAAACGGATAAAAATATTTGTGTCAGATAGATCATTTATCGAGAAAATATATAGGGCAGGTATCCGTATCCGGGTACGCGGAGTAGCAACCCACGGGACGCGGAGGAAACCGTTGGCGGAAGCTAGTTAATAATGAAAGTTTTGAGGTTCAATCATGACCGAGCACAGACGGAAGGCGGTAGCATTGTTACTAACCACCAGTTTTTCTACCATATCCTAAGAGAATTAGGATAGAAAGAGACGTATAACAGTCTCCAGCGAACTGACCAGGACCTGCTGGTTCAGCAATTTGGCCGTGTAAACGAAACAAACGACTCACTTTCCTATTTCATAAAATGTAAGTAAGGGAATATTAGGAGGAATATTATTGTTTATTTATATCAATGAGACGCTGGTAATATTATTAATTATTTATTCTTAAAATTAGGTATAATCGATGTTTATTTTACATAAAATTATGGTGATTTCGAATATTTATATGAATATCACAAAATTCGAAGAGCGACGGATGCCACATTAGTAATAGTAAAACGTAAAAAAATATTATAAAATTAAGTAAAGGACGGGGCGCGGCGAGCGCGAGCGGCGCCCGGCGCGCCCCCGGCCGGCGGTCCTCCGGCGGCAGCACAGAGATAGGGAGAGAGGAAGACCGACACCGCCCGGTGCCGGCGGAGGAGCGCGGCCGCGACTAGCGTACTCAGCGCTGGAACAGCGGGTTGGGGAAGTCGGCCGGGTGCGGTAGCGGCGCGGGCGGCGGGCGCGCGCGGCGCCACGCCACCAGCCAGCACGCTACAGCCGCTGCCACCGCCACCAACGCCAGTAGCGCTGTTAGCGCCAGCGCCACAGCCAGCCCCGCCGCCGACACGCACACCTCGCCCGCGCCTGCACCCGCGCCCGCGGCTCCTCCCGCGTCTCGCTGCCGCGCTACCTGCGACGGGTCGCGCCGCTGCAACGTCAGGATTTGGTTGGACTCGACAGTCACTTCTTCGCGGAACTGGCCTGCGGGTGATGATGCTGCACTGCTATCGATCGCTTCTCGTTTGCGTCGTTTACCAAAAGCGTCAGCGCCCCGACAGTTGACCTGCGCATAAATAAACATTTTCATGCTTTAGTAACTTAATTGAAAATTTATAAAAGACTTATTTTCTAGTAACACATCGCGCTACTTACCGGTTGACATTTGCCGAAACAGACTCGTATGTTACATTGGAATCGTATGTTGTCGCTACTGGGGAACTTGAATGCGTTAAAGGCAACACGTAACACGCTGCCGTCTTCACTTCGCTCCCATTCACCGAATATCGATGGATCGGTAGCACATCCATCGGCGTCTGTTACCGGGTATTCATTTTCGACGTTCGTAGCAACTTCGCTAGTCTTTGCTATACAGCTTCGGGCGAATCCACCGTATATGTCTATAAAAAAAGAAATTTAAGAAAACAAAAATTTAAACTACAAAATTTTAAATAAATTGATTCTATTAAATTAGAATTTATTAAATTAGTTAATTTCATATAGACAATGTATTTGCGTTTATCCAACAAAGTCGAATTACTTACTTGAGGGTTGAACATCGACTTGTAAGACTAGGTTCTCTCCAATTTCTGCGGAGCTGACTTGACTGCCGGAGCGAGAGACGATTCTCATGGAGCATGTGGGCGGTGGACCGGTGTTGGCGATAGTGCCAGCCGTCGTTAGCATCGAGACATTGAACGCGAGCGTCACGTTCTGTTCGCCCGTCTGGTAGATACATTTGATGTGGAACGCCTTTGCGTTCGAAGTGACTAGTTTTGGGTGTTTCTGCATTACAAGGACGAAGCTGGCCAGTCCCTGTAAAATATGTGAGGGATATATTATAATGACTGTTGTTCCTTACACCACTGTATATGCAATATCGGGGTGATCGTCTGTTTAGAAAGTATTAGGCGGCATAAATTAGAATAAAAAAGTTTTGAACTCACATTGACGTGCACTAAACCACACTCGCCGAAATGCACAGTGAAGTCGACAATTGTTTCTTCATCCTTTGGCGTATCCACCGCCAATCGGCAGCGTTCGTCCTTACTGTAGCTCTTTACATACAGTACGCCATTGAAGTCCTTAATCTTCAAACTGACACGCACGCCATCCGCAAGGCAATGAACCTGACACAAATTAATTCGTCCATAAGTTAATTATACATGAACACCCACAACAGTATACTATTTTTATTTTTATAAATAATATAGTATTTAAAAAATATTTAAATTATATTAATTATTTATATGGATAGCGACACCAAAAAAATAATATAAATAAAAAAATACGCACCTGCATATCAGGTAGAGGGAAATCGGTGCGGTACACTGGCGGGTTGGTAGTGTTGCAGTGCACGCGTGGGTTGCCGGTGTAGCCGGCGATACAGGTGCAGTGCGAGCGGTGGCCGACGGCGTCACAGGTGGCCGATGTGCCGCATGGCTCAGCTCGGCAAGCGTCCACACACGTGCCATTGATACAGCGCTCACGGTCTTCACATTGCGCATCAGCGCGGCAGCCTCGCGGCTCGCACTTATCGCCGCGTGGCACGTAGCCGCGCGTCGCGTCGCACACGCAGCGGCCGCGGGCGTCCAGCACGCGCCCATCCTCTTCTCGGCACGGTACGCAATCGCCATAGCTGTCTATACCTTGCCCTTGTACGCATTCTGTGATTGGTCCTGCGAGCAAAAGAGTTGTTTTTATTTATAAATATATTAATAATAATAATTTCGCGTGTTATTCAAAATATACTCACGTTTATTGGAAGTACACTCGACGAGAGCATTTCCTTTGTATCCAGGCAAACATTCACAGATCATTGTCCTGACTGGCAGAGTGTCAACGACCTTGCATTCGGCTTTAGTACCACAAGGTTTTATTTCCAGACAAGGGTTAACACACTTAGCATTCAAGCACGCTGTTCCAGAGGGACAATCAATATCAGTGTTGCACTGTGGTTGTCTGGTACTCAAACACCCATCTTCAGTACTTTGGTAGCCAGGTGGACAAACACAATGTACCTCGTGATTATGTACTCTGCATTCGGCAGGTTCGTTGCAAGTTGTTGTATTGCAAGGGTTAACACATTTAGAATTGATACATGATTTGTCTACTGGACAGTCGGAATCAGCACGGCAGCCAATAGGTGTACACGCGATCGATGGATTGCCTATGGTTCCAATCTTGCATCTACATGAAGCGCGGTGTTCGTTGCCGTAACATTCAGCAGAGTCTCCACATATGTTAGAGTCAACCGAACAAGCTGGTATGCAACGGCTGTTGAAGCAAGTTTCGTCGTCTGCACATTGTGAATCAGATTGGCAAAGAACTTTGTAACACCCGGTTCGAGCATCACCAATAAAACCAGGTTGGCAAGCGCAGACTGGTTTGTGGTCTTTAATCTGACAATCTGAATTAGGGCCGCATTCGCAAGGATTTTTACAGAAGGATGTTATACAAGCATTGTTGGAAGTGCAGTTATCATCAGTGGTGCAAATAACATCTTCTATAGTTGTTGCTGGACGACAGACCCCTCCGCCACTGCTCACGTATCCCGGCGGACATGTACACAGCATTGTGCGTACTGGAAGTGTAGGTGACACTTCACATTGTGCTGGAATGGCGCAGGGACGTAATTCTGAGCAGGGATTCACGCATCTCGATGATAAACATGCCAGTCTCGAAGGGCAATCAGCATCTACGTAGCACTCAGCTGTTATTTGGGGCTTACATTCGATATACGGGCTTCCATAATAGCCTTGTTCACATTTGCAGACAGCGATATGATTTCTCACCAAGCAAGTGGCTCTAGTCCCGCATGTATGTTCGCTAAGACATGGATTGACGCACCTGTGAGCTCGACATTGTTTGTCCTGTGGGCAATCGCCATTACTCCTGCATTCTATTGCATTGCAGCCTGTATAAACATCACCCTCAAATCCGGGACGGCATCTGCACATAGGTAAATTCTTTTCTACGTAACATTCGGCATTAGGCCCACACGTGCTATTTAAGAGGCACGGGCTGATGCAGTTGCCATTAATACATGCTTGGTGTGAAGGACACTCTGAGCTACTGCGGCAGCCAACAATATGGCATCTACGATATGGATCTCCTTCAAATCCTTCGCGACAAGAACAAATAGGTCTGTGATTTCGTATGAAACATTCCGCATTTTCTCCGCAATTACATGGGTTACGGCAAATTCTATTAACACATGATTCGTGGTCACCGCAGTCCTGGTCAGAAGAGCAGCTAAGTGCGGGTAGTTGTGCTGGTTTACAATTTCCTCCTTCTTCAGGAATATACCCATCAGGGCAGCGACATATCAAGGTTCGGAATGGAACGCTGTCAGACACGGTACAACGAGCGTTGCCAGTGCACGGTTTCAATTCGCTGCAAGCTTCGCGACATTCATCTCTCAAACAAGCGTAGCCACTGGGACATTCGCTATCCATGCGACATTCCGGTTCTCCCTTTACATCCAATCTCAAGCAATGGACAAGAGGATCTCCAAGGGGTAATGCAGTCGGACACTTGCAAGAGGCGGCATGGTTTCTTGCAAAGCATTCAGCGTTGTTGGCACACGGGCTTCGTCCATCGCTTGAACAAGCGTTACGACAAGAACCCTTTACGCAAACACTGTCGTCGTTACAATCATTGTCAATCTCACATTCAGCAGCTTGACATCTGGTGTACGGATTTCCTGTTGTGCCCGCAGGGCAGCGACAGTTAGGTCGGTGTGCTTTACCGAAACATTCCGCACTGATAGCACAAGGAGCATCCACTACACATGGATTAACGCAAGCACCGTTATAGCAGGTATCACTGTCGGGACAATCTGAATCTGAAGTACATCCAACTGTAAAAAGAAATATACAACTTAATAAACAGCTCTTAATTAAGTATTTCTACATAAAACACACAATATGATGTTAATGTAGTGACTTGCCTTTAGTACACCCGGCATATGGGTTGCCTGAATATTCTCGCTCGCAGAAGCACACGGGGTGATGTCTCACTACAGTACACTCCGCGTTTGGTCCGCATGCACATGGGTCCGCGCATGCGCCATTGACACATGCTTGTGATAACGGACATTCAGAGTTAGCCTTGCAGCCAACTGGGACAAACGATTTGTCTGATGCTGAAAAAAAAAACTTGAAATTGAGTAACTTCAACATACTAAAAGTAGGTAAAACTTAGTACGATTAATGAGAAGTCTCATAGTATTCGGTAACAAATTAGGCGAACTTACGTGGGGTGCATCGAGTATATGCATCGCCAGAATATCCTCTTGGGCAAGAGCATTGTGGTTTATGATTTATAACTCGACAAAGCGCTCCGAGTCCACATGCGTCATTACATGGGTTCACGCAAGCGCGGTCGATACATGCTCGTTCTGAACCACACTCGTCATCATTGTAACATTCAAAGAAAATTGGTTGTCGTGGTACTGTAAAGACAGAAACACAGCATGTGAAAAATTACAATAGCATGTTTAACACACAAAACACTGTTTACGTTCTTAAAGTAGGAACTTACTGGTGTTACATTCTGTTCTGGGGTTGCCAGTGTATCCCGGTGCACACGTACAGCGAGATGTGTGGTCGATAGAATCACAAAGAGCATTTTGGCCACAAGGATCAGCTCTACAAGATTCGACACAACTTCCACGACGGCAGGTTTGACTGTTGGCGCATTCAGAATCGACTGAACATTCAGCATCAGGTGGAGCTCTACATCCGTTATCGGGCGCTACACGACCGCCATCGGGACAGACACAAGCCACAGCACGTAATGGTAGCACATCAACGATCTTACAAATGAGACCAGAGTCGCAAGGGTTTCCGAGGCAAAGGTCAGTGCAGCGTGCATTCACGCAGGCAAATGGTGCTGAACAATCGGAATCAGTGACACATTCTGTGGCATCATGTTGTGTAGTGCATCCGCGGCCGTACGGGTCTCCGGTACGACCTGCAGGACAAGTACATATAGCGCGGTGGTTGCGCGTCGTACACAGAGCGTCGGGTGCGCAAGACTGGTCGGAACATGCTGGCTGGCATACTCGGTTGAGTCTGTTGCAAACTTGGGTGTCATCGCAGTCCTCGTTGTAGTGACAGATTGCTGAAACGCAGGCCCTACGTGGGTCGCCCTGGGTACCAGGTGGGCAGCGGCAGCTGGCAATGTGAGCAACAGCTACGCAGTTTGCATCTCTTCCACAAGGCGTTCCGAGCGTACACGGGTCTTGGCAATATCCGTTCACGCAGCTCTTATCGAATGGGCAGTTGTCGTCTGATGTACATTCAGCTGTTAACGAACAAATAGAAAATTTAAGTTATCAACATTAGTCAATAAGTAGATAAAGAACGATATATGAAGATAATAATGAAGAGCGAAGCTCACGTGTGTAGCAGATTCGTGAAGGGTCGCCGGCGGTGCCAGGTGGGCAGTGACAGCGCGCGCGATGTTGCGCAGCATCGCACAGGGCGCCGGTGCCGCATGCACCTGCGCATGCGGACACGCAGCGTCGCGACACACACGCCTCAGCTCCACCACATTCCGCGTCCGACGTGCACTCCACACCCGGTGAGCCTGTGCGCACAAAAATAACTTTATTTATTGTGTTACAGCAAACATATCCTACATATCAGGTACCTACTGGTATGGTGTACTGGGTATTTAAAAGTAGTAAAACAAGTGACAAAGATACAGATCTAAAATGATTTAAAACTTGCCAAGCGTGCAGCCTATCTGTGGGTTTCCTTGCAGCGGTGGCACACAGGCGCATGTAGCGCGGTGCGCGTTGGCACGGCACTCGGCGCCCGGCCCGCAACTGATGTCAGAGCAAGCACTCACACAGGCACGGTTAACGCAATGTTCTTCTGAAGCGCAATCGCTGTCGGAACTGCATTCACCCCCTGTGAATATAACTTTTATATTTAGTTTCGATAATTTTGTGAGCAGCAAGTGACCGATATTCCTTGAAAACAGCCTTGAGAGAACCCTACAAGACCAACGGAAGAATAGGTGCGGTAAATGTAGGTACTTAATAGGTATTACAGGTAATGCTGTATATATTTACATGCATTCATGAATATGGTGAATATCCACAGTGCAGTATGTAGATTAATTTACATACATTAAAAAAAACCTGTTGGACCTTTTACCCGTCTTACCTACCGTTGGCAAGTTCTTCATAATTATATTATCAGAAAAGATTTTCCTGGATTTCTGTAATTAATTCTGCATAACGGCAATAACATGACATGTTAAATGAAATTTTCAAATAATGATTTATAGTTATAATGATTTATAGTTATAATGATTTATACTTACTTGGATTACATTGTACTGAAGCATCACCAACGAGAGGCTTAGGGCACTCGCAAACAAGTGTTCGGAATGGTAATGTGTTTGCTACTCTACATTCAGCACGAATGCCACAGGATGTTGGTTCGCAGGGGTTCTTGCATACGCCCTGGAGACATGCTAGGTCGGATCCACATTCTCCATCCATTACACATTGGCCTGGTTCTAAAACTAAAAGAAAAATAACATTGAAATGGGTTAATGAATCACAACTTTTTATGAAATGATGAGATTCAGTAAAATGGTTAACCTTGACGGCATTCGATTTTAGGATTGCCCTGGGTGCCCCTCGGACACTCACAAGATGGTACATGGCGAACCACTGTACAAATTGCCCCCTGAGCGCATGCGCCAAGGCATGGGTCTCTGCAAGAACCGCGAGAGCAGGCCAGCCATGAGGAGCAATCATCATCAACAACACATTCAGCTCGGCGACATCCAGTCCATGGGTCACCGTGGGCTCCAGCATTACATTCGCATGAAGCAGTGTGGCCTCGCGCAACACAATGTGCCTCGCCTCCACAACGAATGCGCAAGCACACCTTCACACACGAACCACTTTCACAGCTTTCGTCATCTGGACAGTCATTGTTGCTATGGCATTGTACTGAAAAATAACATTATCGTATTATTTTATTATCAGTAATAATATTATAAGGCTCATTTTAGTATTATATTGATCGTTTTTGTATGATCATGATGAATTACCTGAGTAACATCCGGTATAGCCATCGCCTTCATAGCCTGGTAGACAAGTACATAGTGCTCTGTGCTGCTTGGCTATGCAGCGTGCATTCAGTCCACAGTTATTAGGGCCGCAAAGTAGAGAGCAGCGATCATTGACACAAGCGGCGTTGTCGGGACACTGATTATCCGATACACACTCGGGCACTGGCGTAATGGACGAGATCATGACGCACCGCACCAATGGCGAGCCGGTGTATCCCACAGGACACGAACACACCGGCGAGTGTCTCACGCCCGTGCATATTGCGTTGAGTCCACATGCGTTAACACATGGATCAGTGCACTTTCTGTTGATACATGCACGGTCACCAGAGCAGTCATCGTTCACGGTGCATTCGTAGTATGTACAAATTCCATTTCGACAGGTGGCGTGAGCACCACAAGGATTGGGATCACAAGGGTCGTTTGACTTAGGTGGTGCATCTACAAGAAAAAAAAAAAACTGTTTAGCATATACATCCACTAGCCCCGGATTCGCACGGGGGTAATTTTGATGATTTTCCGTCATACAAATATTAACCTGGTAAAAGAAGTAGGATGCGCGGTTGTCCAATTTAGTGCAGCCATTCAAATAAAACGCGTTAGTAAAAGCTTGCCCTAGGTAAATTTATTAGTTGAATAATCGCAATACTAACCTATACAATCGATGAACGGATCGCCAGTCGTAGGCGGTGGGCACCAGCAGATGGGTGCATGGTTAAAGACGCGACACATAGCTCCATTACCACAAGTACCGGGGCAGGGATCAATGCACTTGTTGCGTACACAGGCGCGGTCCCGCGGGCACTCTGAACTGACCACACACTCGGGCCTACAGCCTGTGGTGGCCGCATCACCGCTCGTGCCGCTTGGACATGTGCACATAGCGCTATCTCCTACCACGGAGCACAAGGCACCGGGCCCACATGGTGATGGAGTACAGGGTGGTTCTGTAAATACAGTAGATTGCATAGACAAATTAAAATCTTCACGTTCATAGTCACAAATGTAGAAGTATTGTAGCTTTTATTTTTGAACTTACGGGTCATTTCCGTATAACATCTTTCAAAAGCATTTCCTTTAGTTCCAGCGGGACACGAACACAGTGGTATGTGATTAACGGTTTCACAATCTGCCCCGACACCGCAAGTGCCCTGGCAGGGGTCACGGCAGTGAGAGCTTATACATGCTTTAGAAGGTGAGCAATCCGAGTCGGCAACACATTCAGGTCGACAACCAGTGTTCGGGTCGCCACGTAGGCCAGGCTCGCATTCACAAGAAGCACCTGTTCCTTTTACTCGACACAACGCACCCGGTCCACAAGGTGATGGTACACAGGGATCGTTCGGTTCTTTAACTGTAACATCACGAAAATGATTTTAACACATGTCTGAGATGGGACTATTGAAGCAAATACGGAAAGCTTTTAAGTAAGCTACAATTGTCGACATTTATAGAGGCCAAGGCGCCCTTGCTTTCACTAGTAAAACCCATGCCTAAGCTTTAAAAGTGAAGACACAAGATTGCCGCGGCCTATACAACACGTATATTTTTGGAAAACATTTACGATTTATTTATTTCTTTTAAGCAATCGACCGCTTGATCTAATCTGTCTTACGAATATTTGTGATGGGACGGCACGCTGTAAGAGGATTTCCGATGGTGGAGGGAGGACAAGTGCAGCGTGGCTCGTGAGCTACTGGGACACAATCGGCTCCCTGGCCGCACGCTCCCGGACAGGGATCTACGCAACGTCTGTTAATGCACGTCAAATGCAATTCGCAATCATTAGAATCCAGACACTCGTAACGACAGAATGGTGGAGTTCCGACGAAGTTTGGACGGCAGCGACAGCGGCCATCAATGCAATCGGCATTCGGGCCACAATCCGGACAGGGTGAATTCTTTTTGGGCTCCGTCTCGAGGGCTGGAAAATGTTAATATTGAGTAAATGTCTATTTGATATTTTGGCCGAAAAAGCCATCCCTTTATGCAAAAATGACGTACCTGGCATACAGCGAATAAACGGATCCCCAGTATAGCCAAGTGGACAAGTACAAATTGGTGAATGCATGGTTGTTCGGCAAACGGCGTGAGCACCGCATGCTCCAGGGCAAGGGTCGCGGCATTTGCCAGCTCGGCACGCTAGCGCAGTGGGGCAGTCAGCTGAGCTGCGGCACTCCGGTCGGCAACTGGGTGGCTCGGAGTGCATGGGTGGCCGACACGAGCAATGTGCCACTGAACCTTGCGCACGGCACACGCTGTTGGGACCACATGGATTTGGCGAACATGGGTCCGACTCCACAGGCTCTGTATCGGTAATTTGAAATTGTTAATTAATAGTTCATTGCTCTTTATTAGGCATATTATTAAATTTCTTAAATTGTACTGGATTTTAGATGGATATTTACCTCTGGCGGGCTGACAGGCTATAAAAGCATCTCCTTGAAGCGGCGCTGGGCATTCGCATATGGCTATGTGATTATAGACGTTGCAGACTGCTTGGAGACCACACGTGTTCTTACATGGATCGATACATTTGTAATTTACACAAGCTTGTCGTTTGTTACAGTCATTATCGGTGGTACATTCTGGACGACACTCTATTGTGGGATTGCCATGATATCCCGGAATACATGAACAAGTGCCGTTGCTGCAGATAGCGTTACTTCCGCAAGGATTGCCTGCGCAAGGGTCTACTGGCAGAGGTTGCGGCTCTGTAAAATATTGAAAACATTTGGTTCAATAATTGTCAAAACAATGGAATTACGTTATTTTAAAAGTATAAAAATATCTGGCATAAAACTCTACCAGTGAAGCAACCTATGATTATTCGGCCATTAAGTATGGGCAAGCTTGCGCGTATGCCCTTTGAATAAACCACGTTGGTCATTTCTCGATATATACTACTTACAATTTCGTATTTTCTGTGAGATTATTTATAAAAAGCTACGTACCATCAAACAGATAGCATCCGACAAATGAATTCCCGCGATAGCCTCGTAAACATGTACAAATAGCTAGATGATTCATGGCTCGGCATTCAGTATTAGATCCACAGGATCCAATGCAAGGGTCAACACATCTCTCCCGAACACAGGCTTTATTATTTGGACAGTCTTCATTGATAGCGCATTCTGGCGCACAACGTGGTGGCGCTCCGAAGTATCCTTCCATACAACTACAGATAGCGGAACCACTGGAATCCCTACATGTTGCAAATGGACCGCAAGGATTGGGTTCGCAAGGAGACTTCACTTGTGGCGTCATTTGTTTTTCTTTTGAACATCTGATGAAGGCATCACCTTCAAAACCAGGTAGACATGTACAATATGGACTATGGTGGTAGACGCGACATTGTGCGTTATCTCCGCAAGCACCAATGCATGGATCCACACATTTTTGCTTGACGCAAGCTTTGTTGAGAGGACACTCTGAGCTTAACATACATTCTGGTCTACAATTTGGTGGGTTTCCGATATGGTCCGTGATACAAGTACAAATTGCTTTATTGGCAGCAGCAGTGCAAGTACTATACGGTCCACATGGTGACGGATTGCAAGGATCAGTAGGTGACTCTGTTGAAAAGAAATTATGTATTATTTTTTGATAAATATATAGAATTTGATCATAGTTTGAAAAGATAGTGTTTTACCTTGTTTAGGAATGCACCTATCATATGGGTTACCCACGTATCCCAACGTGCATGCACAGTTGGGAATATGATTAACCATTTGACATTGAGCATTCGTTCCGCATAGACCAGGACAAGGATCTTGACATTTGTTATTGATACATGCTAAATTGTCTGTGCAGTCAGAGTTGATGACACATTCTGGTCTGCACCCTTCATAGGGGTTGCCTAAATACCCCGTTACACAAGTGCAACTACCAGCGTTGTTACGCTCTTGGCATACAGCGTTTGGTCCGCATGGGTTAGGCACACAGGGTTCAGTTGGTGGTGGTGGCTTTTGAGCTGGAACTAAACATAAAGGTTGTAGAGGAAGAAGACTTAATTTTGTGATTTATAATTAAAGAGTTAACATACACAGTGTTACAAGGGCTTGAACATCAACGAATATGATTTTTTCGAAGCAGTTTAACATGTATGTATTTTTGTAACACTCTGTATATTACACAAATAATTTCAAATACCTTTGACTGGAGTACACTGGTAGAATGAGTCTCCTTCATATCCAGGTTGGCATGCACATTGCGGTGAATGACTGATGACTCTACATTCTGTGTTCAGTCCGCAAGCACCAATGCATGGGTCAGCACATTTGTTGTTAATACATGCCTTGTCAAAGCTACATTCACTGTTTGTAGTGCACTCTGGACGACAGTATGGCGGTTGTCCCATGTAACCGGGTTGACAGGAACATGTGGGCGCTTCGTTTACTTCTCGGCATTCAGAGTTGGGACCACATGGTGACGGTACACAGGGTGTTCGCTTTGATGGTGGTTCATCTAATAAACACACACGAGCACATCAATTGCAAATTCTGTTATTGCTTTTAGATTTTAACTGCTTAGTCAATTAGAGAGACTTAAAGTAATTGTGGGCTCGTTTCATACTTATTTATGTTACTACTAAAAATATGCGGATAATGATTTACATAATAATATTAACGATACTTACTTTGAATGATTATGCAGTGAGTAAATGGATCGCCGGTGAAACCATTTCTGCAGTAACAAATAGGCTTGTGGTAGTGCACGCGACACTCTGCGTTTAATCCGCATGAGCCAATGCAAGGGTCGGCGCACTTTTGATTTGAGCATGACATGAGACTTGTGCAATCTGAATCTACCAAACATTCGGGTCTACAAGACGGAGGGACTCCGATATAGCCAATAAGACATGAACATATAGCTTGTTCTTGCATCGCTCGGCATACGCTATACGGACCGCATGGAGACGGGTGGCATGGATCTCGACTTTCTGGAATTGCTGTAATAAATACTCATTCATTTTAGTTCATTAATAATTTTAAAAATTTACATGATACATCTCACTGCAGAGATATTAAAATTTACCTGTTACTGGTGTACACGAGAAGAAAGCATTTCCAGTAGTGTTTGATGGACAACTGCACATAGGTATGTGGTTATATACTTCACACAATGCACCCTGACCACATAGGTTTGTGCAAGGATTAATACATTTGTTGTTCACACAAGTTACAGTAGGAGGACAGTCAGAGTTGTGTGTGCATTCTGGACGACAACTTAAGTAAGGATTTCCGAAGTAGTCAGGCCTACATGTGCACTGGCCGTCGTTACAATCAGCGTTTGCTCCACAAGGACTTGGATTGCACTTATCGTAAACGGTAGGCACCGGTTCTAGAAGCGAAAATATAAAAGTAGTTATAAGTTTGGTAATTTAAAAGCAAAATAGGTCCAAATGGGTCCTAGGTAATCAATTATTTATTCTATAACATTACATAACGGTGATAATTTAGATCCGCATTTGAAATGGAAAAGTGGGAATTGCTTAAAGGTACCTAAATAATGCTGTTTGCAAACAAGTTTGTGTTGCCACAAATTTGCTCTATAAACAAAACATTTGTTATGTCACAAATTTACTCTATAAACAAAACATTAATTTCAAAATTTGTTCCCCAAGAACGCAACAGAATGCAGGATGATTGAGTGAACGCGATAAGACGAACTACTTACCAATTTTTTCCTTTACGTGGCAACTCTGGAATGGATTGCCAGTATACCCCTCCATGCAACTGCAAATAGCCGCATGCTGATAGACCTGGCACTCAGTATGTAATCCACATGAGCCCTGGCACGGATCGCGACATTTCTGGTTTATGCAAGCTTTGGTGCTCGGGCAGTCGGAGTTCACTGTACATTCCGCTCGACAGTTTGGTGGAGAACCGACATAGTTCTCCAGACAAGCACATGACGATACCCTGTTTACGACTTGGCATTGCGAATTTGGTCCACAGGGCGATGGCACACATGGATTCTGATTCTGTTGCTGAACTGAGATTTCTATAAAATAAAAGTTATGGTTAAAAAATATTTGTACATCCGAATAATATTACTAATAATAATATAATGTTACCCACCTTTAACAATAGCACATCTAACAAATGGATCACCTTCAAATCCTCTTTTACAAGAACATATCGGTGCATGATTTACAACTCTGCATTCTGCTTCTTGACCACACGAACCAATGCATGGATCGACACATCTTTGTCTGACACAACTCTTGGAAGTGTCGCATTCAGAGTTAACTGTGCACTCAGGTCGGCAGTTTGGCGGAGATCCGAAAAAGTCTGGCATACACGAACATATTGCCAAACCATTGTTGTCCTTACAAATGCTATTACTTCCACATGGATTTGGTACGCAAGGATTTTGAGGAATTGGTGCTGTAACAAAAATATAATTGTAGTAAATATTATAAGAGTTAAAAAAAAAATGTTTTGATTCTGGCTTTATGCCTATAGGTCACTTACTCGGCTCATTTATGATGATGTGACAATAGGTGTACGGATTACCAGTGTATCCAGGTGCACAATTGCATGATGGAACATGATTGATTACTTGGCACAATGCCGTAGACCCGCATACTCCAGGGCAAGGGTCTTCACATTTGTTTCGTAGACACGCCTTATTATAAGGACAATCAGTATTAATTACGCATTCTGGTCTACAAGACTCGTAGGGATTTCCGAAATATCCAGGTTCACAAATGCAGGCCGCAGCGCTGTTCCTCGAAACTTTGCATTGAGCATTAGCCCCACATGGTGTGGGATTACAAGGATCTATTTTCTCTATGGCTTGCGGAATTAGGTAACAATCTGTGAAAGGATCACCAGTATACCCTTCCTCGCAAGAGCACATAGGGCTGTGCAGACGAACAGCACATTGAGTATTTGTTCCACAAGATCCAGGGCACGGGTCACTGCACTTGTAGTTAATACAAGCTCTGTTTGACGGACACTCATCGCTTGTAGTACACTCTCTTCGACATTGTGGTGGTGTTCCTTCAAATGTTGGTTGACATGAGCACACGTATGAGTCGCCGTTAGGATTCAGATTGCATATGCTGTTTGGTCCACAAGGTGATGGCACGCAAGGGTTTGAAGGCTTTTCTTCAATTGCTTGGACTGAAAGTATAAGGAACCATTACAGTCAAAACTATTTTTATACACAGTGAAATAGGACAGTTTGAAAATTTATATAATTACCGTAACAATGACTAAATGGAGAACCAGTGTATCTGGCAGGACATGTACATATGGGATTGTGATTATTAACGACACATAATGCATTATGGCCGCATGATCCTGGGCACGGGTCTTGACATTTTCGATTTATGCATGCCAATGATGGAGCACAATCAGTACTTTGTATACATTCTGGGCGGCAGTTAGGTGGGTTGCCAATAAATCCTTGGAGACAGGCACAAATAGCTTGACCATTTGCCTCTCTACATAAACTGTTCGGTCCGCATGGTGATGGCTCACATGGTCTGTTGACAGGTTCTGTGAAGGAAAAAGGATTTATTAATAAGTACGTGTCAAATTAAAATGTTATAAAATGTAGTTCATTAAAAATCACTTACTTTCGATGCGGACACACTGTGTAAAGGCGTCGCCTGTCATCCCACTTGGGCAACTGCAGATCGCAACATGATTATACACATTGCATTCTGCGTTGACACCGCACATGTCGCGGCACGGATCTACACATTTTGACCTAAGGCAGGCTTTATCGAGAGCGCAGTCCGTACTCAGAACACATTCCGGTCGACAACCGAAGTATGGGTCTCCTTGATACTCGGGCAAACATCGGCACTCGCCATTGTTACAAACAGCATTAGGTCCACATGGTGATGGATGGCAAGGATCAATGTTTTGTGGTGTTTCTAAAAAATAACACTTTATGTAGTACTAGTTACATAATGGTATACTTTGTTATTAGATATTTTAATTTATTAAAATACGAATGCTGGTTAACTTGGAATCCAAAATGCTATATTCAATTATATTGATCAAATAAAATATTCAACTTACCTGGTGGTTTGACGTTGCACACTGCGAAAGGATCACCTTCATATCCAGTAGGACATGAACAAACTGGTATATGATTAACAACGTTACAAATTGCGCTTAGGCCACATGATCCTAGACAAGGATTCTGACATTTCATGTTCATACATGACTTATCGTTACTACAATCTGTGTTTACTACGCATTCAGGTTTGCAGTTGGGGGGACTGCCAAAGAATCCCACTGTGCATGAGCAAGACGGAATTCCACCGACATCGCGACATTCAGCATTTAGTCCACAGGGTGAAGGAATGCACGGATTGGTTGGTCCTGGTAGAGACGGTTGTTTTTCAGGAATAACATAACAAACCGAGAACGGGTCTCCAGTGTAGCCTTGTTTACAAGAACAAATTGGATTGTGTTTTATTACTCTACAATCAGCCTGTAAGCCGCATGCCTTGTCACATGGAGACACACATTTAAAGTTTACACAAACTTTGTCTAATGGACATTCTGAACTGGTTACGCATTCAGGGCGACAATCCGGTGGAGATCCTTGATAACCACTCAGACATGTGCATAAAGCAATTCCGTTTTGTGATTTGCATTGACTGTTCGGGCCGCATGGTGAAGGATTGCAAGGCTCTACGGGATCAGCTGTAATCAAATTTTATACCATAAGTAATACAAAATTTAAAAAATCATATAAAATCACAAACTGCGTTGCATACGCAGGCAGATACGTATGCTGAATGTGAGTATTCAAAGACGATCTTTGATTTACATATTTTTTTATTACGTGAGTTTATGTCTGGTTTTTGTAAACATATTTTAAGTTATTAAATAGCAATAGATGTTATCCAACTGTCTGGACTAGGAATGATTAATAAATTACTTACATTGAATTTTGAATGTACAGATTTTGAACGGATCGCCGTAGTGTTGATCAATACAAGAACAAGTTGGAACGTGATTGACGACGTTACACTGAGCGTTAACGCCACAAGTGCCCGGACAGGGGTCATGACATTTGTTCTGGTAACATGCCAGATTCGATGGACAATCAGAGTTTATTAAACATTCTGGTTTGCAAGCTTCGTAGGGATTACCGAAATATCCAGGTAAACAAGTGCAAGATCCGGCATTGTTTTGCTCTCGACATTGTGCGTTTGCACCACAAGGCGAAGGTACGCAAGGCGTAGGCCGTTCTTGTTCAACAGCAGCGACTATGATGTTGCAGTAGAGGAATGGGTCGCCGGTGAAACCATTCTGGCATAAGCAAATAGGAGTGTGACTGACGACTCTACACTCAGCGTTACTACCGCATGCACCACGGCAAGGATCTTGACATTTTCTATTTATACAAGCCATATTTGCTGCACATTCTGTGTTACTTGTACATTCAGGTCTGCAATTTGGCGGTGCGCCTACGAACTCTGGCATGCAGCGGCAATCCGCTTTATCTCCATTTTCTATACATTGAGAGTTGGGTCCGCAGGGTGAAGGTAGGCACGGATTAACTATATCTGGTATTTTTGCAGCTGAGAACAAAAATAAAACAAGTGTTAGTCTAAATGACAACTTCAGTATAGAAATAGTTAAAGCGAATGAAAATAATAAACTTACGGATCACTTGACAAGTGGAAAATGGATCTCCAGAGTAACCATTCAAGCAAGTACAGACAGGGTTGTGATTGACGACTATGCAGTGTGTGTTACGTCCGCAGGCGCCTGGACAAGGGTCGATGCACTTTTGATTCGAACAAGCTTGGTTCAGTTTACAATCTGAGCTAACTGTGCACTCTGGTCGACAGTTAGGTGGACTGCCTACATATCCTTGAACACAGACACAAACTGCATGTCCGCTTACTTCTCTACACTGACTGTATGGACCGCATGGTGACGGTTCACATAAATTAATTGGCGTTGCTGGTTCTGAAATAAGATAACGATATTTTCATTTAATTCATGTTTACTTTAAATGAATGGAGAATATCATAATGTATAAGATCATAATATATAAGATATGTTTACCTTTAACTTCATTGCAGGAGTGGAAAGGTGATCCTGTAAATCCTATTGGGCATGAACACATTGGGATATGGTTGATAGTTTCACAAACCGCTCCAACCCCACATGTTCCAATACATGGGTCTTTACATTTGTTTTTAATGCAGGCTTTATCTCTTGAGCAGTCTGAGTTGAGGACACATTCAGGTTTACATCCCACGTAAGGGTCACCATAGTATTCTGGTAGGCAAGAGCAAGCACCATTTTCACAAACAGCGTTGGTGCCGCATGGTGATGGTACGCATGGGTTCACTGGTTCAATGTCTAGAAGAAATAACATGAATTAATGAAATGCCAAAGGTTTTAAAACGTTGTTTTGATATTTGATGAGGCAACGATCATAAAAGTAATAAATACCTTGATGCATAATTGCACAGCTGCTGAATGGATCTCCAGTAAAGCCGGGCAAGCAAGAGCATATTGGCAAATGATTATTGACGTTGCACTGCGCATTGTTGCCACATGCCCCGGGGCACGGATCAGTGCACTTGTTGTTGATACACGCCTTGACAGCGTTACACTCAGAGTTGATGGTACACTCGGGTCTGCATCGCGGTGGAGAACTTATGTAATTTGGAAGGCAAGTGCAGCGCGCATTGCCATTGAATTCTTGACATTGCGAATTTGGACCACAAGGCGATGGTACGCATGGGTTGACTTCTGGACGTGTTGCCGGAATTGATTGCGGCACTATAAAACATAATGAGTATTTAGTAAGAAAAAAACACCATTTAGTGGATATACAATATTAACATGTTCCTATGCAGTCAAAATTACTTACTGGGTACACAGTTTGTAAATGGATCGCCGGTAAATCGGTCTTGGCACGAGCAAATAGGGTTGTGAGCAATGACTCTACAGTTCGCATTTCTAGCGCATTGCCCGGCGCATGGATCAACACATTTGCGGTTTACACAGGCTTTGTCACTGGAACATTCACTGTTTATCGTGCACTCCGGACGACAGTTCGGTGGGGTTCCCATAAAATCGAGCTGACAACTACACACTGCTTGTGCGTTTACTTCTCTGCACTGACTGTTAGGTCCGCAAGGAGATGGCGTACAAGGTGTCGGTTTCGCGACATCTGGAATGAATATATAATTCATTTGTAAATCAGTTATGCAAATTTAAAGTCTTGCGTACATAGAAAATAATGTTTGTAATCATTACTTACCTTCCACTATTTCAATACAATTGACGTAAGCATTCCCTGTTAGTCCAGGTGGGCAATAGCAGGAAGGTAAATGGTTGACAACTTGACAGATTCCATTTGGCGCACAGATGCCTGGGCAAGGATCTTTACATTTGTTTTGAATGCAAGCCAGCATTGGAGGGCAGTCAGTGTTAATAACACATTCAGGACGACAACCCTCGTATGGGTTGCCCACATACGTATCAAGACATCTACAAGCTCCAGCACCGTTCCTTTCCGTGCACTCCGCATTGAGCCCACATGGTGATGGTTCGCAAGGGGAGTTATATTCGATTTTCGTATCTGTAATTAAACATATATATACATATAGTGTATTTTATACAATTTATCATTCTTTATTGAATATATACTTTTGATTGCGAGTTTAATTACCTTTTACTGGTGAACATGATATCAATGGATCACCAGTTTGACCAAATGGACAGGAACATACTAAAGCATGACTGATTACTTTACAGTCCGCATTATAACCACAGCTTCCTGGACAGGGATCCCTGCACTTTTGGTTGACACATGCTAAATTGCTTGGACATTCAGAGTTACTGATGCATTCGGGTCGACAGTTAGGTGGAGCACCGATGTATTCGGATTGGCAAGTGCATGATGGCGATTCCCCAATCACTTTGCACACTGAGTAGGGACCACAAGGCGATGGTGTACAGGGATCAACCGGTGGCAGTGGAGTAGCGACTAAAAATAAATTTATATTTTAATATTCCAAATTTGTAATGTCAAAGATAAATAAATCATAGATCATTTAAATGACAAATATAATATAATTTATATAATTTTCAAGACTCTATGACTGAATTAAATATGAAAAAGGTATCTGCATACAGATGTCTGATATATCACGCATCTACAACGAAGATAAAAGTTAAGCTGAAATTACGTATAAATGAATGGTGTTGACTCACCTAGAGGATTGCAAACCGTAAACGGATCACCAGTATATTGCGGTGGACATGAACAGATCGGATTATGATTGACTACTTCACACTTTGCTCCATACCCACAGCTACCGACGCAAGGATTTATGCACTTGTGGTTATTGCATGCTTCATTTAGAGGACACTCTGCACTGATGGTACATTCTGGTCGGCACGAAGGAGGAGTCCCAATATACGTCGGTAGGCACGAGCAAACAGCTTGGTTATTTATTGCGCGGCACTGACTGTTCGGGCCACATGGGTTCGGATTGCAAGGTTCACTGTGCATAACTGAAATAGTATTGAGAATATGACATGAGACTTTATTCTAAAATAACATGTTGTTATTTTGATTATGATGAAACTGTAACTAACCTTCGTAGGCATGGCACTCTACAAATGCGTTTCCTGTAGTTCCTTCAGGGCACGTGCATATTGGAATATGATTGTAAACATTACATTGCGCGCTAGAGGCACACGTTCCAGGGCATGGGTTTATACATTTATTTCCTGAGCAAACTTTGTCTACTGGACAATCCATGCTTGTTAAACATTCTGGTTTGCAGCCAAAATATGGATCTCCTTGATAGTCCTTCAAGCATGTACAAACTCCATCTCTGCATTCAGTATTATATCCACAAGGTGAAGGATTGCAGGGGTCTGTTGGAGTTTCATCTGAAAACGAAGAAACTTACATTAAGTTACTGCATTCCTATAATTAACTAAATAATAAAGTACGAAGAGTTCAAGATCAAATCAAACCCATAACTTAGTAGAGAATCATTTGCTCTTAGTCATGTTTAGCCATATTTCTAACAACGTAACTTGTCTCACCTTGCAATGGTTGACGTATGACGCAAGAAGTGAACGGATCGCCTGTGAATCCTGGACTGCAAGTACATGCCGGAACATGTGAAAACACTGAACATATTGCGTTTTGCCCGCAACTACCCGGACAAGGATCTCGGCACTTCAGATTGATACATGCTTTGTCCGAAGGGCAGTCTTGATTTATAGCGCATTCTGGTCGACAGTTTGGTGGAAGACCTAGATAATCAGGCAAACAAGTGCAGGACGGAGACCCATTAATGCTGCGACAGACAGCATTCTCACCACAAGGGTTGGGCACACAAGGGTTTCCAAGAGGTTCCGGAAGATATTGCACTGGTGCTGAAATTAATAATTAAATCAAATAAATATATACGCGTATGTGCCACACTGGTCTTCTCTCTATTATAACTTAATTACACTTACGTTTAGAATAACAGCGAGTGAACGGATCGCCGATGAAATCAGGATTACAAGAACAAATTGGACTGTGGTTTATTACTCTGCAAACTGTATTCAAACCACAATGGCCAGGGCAAGGATCAGAACACTTTTGGTTAATGCAAGCTTTTTCTTTTGAACATTCTGAACTAACTGTACACTCTGGTCTACAACCGGGTGGAGAACCGATGTAATTGGGCATACAAGAGCATACACTTTGGCCATTCACTGGTCGACAAATACTATTCGGTCCACATGGATTTGGTACACAGGGAGTAGTGATATCTGGAACTGGGTCTGAAATGAAAAAAAAAAATAGGAAAAAAATAAAAGAAAGGAATAAGAAAAACTGTTAAAATTACATTACAAATACAAACTTTTAATTATTACTCACCTCTTAAGATATCGCATCTGATGTAAGGGTCTCCACTGTAGCCGCCTGGGCAGCTACAAGATGGAAGATGGTTGACGACAGTGCACATTGCCATTGGACCACATGTTCCCGGGCACGGATCCTGACATTTATTGCGAATACACGATTTACTTGGTATGCAGTCTGTGTTGACAGTACATTCTGGCCTACATCCTTCGTAAGGGTTACCAATGTAGTCAGGTAAACACATACAAGAACCAGCTGCGTTATGTTCCCTGCACTCAGCGTTAGATCCACAGGGTGATGGCTCGCATGGCTTAGGCTTGTCAGGATAAATAGGTTGTTGATAACAATTGGAGAATGGATCTCCAGTAAATCCACTATCACAGAAACACATTGGAGAATGACTTATTGTGCTACATTGAGCGTTGATGCCACAGGCATTAATGCAAGGGTCTTTACATTTTTGATTGATACACGCTTGATTAGAAGGACATTCACTGTTGCTAGTACATTCCGGTTTGCAATATGGTGGTGATCCAAAGAAGTTTGCCATACAAGTACACGAGGGTGTTCCAGAGAGTTCTTTGCAAATTGAATTTGGACCACAGGGTGAAGGCGTGCAAGGTGTAACATCAGCACTTGGAGCTCCTAAAACAAAAAAAAATATATAATTAATAATAAAGAATTTGACAATTCTTAGACGATTTATCAGCCGAGTAGGCGGGGCCGTCACACATAAACGAGTGACGTTAACGGTGCAGCTCACTGCGGCAGATCACTTTTGCTTAGGTGCTCGGATGCGACGGTCGTGTCTTAGTAACTCTAACATTAATTATCTTGTTAAATTAAATAGTTCATAGGTTGTTCAGTGTTTTCTTTTTAAATAATTAATTACGCTTCTGATCCTTAAGACAAGAATAATATTGTTGAGTAAATATGTATATAAATAAATGTAAATGTTAGACTGCTACTTACTGAACGGAATGCATCTTATAAACGGATCTCCTGTGTATTTGGTCGGGCATGTACAAATTGGATTATGTTTTACCACATTACATTTCGCATCTATGCCACAAGAACCAACGCATGGATCAATACATTTCTGATTACTACATGCTCTGTTGAGTGGACAGTCAGAACTGACCACACATTCAGGTCTACAAAGAGGTGGACTTCCAAGGTATCCAGCTACACAGGAACATACAGCCTGTCCATTGATTTCTCTGCATTGACTGTTGGGTCCACAAGGTGACGGGATACATGGGTTTGTCACAATAGGCACTGTAAGAAGAAAAAAAAAATATAAATAATTTGAGATGATTTTAGATAGTAGCAGGGGTGAACTAGAATGTAAATGTAAACCATGTATGTATACTACGTACCTTGAATAGGTTCACATCTGTAGAACGCATTTCCGGTCATGCCTTGAGGACAACTACACATAGGGACATGATTTATAACATCACAGGTCGCAGTAGTAGCACATGTACCCGTGCAAGGGTCGATGCATTTGTTTCGGACACAAGCTTTGTCTCGCGGACAGTCCGTGCTAAGCACACATTCAGGTCTACAGCCAACGTAAGGATCTCCTTGATGTTCTTCTACACACGAACACAATCCATCCCTACATATAGCATTTGATCCGCAAGGAGATGGATTACATTTGTCGATAACTTCATCTTCTGCAATTTAGTTAGGATACAAATATACGTTATTTTAAACATTAACACTAAATAAAGAAAAGTAATTTGTATATTTATGTGTATCAACATACCTATCGGCTTAGGAGAGCACAATGTAAAGGCATCTCCAGTAAAACCATCTGGACACGTGCAAATAGGAGTGTGTCGAGATACTGTACACAATGCGCTAACACCGCATGAACCTAGGCAAGGATCCCGACACTTTTGTTGTATACATGCTTGAGCAGTGGGACAATCTGCATTTATTGTACACTCTGGTCTACAATTAGGTGGACTTCCAATATAGTTCGGCATGCATGTACACGAAGGTACGTTTCGTAATTCTTGACATATCGAATAAGGACCACATGGAGATGGAATACACGGATTCTTGTACGGTTCTAATACCGAATTTGCAACAGGTGCTAAAAATAAATTAAATATTAGTTGCGTGGATTATTAGCATGAATTAACCATGTAACACTCGTATGAGGTCATTGAGATTATACTTACGTGGTATAGGGTTGCACCTTGTGAAGGGGTCACCAGTGTATTGAGATTTGCATGTACAAATTGGACTGTGATTAATAACTTTGCATTCAGCATTTGTGCCACATGCATTAAGGCATGGATTCTCACACTTCTGGTTTATACATGCTTTTTCTCTGGAGCATTCTGCACTTGTAACACATTCTGGATGACATCCTGGCGGAACTCCTATGTAGTCAGGTAGGCAAGAGCATACAGCTTGCTTGTTTACTTCTTGGCAACGGCTATTTGGTCCGCATGGTGATGGCTGACATACATTGATTGGTACATCCAAAACTTCTAAAATTGAAATATATTCATTTAAATGATATTAATCACAACTTCTTAAACTATTAAATGAACACGATAAAATGAAAAACTTACGTTCAGGAGAACAGAATCTAAACGGATCGCCTGTGTAGCCCCTCTGACAAGAACATGATGGAGCATGATTTACTACTTGACACAATGCGTTGGGGGCACAAGCTCCAGGACACGGGTCTTGACATTTAGTTTGAAGGCAAGCCTTGTTTGATGGACAATCTGTGTTGATAATACATTCAGGCTTGCACCCTTCGTATGGGTTGCCAAAGTAATCAGGCAAACATGTGCAAGATCCTGCACCATTGTATTCTTTGCAGACAGCGTTTGCTCCACAAGGAGATGGTTGACAAGGCGATGTTATTTCTTGCACAATTTCAAGTCTGTGGCATTCTATAAATGGATTGCCAGTATAATCAGATATGCAGGAACAAGACGGGGAGTGGCTTACTACGTGGCATTGTGCGTTTGTTCCACATGCACCAATACAAGGATCTGCACATTTTTGATTTATACAAGCAAATTGAAGGGGACACTCAGAATTACTAATACATTCTGGTTTACAGTACGGCGGCGAGCCCACAAAGCCACTTATGCATGAACAAGAGGGAGCGCCCGAGGTTTCCTTGCAGATTGAGTTTGGTCCACATGGTGATGGTAGGCAAGGATTTGTAGGTTCTGGATTAAACTCTTGTATGATACATCTTACAAACGGATTTCCAGTGTACGATTGTGGGCATGAACAAATAGGATTATGGTTAATAACTTGACATTTTGCACCCACTCCGCAGGATCCTTGACATGGATTTACACATTTCATATTGCTGCAGGCTTCATTAGGCAAGCAGTCAGTGCTAACGGTACATTCGGGCCTGCATGATGGTGGACTGCCCTTGTAACCACTGAGGCAAGAGCACACTGCTTGATTATTTATTTCTCTACATTGACTGTTTGGTCCACATGGGCTCGGTTGACAAGGTTGTGTGTCAACAACTGAAACGTAATATCAAGGTTAGGCACACACATTTACAGATATTCACACATAGCATATTTTTGTTTATTAATACATTAATTCATGTCAATAAATTTATTATAAGTAATAATAATTAATTACCTTGCACGGCTGAACATTGAACAAATGCGTTCCCAGTCATACGTTCTGGACAACGGCACATTGGAATATGATTTATTACTTCACATATTGCGTTAGCAGCACAAACACCACTATTGCATGGGTTTACACATTTATTCCGTAAACATGCTTTGTCTTGTGAACAGTCAGAACTAAGAACGCACTCAGGACGGCATTCATAGTATGGATCTCCTTGATATTCCGGGAGACACGAACAATCTCCGTTGTTGCAAATTGCATTTGACCCACATGGTGATGGATTGCATAAATCAACTTCATCGTGGGATATTTCTGTAACAACATCAAAATGATTATTTTTAGTAACTTGATCAAAATCCAAATAAAATAATTTTCCACAAATGATCAAAAACTTTACCTTGAAGTTTACACTCAGTGAAAGCATCTCCGACATAATTGTCGAGGCAGGTACAAATAGGCATGTGATTCTTAACAAGACACTGTGCGTTGAGACCACACGAGCCTGGGCATGGATCTCTACATTTTTGATTGATACATGCTAAGTTACTAGAGCAGTCGGCATTAATTATGCACTCGGGACGACAACCTGGTGGTGCCCCTATGTAGTTTGGAAGACAGGAGCAAGACGGTACACCACCTATGTCTCTACACTCACTAAATGGTCCGCATGGCGAAGGTAGACAAGGGTTCTTTGGTCTCTCTTCTTGATCTTGTGAAGCAACCACAATTTGATAACACCTACTGAATGGATCCCCTGTAAATCTATCTTTGCAAGAGCATATAGGACTGTGGTTGATTACAAGGCAGTTCGCATTGAGACCACATTGGCCGACACATGGGTCCGTACATTTTAATGAGATACAGGCTTTGTTTGATGGACATTCGGCACTAACAACGCATTCTGGTCTACAATTTGGCGGAGTGCCTCTGTAGTCCGATAAACAAGTACAAACAGCTTGATCATTTACTACTTTGCATGCACTATTAGGACCGCATGGTGATGGCGAACAAGGATTTGTCAACGGTTCAATACCTGAAAATGAAAATACATACATTATGATAATGGTCACCAAATATTATCAACTGATTTACTGATTTATTCCTTTAAGCTAAAAACAATAATACTCAAAATTCAAAATTCTCGGTACGTGACTCTATACGTATTTTACAGATTATCATTCACTTACTTTGTATGATAGTACAACGCTGGAATGGATTGCCTGTATATCCACTATTGCACGTACAAATTGGTGCATGGTTCACCGTTTGACATTGGGCATTAGTACCACAAGTACCTGGACAAGGATCTTGACATTTATTTTGCTGACAAACTTTGTTTGAAGGGCAGTCTGTGTTTACCGTACATTCCGGCCTGCAACCTTCGTAAGGATTTCCAAAGTAACCAGAAGAGCAGACACAAGAGCCCGCATTATTGCGTTCTTTGCATATGGCATTGCTTCCGCAAGGAGACGGGGTGCAAGGTGTTGGCCTTTCCACTGGTGCTACGTCATGTTGCACATTGCAATATACGAATGGATCTCCAAAGTATCCTTGAGGACAAACACAATTGGGAGTGTGACTAACAACACGACATTCTGCCATTGATCCGCACGCTCCTACACAAGGATCACTGCACTTGTTGTTAATGCAGGCCAAGTGATTTGAGCATTCACTGTTACTCGAACATTCTGGTCGGCAGTTTGGTGGCGATCCAATGAACTCTGCCATGCAAGTGCATGATGGTGAATCGTTAATAGGTTGACAAGTGGAGTACGGGCCGCAGGGTGATGGTACACAAGGGTTTAACAGCGATGGCACATCATTAACTGAAAAATATTTATAAACATTAATTATTAAATAACTAAAATTACTGCTACCGCTAACTAATTGACTATAACTAAAATTTATAATATAAAATAAAGTTGATTTACTTACTTCTAGGTACACATCTTGTAAACGGATCACCAGTAAGTTCACTTGGGCATGAGCATATAGGATTGTGATTAACTACTTCACAAAGTGCTCCAAATCCACAAGCTCCTTTGCAAGGATCGATACATTTATAATTGTTGCATGCTTTGTTAAGTGGACATTCAGCGCTCGTAGTACATTCTGGTCGGCAAGTTGGGGGGTTTCCTGAATATCCAGGTATACAGGAACACACGGCCACCTTATTTATTTCTCGGCATTGACTATTTGGACCACATGGACTTGGATTACATGGGTTCGTTGGCAAAGGTGCTAAAATAACATAAATTTATATTAGTAACATTATTTTAAACAAGAATTAATGACAGATGCTTTAACATAATCGACGCCGTATTTAATATGTACCTTGAAGGACGTTGCATGAAACGAAAGAATTTCCAGTATATCCCGCAGGGCAACTACACATTGGTATGTGGTTAAAAACTTCACATACGGCATTAGCACCGCAGGTGTCCGGGCATGGGTTCACACACTTTTTACGCACACAAATCTGATTTCTTTGACAATCTGTGCTGACAGTACATTCTGGGCGACAGCCAACATATGGATCGCCATGATAGTCAGGCAGACATGAGCACGCTCCGTTGTCACATTGTGCATTGGAACCACAAGGTGAAGGATTACACAAATCAGGAGGAGGAGAGTCTAAAACAGATAATATATTGTTAAAGGTTTCTTGCGGAATTTGATGTAGGTACATAATAATTTCAAATGTTAAATAAACATGAAATACAAACCATGTATAGGTTCTACGATACATGCAGTAAACGGATCTCCCTTATAATTTTCGACGCAAGTACAGATGGCTAGATGGTTCATTACTGTACAACGTGCATTTTGGCCGCAAGATCCAAGGCAAGGGTCTTTACACTTCTCATTAATACATGCTAAAGAACTAATGCAGTCTTGATTGGTGACACACTCAGGTCGACAATTAGGTGGACTGCCGATGTATTCCGGAGAACAGGAACATGAAGCTTGACCTCCGAAGTTACGGCAAATTGCAAAAGCACCGCATGGCGATGGTACACATGGATCTCTTGTTTCATCCTGAACAGGCTGGGGCACTGAAATATTATGATTAAGGTTATATAAACATTCAGTAAAATTCAATCAAAATGAAATAAAATAAATTACTTGAAAATTACCTGGTTTTGGGTAACACCTAGTGAATGGATCACCAATGAGACCAGTACCACAGCTACAAATAGGGTTATGATTAAATACCCTGCATTCAGCCCTCTGACCGCAAGGCCCGGGACAAGGATTCACGCACTTTTGATTTATGCATGCTTTGTCTATGGCACAATCCGCGTTCATTACACACTCTAGTTTACAAGCGGGCGGCTCTCCAAGGTAATTAGGTAAACAGCTGCAAGTGGCTTGGCCATATATTTCACGACACTGGCTATTTGGCCCGCAAGGGTTTGGATTACATACATTCACTATTGCTGTATCATGTTCTGAAAATTATAAAGAAACTTCGTTAAGTTTGTTGAAATTTGATAACAATATTAAATGATTGCTGTTTCAGGACCCACGAGAATATGTTCTTATTTAAATCATTATTTTTTGTTTGTTTATTTCAGGGGAATTGCATTGGTAAATCAATTAGACATATAACGTTCAATACATTGAAAACATCATGCCATCTTAAAACAGTCAGAAGTAAATTACTTACGAGGAATGGGGTTGCAGCGACGGAATGCATCCCCTGTATAACCTCCTATACATGTGCACGTTGGAGCATGATGTACTGTGGTGCATTCGGCATTAATACCACACGTCCCAGGACAAGGGTCTTCGCATTTGTTTCTAATACAGGCTCTGTTTCCTGGACAGTCTGAGTTGCTTACACACTCAGGGCGACAACCTTCATAAGGATTTCCAAAGTATCCTTCATTGCAGATACATGATCCAGCCTTGTTTTGTTCTCTACAAATTGCATTCGGACCACATGGTGATGGAGAGCATGGTGTTAATAACTCGCTCACGCTATGAATTGTGCATTGCGAGAATGGGTCTCCAAAATAGCCTTGTGGACACACGCACATAGCAGAATGACTAACCACACGGCATTCAGCATTAGCTCCGCAAGCTTGAAGACATGGATCTCGACACTTTTGATTTACACAAGCTAAGTGCGGTGAGCATTCGCTGTTACTTATACACTCCGGTTTACAGTAAGGTGGTTGACCTTTAAATTCGGGCAGGCAAGTGCATGATGGGCTTCCGTTTATTTCTTTACAAATTGAGTTTGGTCCACAAGGAGATGGCTGACATGGATTTACTTCCAAAGATGGGGCATCTAAAACATAAGTGAGTTTTTGTAGAATTGCTTTTCTGAAATTACTTTTGTAGAAATGGCTGTCAAGTTTTATTTCATAAAGATTTACACAGTTCGAAATCTCAAAATTATAATAAAGGGTTTTGATGAGAACCGACATAACTCCACGTGTATTGAAATAAAGTTTTATATGATTATCATACTTACTTGAGACAAATGTGCATTCTACGAATGGATCACCAGAATGAGCTGCAGGACAAGCACAAATCGGATTGTGGTTTACCACTTCGCACGTGGCCCTCAAGCCACACGTTCCGATGCAAGGGTTCACACATTTCTGTTTCATACAAGCTTGGTTTTGCGGACACTCTGCATTAACTACACATTCCGGACGACAAGCTGGTGGAATTCCTAAATATGTAGGCAGACATGAACACACCGCCTGGTTGTTAATTTCACGACATTGGCTGTTGGGCCCACAGACTGCAGTACTGCAAGGATTTTGAGCGGGTGCTTCTGAAAAAAAAATTGTAATCATTATCACCAATGTACGGTATAAAAACTATAAAGGTATTTGTTAATAAAAATATAATTTGTTATTTAGTTTGAGTAACACTATAGATATATTTTACCTCTAATAGGATTGCATAAAATAAATGCGTTTCCAGTAAAACCGTTATTGCAACTGCACATGGGAATATGATTAACGACTTGGCAGATGGCATTTTGTCCACATGCACCAATGCAGGGATCCACACATTTTCTTTGTATACATGCTTTAGTTTGATCACAATCAGAACTAAATACACATTCTGGTCTACAATTGAAATATGGATCTCCGTGATATTCCGGTAAGCATTGACATTGCCCGTTTATGCATTCTGCATTGGAACCGCATCGTATGTTTGTACACGCATCCACAACTGTTGTTTCAACTGCAACAAATAAAAATGTTTTGTTTTATTTCTAAGAGTTTTCTGCCAGGAAGTATTAATAAACAAAATAAATATTATCATACCTTCCAAAGGTTTGGGCTTGCAGTTAGTAAATGGATCACCGACATATCCTTCAATGCATGTGCATATCGGAATATGGTTTAGAACGCTGCATACTGCCGATACGCCACATGAACCTGGGCAAGGGTCTTGACACTTGGAATTGATACAAGCGCGGTCACTTGGGCAGTCCGCGTGTATCGTGCACTCTGGTCGACAGTTTGGAGGACTACCGATAAATGAAGGAAGACACGAGCAAGACGGTCCATTGCCAATATCTCTACACTCAGAGTTAGGCCCACATGGAGATGGTGAACAAGGATTCCTGACATCATTTACGGGCTCGTCTGTAAATAATATACGATTACGAATAATTGTGTAATAGAATAAAGCGTAAGAAAGGTTGTCACTGTCAGTCACTGTAAAGATTTACATAATATTGAATTCAATATGGTCATAAAACTTACATTTTATAGGTGAGCAAAGAGTGAAAGGATCTCCGGTGAAAGACGACTTGCACGAGCATATGGGGCTGTGGTTTATAACTTTGCAGTTAGTATTAGTACCGCAAGGACCAGGACATGGGTTAACACATTTTTGTTTGATGCAGGCTTTGTCTTGAGAGCATTCTGAGCTTACAACACATTCAGGTCGACAGTTTGGCGGAGAGCCCATGTACTCGGGCAAACATGAACATATTGCTTGATTGTTCACCACTTTACATTGGCTGTTTGGTCCACAAGGTGACGGGTAGCACACATCAACTGGTGTAGGTGCTGGTGCCAATTCTATTAACAAGTAAAACATAATTTAAGCATGCAAAATTATATTTTCCGATTAGGAAGAATACGTGATAAAGATAACATAAAAATCATACCTTGATATACACAATATCTGAATGGATCTCCGGTATATCCATTGATGCAAGTACACAGAGGGTTATGGTTCACGACTTGACATTCCGCATTTGTGCCGCAGGTTCCCGGACAAGGATCGACGCATTTGTTTCTAATACAAGCTCTATTTGAAGGACAATCAGTGCTCACAACACATTCTGGACGACAGCCTTCATATGGGTTTCCTATGTATCCCTCGGAGCAAGTACAAGATCCAGCATTATTTCGTTCTTTGCAAATAGCATTAGCTCCACAAGGTGACGGCGAACAAGGTGTAGTGACTTGTTCAACTTGCAAGGGTTCCTTAACGCAATTAAAGAACGGGTCTCCAGTAAACCCATATGGACAAAGGCAAACAGGTGAGTGACTAACAACCTTACATTCCGCGTTACTAGCGCAGGCGCCTTCACATGGATTTTTGCACTTGTTGTTAATACATGATAGATGTGTAGAGCACTCCTCATTGCTAGTGCACTCTGGCCTGCAGTACGGAGCTTGCCCATGGTATCCTTCCAAGCAAGTACAAGATGGTGCTTCATTCACTTCCCTACACAGCGAGTTAGGGCCACAAGGCGATGGTTGACACGGATTTACTCGTTCCGGCAAGCGATCCGCTGCAAAACAAACAGTATACAAACTACAGTGCAATGGTTACTTATTAAAACAAGTACATGTATAAGTAAAGTGAAGATTGATTGATTGTCAATAAAGCTTGGTGAGGTATTGAGAAGTGATTAAAACCAGAGAAACAAGTTAGTACTGTACGCGAAAAAAGTATTTATACATGATTTGAATTTTACTTACGTAGCCTAAAGCATCGCGAGAATGGTTCCCCGGAATACGATACAGGACATGTGCAAATTGGATTGTGATTGACTACTTTGCACTCTGCGTTTACACCACACGAACCAACACAAGGATCTACACAGCGTTGGTTGCTACAAGCCTGATTCAGTGGACATTCAGCACTTATAGTGCATTCAGGTCTGCATGCAGGTGGAGCTCCAATGTTATTAGGTGCACAGGAACAGGCAGCTTGGCCATTTACTGCTCTACATTGACTGTTTGGTCCGCATGGAGATGGCTGGCACGGGTTGGAGACAACAGGTTCTGTAAATATTTTCGATTTGTATTTTTTTATATATCCTTCTATTTTCGTACTAAGTTATGACAGTAACAAACATAATAATATTCACCTAACATAACTCTACATTCAACGAAAGCGTTGCCTGTCATGTGTTCAGGACAGCTACACATCGGTATGTGGTTAACAACAGTACACACAGCCGTCGTAGCGCATGTGCCTGGACAAGGATCCTGGCATTTATTTTGTATGCAAGCTTTGTTTCGATCACATTCTGAACTCTGCACACATTCCGGTCGGCATCCAGCGAACGGATCTCCAATAAACTCGGGTAGACAGCTACATTGACCATTATTACATTCTGCATTGTTTCCACAAGGAGAAGGATTGCATGGATCGTCGTTTTCTATGAGAAAAGAAAAGCAAAGTGTTAACAAATGAAAATATGTATAAAATAGATGAATAATCATAATATAATAAATTAATCACCTTTGGGTGGAATGAGATCACACCGAGTAAACGCATTACCAGTGAAGCCTTCAGCACAAGAACATATCGAAACATGTTTTATTACTTGACAGTTTGCGTTAATTCCACAAGAACCTGGACATGGGTCTTTACATTTTTGATTTATACAAGCTAGATTGCTGGCACAATCTTCATTGATACTACACTCTGGTCTACAATTTGGAGGGCTTCCTTCAAAGTTGGGTAAACATGAGCACGATGGGATACCACGTAAGTTTTGACATTGTGAATTAGAGCCACACGGTGAGGGTACACATGGATCTCTTTCAGGTTCTGGGGGTTGTTCTTGAACTGAAAAAAAGTTTTTTTTTTGTAAGAAATTGAAAATAAATTAAAATAAATAAATAAATTGAAAATAAACAAAGACAATTTGAATAGCCTTACCTGTCACGAAGTAACAGCTGGAGAATGGATCGCCAGTGTATCTATTTTTACAAGTGCATATGGGGCTGTGATTGATGACTCTGCAATCTGTGTTACGTCCACATGGTCCCGGGCACGGAGAGATACATTTCTGATTCTGGCAGATTTTATCTGCGGGGCATTCAGCGCTCACGACACATTCAGGTCTACAGTTCGGAGGCGAGCCACGATATTCTGGCAGACATGAGCAAGTACTTTGACCATTTGATACTCGGCACTGGCTATTTGGACCGCAAGGAGACGGTTGACATGGAGTTGCAGGTTCCTCTTCAGCCACTAAAAAGTCCATACAATAAAGTTTATACATATGCGAATAAAGCAGATATGTACATATAACCACGGTGTTTATTTTATGACACAGATACACAAAATGCAAATTATATCTTACTTACATTTATAAACACATTGTGTGAAAGGGTCTCCAACATATCCTTGTCGACACGTGCATAGCGGTGAATGATTGACAACTTGACAATCAGCATTAACAGCACATGTACCTGGACACGGGTCTATACACTTATTTCTTGTACAAGCTTTGTTACTGGGACAATCAGAGTTCACCAAGCACTCTGGGTGACAAGCTTCATAGGGATTGCCAAAGTATCCAGTAACACAAATACATGCGCCAGCTCCAGCATGTTCCCTGCATTCTGCGTTAGAACCACAAGGTGATGGTGTGCAAGGCGATACCGGTTCAAACTGTGCCACAGCCGTAAAGGTACACTGCACCGCTGCATCACCCGTGTAACCCTCAGCACAGATACATATAGCCGTATGGCTAACCACTTTGCACTCAGCGTTTATTCCACATGCTTGTGTACAAGGGTTTTGGCACTTTTTATTAATGCAAGCCATTTGTGGGGCGCATTCACTGTTCGCGACGCATTCTGGACGACAATTTGGTGGGTCACCAATAAATTCCGGCAGACACTGGCACGAAGGAATCTGATCTCCGGTAAGATGACATATAGAATTAGGCCCACAGGGGGATGGTACACATGGATTCACTGGTTCGGGCGGGGAGGCAACAGCTTAAACAAAATAATTTAAATGAAATACAACTGTCATACAGGGCATAGTTAAAATAAGATTAAATGTTTAAGAATAGACAACTTACGAATAACTGTACATCTTGTAAATGGATCCCCAGTCATTCCCGATGGACACGAACAAATAGGGTTGTGATTAACCACTTGACATTTAGATCCTACACCACATGTTCCTTGACAAGGATTTATACATTTTTGGTTGCTACAGGCCTTATCAAGAGGGCAATCAGAACTTGCAACGCATTCAGGACGGCACGACGGTGGTGCTCCTCGGAACCCAAGTAAACAAGAGCATACTGCTTGTTCATTAAACTCTCTACATTGGCTATGAGGACCACATGGACTAGGTTGACAGGGATTAGAAGAAATCATTTCTGTAAAATAATAAAAAGATAAACATCAGTAGGTTGTATTATCAGGAGGAATGTATTTTTGTCAATTTGACTTCATGTTACCTCTCACAGGGCTGCACTGTATAAACGCGTTGCCAGTAGTTCTAGCTGGACATGTGCAAACTGCCATATGATTAACAACTTCACAGTTTGCGTTAGTACCACATGTATTAATACATGGATTTACACATCGATTTCTAACACAAGCCTTATCCTGTGGACATTCGGAACTTAGGGTGCATTCAGGTCGGCATTCAAAGTATGGATCACCGTGATATTCCGGCATGCAAGCGCACACTCCATCAGAACAAATTGCGTTTGGTCCGCAAGGTGAGGGGTTACATAAATCTGTAACGACTGGTTCTGAAATTACATTAAAAAAGTTAAAATTTTAAATAAATAATAAAATATTAATGCCTAGCATTGTTTTACAAGAAATAAGTATTTATTACCTATGTTTGGTTTCAATGAACAACTTTGGAATGGATCACCACTATACCCGTCGAAGCAAGTGCAAATAGATACATGGCTCTGTACTCTGCAATTAGCATTTACGCCACACGAACCGGGACAGGGGTCTACACATCTCTCATTAATGCACGCCAATTCATTAGAACAATCCGTATTGATAGTACATTCTGGACGACAATTTGGTGGACTGCCCATATATTGTGGTAAACAGGAGCACGACGGTGATCCTCCTATATCTCGACACTGAGAGAATGGCCCGCATGGTGATGGCAGGCAAGGATTTGTAGCAATAGGAGCAACGTCCATAACTGAAAAAAATATATACAGTAAATACGCAAAAAAGTTAAAATTCAAATATAATTACAGATTAAACAACGATTAACAACAGTAAATACCTGGTGCTCTGTAACATCTGCTGAATGGATCTCCAGTATAGAGAACACGACACGAGCATATGGGGCTGTGATTAATGACCTTGCATTCCGTATTTACACCGCAGACGCCTTCACAAGGATTTTTGCATTTTTGTTGAATGCAAGCTTGTTGTTGATTACAATCCGAGCTAACAATACATTCAGGCCTACAAGCAGGCGGCGTCCCTAAATATTCAGGTTGGCAGGTGCACACAGCTTGACTATTGGATATTTTGCAAATGCTGTTAGGACCGCATGGTGATGGTGAACATGGATCTTTAGGCACAACTGAAATTTCTGAAAGAGGTAAGAATATATTTTTTATATTAGTAGTAAAGAAGAGATCTCTACACCCTAAGTATTTCTAGTGACGAATACTTACGTAATGTTTCTTCGTAACAGTTTTGGTATGGATTTCCAGTCAGGCCAGGCAGGCAAATACACGTTGGAGTATGATTGATTGCGTTACATACGGCATTTTGGCCGCATATGTTATTGCATGGATTTTTACACTTATTCTGTATACATGCCAAGTTTGTAGAACAATCTGAATTGACGATGCATTCGGGGCGACATCCTTCATAAGGATTTCCTATATGGTCTGGTAGACACACACACGCGCCAGCATTGCCTTGCTCTTTGCAAATAGCATTTGAGCCGCAAGGTGATGGTGAACAAGGTGCAAGAGGAACATCCATGATTTGGCACCCTATAAATGCGTCTCCAGTATATCCTGCTTGGCATAAACATTGAGGGGAGTGGCTGACTACCCGACACTCGGCTCCTGAGCCGCAAGAGCCGGGACAAGGATCTCGACATTTCTTATTAATACAAGCCATATCATTTGGACATTCAGAATTAGATATACATTCTGGGCGGCAGTTAGGCGGATTTCCAATAAAATCGACTTGACAAGCACAGGATGGTGATCCACCTACTTCTCTGCATACTGAGCTCGGACCACAAGGCGAAGGTTCACAGGGATTTACATAAGCTGGTGGTGGAGTGTCTGTAAACGAGTTAAAAAATATATAATTAAATGTACAATGCATAAACTTGAGGTATGATGGCAAAAGAACAAAAATTACCTTCGAAAATACATCTAGTAAATGGATCCCCTGTAAATCCTGTAGGACATGAGCATATCGGGTTATGATTTATAACTTGACATTGAGCACCTGACCCACAATTTCCTTTACACGGATCTATGCATCGTTGATTAGAACAAGCTCTGTTTAATGCACATTCTGCACTCGACGTGCATTCTGGCCTGCATGTGGGCGGGGCGCCCATATACCCTGACAAACATGAGCATATGGCCTGTCCATTGACTTCACGGCATTGGCTATTAGGACCACATGGTGATGGATTACAAGGTTTTATGTTCTCGACAACTCGAACCACTCGACATTCTAGGAAGGCATTTCCGGAGAATCCTTTTGGGCACGTACACATAGGCACGTGGTTGAATACATTACATACAGCATCCTTGCCACAAGTATTCTTACAAGGATCAATGCATTTGTTTCTTGCACAGGCTTTATTTTGAGGACAATCTGTACTCATGAGGCACTCTGGTCGACAGCCGTAATATGGGTCACCTTGATATTCAGGTAAGCACGTGCATATACCATCGTTACATAAAGCATTCGCACCACAAGGTGATGGATTGCATAAATCCTGCTCCGTTGGAGTTTCTGTAAAAGTATAAAAGATTCGGATGAAAGCCTAAAAATTTAAGCACATAAATATACTAATATGAAACCTAACGTAGGAAGAATAGTTTTAAAGGTTTAAAAAAAAAACTGTTTCGATAAGTGTAAGTTGTGTAAAAAAGTCATAATTACCATCATCGTCAGGTATTGGTAGACACCGAGTAAATGGATCTCCAGAGTAACGTTCAGCACAACTACATTGAGCAATATGATTAAATACAGTACATTGAGCGTTTACACCACATGCTCCAGGACAAGGGTCGCGACACTTTTCGTTAATGCAAGCCTGAATGCTAGGGCATTCCGAATTTATTGTACACTCTGGTCTGCAGTTTGGTGGACTGCCAATATAGCCAGGTAGACAAGCACACGAGGGAGCATTGCCAATGTTTCGGCATTCTGCATATAAACCACAGGGTGCTGATAAACATGGGTCCTGAGGTATATCCAAAGGTGGCTGTGATACTGAAAAAAAATTAAGGGTATAATTAAAATTGCCCAAATAGCATTTAATATGTTTTTCATTTATGGAAACTTGTTACTTACTTTTTATGGGATAGCATTTTGTAAATGGATTACCAGTAAGACCTTGTTTACAAACACATATAGGGCTATGATTGATCACATTACAATTAGCATTTTCTCCACATGTATTTTCGCACGGGTTGACGCATTTCTGATTTACACAAGCCAAATGCGCTGGACATTCAGAGCTCACTACACATTCAGGACGACAGTTTGGTGGAGCACCCATGAAATTCGGTAAACAAGAGCATGCCGCCTGACCCTTAACTTCCCTGCATTGACTGTTTGCTCCGCATGGAGAGGGGCTGCACGGATTCGTTTCAACTATTACTGCTGCAAAAATGACAAGTTAAGTTCAGTTTGCTATAATTTGAATTCTTTATGAAAAGTAATTTCTTATTATTATTATACTTTATTGTACGTAACACATACAATTTGAAATATTATGTACAAAGGCGAGCTTTACCCAGGGTTGGGTTCTCTAACAGCAAACCTTAGAGCGGTAGAGAGATTCGGTAGGGAAGGGTAAGTCATAAGTGCGCAACTTTAACGCATTAATTAAGAAACAATAATGTATGACAATAAACTAAACAAATATATGTAGCAAATACATATAATATAAATATATGTTCATGTTGATAAGAAATCTCCCCTAGCACGTCACCTGAAAACATCTAGCGATGAGCTCTCGCTTATAGTGTGAGGAAGAGAATTCCAAAGCCTCACGGCACGAACATTGGAAGATCTAACATAGACTCAAAGCATGTGGAGGGAAACGGAGAAAAAGAGATGTGGAAGAAATTCTTAATAAATACTTACATTCTTGCATGATGTTGCAATGACTGAATGGATTTCCTGTATATCCTTGTTGGCAGATACATGTTGGGATATGGTTATGCACTTGACACAAGGCATTTGGGCCACAGGTTCCTGGACAAGGATCTATACACTTCATTCTAGAACAAGCCCTGTTAAGGGGACAGTCAGAGTTCACTACGCATTCTGGTCGACAACCTTCATAAGGATTGCCTGAATAGCCGTCTTGGCATTGACATGATCCAACACCTCTTTGTTCTTTGCATACGGCATTAGAGCCACATGGGTTAGGATTACAAGGAGTTAAATTTTCTTTCTGATCCATGATAGGCATAGGACTACAGTATGTAAATGGATCGCCCGTGTAACCAGTTTGACATAAACACATTGGAGCGTGACTTACGACTCTGCATTCAGAATTAGAACCGCATGCACCTAAACATGGGTCTGTACATTTTTGATTCAGACACGCCATATTATAATCACATTCACTATTGCTAATGCATTCAGGTCTACAGTTGGGGGGTGTTCCCTTATAGCTTGGTAAACAAGCACAAATAGGGCTTTCTCCACTTATTCTGCAAACTGCATGTGGTCCACAAGGTGATGGTTCACAAGGATTCACCTGCACTTCTACTGCAACTAAGAAGAAAAAATAAAGATAATTAGATCGCTCAAGTCTGCACTTAATGTCTCAATGTTAATTAAGTAAAAATTATTAATGACAATGAAGCGTGTGCTCACCTATAACTGTACACCTCACAAAAGGATCTCCAGTAAATGACGGTGGGCATGTACAAATTGGATTGTGATTGATAACATCACAAACTGCAGCTGTTCCACATGCTCCAATACAAGGGTTTATGCATTTTTGGTTGTTACATGCTTCTTTTAGAGGACATTCGAGACTAACGACACATTCTGGCCGACATGTTGGTGGACTCCCACGATACCCGGGCACACAGGAACAAACTGCTTGTCCATTTGATTGCTGACAACGACTGTTTGGCCCACATGGTGAAGGGTTACATGGGTTTGTGACTGAAACTGGAATACAAAACGTTAATGTAATCATCTTGGACTATATTTATGAGGTACCATATAATGTTTTACAAATTAAAATAAACGTTTACCCGCAGATGGCCTACACTCCACAAAAGCATTGCCATTCATGCCTTTGGGACATGAACACATTGGCACATGGTTCATAACGTCACATAAGGCATTAATTCCGCAGGTTCCAATACAAGGGTTGACGCATTTGTTTCGTAGACAGCCTTTATCAAGAGGGCAGTCTGTATTATAAACGCATTCTGGTCGGCAGCCAAGATTAGGATCACCATGATAGCCAGCCACACATGAACATGCACCATTGTTGCAGACAGTATTCGGTCCACAAGGATTAGGATGGCAGGGATCACTAGGAACGGCCACAGGTTCATCTAAAAAAATGTTATTTTGAAGTAATTTTCGATAACTTATGATTTCAATACTTATTTACTAAGAACCTTTTCTTTCGATCAACTCTATAAATGCAGGTGATATCAGTACTTCTTACCTTCGATCGGTTTTGGAGTGCACTGCCTAAATGGATCTCCAGTGAAACCATCTGGGCAGAGGCATACTGGTACATGGTTGTTAACAAAACACTTTGCGTATAAACCGCAGGAACCTTAGAAGAAGAAGAAGAATAGAATAGAAGTTTATTGTTTCCAGTATTACAGCAAACAGAAAAAAATAAAACACTTAACATGTAGGCTATAATACCGAAAGCAAAAGGTTCGAGCGTCAGCTTATGCTTAGGCTTCCCAGAAGGGGTTGCCAAGCGCTGGTTTTCAGCTCGAACCCTTGACTCCCGTTTACAGGAAAACCAAAATACAATAAAGGTACAATTTTAACACTGTGATCATACCTTACAGAAAAAATACATAAATATATTAGAATAGGGAAAAAAAAAGAGTTAATGTTGAACGAACCTTCGCAAGGGTTTCGGCATTTTTCAGCTTCGCAAGCTCGATCACTTGGGCAGTCGGAATGAACGACGCACTCAGGTTTACAGTATGGAGGGGAGCCCATGTAGGATGGTAAACATGAACATGAAGCTATTCCGTTATTATCTCGACATTCAGCGTATGAGCCACATGGAGATGGAACACAGGGATCTACAGGTGCGGCTACACTAGGTGACGTTTCTAAAAAAATAAAATAATTACAATTACACCAAACGGCTGATATGCATAAATCAATCATCAAATCAAGTAATGTTTGAGCAACTCACGCATGATTATACTACACATTGTGAATGCATTTCCAGAGTATCCCGGACGACAAGTACACACAGGACTGTGATTAATTACTTTGCATTCTGTGTTTTGTCCACACGGTTTAGGACAAGGATTTATGCATCGTTGATTGACGCAGGCCCGGTTGGACTTGCACTCGGAGTTCATCATACATTCTGGTTTACAGTTTGGTGGTGAGCCCATGTAATTTGGTAGGCAAGAGCAAACAGGCTGATTATTTACTTCTTTACAAATTGCGTTTATTCCACAGGGCGACGGATTACAAACATTTACAACTGAAATGTCGTTTTCTGAAAAGATTTGTTTATTTTTATTCTGATCTAAACCGATATCTATCCATAATTGATCATTAATATTTACCTCTTATGGGGTGACAAATTGATAATGGAGTTCCAGTGTAACCAGGCTTGCAGTTACATGTCGGTTTATGGTTTGTAACATAGCAGTCTGCGTTAAACCCACATATTCCCGGACATGGATCTACACATTTGTTTCTGCTGCATGCCAAAACCAAGGGACAGTCTGAATCAGCTAAACACTCAGGTCTACAACCTTGGTAAGGGTCACCAAAATAATCAGGCAAACACAAGCACGATCCGGCATTTCCTTGTACTTTACATTCGGCATTTGCACCACAAGGAGATGGTTCACAGGGATTTAGATATTCGACCTTTGGAGGAGCTGAAATTTTTTCAAATAAAATAAATTGACTTACCGATAACCAAGTCAGTCACCGTTGAAGCACTTCCTTGTTCCGAAGCGTTAGTTGAAGCTTTCTTGGCCTGGCGACGTTTAGTGACCTCCTTATCTGGCTGCAGCGTCACTATCTCAAGCAGCACCGTCCAAAAGCGGCCGTCATGGCGGACAGCCTAAGCTTTACTGTAAGTGCTATGTTATCTCCGCGTGCTCCGTCAAGCATAAGGCATTAATTATATCACATTAACAGTTATTTTTTTTAAGTTAGGTATGTCCCTCCTGAAAGCGATTTATTTATCTATTTCTTCTTTATATCCGTCCCTATCGACCTGGTCCGAGGCTTATGTTGAAAGCATTTGCATAGGAGCTGTATCGATGCAATACCTTTTGAACCAAATGGTAGGCATGGTCACCACGCAGTCCCAAAGTAAGAACATCTTTACAGGCCTATGAACATTAGTAACCGTGTGAGGCGTGAACGCTAAGTATATTTTTTCATATGACAAGCGCGTCATTTAAAGCATGAACAAATATCACGCTTCGCTAAGCTGAGGGGTTATATGCATCTCAAATGGTTGGTACTCAGCTGTCAGTTTTACTAGAGCATTATTTATAATACAAAATGTCCGTTAACCTTAATCTTAAAAAATAATGACTTAAAATAAAAGGTTTTACCTACCAATATACATATTTTTCACAATTTGGTTTAGACCAAAGTTTAAGAATTGTTTAAGTTTCTTTCAGTAATTTAATTCAGTAAAAACATAATTTAAAAAATGTCAAAAATAGTGAAGCTATTATTATTGACTGTATAATTACCTTTTGACTGCGAACAGCCCTGGAAGGGATCACCCTCAAGGCCTGGTTCACAGGCGCAGATAGCCCGATGATCAACCACAGAACAAATTGCTCGTGGGCCACAGGCTTGTTCGCACGGATCCTTACATTTCTGCGCGACGCAAGCTAGAGCTGCTGGACATTCCGCACTGATAGTGCATTCCGGGCGACAGTTTGGTGGAGCTCCTATAAAACCAGGCTGACAACTGCACGCAGGTGTGTCTCCAGAATTCAGACAAACTGAATTTGGACCGCATGGCGATGACTCGCACGGGTTAATGGGCTCTGGTGGAGGAGCTACAAAAACGATGGTCATTAACAAAAAAAAATTAACCCTTTAATTAAACGTCATTTTAAAACTAGTCAAAATACGATACCTGGTTTTGGGTAACAATAGGAGAAAGGATCTCCAGTATATTCTTCATTGCATGTACAAATTGGTGAGTGCGCAATGACTTGGCAACGAGCGCCGCGACCGCAAGCTCCTTCACAAGGATCGCGGCATCGGCGATCAATACAAGCAAGTTGTAATTTGCATTCAGCGCTTACGAGGCATTCCGGCCGACAAGAAGGAGGTGATCCCACGTGTCCAGCTTTGCAAGAACAAGCCGCAGCACCATTTTTACTCACTGTACATTCACTAAAGGGTCCACATGGAGACGGTGAACATGGTGATATTTGAACGTTAATATCTGTAATAGTCACATCGTTTTCTTTAGTGTTTGTGTAAGAAAAGGAAATTCTTAAGCGAAAATACAAAGTAACATTTTATTACCTTTTTGTACATCTGTACAAAGGTTGAATGGATCTCCTGATGTAGCAGGAGGACAGGCACAGGAAGGTATATGGTTATTGACTGAACAGATCGCATTCGTTCCGCAAGCACCTGGGCATGGATCGACACATTTGCCACGTTGACACGAACGAGTTGGGGAACATTCACCATTGGTACTACATTCGAGTCGACAACCAGTGTAAGGATCTCCAAAATATCCAGGTGCACAAGAGCAGGCTCCGCCATTACATATTGCATTACTACCGCATGGAGACGGATTACAAGGGTCGGATGAAGGCGTTGGTATATCTGTAAAACACAAATTTTAATTTAAAAAAATGATTTTTCTTTAGTTTCTAACTTATAACCAGAAATGACGAGTAATATTCATTTATATTAGATTTCGTACGTACCTATGACTTCTGCACATTGTATAAATGGATCACCAGAGTAACCGGTAGGGCAACTACAAATTGGTATATGATCATGTACGCGACATTCTGCTCTGAAACCACAGGAACCTTCACATGGATTTCTACATCTTTCAGCAATACACGCCTGGTGCGACTGACAATCTGTATTGACAAGGCACTCTGGATGGCAGTTTGGTGGAGCACCTAGATATCCTTGAATACACGAGCACGATGGACTGTTGTTAATCGGGCGACATTCACTGTATGACCCACAAGGATTTGGTTGACATGGGTGAATTGGTTGATCTAATTCGTGTTCAACCTTCGCTATTTCAAAGCACTTTTTAAATGGGTCTCCAGTCATATCCGCTGGGCAACTGCATAGAGGACTATGATTAATAACTTGACAGTGGGAACCTATACCACATGTTCCTCTGCAAGGGTCAGCACATTTTAATCGATGGCAAGCACGATCTGATGGGCACTCGCTGCTATCAGTACATTCTGGTCTACAATCAGGAGGTGCACCTCTATAGTCCGGAAGGCATTCGCAAGAAGCTAGTCCACCATTTTCTCTACAGATACTATTGGGACCACAAGGAGATGGCTGGCATGGTTTAATGATTTCTAAAGGTTGTTCTTTTATGCATTGGTCAAATGGATTTCCAGTATATCCTTTTATGCACGCGCAACTTGGTACATGATTAATAACGTTACATTCTGCATTTCTACCACAAATGCCTGGACAGGGGTCCACGCATTTATTTCGTATGCATGATTTATCAGCAGGACAATCAGAGCTCAGAACACATTCCGGACGGCAACCATCATAGGGATTTCCTTGATATCCTTCCAGGCATGAACATGATCCAGCACCGTCTCGTTGGCTACAAACTGCGTTTGCTCCACAGGGCGAAGGATCACAGGGCTGCACAGTATTTTCTGAAAAAAAAAAATACATGTCATTGAAACCAGAAACCAGGAACAAGGATTCTCTTAATCATTATTAGTAAAACTAACAACTTACCCTCTTCAGGAACGCATTGCATGAATGGATTGCCTGTAAACCTTTCTCTGCAACTACATGAAACTGTATGGCTCACAACAATGCAATCAGCATTTACTCCACACGATCCAGGGCATGGATCAATGCATTTATTCTTTATACATGCTTGATTAGAAGGACAATCAGGATTAATAACACACTCTGGTCTGCAGTTTGGCGGTTGTCCAATGTAGTTTTCGATACATCTGCAATTAGCCTTTCCATTTCTTTCCATGCATTGTGAGTTAGGTCCACATGGAGATGGATTACATGCATCCACCGGTTCAAATTGTGAAATAACAATATCGTAACAGCTCTTGAAGGGATCGCCTGTTTGTCCCGAATTGCAGCTACAAATTGGACTGTGATTGATTACTTCACAGCGGGCAGATATTCCACATGCGTTAATGCATGGATTAATGCACTTTTGATTAACGCAAGCTTTGGTAGATGGACATTCAGAACTAACGACACATTCTGGTCGGCAGGCTGGTGGTGAGCCTTGGAAGCCTTCGAGACAAGCACATATAGCAGCATTGTCGACGTTCTTACAAATACTGTTGGGTCCACACGGTGATGGATGACATGGATCTCTTGGCCTTGTTTTTTCTTGTTCCATTTGGCGGCAATGTGTGAATGGATTCCCAGTGTATTCCGTCATACAGGAACATGTGGGAATATGGTTTATAACGTCACATTTAGCATTCTGTCCACATGTGCCTGGACATGGATCTCGGCATTTGTTTCTGAAACAAGCCTTATCCCTCGGACATTCTTGACTTCCAGTGCATTCTGGTCGGCAACTTTCATAAGGGTTACCACTGTAATCTGCCAAGCAAGTGCAGAATCCGTTGTTGCACACTGCATTAGCACCACATGGGGATGGATTGCAGGGATCTAAAGGCGCAGGTGTTGTTGAATCTAAAAATGGAAACAAAATGAATAACAGTTTTGTCTTTAAAAAATGCATGTCACGAAAAAATAGATAGTATTATTATACCTTCGAGGATAGGCAAACATCTTGCAAAAGGATCGCCAGTATATCCTTCGTTGCATACACAGACAGCTACATGGTTTAAAACATGACACGATGCGTCCACTCCGCACGATCCTGGACATGGGTCTTCACACTTTTGACGAACACAGGCAAGTGATGCCGGACATTCGGCATTAATGGTACATTCGGGCCGACAAGATGGCGGGGATCCCACATAGCCAGGTAAGCATGAGCAAGCTGGTCCACTTGCTAATAACTGACAACGTGAATTAGGACCACATGGCGAAGGCGTACAAGATGGAGGTCTTTCAGTTGTGGTGGGTGGAATTCCTAAAAAAATAAATAATGATGTAGATATTCATATTATGGTATAGTGAAGACAAATCAAACATAATTTAGCTCAAACATACCATAACATTGTGTGAAAGGATCACCAGTCATGCCTAATGGACACGTGCAAATAGGACTATGGTTCTTCACTATACAGTGTGCTCTTAAACCACAGGAGTGCGGGCACGGATCATCACATTTCTGATTTATGCAAGCCTTAGATGTGTCACATTCACTATTTACAATACACTGCGGTCGACATGAAGGTGGTGATCCAATGTAATTCGGCAGGCACGAACACACGGCTTGCATGTTTACTTGTCTGCATTGACTGTTTGGACCACAAGGTGTAGGTTCACATGGATTTTGCGGCGGAGTAGCTGAAAACAAAATAATTATTAGGTTACTAAAATTATTTTCAGATCATTTAGAATGATTATTAAGACTTTGAATTTTGATTCAATTAATCAGAAATGAGTGGTGTTCATCTTACATCTAAGTTTACCGATAACACCTGATGTGAATCAGCCTATACTTGTAGTGGGCGTAAATATTTATATAATATTTAAATTAAAACTAAAAAATATCACTTACGTGATACTGTTATTTCTTTGCACTGGAAAAATGGATCACCAGTATACCCTCTCGGACAAGTACAAACAGGAATATGATTTTCTACGGTGCATTGTGCTAGTTGACCACAAGTTCTTGGGCAGGGGTCTATACACTTGAAACGTGTGCAAGCCAAGTTCGGTGTGCAATCGTCGTTACTCTCACACTCTCTACGACAACCGTTCGGACTGTATGGATCACCTTCGTAACCCTCAGAGCAGACACAAGCCCCGGCACCATTATATTCTCGACATTCAGCGTTCGGTCCACAAGGCGATGGGGTGCATGGACTTGAAGTTGGGGTCATTTCGGTTGCTAAAAATTAAAAGGCCAACAAATAGTTTAACTTAGTAATCTAGTTTACAAATATTTGATTATTATGACTATGCCTAACTGATTTATATAATTTTTAAGCATACTTACATGATATGACGATTTGAATACAATTTTTCGTAGCGTCGCCAGTAAAGCCTTGTTGACAAGAGCACACTGGTTTGTGATTTATAGTCAAACAAAGAGCATTAACTCCACATGCCCCTTGGCATGGGTCTTTACAACGTTCATTTATGCAGGCTGTATTACTAGGACATTCTGGATCTATCGTACACTCTGGCCTACAGTTTGGTACTCTGCCAATGTAATTTGTTAAACAAGAACAAGCAGCCTGATCTCCAATAACACGACATTCTGAATTAGGACCACATGGAGAAGGCACGCACGGATTAGTGGAGGGCACATCACCTGAAAAGTAATATCAAAGTCACAATACATAAAGTGAACACAAAAAATACATCAATGTCAATAGCAATTGCTAGTTCAATGAAGAATGTACGGTAGTAGTTATCATACAATAACTTACGCTCTATTAATTTGCACTGTGTAAATGGATCTCCAGTATATCCAGGACTGCAAGTACAAATAGGATTATGTGTTATAACTTGGCAGCGAGCATTTACGCCGCAGGAATCTTGACATGGATCTTTGCATTTCTTTTTAATGCAAGCTTTATCTTGCGGACATTCAGAACTGACGATACACTCAGGGCGGCAGGAAGGCGGTGTGCCAATGTAGTCACTTTCGCATGTACAAACACTGTGACCGTTTATCACCCGACATAAGCTGTTAGGACCACATGGTGATGGCTGGCAAGGGTCCAAAGGAGCCTTGGAACTTTCTGTAACAACTGCAATAAAAATATTAATACCAAACATTGAGAGAAACTAAATGAATATATCGCATAGAACAAAGTAAAGTCAGTAAAGTAAATGTGGGTAAATATTTGATGAGTAAACTGTAACTTACTTTCTATTTCACATCTAACTAGTGGGTTACCATTGTAACCTGTTAGGCATGTGCATGTCGGAGAATGATTCACAGTTCGGCATTCCGCGTTAATACCACAAGCTCCGGGGCAAGGATCTTTACACCTATTATTGGAACAAGCCTTGTTACGATCGCAATCAGAGTTGGAAACGCACTCAGGTCGACACCCTGTGTAGGGATCACCAAAGTATTCTGGCAAGCACGAACAAGAGCCAACGCCGTTTCGTTCTTTGCATAATGCGTTGGCGCCACAAGGTGATGGACTGCATGGATTCGGTGGCGGCTCTGGATGTTCTGAAATCAATAACGACATGTTTTCATATCACAGTTACAAAGCCACGGAGTATTGTAACCGTAGCGCTTTGCACCAGAAAACTTACGTTCAAAAGGTGAACACCCGCTGAAAGGATCACCTGTATATCCCAACAAACAGCTACAAAGTGCGACATGATTGGCAACAGAACATTCCGCGTTAAAACCACAAGAGCCAGGACACGGATCCACACATTTTTCGTTTTGGCATGCAAGATTACCAGGACACTCAGCGTTGATAGAACATTCTGGTCTACAATTTGGTGCTACACCAATATAGTTCGGTAAGCATGAACATGCAGGCGCTTCGCTCACTACTTTACATTGAGAGTATGGACCGCATGGTGAAGGAACACATGGATTTCCTTTAGGCACCTCTAAGACAGTTTCTAAGAAAGAAAGAAAATAAGACAGATTTAGAAAAAAAAATACAAAGTAAAGGAAGTATAAAGAGATGTTCAAGGTAGAAATATAAATGAAAAGTGATCAAGAACGAAATACTGTTTTTTTTTTTGTTTTCAAATTATTGAATTTTTAAGGGGTTCAAAACAATAAACAATTTCATTTTGTTGTATTTTTATTATTTTAGTCGTATTCTTACTTTGCTCCAACTGACAAGTAACGAATGGATCTCCAGTAAATCCGGCTCTACATGTACAGATTGGATTATGATTTATTACTTGACATCTTGCATTGACACCACACGTTCCCGGGCAGGGGTCTCTACATTTTTGTTTTATACATGCTTGGTGTTGAGGACAATCCGTGCTTATAATGCACTCAGGTCTACACGTAGGCGGTGAGCCCACGTATCCTTCCCGACATGAACATACTCCATGATCATCTACAACCTTACAGTTACTATATGGCCCGCAAGGTGACGGTATGCAAGGATTAAAATCTGCAATTGGCGCTAAAATAAAATAAATGATATAGTCAGATTCAAAGTCAAAAGTAAAATATTTAATTTAAATCTGGTACTGATATACTAACGCCTTCTTTGTGGATGGCAAGATACGACTGGATTACCCTCATAACCATCAATGCAGAGACAAACGGGTGTATGATGCGCCACCGTACACTGGGCATTTATGCCGCACGCTCCCTGGCATATGTCTACACATTTATTATTGGAACAAGCTTTATCGTATGGGCAATCATTATTTGTGACACATTCAGGTCTACAACCCAAATATGGATCGCCAAAATATTCTGGAGCGCATGTACAGGCCCCAACTGAATTTCTTTCGGTGCATATTGCATTTGGCCCGCAAGGTGACGGGTTACATGGGTTGGTCTCGTCTTCACTTGGAACTGCCACTAAAAATTAAATAATTTATTTAAACGTGTATTATAATATACTTGTACTATACTACGCAGCAAAAACAAGAGCTTGTCATTAATTGGACTTACCAATAAAATAACAACCACTAAATGGATCTCCCGTATAGCTCTCACGACAGTGACAAATTGCTTTATGATTAATAACAGCGCATTCAGCGTTTGAACCACAGGACCCTTCGCAAGGATTTACACATTTTTCACGAATACAAGCTAAGTTGCTTGGACATTCTTCATCATAGATGCATTCAGGGCGGCAATTTGGTGCTCTTCCTATGTAACCAGGTAGACAAGAGCAAGCTGGAGTTTCTCCAATTAACCTACATTGTGAGTTTGGCCCACAGGGTGATGGTATGCAGGGATTGCCAGAAGGCTTCGGTTCCGGTCCTAAAATGTATTTCGACCATATAATGCACAGAATAACAAAAAATAGAAACAATTGTTTTATTAAAAATGGTGAACTCACTTTTTTCAAAGCTACAATGCACGAAAGGATCTCCGGCGTAGTTCGGAGGACAACTACACAGTGCATTATGATTGACTACAGTACATTTTGCGTTATTTCCACACGCTCCTATACATGGATCGACACATTTCTGATTGATGCAGGCTTTATTAGGCATACATTCACTGCTGACCATACATTCAGGCCGACAGAAAGGCGGTGAACCAAAATATTGTTCTTGACATGAACATATTGCATGTCCACTGGTCACACGGCATATGCTGTATGGTCCACAGGGTGATGGGAGGCATGGATCGATTGGAATTTCGTTTTGGCCTAAAATAACCATAAGAATTAGTTTTATTTTTACGTCTCTCAAGTAATCCACGTTTACAACAAAAAAATGGGAAAAATCTTACGTAGATAACAAGACGTAAACGGATTTCCTTCATAGTCTGGCAGGCATGCACAAGAGGGAGCATGATTGTTTACGCGACATTCAGCATTCATTCCACACACTCCGGGACATGGATCTTTACATTTATTGTTAATGCAAGCCCTGTCTTTGGGACAGTCTGAATTCAGTACACATTCTGGGCGGCATTCCACATATGGATCTCCGTAGTAGTCCGGAAGGCAAGTGCATGATCCAACTCCATTTCTCTCCTTACAAATAGCATTCGCCCCACATGGTGATCGTGAACATGGACTTTCTACTTGAGGTTCAATGGCTAAAAATGTTTAAATAGTTTCGTTACTGGAATGTTCTTTTAAAACTATTAATATTTTTTTCAATTCATCAACTTACATGGTATTGGGGAACATCCCGAAAATGGATCTCCTGTATAACCTTGGTCACATGTACATATTGGTATATGTTTGACAACAGCGCAACTGGCGTGGTACCCGCAAGACCCTGGGCAAGGGTCGCTACATTTTTCAGCAATACATGCCAAGTTGCCCGGACATTCAACGTTAATCATACATTCTGGTCTGCAGTTAGGAGGCCGCCCCACATAATTTTCAAAGCATGAGCAAACTGCCAAACCATTGATGTCTTTGCATTGCGAATGTGGACCACATGGATTAGGTAAACAATTATTTATTGGCTCCATTTGTTCTGTTGAAATGTTACAATTATAAGTTTGCTTTGTTTTTATAAATTTCCAAAGTAATTTATGGATAGTTCATAATACTTACTTTCTTCGAAGAAACATCTAACGAAGGGATCGCCTGTGTATCCATTAAGACAGCTACATATTGGATTATGATTCACTACTTGACACTGAGCGTCAATACCGCACATGCCAGGACACGGATCCTGGCATTTTTGATTAATGCAAGCTTTGTCTGGCCGGCAATCAGAACTGACAATGCATTCAGGCCTACAATTTGGCGGAGAACCAACACATAGATCGAGGCATGTACAAACAGCATGCCGATTAAATACACGACATTTACTGTAGGGCCCACAAGGTGAGGGGTTGCACGGATCCGAAGGTTCTGGTAGAGCTAGATTGTATAGGAAAGAAAATAGACAGATAAGTATAGTAGTACGAAATACAGAAAAACAGATACAAAGAAAGATCAAGAAAGAAAGTCTTACATGAAACAGGAGTACATGCATGAAGAGGATTTCCTCTATATCCAGGCAAGCAGTAACATGAGGGTGCATGGTTGGCAACTCTACATTCGGTGTTCTGCCCACAGGCTCCAGAGCATGGGTCCACGCATTTATTATTGAAACAAGATCTATCTCTAGGGCAATCAGTGTTCATCACGCATTCTGGACGACAGCCACGATATGGATCACCATAAAATTCATCTACACATGTACAAGAACCAGCACCATTCCTTTCTCGACAAATGGCATTAGGTCCACAAGGTGATGGATTGCAAGGCTGATGAGGTACATCTTTCGAAACTGCAAAATTTTTATACATAAAACATGCTATCACATATAGTAACGAAATTCATGCAGTGTGATGGTGCAATAAAACCTTTATACATGGAAATTATAACTTACTTGTAATAGGGTTGCAGCCAGCAAACGGATCACCCGAAAAACCTTCGTCGCAGGAACATACTGGTTGATGATTCTGTACTATGCAGCGCGCATTGAAGCCACAAGATCCAACACACGGGTTCACACAGTTGCCTCCCAGACAAGCTAGTGCCAAAGGACAGTCTTGGTTGATGACGCATTGCGGACGACAAGATGGTGGCGCTCCCAATGTACCCGGTTCGCAAGAGCAGACTGCACGGCCAGCTTCGTTCCGACATGAAGAATGTGGTCCACAAGGTGATGGCAGACATGGATCTGGTGCTGGTTGAGTAATACCTGCGAACAAATAACATTTATTTATTAAAGACACTGCAACCTGCATCTATAAAGGCAAACCTGCGGGTACCACAAATACAAAAGGAATACTTTGTCAATTGCATCTTATCTAAAACTAGCGACCCGCTCCGGCTTCGCACGGGTGCAATGCTGATACTAAAATTATACATACAAACCTTCCTCTTGAATCATTCTATCTATTAAAATAAACCGCATCAAAATCCGTTGCGTAGTTTCAAAGATTTAAGCATACAAAGGGACATAGGGACAGAGAAACCGACTTTGTTTTATACTATGTAGTGATAAATCATTATGATGAGTTTGACGGTAGGCCAATTGCTGACATCGCAATTTAGTCGAACTACGTGGACAAAAGTGGGTGTAGGAGTAAAATCTTTGGCAATGTACATCGGTATTTGAATATTTTGATGACTTACTTTCTCTGTAGCATCTGATGAAAGGATCGCCTTCTGGTAAGTTTTCTGGACAAGTGCAGATAGGGTTGTGCCCAACAACATGGCAGCGGGCATCTAAGCCGCAGCTATGTTGGCAAGGATCTTTGCACTTGTTACCGAGGCATGCTTTGTTTGTTGGACAATCAGAGCTGACCGAACACTCAGGGCGGCAGGCAGGTGGCGCTCCCAGGTAGCCAGCGCGACAGGAGCAAGCGGCGCGGTCACTCACCACATGACATTCGCTGTTCGCTCCGCAGGGAGATGGCTCGCATGGGTTGAAATTAGATGCTATAATAGTTAAAGTGAATATAGTTATGACAGTTCAACAACATAATAACGGACAAATTTGTACTATAATTGTATACATACGTGGCGTTGATTTCTGACGGCATGAAGAGAATGGTTCGCCTTCGTAACCATTGAAACATGTGCAGACTGGAATGTGATTTGTGACCGAACATTCAGCGTTTACGCCACAAAGGTCTTTGCATGGATCTCGGCAGTGATTAGACAGGCAAGCAAGATGATTCGGACAGTCGGAGTTTATTGTACATTCTGGCCTGCAGCCTCCTGCATACGGGTTCCCAATATTGGGCGGTATGCATGAGCATCGAGCTATCTCGTTAACTACTGTGCATATTGTATTATCTCCGCAAGGCGATGGGTTACATGGCGACTGTGAGTCACCCTTAGTTGTAACACAGCCTACAAATGCATCGCCTTTATATCCATCTAGACAGCTACATAGTGGTGTATGATTGATCACATTACATTTCGCATTGTTCCCACATGCGCCAAGGCATGGATCCGAGCATTTTTCATTGATACAAGCTTTATTAGATGGGCATTCTTGACTTATAACACACTCTGGTCTGCAGAAGGGCGGAGTGCCAGAATAATTAGGGCGACAGGAGCATACTGGATGGTTAGACTTAATTTCACATACAGAGTTAGGGCCACATGGTGATGGTACACAAGGATTTTTATCCATAGGTAATGGCTCTATGGCATCAGCGCAAGCCACAAATGGGTCCCCAGTTTGTCCAGAGCTACAACTGCATATCGGATTATGATTAACGACTATACAATCTGCATTTAAACCACAACTGCCTTGGCACGGGTTAGAACACCGTTGATTTACACAAGTTTCTGTTTGGGAACAGTCTGAATTACTAACACATTCAGGCTGACACATCGGTGCTACGCCTCTATGTCCTGGTAAGCATGAGCACACGGCAAATCCAGATGAGGACACAAGACAACGGCTGAATGGTCCACAGGGTGATGGATCACACGTAGACAATGAGGGTGGCCCTGCAACGGCAGTTTGGCATCGTACATACGGATCACCTGTGTTTCCGGTCGGACAGTAACAAACCGCATGGTGGTTCACGGTTTTGCATAAAGCTCCAATTCCACATATATCTTTGCAAGGACTTTCACATTTATTATTCAAACAAGCCAACTCCGGTGAGCAGTCACTGTTGACGACGCATTCAGGGCGACATGACATATACGGGTTTCCATAGAAGTTGGGCAAACATTTGCAGGTGAGAGCACCATTCCTATCTTCACATACAGCATTAGCACCACACCTTACATTATCGCAAGTTTCAATTAAAACAGCTGTAAGAGAGAACAATAGATTAAAATAAGAGCAAGGGAAGTTGCATAACTAAATGCCCGGTTCCTAAATAAGATAGGGTTCGTTTTGGATGCGAACTGCAGTTCTTGGCATAAGCCTCATAAAACATGGCAATGGAATCGGACACAAATTAGTTTGATTTGGTACTTACGATTTGTTATTGGTTTACAGTGTTCATATGGATTTCCTTCGAATCCTTCAGTACAGTGACAAATTGGATCATGATAATACACTGAACATAAAGCATTGACACCGCAGGAACCTGGGCAAGGGTCCATACATTTATTCCTCAGACAAGCTTTATTGAAGGCACAATCCGAATTAAATACACACTCTGGTCTGCAAGCCGGGTTGTTCACAGCATTTGGTCCAACGCAAGCATCACAAATTGCAAATTGATTTCCATAGGTATCGCATGGAGAGTTGGGGTCACAGGGGTTTGGTGAACAAGGTTGAATGGTTGTATTATCAGATCCAATAATGATAGCTGAAATGAATTAAGATCCGTAAATATCACAATTATGTATTTTGTATATTCATGACTATTATAAATAAAGCATCTAAAACTTACGGCGGTAAAGACACTGAGTCAGAGGATCTCCAATATATCCGTCTGGACATAGGCAAGACACCGTATGTTCTGAACATAAGCACACTGCGCCAATTCCACACACGTTATTGAATGTGCATGGATCTGTACATTTTTTATTGATGCAAGCTTCGTTTGAAGAGCAGTCCGAATTCATTGTACATTGAGGTTTGCATTCTACACTTGGGTCTCCAAAGAAGTCCGGAGGACAGAAACATAAAGCTTTGTCACCGACGTCTTGACAAATAGCGTTTATACCACATCGAGCAGTGTTACAAGGTTTTTTGTCATTCGATTTTTGATCTCCGGGTGGTAAACAGCTCATCAGAGGATTTCCAACAAATCCATCGTCACAAACACAAACTGGTCGGTGTGATTCGACTCGACATTTTGCATTCATTCCACAGGCACCGGGACAAGGGTCTCTACAAACGTATCCTATGCAAGCTCTATTTAATTTACATTCGTCATCTACTTCACATTCTCGGGAATGACATCCATCAACGCTGTAAGCATCACCTAAGCTACCCTCGGGACACAAACACAGTGCCTGTCCTTCATAGTTAACTTGGCAAATAGCTTGTGGTCCGCATGGATTTGGTGAACAGGGACTTCTTTGAGGTTGACAACCAACATGTGGATCTCCCGTGAATCCAGTCTTACAGAAACACATTTCCATATTGCCGCTTACATAACAATCTGCGTTAGGTCCACATGGACCCGGCTGACACAGAACATCGGGTGGAAGGTAACCTTGCCTGTTACAAGACTTGTAAGGATTTCCAATTGCATTTTCGGGACAGTAGCAGGGCGGCGATCTATTTGGATCGCATCGAGCCCCGACACCGCAGGTATTTGGTTCACAAGGATTGCGAGATTCCACGCAGCCCCTGATTGTATTAGGGCTTTCTATATAGCCTGGTGAACATGTGCATTTTGCAAACCCGTTTGACTGTATTGTACATTGTGTATTAGGTCCACAAGGTGATGGATTGCATGGATTATTTGGTAGCCGACATTGTTGACGTGGGGGATCCCCTTCATAATTCGGTAAACAGAAACAAGCGGGCTTGTTGTCAATTAGTCTACACCCGGAGAATGGTCCACATGGATTTGGTTCACATTCGTTACCTTCAGGAACTGAAACAAATAATTTGAAATGATTTATATGTGCAATGAGGAGTATTGTATCACAATAATATTACAGGTAAAAAACTAAACGAGTATAGATAAAAGCATAATATGCTTTCAGTCAACTTACTGCAATTTTTGAAAGGGTTTCCTGTTAATCCCTTCGGGCAGAAACAAATTGGATTTCCATTGTCAATTTCACACATTGCATTTGTTCCACATGGATTTGGAATGCATGGATTAGATGGTGGTTCACATCCATATTGCGGGTTCCCAGTGTAACCCGCAAGACATTTACAGGACGCGCGATGGTTTAATACGTCACAAACAGCGTTAGTGCCGCATCGACACGGAGATCCACATTTTCCATTTATACAAGCCTCTGAATTAGCGCACTCATTATCAGAACGACATCCTTGCACTATAAAAAAAAAAGAAAAGACCATGTTATGTTTTTACCTTACTGCCCCGCTTTTGGTTTGTGTCTTATAATTCCAATCCTTTGAAAAAAGCTACATATACGGTATTTAAATGTGGAAAATAAGTTTTCTTTGAACCAAAACAAAAGCTATAAAATATCCTTACCTTGGAAACATTCTAAGAAAGGGTTTCCAGTAAATCCAGCAGAACATTTGCATTCAATACCATGATTCAATGGCAGACATTCTGCGTTATCTCCGCATTTGTTCACAGCACAAGGATTAATGCAAACTCTGTTTAGTCGGTCACAAAGTAATTCTGGAGGACAATCCTCATCATACTGACATACTGAACCTGGAGGTATTACTAAAATAACAACAAATATCGTATACAGTAAATGTAAAAGTTTTTAATGTAGCTTTCTAAATTAAGTGATAATATTAATATTTACCTGGCACACATCCGACGTAGCCATTTCCTTGGAATCCTTCAGCGCAGCTACAGTCTGATCCATGGTTTGTGTTTATACAGACCGCATTAGGTGCGCACGGGTTGTGTATGGCACATGGGTGTTGACATGCATTATTTATACAAGCTTCAGTCAAAGGACAGTCTTCATTTCGAGTGCAACCAACTGAGCAAAATGTAAAATACATATTTATATAATATACAGAGAGTATCGCTCCCTAAACAACCATTATTATTACTTTGAGCTTAGATTTGGATTACAAATGATATTATTGGATTATTATTATATACATGGCATGAATGGATATAACCTCAACCGCAATAATTTTATAATTTACGTTAGGTTCTTTTACTTATTCGATATTTTACAATTTACCTTATTAAATAATTGACATCCCTTGTACAGTGAGCGTAAATAAACGGTTAAAATAATTGTGATTACTATTAGTAGGTATCAGTAATTAAAGCTTACATATTTTAGGTGAACATTTAACAGCAGGATCTCCATCGTTCCCGGCGGGGCACGAGCACATAGGCCTTTGTTTTACTGGTTGGCAATTGGCTCCTATGCCACATACGTTGTCGAACTCACAGGGATTTTGACATAATCCCATAAAACAGGCTTCAGTCTCTATACAGTCCCGATCAGAGTGACAAGGTTCTGGTACCTTGGGTGTTCCAGGTGGTTCTAGTATGTTACACGTTAGATACAATAATTAGTATGTTACATTAAAAAGTAGGTGAACATTAGTGTATTTACAAATATTAAAGTGAATTGTTTATTTCATTATTGATTGATTAATCAATTAAAGTGTCTGATGAAAAATACGCATTTGTCCGATAAAACAACCTCTTTCTGCTACTGATATAATAAAACTTAAACTGCAAAAATACTAAAAAAATATAAAATCCTACATTACTAAAGATTCAACAGCAAAACACTTTGTAAGCCTACCTTTACGAGAACAGTGGATTCCAGTGGTGTCACCACACACACAAACAGCGGCATGGTTCACAACTATACATGATTCGTTCTTTGTACAACCAGGGATTTGACAGGGATCCTGGCACACTCCATTTAGGCAGGCTTTATTCGTCGGGCAATTAATGTTTATATTACAAGAGGTGTTAATGTGTAAGTCAGTACTTTGTACAGTGGTTTCGGTAGTAGTCATGTCAGTCACAAGGGTAGTGTCAGTCCATGCAAAGATATCATCGCCCTTTCTACGAGAAGATAAACTTTCGGTAGATGTACTTATACTCGTCGATGTGTGTTGTGTTTTAGGGGTAATTTCAGTATTACTAATATAGGTAGAAGAGTCTTCTACGACTTTAGTTATTAATGTACTTGAATAAATATTGTTTGCATTTTCAGTGGTTGCACGAATTTCATTTTCAGAAACCAAAGAAATTGTAGTTTCCTCAATAGTCGGTGTATTTGCTGTTTTAGCAGTATCACTATTTAACATTGGTATGGCTGCTACAGTTGAAGATGAAATAACATCATCTTCCATGCCCTGTGTTTGCATAGTTAAATCATTTGTGGTACTGATATCATGGTTGAAATAAGATGTCACCGATTCATTCGGAATGGAATTAGAAGTCGTTACATAATAATTTTCAGTTACATTATCATTATAAGTCGTAGTTAATGTTGTTTCAGGGTTTTGTAATTTAAACTCCACAGTACTATAATCAGGTTCGGGAGTACTTGTATCGGACTGCATTATTGCAGTTGTGTCCGGGGAAAAGGCTTTTGAAATAACGGTAGTGCTAGATGTCGTTTCGCTACTTTCGCCACTGACACTCTTAGAAGTACTTACAGTATGTGGAAAACTATCTTTTGTTACTAGTTGTGCTTCTGTAGTTAGGATATGAGGAAAAGGTTCTGATATGGCACTAGTGGTATCGTGCATTTCATTGACGAATGTTGTTAATTCTATTGCATCAGTAGCAAATTTACCCAAACTTGTTGTAACAGTTAGATCACTATGCTCCGTACTATCGATTTCTTTCGTAGTAGTTTCAGTGTTAAAATCACCATAATTAGAAGTACTGGTATCCAAACTAGTAGTGTCTTGAAGACCTTGCTTAGTAGCTTTGGTTACTATGCTGGTATCAAAAGCAATAGTCTGTTTTTCCGTAAATGGAGTTGTTGAGACAGTCAATATTTGTTCTGATTGTTGTGTGCTAGTCTCTGGATAGGTGTAGACAGATAAATTCATGTCTGAAAGTGTTTTTTGTAAATCTTCGAGAGATTTTGCGTCTGTTGAAGATTCAGTTGCTTCAGAAATACTATCAGTATTTATTTTATTGATACTTGACATAGCTTCAGTAGATAATTCCGTGGGAATATCAACTAATGTGGTTGGCATACTTTCTGCTTTAGTAGATCCTAGTGTCGCAGCAACAGAATCAGTAATTTTATTTTTATCAATATTACTGTATACCAAAGTGGTCGCTGTATCAACGTTATCTTCTGTGGAATAAGTAATTCTACCGCTAGCTTTGGTTTCTGTATCCAAAACGGAATGTGTAGTATGTTTTTGTATATTATTTAAAGCATTTGTTTGATCGATGATCATGTCACTTGTTACATCACTTGTAGTTGTCGATGCACTCAATCCTTGAATTTTGGGCGTAGTTAAATCAGTTACCTCACTATTGGCGGTTTGTGTGATAAATGAAGTAGTATCTAAAGATTCGGTTGTAATATCCGTTTCTAACGACGAAGTTTGAGTCGTAAATTTATTGGCGTTTGTTACAGTTTCATTAAAGACTGTACTTGGATTAAGAGTGGTCAACAATGACATGTCCTGAGTAGTTGTGTATGGCAATTCTGTATTATTGCTATGTGCAGGTAACTCTGTAGTAAATGTCTGCTTGACATCCAAGTTCTCGTACGTGGTTCCTAAATCTTGCTCTGATTGGAATGTTGAATCATATTCTGTTGTAGTTTTTTGTATATTATTTAAAGCATTTGTTTGATCGATGATCATGTCACTTGTTATATCATTTGTAGTTGTCGATTCACCCAATCCTTGAATACTGGGCGTACTTGAATCAGTTACCTCACTATTGGCGGTTCGTGTGATAAATGAAGTAGTATCTAAAGATTCGGTTGTAATATCCGTTTCTAACGACGAAGTTTGAGTCGTAAACTTATTGGCGTTTGTTACAGTTTTATTAAAGACTGTACTTGGATTAAGAGTGGTCAACAATGACTTGTCCTGAGTAGTTGTGTATGGCAATTCTGTATTATTGCTATTTGCAGGTAATTGTGTAGTACCTGTCCGCTTGACATCCAAGTTTTCGTACGTGGTTCCTAAATCTTGCTCTGATTGGAATGTTGAATCATATTCTGTTGTAGTTTTTTCTATATTATTTAAAGCATTTGTTTGATCAATGATCATGTCACTTGTTATATCATTTGTAGTTGTCGATTCACCCAATCCTTGAATACTGGGCGTACTTGAATCAGGTACCTCACTATTGGCGGTTTGTGTGATAAATGAAGTAGTATCTAAAGATTCGGTTGTAATATCCATTTCTAACGATGAAGATTGAGTCGTAAATTTATTGGCGTTTGTTACAGTTTCATTAAAGACTGTACTTGGATTAAAAGTGGTCAACAATGACATGTCCTGAGTAGTTGTGTATGGCAACTCTGTATTATTGCTATGTGCAGGTAACTCTGTAGTAAATGTCTGCTTGACATCCAAGTTCTCGTACGTGGTTCCTAAATCTTGCTCTGATTGGAATGTTGAATCATATTCTGTTGTAGTTTTATCGGTTAAATAAAGTTCATTGATATTAGTGGTATCCTTTCTAAGTTCAGTCGAACTTGTACTTTCTAGTATTTCAGTTGATACTGGCAGGACCGTTATTGTTTTTTCATTTATTTTGTCTGTTGTAGTTGATAATAAATAATTAATTTGTTTATTAGGGAATGATGTGACGAAGCTATCATTATCATCTTGGGCCAGAGTAGAACTCATTTCTGATTCTATTGTAGTACCCGAGTCAGATTTTTTTAAAGTCGTTAAATCTGTTTCTGTTTCTGGAGTCGTATTTTTTTCTGCAGTTGTTGTTATTATTAAATTTTGCTCAGTGGTTAGCGAAGGCTTGAATGTCACTCCTGTTGATTTTCTAAGATCACTATTATCTGTTGTAACTTCACTGTTTTTATTAAATAAATCCGTTGTTAATGAGCCTTCATCTCTGTATTCTGTAGACTGAACATTTGTTTCAGTACTTTTTAGCGTAGCTATAGTAATTGATGAAGAGCTCAAATCGGCTTCCGATCTTTCCGTGGTAACTAACTCAATATCTGACATAGAAGTATCATGATTATTAATTTCAAATTCTGCATTGGTTGAAGTAATTGATTCTTCCAAACTTTTTAATGTCGCAGTATTAAATTTCCCCCTTTCTGTTGTCATCTTTTCAATATCGGTTGTATGTGATAATACGTCAGTTACATAATTAGAAATATCCTTGTCGTTATTTAACTTTTGTGGTGTAGCCAGTGTACTTTCCGTGCTTGAGTGAATATATTTAGTTCCAAGTGTCGCATCCATTTCGCTAGAAGTAGTTGATGCCTCATAATACTTAACGTTTTCAGTAAAATCAAAGTCAGGTTCTTTAGAAGGAAGTGGCTTATGAATGTAATTAATATTTTTAGTTGTACTTGATGTAGATGACGTTGTTGTTGTTTCAAGAGTTTTTTCTTTTATGTTGGATGTTAATTCAGTATATCCAAAATCATTTAATGTTGTTGCCGCTTGTGATGTAGATGTCTCGATATTTGGATACCAAGACGAAGTCAAGAAACCATCATATGTTTCTGTTGAAGATGGACTTTTTTCGACTGTTGTATGAGATTCTTCAAATTGATCTGTCACTCTATCTGTTTTTGTCGTGGCTGGTGCAGTAACAGTTATTTGAGTGATATTGACTTCTTTATCATTGACAAGTGATGTTAATGTAACAAATCCATCGTCAGCTACTGTTGACAGTGTAGGATTAAATTCTTTTTCATTATCAAATAACAATGTTGTGTAAAAATCACCATCTTTTATCTTTTCAGTTGTCACCGATTGTGTAACTATACCGGGTGTGGAACCCAGAGGCTGATTTTTGTCAGTTACCGTAGGCACCATTAAATCGGATCCTGTCATTGTTTCTTCTAATTGCGAAGAATTAACATCATTCACAGCTGTTTCTAATTTCATTGTGCTAGACACAGTACCTGTAAAATCTGTCGTTTCTGTTAAAACTGTCTTTCCTTCAGTTCCTGTTGCGATTGATGTAGTGCTAGTTATTTCTGGTGAGTCTGTATAAATTCGTCTCATTGTGTCAGTTCTGGTTAATTCAGAAGTGGTAGTTTCTGAATGAAATTGTGTTTCTTCGTTGTTTATATTTTTTGTAGCATCATTATCAGGTTCCTTTGTAAAGTCTATTTCTGGTATATGATTTTCGAATGTCATTCCTTTTGTTGTTATCTCAATTGTTTGAGTTTTTGGCAGTGATTTATCTACTTCTGTGTCTTGATCCATTGTCGTCATTGAGTCTACAGTAGTAATGTGTTCTGCAGATTTATTATAAATGTTTTCACTAACAGTTATGGTTTTAGGATTTGATGTTGCACTGTCTGGAGTAATTATAAACTCCGTTCGATCTATTTCATTATTCGATCTAGTTGTTTTGATATCTGTTGTTGACTCTACTAAATAATTGGAAGAGGTACTTTGATCTAAATCAATTTGCAGTGTTGACATTTCTAAAGACGCGGTATTTGTTTTAAGACTCGAAGAAGATTTAAGGTTTACAGTTGAAGTGGACATTGTGTTCTCATCCACAATGCTATAACCAGAAGCTTGAATTTCCGAATGAGTAGTAGAATCTGGAGTATTTTGTGAATCTAATGTACTAGGTACTGTGGATGCAGTTATACTAAACATATCAGTAGGTTTAGTTTCCGGCAAAGAAGTAGCTTCCTCTAACACTGAAATAGACGTTGAAGTAGTGGTCTCAATATTTTCAGGTAAAATGTCAGATTTCGTTGGTGTAGTCTTATCAGAAGGTTCAGTTTCAGTAACTTGGATTGATTTTGTTGTCATTTCCGTGAATGTTACAGAAGCGTGGGATTGTGTTATCAATATATCTGTTTCCGTCGAACTGATTGTGTGTTCAGCATCATTGGATTTTGTAACATCGTCGATCGCAACGGTATCAGACATCTTTGGAGTTGTATTACTGTTGTCTATAGCAGAAGTACTAGCAGCATTAGTATCGCGGTGGCTACTCTCAACTAGTTTTTTATCCATAACATTATCGTGTAACATTTTTGTATTTATATCTCCTACATTTGAGTCAACTGCTATCTTAGTTGTAGTAGATTGAGTGCTAGTTTCAGTATGTTTTTCTAAGTTTGTATACCCTTTAATGCTAGTTGGCAAAGTTGAAGACGTTATCTTTTTTTCGGGTAGATCTTCCACTAATGTAATTCCTGTGTAATTGCTATTCATTTGTCGTTGATTTTCTGGGCTTTTAGTGTTTTTATTTTCAATCGAAACTGTCGAAGAATGATTTCCTTCAATAATCTTTTTAGTGTATGGTTTTATGGTGCTTTCAACGTGCATTGTACTACTGCTTTGCAAGAGAACATCAGAATCAACTGACGAATAGTCTTCGATATTGGTGTAAGGTGTAGTAATCTGCGTTGTTACATCATTATTTTCATTATCTGTAGTAGTATCGTTTAATTCATTCAATTTGTTATGTAATGTTTGAGTCGTTTGCTTAAATTGTGTCTCTTGCAAAACTGTAGTATGGTCTATTTCACCACTATCCGTTGGATTTGTTACTGCATTCAAAGAAGTAGTAGTGTCATAGAAATTTGAGCTCATCGCAGAGTCTATGGAGCTTAATAAGTCTTTTACATTTTCTCCTACGGTAAATTCTACATTTCCATCGAATGGTGCTCTAGTAGTAGAAGCTATTTTGTTTTCGGATTCATCGATTGTAAATGTCCTAGATGTCGTATCCTCTAAAATAGAAATGGTATCAGTTATGCTATTGAACATGTCACTAAGACTACTAGAGCTAGGAAGAGGATTCTCGGTCGATTCGGTGGGTTTAGCTGTCTCTGTATTCACGTTGGAATCATCTGTAAAAGTTGTTGATATTTGGCTTCTAACAGTTACAGTAAAGTCAGTTGTCGTATAGTCGGGGGATAAAGTATTGGGCGTCGTATGAGCGTCATTACTGTTAGTGGATTGAATTAGGTCAGTAGTCATAGTCATATCTTTTGTAGTGGCGGATTCACTTGTTCCTCCTGATGTAGTAGTGGTTTCGGTTAGTGGGACATAAGTTCCATCTGTTAATAGGAATTTACAATACCATTATTAAATTTGATTATTAAATAAATATTCAACAACTGTATGTACTCGAATGTGTACTAATGTAATAAATGTTGAAGAAGGAAAATTTGAAGTTTTATAGTAGGTATACTGTATGTTCAAGCATAAACATATGTAAATAGAAGAAATTCTAACTACAAAAGTAACCAGTTCGTGCTGAGGACTAAAAACTACTGATAGACTAGGTAGAAAGAAAACATAGAGAAGGATCGAAAACAACGAGTTTAGGCTTAAAAGACCAAATAACAGTAAAGAAGTGTGCCAGTATTTTCAGTAGGTGAGTTATAGTAACAGACATACTTAGAATAATTACAGAACTACTAGAATGTTTGCTCGTATCATAATCAAATATGATATATTCAGGATTGTAGTTTCGGTCTGTAAGCCTAAAGCCGTTTTGTGGTGTCAAATAAATAAAAAAGTCCTGTGAAACTAACACTGTCTCAAAGTGCTTCGGAGTAAACGTATAAAGAAATGCCTGCCGGGTCTGCCGAGATATCGTAGCCAGTTCTTTGTGGCGTTTTATCGGACAAATGGTAGATAAACTAAAATTATAGCAATAACCAGTTCATCTGGAGTTAGTTTTGCTATTCACATAATAAACATAATAGTAGTTGCAGACTTGCAAGTATAACAGCCAAAGTCCACGAAACATTAATTATGTGAAAATAGCATTTACAAGAGGTACAGAAGGCTGATTCGTAATGTGAAAACGATTCAACACCGCACATCACAAATAGCTTATCTCAAATTAGCAATTAAATGTTAACATCGTAAGTAGCATTATTTATATTTTGTGACATTATATACATAGCACTTACTTTCCATACAGGCACCGGAGAATGGGTCGCAAGGGACTCCCGGGCGACAATGTGCGCAGTTTGTAGACGGGTGACGTTCTTCTGTGAAACAGTAAATACTTAGTTACATGATTGATGGCCAAAATGGGCTTAAATGTGTATATTAATGAATACTTATAAGTTAATGTAACAAATGAAATATTTACGTAATATGTATAGCATATTATGGAGATGAAAAACATACCCCGAATGCAAGCGCAGCCGTCACAGAATGTATTTGGATATCTTGCGCAATCTGATGATGTTTGGCACTGGCAAACTAAACAAATATTTGAAATTAATATCAAGCTATTACAAAAAAAAATGAATTATTAGTTGAAAGCGATACATGTTTGATAATTAAGCAATGCATCGATTTCAGAGCAGCATAGGAAATTGTATTCACTTAGGTTAGGTATGTGTATTTGTGTGGCGATAGTTATAATTATTGAAAACCTTACCCTTTGAACAAACTGGTTGGTGATCGACGACAGCACAATGTTGGCCGTTGAGACAAGGCCCGCCACGCGCGCACGGGTCAGCGCAGCGGCCGCCGATGCACGCCAGCGTGGGCGCACAGTGCTCGTGCCCGCCACATTCTGTCGCTGTATACGTCAAACAATGGCCTCAGTGCATTGAAAATCGTGCATCTTACATATTTTCTGGGCTGTTATTAAAATGCCTGGTAAATCAAAAGTTAAAGATATTTCAAGTTTCGCTATAACGATTTCTTTTAAAGGAACTAAGGGACAAGTCATTAATTTAACACCTTGCTAACTGAGAGGAGTGAAGCTTTTGCGGACCAGACATTTTGACAAAATTTTTAATTTAGCTATTCTATAAATTCCTAATTTTTAGCTGTTCAACTAAAAACTATAACAAATTAGGTTGGTTAAGAATTATATAACACATGTCAAAGATACAGATACCGTAATAAATGGCTTTTGTCCAAGATGTTAAGGAAAAGGGATTTGCAATCCATTTTTTCCCTTTTCAATAGACATTAATTAATTTAAGTGATACAAATAATAGTAAAATCACACATCATAATAGATACGTACATAAGGAGTGTGTAGTAGGCATTCTAAATAATTCTGCAAACTCTGTCTCGTGGCGGTTTTGTTGCATAACGTATTAATGCCAAAGCGTTAAAAGCGTTAAGAGTAATTTTTATTAGAGCAACCCTCACCAAAATGAGCGTGAAATTAATTTAAAATGAGTAGTCTGTACACTACGAAAAAATCATGCAAGAAAAACTACCTGATGCGGAAGAAGATCATACTGTGGAGTAAGATATATATGAACATGCTAGAAACAATAGAAAACAAAGATAGAAAAAGAACCGCATGAGAGTAGAAACTATAAAAAATCCTGTAATAATGAAGAACAACAAGATTATTAAGATTCATATAAGACTCTAATATACTAAATGTAGATACACTAATACTTTTGGGTCACTTGAGAATTACCTTTAACGCAGCCATGTTTTTCATCGTGTGTGAATCCACTAGGGCAAAACTTGCAAACTGGGTGGTGGTCTTCTACTGAACATGGAGCCCCACCGCAAGCGCCTTTACATGGGTCCTTGCATTGAAAATCTCTGCATGCCAAATTACTTGGGCAGCCGCTATCTCTCAAGCAAATTGATAATGTTGGGTTACATTCTTCGACACATACGCACATAGCGCGGTGATCTACTACTTCACACTGTTTGCCTTTAGGGCACATTGGCTCTACAGACGCTTGACACGGATTCACACACTTGGAATTACGACAGGCCGCATTCGACGGACACTGTTCGTCTCTTGTACATTCTGCATGTTCGGGTGCACAAGTTAATTCTCCTTTTTCGTTCAAGGCAAATCCATTCCGACATACACATATCGGTCTATGATCCCGAACTTCACATTTCTGATTCCGTCTACAACTTTCGTATCCGAGGCAAGGATTACGGCATTGATTAGTACTGAGATCGCAGGCTAGTTTTGATGGGCACGATTTCGTTTCAGAACAGGTGAAAGTTGTGTTATGTTCATCTGTGGACTTGCACGAAGGGTCGAGGCGGCATGATATTCGTGGCTGCCCAGTATAGCACTGCGGGCATGAGCACTGCGCCTTGTGCATTAAGGTAACACAAAGGGCGTCTTCTCCGCACACTCCGCGCACCGTGCAGGGGTCCACACAGTGTAAGCTCAAACACGCTCTGTCTACCGGGCAATCCTTGTCGCTCGTACATTCGATACCTAGGAAGATGTGAAAGAAGAAAGCAGAGTCGAAAGAGCGGTACCTTCAGCCGCGAAGAGGAAACTTTCTCACGAGACAGTGCATGCTTTTTGAAACTGATAGTTTATGACGAGAGGTATGTATATAACGGAATATTATAATACAAGCGATATGTACATGAAGCCGAACAAAATGTTACTGACGTTTGATAACTTAAGCACGAACGGTGAGAATGCTTCCACTAATTAATCATACCGTTACGTACAGATATGTTAATGCATCAATCATTTCATGGCAAACATATTTGTACACAAAGTATTTATTTTATTAGATATAGGTAATTAGAATCATTCCTTCATAGAAAGGGTTCCTAAGGATGTTTGCATTGCCAGGTAAAGTTATGATAAATATTTCCAATGAAGCCATCAGATAAATTCCAAATCAATCAATATAAACTTCCTTTGGTACCCATACCTACTCAATAAATGAACTTAATCCCACTTAAATACCATTTGTATATACAAATATGTGGTAGAAATCCTAATTTAATGTTGGTATACAACAAGTATCTAAGATTAGGTATATTACAATGTAGATATTCATAATAATCTTCAATATATTTGATCACGATGACTACCAGATCCATGAATTTGCCTATCTCTTGAGTATGACAGTACAGATAGACTGTACAAGTGCATTTTTACATGGTGTCATAACGAACCAAATTCTATAGTATCTACTCACTGGTGTGACATTCGACATCAGCCTGGCCTTCTGTGCCGGGAATGCATCGACAAACAAATTCTGCACCTTCTCTTAAACATTCCCCATTAATTCCACAACCCGTTGTTCTGCAATCAACAACACTTCGTTCTTGGGCACCTGAAAATAACATGATTATTATAACGTTTATTTGTACATGCAGGACATCAGAATCATCACTTGACATAAGATAAAATAGTGCTAAAACTCAGTCCATACTGTTATAAAACTTCATTGAATCATGTTGTCAATTAACGATAATTATATTATTTATCAAATAACATTTAAGGTATTTTTTTTTTTGTAATTAAATTATAAAATATAAGAACTGTGTGAAAAAAGTGGAATGTCATAAATACAGAGACACCGTTACTTACATTCTATATTGGGATCACCGTTAGGGTAATTACGTGGACAGAAACACTGGGCTTCTCCATGTGCACCGATATGACACTCCGCATTGGTGCCACATGATTTATATGCACATGGTTCCATAGCCCCACAAAAGCATTGTTTATGAGGATTGCCGGCACAGTTAGGTGGGCACGTGCACTCGTAGTTGCCATCTTCTAGGTCACGACAGCGCGCACTCACCCCACAGGGGTTGCGCAAGCAGCTACCTGCCGCAGGCTTCGAACATTCAACCTTTGCATTTCCGATGTAATTAGGTGGACAAGAGCATTGCGGGTTGCCATTAAGAGCACGACATATTGCGTTCACCCCACAAGCACCTAAGCAGACGTTTTTACATTTTCCTTCCGAACATTTCTCGTCAGCATCGCAATCCTCATTGTTAGAACATTCATATGCTTTACATTCTTCAGAGGGATCGCCGGTATATCCACTAGGGCATTTGCATATAGCGCGATGTTTAATGGCAAAACAAGCAGCGTCTTTGCCACAAGTATCTTCTTGGCAAGCTTTGATGCAGAGTTTTGAAGAGCATAACATATCATCTCCACAATCTGCATCGTAATTACATCCTGGTACACAGACATTATCTAGGCATATTTGCCTTTCGGGACATTTGTTCGTTACTGAACAAACAGCTCTACAACCTCCATTAAGACATTTCTCACCACATGGACATTCAGAATCAGTTTCACAGAGTGAGACACAATACCCGCTGTCATCACAAGGACAAAATCCATCACATAATATTGTTTTCTTTTTACACTCAACAAGAGGATTGCCGGTATAATTGCTGGAGCAACTGCATTGAGCACGATGGTTTTGTACTTTGCAGTCCGAACAAATTCCGCAGACTGCATTTTCACCACACGGATCTTTAAGCATTAACAAAATTCAGCATTAAAAAAAGTTGCACAAATATCATATCACTTTGAGTGATTTAAAACCAGCGGATTTACCAATCAGTTTCAAAGCATACAAACTACAAAGAAATGACATACCTTTGCATTGACCATTTAAACAAGCTTGGTTAATGTCACACTCGTTATCATCTCGACAACCTTGTTTACAAATCCTGCCATCACAAATATAGCCTTTGCTGCAGGCTTCATTGCTGTTACATACAACTCTGCATATACCACGGATACACTTTTCGTTTGATAAACAAACACTGTCACTGTAAGAAAAAAATGGTTACTGCAACTTCAACGAAAGTCCATAATATGTTTAGTACCTATTTTTAATAATACAATTCGGTTCAATAATAGATTTCTCTTTAAAATCAAGCCACAAAATATGTGAAAAGATTGAATCTTACCCTCTGCATGATGGTTGACATGTTCCTCCATAACAATTAAATCCATCTAAACAGTTCTCGTTCTCGTCACAAGGTGAAATTTTTCTTCGGCATACTGTTTTTGGATTTCCAAATAATGTCGGTGGACATGTGCATACGGGTTGATGGTCTTTGGCTGAACATAATGCATTAGCTCCGCAAGTAGCTGGTTCTGTGCAAGGGTCCACACACTGCCCTGATACGCAGGCTAGCTGATCTGAACAATCCGAATGTGATCTACACCCTGTGACACAGATGCGTCCGTCGCAAACCTCCTCGTCAGAACACTGTTCATCTGAGGTGCAGGCATATCTACAAACTCCTGCATCGCATCGTTCGCCTTGCAAGCATTGGGAGCCATCGGTTGTGCAAGCGGGGCGACAGCGGTCGTCTTCACATCGCCAGCCTGTAGCACAGTCCGTATGCATGCGGCAGGATAACGATGGAGCTCGGACACAACCAATATTTGGAGTTGGATTAGGTATTAAACCTTCTTGACACGTACACGAAGCTTTGCGATCTGCTACTGAACAAGCTGCGTTAGGGCCGCAAGGATTTATGTCGTTTGCACAGGGATTTTGACAAACATTGTTTTTGCAAAATTCATCTGGACCACAATCTTCATCATGTCTACATCCATACTGACAACTGTTTCCCAAACATATGTGACCTAAGAAACAGTCGTTGTCAACACGACACGTTACTGAAATCAATAAAATTATTTTAATATGATTTTAAACTACCTTTGTCTGTTAAAACAAGACGAAATGTATTCAAAAACAATATAGTCTAAAGAGTCATACTTACACAAGCAAGTGCCTTTGGAACAGCGTTCATTTAAAGCACATTCTTCATCAGATGTACACTTTGGAACACACATGTCATCTTGACACATGTAGTCATCTTCACATTCACCCGCTGCTCCACATAACCTGGGCACTGAAGAAAAAAATATTTTTAATATACTGAAGGAAATATTCAAAAGTATTAAAACAAAAAAGCGTAGACATTTTATTTTTTGATACATAAGTAGCTATATTTATTTTCATCCAAATTCTAATTTGATGTTTCTAATCCCAAGTATATATATATTGCTTAAGTTATTTTACTTTTAAACTTAACGTTGCTTTTTATTACTTAAAAATAATGAACTTTAGATTCCAAGTATCGAATTGCTGCTACTTTTGGCATAGGTGTTATACTCACTTCTAACGCACTCAATGTCTTGATTTCCTGTAAAGCTATGAGGGCAGCTACACTGGACAACGTGGTTATCAGTTCGGCATAAAGCATTCAAACCACAGGCTTTCTCCATTTTACAAGGGTTAACACATTGTCCATTGTAACATTTCTCACTTGATCCACATTCTTCGTCCACGAGGCATAAACCTTAAAAGAAGAAAGTAAATAGTATGTTAATTTCTTTTTTATTGTTAGAGGTAACAATTCTTGTTGCCGAATTCATATAGTATGATCATTTTCAGTTCCTTACTTTTGCAGAGACCGTTATGGCAGTATTGGTCTTCGCCACAATCGCTTCGTTCCTTACATGATACTTCTCGAAGCTTACAACCTTTGTCACTAGCAGCATTACCAACATATCCAGTTTTACATTTACATTGACCAATGTGTCTTGTAGCAATGCACTCAGAATTAGCTCCACACTTTACGGTTTCGCAAGCATCTAAAAAATGAAAATAAAGGTTGGTTTAATTCTTTTGTACGTTGCATTATCTAAAAATGGTTTAAGTGTTTTACTAACCAGTGCATTTACGTATTCCCCCAACAACAGTGCAACGCGCTACTGGAGGACAGTCCCTGTTAAATCTACATTCTTGTGCCTTACGACAACCCTCCTCATATGGGTTGCCTACATATCCCGCGGGACATGCACATTGAGCTTTATCTCTGAGATTTTTACACTCAGCGCCATTACCACACGGATTAGAAGCACATCTATTTATTTTAACGCAACCTTTTGCTGGGTCTCCCGTATAGCCAGGTTGGCAGTAACAAACATGGTTATGTTTTTCAGACGAACAAATGGAATTTTCACCACACGTGTTTTCTACTAGACAAGCTATTTTACACATATTCTGATGACATTGCTTATCGTCCGAGCATTGCGTATCTACCTCACATTCTTTTCTTTTACATCCTTGAAGAGCATCTCCGAAAAAGCCTGGCGCACATGAACATGTGGGTTGGTGGTTTTTCCCAACACACACTGCTTGTCTTCCACAAGGATGTCGTTCACAAACTTTAACGCATTGTGGTACCCCTTTCCTGCCTACAGTGCATCGTTCATCATCAGCACAGTCTTCGTTGGATGTACACTGGACTTCTTTAGTACAAATTCTATTTAAGCAAAATTGGAAATCTGGGCATGTACTATTTGAATTACAAGTAACCCGGCACGTGCCTTGAATACACAGTTGATCGTTCAAACAGTCTCTTGAGTTTTTGCAAACACCTGAAATATATTATGTTTATATTAGTTTCGTGATACGACTAATTAAGAAACGAAATCCGTTGTTATAATAAATTATAACTCGAATATTGTTTGAAGAACACTTACCAACACATAAATTGTCAACACACTTAGTTCCTGATGAGCATCTGCTATCATCCGTACAGTACTGAATGGGCACACACCCAAGAACAGGATCTCCCGTAAAACCAGATGAACATGAACAATGACCGATGTGATTTCTTGAAAGACAGTCTGCATTTTTGCCACATGCCCGAGGTATACTGCAGGAGTTTTTGCACTTAAAATTGACACAAGCTTCCTCTGAAGAGCAGTCGCTATCTTTAGTACATTCAAACTTGTTACACTGCCTGTAGGGATCGCCTTGACTATCAGTAGGACATTCGCAGATAGGATTATGTTTCGCGACTATGCATTCAGCATTCACACCACACGGCGAGGATTTTTCGCAGGGGTCAATGCAATAATTATTTTCACATTTGGTTTTATCGGAACAATCATTGTCAGTAAAGCACTCTCCCGGCAATCTGCAGTTCCCTGTGTTTGTATCCAAAACAGTTCCATTTGCACAACTACATGAATATGAACCTCGATTGTTTACACAGTTTGCATTCAAAGGACATGGGTTACTTGAGCACTCGTTTATATCTTCACAAACATTGTTGACTAAATCATATCCTGTTGGACAGCTACAAAGAGCTTTGTGACTTTCTATAGTACAAATTCCACCTTGACAATAAGTTTCTTCGCATTGGTCTGTAAAAAAAAAATAGAAAAAAGATTAAAAAAATGCTTTTTAAGCTTTAAATAAAATGAATATTTTCTCTGTTTTATCACATGTTGTTTTCAAAAGAACGTTAACATTAAAAACGAAAATAGTTTTAGATTTGCTAAAAGACTTCTTTATAATTTTAAATGCTTACCAGAACATTTGTTATTTCTTGTATTGCAAAATTTGTCGCTTGAACAGTCAGGGTCATCTATACATTCCACCTTAAAGCAGCCAATTTTCTTATCCAATGGATTTCCCAAGAAGCCTTTCTCACAGGCGCACGCAACTCTATGTTTAACAACCTTACATAAAGCATTTAGACCGCAAGTTTTAGTTTGACATGGATTTGAACATTTTCCTCTGATGCACGCAAGTGAGTCTTCACATTGGTTATCATTTCTGCACTGGTTTGGTAACAAGCAACCGCTGGTATAAGGATCTCCGATGGCGCCAACTGAACAAACGCACTTAAAAGAGCCAGGGGTATCTACACATTGTGCTGATGGGTGGCATGGACTGTCAACACATTCGTTGATGTTTAAACATTCATCACTTGATAATTCGAAACCAGGAAGGCACTGACATTGTCCTGCATTACATAATTGATTATTTAAGCAGTCAGAACTCGTTTTACAGCCAGGAATACATATACCAGAGCTACAATGTTCTCCGTGTAAGCAATTACTACTGGAATGGCATATCTTATGGCATCTATTATCGCTACATTTTTCTCCGATAGCACATCCAGAATTATCTTGACACGGTACTTGACAAAGATATCCAATGCACATGTGATCGGGAGGACACTCTGATGTCCGCGAGCATGAACTTGGTTTTCTCACACATCCTTGTTGAGGAGTTGGTGTTCCTTGGAATCCAAGCGGGCACTCACATTTGGTGTTATGATTAATTCTTGAACAAATAGCATTTGGTCCACACGCTCTTGATGATAAACAAGGATTGACGCATCTATTATTTATACAAGCTTCTTCGCTAGGGCAGTCTTCTTGACTTCTGCAACCAATCAAGCATTGTCCTCCGACACAAGCTTGTCCTATACCACATTGCGCATGTTTAGAACACTGAGTAACACAGAAGTTTTTGGCACAAGCTTCTCCTGGATCACATTGTGTAGAATTTTTACAGGCAGTAAAGCATTGACCATTGGAACAAACATCACCATTGCAATCACTTTCACTCGAGCAAATCAGTAACTTTTTCTTGCATGCATTGCCTTTTATGTTTTCATAACCATCAGGACACATGCAAATTGCTTTTCTATTTACTACTTTACAAAGCGAGTTGATCCCACAGGCACCATCACAAGGATTTACACATCGACTGTTTACACATGTTGTTTCCAACGGACAGTCTTCATCACCATTGGAACATTCGTCTTGCCTTCTACAACCCCCATTTAAATCTTCTACATATCCAGTCGGGCATCTGCATACGTAAGACGAGTGTCTCGGTTCACAAATAGCTGTTGAATGGCATGGATTAGGATTACAGACTTCAATTTTCTTGCAGTTAACGTCAGGAATAGGATCAGCCTTATAGCCATTAGGACATTGACAATTTGCTTTGTGATTTTCAGCTATGCAGACAGCGTTATCGCCACACGAGTCCTCTCCGCAAGCGTTCATGCACGAATGTGTTATACGATTACATAATTCGTGCGGTGGACAGTCTGCGTTATAAATGCAAGGCACTGATTGACATCCTTTTTCCAAATCATTTGGATTTCCTGTAAACGGACCTGATGGACATTGACATTTTGCAATGTGGTTATTAGTAACACAAACAGCATTAGGACCGCATATTACTTGTTGACAAGCAGAAATGCACTTTTTGACGTCTCCCACATATTTACAAACTTCATTTTCTCTACATTGCGCATCATCGGAACATTGATTCTTGTTAATAGCTATACAGCCATCACGATCATTTGGGTTACCTCCAAATCCGGCTAAACACTCGCATCGGCTCTTGTGATTTTTCGTTACACACTTTGAATTTTGAGGACAGGTAAACAACGAACAACTGTCTCCGCACTTATTTACTCCAAGCACATCTTTTTGACAAGATTTGTTATCCGCGCAATCATCATCGGACTTGCAATTCGGTGTAGAAGGCTGTTCGCAATTAGAATTTAAAGGATTCCAGAGAAAACCATCTTTGCATTCACATAGTGGGTTGTTCTTTATAACGTGGCAAACTTCATTTGCACTACAAGCTATAGTCGAGCATAAATCGAAACAGCGCTTCGCTGTGCCATCTACGGAAATACAAACCTCCGGTTCGTTGCAATCACTATCTTCATTACATTTAGGCTCATGGGGTTCTTGAACAATTAAATGACAACCCGTTTTCACATCTGTAGGTTTTCCAACATATCCTTCAGCACATATGCAATGAGCTTGATGGTTAGCTCCAATACATAGAGAGTTTGGCCCACATTGTAGTTTACTGCATGAATCTACACATTTGCGAACATTTTTAGCCACCTGGAAACATATTTCTGAATCTTTGCAGTCTCCATCTACCATGCATTTATTGTCAGGAATGCATCCTCTTTGTAAATCATTAGGATTGCCACTATGCCCAGGAAGGCAGTGACAGTCCCCTTCCTCACAGATAGATTTAGGTCCACACATCATCGTACGACATACATCAACACATTTCGATTTTTCACAGATATATCCTTCAGGACATGTAGCGTTATGAGTACAAGTACATATAGTACCATCGGCGCACTTAGAAATAGAAACTTGTGAACATAACTCATAAGGATTTCCAACGTATCGGCTTTTACAAATACAACTGAAACTTCCCGGTGTATTTATACATATCGCGTTTTCACCACATGGCTTACTTCCACATTCATCTATATCCGTACATTGTATATTAGGGTTTCCAATGTATCCAGGAGGACACAAACATTCCACATGTGATCTGGTTTGCTGACAGACTGCATTAAGACCACATGAAGCTTTTGCACATGTTATTTGTCTTCGAGGTAAACACGTCCTGTACGGATTTCCAGTGAATCCTTTGTTGCATTTGCAAGCGTTGGTTTGACCGTAAACACAGTGAGCATTTTGCCCACATCCAGGTTCACAAGATGGTGGAGAAATTGCTGTGAATAATAACATTAAGATTAATAAAATAAAAATAATGCTCCATGAGAATACAATAAACGAACAAAATAATATAATTTTTAATAACTTACGTGGCATGCAAAGTAAATCAGGATTTCCAACAAAAAATGCATTGCAAATACATTTCCCACTCTGTTGATCACATGAGGCACCAACGCCACAGACAACACCCTCACAGCGCTGCCTGCAGCGGCCTGCCACACACATAAGCGGCTGTTCACAAGGCAAACCTGGCCCACATGTATCTCTTCTGCATGCACCTCCAGGGAACGGATTTCCCACCATCCCCTCGGGACAGACGCAAGTCGGCCCAGTCTTTGATATTATACACTGAGCTCCAGAGGCACAAGAATATGTATCACATCCTGAAAAATCAAATATAACATCAATAGTAATAAAGGGTAAAATAATACGATAAGGTAAGTAAAAGTGAAACATACCAGAAATACATTTGCCACCTTCAGGTTTTGTATAACCAGGATTACAGCGACACCAAGCAGCATGGTTTTCTACTTCACAAAAGGCATTCAATCCACACGACACACTGGTACATGGGGATAAGCAGGTACTGTTTAAACAAGCGAGCGTATTTGCACAATCATCATCTGCTCGGCATAAACGTTTCTCTGCTGGCATTTCTTCAACTTCACCTAAAAAAGATATTATACATTATGGATCAACGAATATTAGTACGATTACGTAATGATACATATGTAATAGAATAGAATGAAGACATTTCCTTCATTCTAGTGACCACTACTCAAAATATGTTGGTAAAATTTAATACTCACATCCGCTTTTGTAGGGATCACCAACCATGTTCGGAGGACACTCACAGCGATAGCCACCTTTCTGGTCATGGCAAATAGCTCCAAAAGCACAAGGTGCGCTGTGGCATTCGTTAATGTTTGTACATCCTGTGTAAGGATCTCCTTCGAATCCTGTCATACACATGCATCGAGGGGGATCGCTTGGAGTACATTTCGAATTTATGCCGCAAGTAAATCTCTCACATGGACTTTTACATTTCTGCCCGTCGGTGACGTCCAAATAAAATGGCGGCGGACATACACATTTACCGGGCTGAATACATTTTTCATTCGGGAAGCAATCTGAATCGCTTATGCATCGCTTTTGATTTAGTGTGCAATGACCGGACATTGTATCTTGGCTGTAGCCAATTGGACATTTACAAGTAAACGAGCCAATCGTGTTTACACATTCTGCACCGAACCCGCATGCTGATTGTCCAGAGGTACACTCGTTTATGTCTTCACAAGATCCTTCAGCTGTTTGTGAGAAACCAACTGGACAAGCGCAATAGCTCACTCCATCTGATATAACGATACACTCTGCACCTTTTCCACATTTATTATCTTTCGTGCAGCCAGAGAGCACACAGTTACCGTCTACAACTTTGTATGGTGGTTGGCACTGGCATGTTATATCGTCGCAAACTTCACAGAGGTTGTATGGATTTCCACTGTATTCTGCTGGACATTTGCATTCGTAGCTACCTGGCAAATTCTTGCAAATAGCATTAAGACCACATGGTGACCGACCATGCTGAATACATTCGTTAATATCTTCACATAGTCCACTTTCTGTGCTACGCGAAAATCCTTGTGTACAGACACAAACATTTTCTCCGTCATGTGAAATGCATTGTTCACCCTGAGGACATGGATTAGTACTACTGCATTCAATAGGCATTTTTCCAGGAACACATCCATTGACATAAGGATCTCCGCTAAAGGTACCAGGACATTCGCATAGGAAGCGTCCAGGAAGATTTTTACAAACTGCTCCTGGGCTACATGGATTATCAATACATTCATTGATATCTTGACAACCAGTTGGTGATGATGGGTCGCCTGCAAAACCACTTCTGCACGTACATTGTGCGACTTGTTCATTTAGAAGACATTCTGAATTACTTCCACATTGTAAAGCCTCGCAAGGATCTGAAAAAAAAAATATATATGGTTAACTATTAGTGACGACTTGTTTATAAATCATCAATATTACATATATTCCATTTGCACAAAAAAACTTACGTCTGCATTCATTACCAACATTTGGCTCTGGGCACAAACACCTAGAGTTTGGATCACATACTGCATTCCCGGGACAATCGTTATCAGATTTACATGTAAGTATTTCAACGCAGCGCATCCTAGGGTCTGGGTCGGGTAAACTGCCTTCTGGGCATTCACAAATATAGGATCCATCTCGATTGATGCAATCTGCTCCAACTCCACAAGCACCTTCTATTTGACATTCGTCAATATCTAAGCATTGCTTGTAAGCATCACCTGTATATCCCTCTGGACATTGGCAACTAAAGCTACCAGGCGTGTTAGTGCAGCGCGCATTATTACCACAGCGGCCGACTGGTCCAACTGATGTATCACACTCATTAACGTCTACACAACCCGCCGCTATATCTGTTGGATCAAAGGTCCAGCCATCTTCACAGACACAGTACGCTTCTATTCCATCCGGCTTACAATATGAATGGTCGCCACATTTCACATCTTCACATGGCGCTCGACAAGCTACTCGTGGAGGAGCACCAACGAATCCGTTAACACATTCGCAATTAAAACCGCCTGGTGTATTTAAACATAGTGAATTTCCCCCACAAATAGTCAAGTTTTTCTCACATTCGTCAACATCAATACAAACTGAACCACGAGCATCGAATCCTTCTTTACAAAAGCATTGGCTTTCTATGCATTCTGCATTATTGGTACAATCAAAGTTGGATTTACACAACGTGTTAACATCCACCTGAAAGGTAAAGGATTTTAGTGCCTGTTACAACATGTAACAATTTGAAAAATATGTATTAATTATCAATATTACCTGTTCACAGGCAACTTGTGGGTCAGGTTGAGCTCTATAACCTTGTGGACAGACGCAATTGTATCCTGGAGCCGCGTTCTCGCAAATGGCGTGAGTGCCGCAAGGGTGCTCAAGTATCTCGCACTCGTCGATGTCTCGACACCCCCCCGCTACTCGCGCATCGCCTGTATACTCTGGCTTGCAGGTGCACACGAAGCTGCCAATGGTGTTGGTACACATAGCGTGTTCGCTGCACACTGCTTCGCTATTCTTACATTCATCCACGTCTGGTGTAACAAACAACGCAACCTCTAATTACATCTGCTACGGGCGCATTCACCCGTTTTAAAGACACGCACGCAGTAGGTACGCCGACAGCCACTACGAAGAGGAAGTGATAGACACATAGACGACTCGGAAGGCGACAGTAAAACCGACGGAAGACAAGAAGAAAATTCTGTATAAATGATAATGTAAGAAATTTACACATCCTTCGATGCACTGGAACACAAAAGTGTGCCCGGTCGTCGTAGGTATTATGTTGCCGACGACACGGATGCAGAGCCTCACTGAAAAGTTCCATTATTTGTCGAATAAATGTTTCGACTAATATTATAACGCCTCGAATTAGTAAAAGCGTGAAGCTACCGAGCGTCCAAGTCCGGCAGTTTTCAGCTCGATACGTTAAACGCGATTAGGTTAATGTAAGTGTCACAAAGCGTTAGACCACAGAAAATGAAAACATGTTAGAATTAATTAGGTCACACCTACTGGCGTTTCAATCAAAATCTTACCAATACACTGCACTTCTGGGATGCCTTCAAAACCTGGTGGGCACAGACAGCGATAAGCGCCTGGAAGATTCTCGCAAATCGCGCCAATGCCACAACTAGCGTGTGCACATTCGTCCTGATCACGACAGCCGACGCGAGGGTCGCCCTCGTAGCCGGGCGGGCAGCTGCACTCATAGCCGCCATCCACGTTGCGGCACAGCGCGCCCACGCCACAGCTCGCCTCTTGGGCACACTCGTCGATATCTACGCACTACGTACCAGACCCAATCATAAAGTAACATACCCTTTAAAATTATACGATTCAATTTCAAGTTTAGATAGGTGTATGTACCTAATAAGTAATGAAAATAGCCTCTACTGGTATAAACTATGTACAATAAATAACTAAGGAGCTATACTGATATAGGCTATAAGGTTGGGGCATGAACTGTAATATAATAAATGGATGGTTCACTTACGCCGTCGAAAGCATTTCCAGTATAACCAGTCTGACATGCGCACGTGTAGTTTCCGGGATAGTTTTGACACACAGCATTCGCTCCACAAGCACCAGGTCGACGACATTCGTCAATGTCTGTAACGTCCAAGTAGTTAATAATCCAAATTTTTCATACAAAAAAGATATCATTGACTGCATTTCAGATAAAGGGAGTTATTTATATACCTCTACATTCTTCTTCACCGTCGCCCTCGAAACCTCGATTACACTTGCAAATGAAATGAGCTGGCAGGTTACAGCACTCAGCGTTTGCAACGCATCGCGACGCTACTGCCGGATCCTCACACTCATTTATGTCTGCAAAAATACCTCATCCGTTATTTTTACATGACTGTGGTAAAAGATAACATACTTTTATTTTATACCAAAGCATAAATAGACGAAATAAATACTTGATGACGTTACCTCTGCAAGTGAAACCGTCGCCTTCGTAGCCTGGGAAACACGAACATTGGAAACTACCGACCGTGTTGGTACAGTGAGCAAAAACATCGCATGGTCTGTCTTTGCATTCATTTACATCTAAAAGCAAACAATACAAAAGTGAATAATGCGTTCACAAGGAGGTACATGCGTAATACATATTTATGTGTAAAAAATACATGCCTGGTTCCTGACAGTTGCAGCCGCCGAAACCATCATTACAATGGCACACCCCATTTAGACAACGACCATTTATACATTGGGCGCCATCTTCTTTGGTACAATCATCTAAAAAAATAACAAATTAAATAAGTTTGCCTTTGTTAAATTCTAAATTAATTAATAACTGCAGATGAAATAGCAGTAGCTGAACGTACCTGTACATTTTAACTCTTTCACGAGTTCGTCGGATCCCTTATAGCAATCCTTGACACCGTCGCATAATTTAGATAATTCATATAATTGTAATATTTGTGTCGATTCGTTTACTTGACAGCCAAAATAGCCGTCTTCTAAATTTAAGAAAAATACTTCTCGTTTTATTCCTAAGCCTATTCCATATTGGCTTTGTGTCGCTACCTGTGAAAAACAGATTACATACTTCGACAATAAGTCATTGTGACAGTTCATTAGGCTGCAAATATTGTTACAATTAATTAAACGAATTTTAATATCTACGTCGTAACAATATCGTGAATTTGCTCTCTTCGTTTTACTCGATCATTTCATTCTGCGGTCGAATTCATGTGATCAGATCATTAAATCTTTAACGATCCACGTCTTTTTCATCCACCTTTGGCCGGATAACAGAAATACAATATTCAATGAAAATAAAGATTATGCTCGCGTCAGCTTTCAGACAACAAGACATTGACAGTTTTGGTTAGGGATGGTAAGTTTCAATCTGAGGTTTCAATGTTTTCTATGCGATTTATTAAAAAAAAAAATATCGATTATATACAATGAAAAGGTAAAGTAAACGGCCGCCATCTTACACATATGTAAACTATGATATCTCGGGAATTAATATTTTGCGAAATGATCAAATAATCGTGACCATTACATGAATCCTCCGAGTTTACATTGATCTGCCCAAATCAATTCATGATGGGGCTAATACACAGTGAAGAGAGCAAATCTACGATATATCTACAACAATTATATTCTATTACTCACATTTGTCGTTGTGACTAAGAGCGTCCAAACCACGAGCGGTAAGGTGTCTATATACATTGTCTCTGTAACAAAAGAAATTACAAATAAATAATCATATTAAATAAACAAAACTAAATGAAAATTCCCGTATATCAAGGAAACAGTATTATTAACTGAAATAAGTAACACAAATACTTGAACGAAGAACGAAAATTGTATTTTTATTAACATTAAAAGGAGACAGATTTGTCAAAATTGTGATAACAAAGCCACTAACGCAACAAAGTGAGGAGATTATTGCTTATAAATGTACCAAAATAATAATTTTCATACGATTATTGTAAAAAGTTTTGAAAAAGAATAATTATGCCAAACATGTTTTTCAATATAATTATTTTCGTCGATACATCGGAAAGTTCTTTAAATTCAAATATTTCTCGAAATTTTTAATTTACATTAAAACATTTCTTCAGAATAATTTGAATGGAAATAAATAATCAAAGTTAGTTATTTCTATTCGAATTCGGGACGACTATGTCTAAATAAAAAAAAATACTAGCTAAAGTAGAAAAAAATATGTAGGAAAATTGAGCTGTTTTCTCACATTTTAATATACCTAGGCCTTTTTGTAGCCGTACCTCAACTATATTGATATTTAGCCTAGAAATCCGTCTCCTTTCCAAATATGCGAATAAACTGAAAAATTTTTACACGTGACCTGTGGGATAATTTGGAATTAAATATCCCCGCATAATCTGATAGGGTTGTGCGATGCGTTGCGATGTTTATGCGCTAATTAAAAATCTCCCTGTTTATCAGTTGAAGCTCCTATTTTTGGAAGTCAGTTAAAAGATGAAGTAATACACATAATACACCGCGGCATTATCATTTATCGTCATTCATGATAACTGTTCCAATGTTCGACACTCAACCCCATAAACCTGTTTCAAGTAAACGCTCTCGATGTTGTATTACAAGTTTGGTTTTATTTCACGCTGACGTAAATACGGTTTTTACAATCTGACTATGTTTGAACAAGAGGCTTAAATCAATAACATGTTGTATTTTTTTCTGAAGTTCAACAAAATTATTATCGTGGTCCGTTAATAATCCGACATAAGTACAATTTTCTTTAAAAAAAGGAGACACAAATATTAAATAGTTGTGTGGTTTATACTCGCTAATTTCATACTAATAATGAGAATTTGGGTTGGTCCTTACATTATACATCCATACATTACATAATATCCTTAAAAATATGTAGATTTATCAGTGTGTGCAAATTACTTTTGTCAGACCGCAGGTTAAACCACCAAAAACTGCTTAAATTAATAGAAAAAGGAGTATTCAATCTGTGTGACCATTGGAAGTAAGTTTTCGTTTATAATTACTCCCACGACAAAGGCGAAGGCTGCTGCACGAGGTCATATAACTGTGTGAGCGGAATATTGTCGTTTACCTACTTAATACTGCACTGACAAATTTAAAATAGCTAGTTACTCAGTACATTGTATGTAATGTAAATAAATTGGTGTTAGGGATAACGATTTCGCGTGTTTAACTGGTTGCATGCCGATTTACGAGTGCGTTTGCACTTCACCTAAGCGCAGAGCTCACCGCAAATGTCGTTGTGCCAGTTGTCACAGCCGCTGCACTCGTCGTTTACATGCGCATTATTATTTGTACTTTGTGATAAAAACAATAACTGCCACTTTGAAAGTGAACGCATTAGGCACGAACTGAATATTTGTTAACGTCACACTATATTATAATATCGTCATCGTTGTACAGTAAAAGAAGTATTCGCGTCAAGTGACAAAATTAATACAGAAATATAGTACAAAAGTAGTTACGTATAGCCTGAGATTGAGTTGCGAATGTTTATTACAATAGGTGTTAATCATTCATTATTACGCAGACATTGTTGAGTATAGGCGATGCCTTAAACGCTCGTAAACGCTTCGTAGAGCTATGAACTTTATTGGTTTTGAGACATCCATTCAGGCAATCGATAATGACGTGAAAACTTCATTCACATTTCAACAAGTGCATTCAAATTTTGGGGTTCAAAGGTTACTTAAATAAAAAATAAATTACTAATGAGGGAAGCTGTGACTTAGAAAATGGTTACTTCCTCTTATGTTGATGAAAAACCAAATCTATACATATAATAAAACAGTAAAAAATCCGTGTCTGTACAAATAATATATTGACAAAAATAATAACTGAGGGGGGTTTAGAAAAAGCAATAGAACACGAATCTAAAAAAAAAAAAATATGTCTGTTTGTCTGTTTGTCTGTATGTCTGTTTGTCTGTTTGTTTGTACGCGCTAATCTTTGGAACCACTGGACAGATTTGAATGATTCTTTTTTTGTTGTATAGGTGTTAAGTCGGGGCAACATATAGGCTATAAATTATCTTGGAAACTTGAATATCTGATGCGGAACAGCAACAGTCCAGCTTAACTATAAGAGATAGAGAAATGCTGCCATAGCAAAAACTGTTCCACGTGATGAGCATTTTCTTCTGCGAGATAAAATTTCAAGATCTGGAACAGCTGTTTTGGACCTCCTAGAGCCCAGCTACACCATTACACACATAGAAATGGCGTCTTAGCAAAAGTTGTTCAACCTGATGAGCACTCGCTGTTGACGTATAAAAATTGAAGATCTAGAACATCTCCTATGGAACTCTAAGAGCCCAGCTACACCATCAAACATATAGGACTGACGTCTTAGGAAAAGTTGTTCGGTCTGATAGGCATTTCCGGTTGACTTATAAAAATCTAAGATCAGACACATTTGATATGAAGAACCTCCCTTTTTTGAAGTCGGTTAAAAACAACATAAGCTGAAAGTACCTCAGCGTGGTGAAAGCTGTAACAGTTTAGGACTGCGTTTCGTATAGACGCCAGCACATCAAGTTACCCGAAACTGTAAATGTTTTCCAATCAACTTTGAACCATATGCTTCAGCGATAAAGTTGAAATTCTATTTAGGAAATTTAACAGATTGGAAATTTTGACAAATTTGGCAGCTTAATGTGCTGCATCATTGAAGATTCCGGCCAAAACTCCCATTTCTTTTTATTTTATCGCATTAATATTCCTTCGCATTAACGTTATTTCAGTTTTTAATTTTTTGAATTGACACGGTAGCCTGCCAGGTTGTGCAATAGAGCAGACGTTTAGATTTATAAGGATCAAGTATCTTCACAACAAAACTATAACTATGCTTACAAAAAGTTAAATTGTTTCCATTGTCCAAAGAAGCTAAGATTTATCGGATCATAAGATCCCTAGAATCCAACGAAGAGTAATATAATAGGCTAATCTAAGTGTGGAGAGGCTTGATGCTGTTCGAGGACATAAGGCTGCAACTCGCACCGTTGAAACCTTTTCGGATCGAGAATTACGCCTGCGTGTTCAGCGTATTTACGCTTCCACATCCAGTTCTCTATATAGAGACCAAAGAAGGGTGTGTTGCGCCACTGACCGCTGGTTCGGAGAAACCAATTACCGATACAGAATCATGCTTGACTTTTCAGCGTATTCGCACATCTACTAACGCTTATGAAAGCAGTAATTAACCTAATGCACGACTAATTTCTGATCGAGATTATCATACATTGTCCAGAATAATGGCATCCAGGCCGATTGTCGGCTACGGCGGCCGTTCTCTTTTATGGAGATCAACCAGCTGCGCAGGACATTTATTATAGTGCTCAAGCATTCGCGCAGATATTACGAGAGGTACACTCTCTATTCCCTCACTCTCATAGTCCGATGGGACGGCAATCCGACAGGACCGGAGAGAAATCAGGCGCAGGACCGAAATTTACGTACTCTCCGATGCGTGGGTGAATCAATCACCAACTTCAAGACTCCAGGCGGCTTTATGAAAGTTTCTCAAAACTCACAAAGCGATTTCGATCCGGGAATCGAATCCGAAACCCTGTGCACAGCAGTCGCGCCTTGCGACTACTAGATCCACGAGGCTGTTCAGAATAAGCACATAACGAAATATTCATAAGCAGTTAGAAAGTGGAAGAGACGTATAAAATTGAAGATCTGGAACAACTGTTATGGTATTCCAAGCGCCCAGAAACACTGCTAACTATAAGGATTGACGTTACCAAAATATTCAATTTGAGGCATTACAAAAAGAAATCGTTTCGCGCATCCTGTTGTTTTCCCGTCCCCGGACTCATAGAATTCGATATCAGACGTTTCAAATCTTAGACTTTGACGACCCCGTAGTCGCTGGCATAAGCGACTGGATCCGCGTACGAAGTCGCGGGCAGAAGCTAGTTAATAATATAAATATCATTAATCACACTTTAACATTATAATGTAGGGTATCTATCATGCCACATTGCAGAAAAAAATATTAAGAGTAACACAATAAACATAAATTCACATAGACGCCCATTGTCGATGTTTTGTTTTCAAAGTATTATTACATTATCATAAAGCTTATTATACGATTGATTAACGACAAGGGTACTTGCGTATCTAAACAAAAGGAATGATGACAAGGCTAGTTAGATGGTGTCACAAATTACGTACAAGTGATACCTACCTCTATATTCTAAGGCCAACAGACGCACTGAGATACACCTAATATTGTTTTCAATAATCGTTACCCTTGACAACCTAAACTACTCGTGACAAACGCACATAAAGTTATATTCAGTTTTGAGAAATTTATAACTCTGACACCTATAGATAATAAACGTATGCTTAATCATTTTTATTCATTTGCAATTTTTTAGTAATAATAAAATAAAAAAAAAACTTCCTTTGACGTAGGAACGCATACATTTAAAAGTATTTGTTTTATTGTGCTGATTATTTCACAAGTGACACAACTTTTGAAAGAGAAAAAAATATACTGTAAATACATGTCTTTTTTGAGTGCGAAATCATCAAATGACCCCTGCTATTGATGTAGCTGACTTTGTTTGACAGTGCCCACTTTTGTTCGTTCTGTAGGTCTAAGTGTGCCAGGGCCGCAGTAACTCTTGCGAACAATATTTTCTGACCTAACTTTTCTGAACCTGATTGTGTAGTTTGTGCTCACAATGTAACGCAGTCAACATGCATAGCCTCTATACCACAAAGCCATTTACAAATCCATATCTACACTAATATTATAAAGCTGAAGAGTTTGTTTGTTTGCTTGCTTGAACGCGCTAATTTCAGGGACTACGAGTCCGATTTGAAAAATTTTCAGTGTTAAATAGCCCATTAAATTTCTCGCTACCCCGTTATACTATTTTTATCCAGGTACGCGGAGTTGTTCCCATAGGAGGCGGGTGAAACCGCTGGCAGAAGGTAGTAGTAATATGTATTATGCTTATTACCTACTAGTAGGTGTATATACTTAAATAATCATAAAATAATCTGTATTACTTTTAATAGACCGTGTTGACCTTCGCTTTTAACTTAGTATTCTTGACAATAAGATATAAATTTTCTTGAAAATTTAATATGAAATAATTTTGAAAGAAGATTATTTGCAATTATAATTACTGAATTATTTGCAAGTTAAAGACCGGCATTTGGACCCTTGCTCTGATCTATGCCTTTCGATTATAATATTTATGAGGTTTATATCGTATTTTACTATTATCTGGTTGAACATACAGAACTCATTTAGTATTTCAGTCAAACAGAGCAAAGCGCAGTACATAAACAAGTCTTGACATAGGCGGAACTATTAACGATTGATATTAAATAGATAACAATATTTGCTAATCTATTCTGTGTAACGAGCTACTGTCTTACATTACGTTAATTTTTTAAGTTTATTATCCATCTAGGAAGAGACGGATTTATTGACTGAAAGATGAGACATGATAGCGGAAAACGTATTGCGCCGACCCCAAATAACTTGGTAACAGGACAGGAAGACGAAGGAGAAGATTTGATAATTTCACATATCTCTCGTATTTTATCTTTCTTGGCTTCATTTATTGTTTTGCTACAATATCATTTATTTAAATGTTTTAAATACATGACAAAAACAAACTCTCAGCTGCACCCGGCAAAGAATAGAAGCCGACCCTTACATAGTTCACATAAGGCTGGGCAGATGATGATGAAGATTTGGATCATGTTAAAAACAACAAAGTATATGATTTCATTACTTTTTCGCGTCCAATATTATCTTTCACGGTAACAAGTCAAATGGTTTAAAAGTAAAATACAAAATTGCTCTACATATTTTCCGCATTCCACATCAATAACCCTAAAACTAGTATACCTGCATTTATGCAATTCTATTCTATGTAGGCGTCCTTTTAGTTTAACGATAAGCAATGACGACTGCAAGGGTGATGTAACCGATGCATTTTAATAGTCTCTGTTCAAGTCTAACTTTATAGGCTGTTTATGTGAGACTGACTCAGTTGTGACATATGACAAGACAAGGACCAATAAGACTACATGTATACATGCGAAGCAAGGCGTGAGTGCTGTTCAAAATAAAGAATGTTTATCAGTAGCTTTGTGCCCCTATTACCAATGTTAACGAAAGTGAAACAAGTAGTTAACCAATATCGTTACCACGAACGACGCCATAGGCGTATGTTTAAACCTTACGTCATGAACGAAGTTGTGAGCCGCCATGGGTTCGCGTGTACGAATGTGGTATCAAATCGGGCGTAAAATGCGTCCGCGAGCGCGCGCGAGTCCGCTTGCGCCATTCACTTTCACGTGGCGCTCGCTGCCTCAGCGTACTTCACTCGTACTGAAAGTGGGCTGACAACGAACAATGCCTGACGCAGTTTCTCTCCTCACAAACAATTCTTTATCTGATTCCAGATGTTACTTGTCAACTTTACTCTTCAATGCTGAACTGAATATCAACCTACCATAAACGCATTAATATAGCTTACGAGTTATTTTCAGTGAGGAGGTGCCCAAGAATTTTCTACTAGATATATATTTCATCCAATATTCGCATGTTTTGATTGAGTATTTCTGGTAGATCTCAAAATATTTTCCTTATTTAGTCGAGAATGTAATAGCACAGATTTTGTAGATAATAGTTATTTTTACTTGATTGAAAACTCGTTGTTTATTACAATACCTTAATAATTCAACCTTTAACCAATATAAAAACCCAATACGCATAATTGTATTTAATTCGAAACCAGATTGTTTTTTGTTCAACGAACAATTTCAGTTGAGTGATTCTGCTATTGCGATTTTTCCCAGAAATGACTCACGGTACTTCAACTTAGGTGTCTAGGATGATACATGGCTGTGATGCCTATGTTCCGTTTCTCACAGAATTCACGCCGCCATTATAATAATTTCCCAGTAATTAAGTAAGTATTCGTACTTTCTCGTCTAAATTGCGGCCAATGAATGCGTTTACATTATTCTTCCCTTCATTGAGGATTTTGTGCAATAAAACAATTCGAGTGATGTAACAGTTTAAATAATGAAATCAAACTCAAAATCATTTATTCAAACCTGGCTGCAAAACAGCACTTTTTGAATGTCAAAAATTACAAAAGACAGCCCCGAAAACGCCTACCCTTCACCACTTCTATTTGTTTTTGAACTAAATATATATACCATTTTCAAAATAATTATCAGATAGATAAAATAAATAAAAATCACAAGTATGTTTGCACATACATAATGTGTAAAAACTAGGGCATAGAAAAAAGAATCATATAGCTACCAGTTCTGTATTATTATTATTACCTGTTTTAATTGAAATAATTAAGCTTTACTTAACTCAAAAGGAAGGTCACTAACATAATTGCTCTTTGAACCCTAAGCAATCATTCTTGCCTACAAAGACGTGATCAAGAACGTTCGTGCAGATGAAACGCCCGAGTATGTAAGTACGAGCGCCACCTTGCAAGAGTTAGACCCACAACTACGCCCCAAGTTGTAGCGAATGTGCTCTGGTTAGATCTTGATAGCTCCGCACAAAATTGCATTGGTATTATCGATAATAATCGATTGGATCGCGCGCGTATCATTGCGAACGGTACCAGTAGTAACACTAGCGGTACAATCCATCTGTCTCAACAGCTCTAGCGGAATTGTAAGTATATAATAAGTAGGTATGCACATTGTTATTGGGCCCACATTCACGTCACTCCTTATTCGTTACTCATACAGGTATGTATTAAGCATTAATTATTTACATATACTTGTCTATTTATTCATTGTGTTGTTAGTCTAGCAATAATTTTTATATAGATTCGGAGAACAGTTGGCAACCCGGATCCGGGTCAGACCAGAAATGTAAATATTTGGCATTGTGCCGCCAATACTAACACTCGGGGTAAATGAAGCGTGTCGCTACTCCAAAAATTGAATTATTTTGTTACTTCCTTCACTTTACCTACTAGGTTTTTCTCGCAGTTACTGGAGTGAGTTACTTTCCGCACCCGTCGCAAGTTTCATCAAAGTCCACTACTCACAATTTTTAGCCTTTTTAATATTAATGTTATTGACTAAGTCCATTCAGGAGCGCAATATCTAATATTCTCTGCAACGTGTAAGTTAAATGCGCAAAACCGCAGACACCCCAACTGATTTTTAATGTAATTGACCTATTGCTCGTTATTCTGATCAAACTATTTTCAGGATTTGCGCATTTAGCGTTACACGTTGTATATTACACAAAAATGCGTGGTTATTGCGGCGACGTTATTAAACGTGACGGCACTACATGTATCGATAGCATCTATTAAAGGAGAAAGAGCGGTTAGGCAGAGACCAAGTTCCGGTGACGGCGGACGGCGGCGACCGGCGACCGGCGCGCGATGCGCTCCGCGCCAGGAATACTAAACGAGCCTCGCTGACGGAGCCCGAGGGACGAACAAGTGGAGCGACCGCTTCGAGCGCCACATTATACCGCAGAGTCGCTCAAGCTCTTGAACTTGTTGAATTAATCCAACATTAGACCGGACTTCGCTTGGTTTGTATTTATGCAACTATCAATAAATACTAATAGAATGTTTAAGTATTTATTAAATACTAGCTTCCGCCAGCGGTTTCACCCGCTTTCTGAGGGAAGTACTTTCCATACCCGGATAAAAAGTAGCCTATATGTTATTCTGATGTATAAGCTATATTGTGGTAAAGTTTCATTCAAATCCATTCAGTAGTTTTTACGTGAAAGAGTAACAAACATCCATACATCCATACATCCATACATCCATGCTTACAAACTTTCGCCTTTATAATAATAGTAGGATGTTAGTAATCATATCATAAAAACTCTGGTTGCATGATTTTTGTGTTTTATACGGTAATTGTTTCTTGCTTTTTTATTTGTGGACCACTATTATAACGAAACTTAATGTTCTAGTACAGTAGCGAATAGAAATTCAACATGTTTCATAATTCTTATTGTCAATTATTTCAGTTTACGGAAATGACTACACATAATTTTCTTGAAACGGCATTGACGGCCATACCTACACGTTAAAAGTAATTTTCATAAGTCTTCTAACATATTAATACATACAACCAGTGTGGTGATTCAGACATTCAGTAGCTAGTTAGCAAAGTATTATATATATATTACATTACCGTCATTTACATAATTTATTATAATGTTTGCCCAGGCCGACCTGTATCAGCTGTAACATTGATAACTACCTACCTGACAAAAACAATGACGATGGCTGTGATGTCTAGACTTAGTAAAGATTTAATTACATACTGCAATGTTTAAATTATTTAATGATACAATTATTACATTTCATTTTTAACTACGAAGTAATTTATTTACATGAAAATTTTTTAATCGCTAATAAACAATATCTGTTCTTAAACAATATCGCTTCTTAAACGTACGGAACCCTCGATTGGATTCTCAATGTTCGGATATTTTTAAATGGCGTACTTCCGTCGTACTGTCATTGCAACCAACTCAGAATATGATGTTGGGAACCCAGATAAATAGTTGGCAATGCGACACTAACTAGATACGAATAATATAGGTATAAACTTGACAAACATGTGCATCACCTAGATCCCAATAAAAAGTAAACAAAATATATGTAAGTAAACTAAATAAAAAACTAAATTAGTAGCAAAGTAATTGCAAATGGCGCAGTTATCGAATCTCTTTCCTTTCATATGCCCTTGCTCTGGCCTCAAAGCCAACTGATTTTCAATATGATTATTTTTATACCTATACTTCTATTTTAATTTTAACTAACGTGTTGCCCTCCTTCTCATATATTAATTAATCTATTCATAAGTAGCTATTTGTGATCTTATTCAAATTTCCCATATAGTTAATTTGGACATCTGTTCATCACGATAAATTCCTGCTGTAAATGTTGAGACAGATTTTATTGTAATGGCCTGTCCTTAAAAAAATACCGGCAACGAAGAAAAAAAAAGAATGTAGGATGCTGACAAAAAAAGGCTTGACACGCGAAGTGAGAACACTCGTCAACGCGCTTGTGATCAGGTTCATGATCATTTTGTCGAATATAATTTAAATGTGACTTTCTTTCTTATCACAAGAGAACAAAGGGGGGCCAGAAAATTTGTGATCGGTCTATCTGTACTTAAAGTTACTACAGACTAAGATTTATGGACTGATTTTGGATTCTGACCAGAAATATAGCCAGTGTGCCACAGAGTACTTTTTATAATATGCAGTGTGCTTACAATTTTGGTTGGTTGCTTTCGAAAAAACTAGTTTAAATGTTAAAGAATTCGTGGAAAACACTGCTTGCTAATACGTTGTGAAACAAATTCAGAGTCGTTTTGTCGTGTATCTAGATCAAACAAATGTAAATTATAAGTAACAAATAACAATAACGCAAATTTTCCATTTAGTGTGCTACAGCTCCTATTGCATAATTCAAAAACGATGGTGTTGGTTCAACCTGCACCTATACTAATAATAATGACATAAAAAACGAATAAAAAAAATCTTAGATATCAATGTACCACACAGTACACGTTGAAGTTAATACTACTCTATAATCTAAGAGAAAACAAAACAACATAAAATACTGCACACTATACAATACAGATGTCAAAGATAGCAGGAATGCATGAAGATAGAATTCTCAGCCTATGCGGTAGGTATGTACTAACTCAATGGGTAGATACACAGTTCTCACAGGCAATGGGATATTGATGTGTTGTTGCGTGAGAATATGGGATGACTTAGGACCGTACATTATAGTTGTATTACGGAATGACATAACGGGCCAATGTCGCCGCTCGGGCGACCAGGGGCGGCGAACGGCGACAGGTGCGCACTGCGCCCGCGCATCTAATACGGCGCCCCACCTGCTTACGTACGATACCGACGCAGCTCTCTAGAAACTATCGTTCTATCGAGTAACATTATTTGATCATTATGGCACAGATACTATTGAACCCCAATTTTTCGTAACTTTGTTATTCTTACGAAATCATTTAAATAGATAATTTAATATGTCGGTAACGGCCTCGTTATTTATTATAATGTTGTTTATATTTAGAAGTTATCTTAACACTAAATATTGAAGTACTCATATCATCGTTTCATAAGCTTGAATTATAACATTGTTGACTACGCTAGAATATCTTTAAATAATCCACCGTGCGTGTTCCGTGTAAAAAATATCCGGTTACACGGCAAACAAAACGTAAAAAATGTAAAATAATGGCGATCCTCAATGTTATTATTGAGAAAATATATACAGGTCATGTGTTGGTACGTACAAGACGAGATTTACGGATTAACAGTAAAGCTAACATAGCAAAATAAGTGGTATCTATTTCGAAACGTAGAATAAAAAACGTCTTGATCTGCTGCTGATTACAATTACCGCTCGGTGGGAACATATTGCATTAAGAACAAAGGGGCCTTGATGGAGGCGCTACGCTCGGGTGCAGCCTCGTCTACTCGTGCTGTGCCTTTGTTGCTGTTCTCACTATCCTCCTCAACAATAACCCACGCGATTAATTCATGCAATAGGCTGAGGGCTAATGAACTGCAACCATTATGAATTTAATTATTTTTATTAGCCAAGTAACTGGCTTCTATTTTTTCTCACTGTATTGTAGATATATTTTATTGCTTTGAAATAATGTACTGTCCAAGTACTTGTTATGAGAATATAAATAGATATAATCCCAGATTTATTACTCATTCCTTACAGTCCACGACTTTCAGTTTTAGATTTCGCATGCAGAGTATGGTGTTTAAAGATTAGTTAACTAAGAAAAACGTCCATTTATGAGTACAATAATATATAGCCCATCAGCTTTCACGACCACAAATAATCTTATTCTTTTTATCTATTCTCTTTTTAATTCAATTAAGGGTATAAGCCGTTCCTCAAGGGCATATTGATTTTTTACAACATAAATCAACCAATGACTTTATAATTTACAATATTATTTACAGAATAACAGTATACATAAAATTCATATTATATACATACAAATGAATTTCCTGTAATCTTTCTGGCTATCTACTAAGTTGGCCTATATATGTATATAGTCAGATTCATGAAATAAATATTAAAAGTGAGGCTCGCGATTGTGATTAATAATATGTTCTTGAAGCTGAAAATATATATAAAATACTAGGTTATAAGATTCTTATTTCCAAGATAAATGTGCACTGGGAGCAAAATTAATTGGTCGGTGATTACACCACTAATCAGAATAAATGGAAACTACGATAGTGCTGCCAGTGGCTTCAATAGTTTTTATTTTTATAATAACGACTTTAGCATTGACTTGTAACACTCGTTATCTTCTCATACATCTGAGTAACTAATTAGACGTTTATTACTCATTTATTCTACTAAATTGTGTAATTTTTTTATCTCATAGCAATTCAGACTTTATTTCAGTTATATTCTGCGAATACCTTTATAGCAAACAAGCAAAGTAAAGTTAGACATCACATCGTATATGTATAAATGGGAATTATTAATAACATACATACACGGCAAGTTAAATAAAAGCTTTTAAAAACTGAAGCAAAGGCTCATATCAACATCCACATTTATCACATACATGTTTAAATCTTAATTGGAGTGAATATCAAGTAAGCTAGTTATAATATAATACTATATATATATATAATACCACCTACCAGTTTTAGTAATTTCTGCACTGTAACTTTTGCAACCGATTAGACGTTTTATGATTTAAATTCACTTACTCACTCTTCATACCGATAAATTTACGATGTTAGATTAGATTACTAGTTGCTATTACATATTTTTTGCGAGATGTGATGTGGGGAAGAACGATTCACGATAACCTTGTAGATGATTGGGTCTGAGTGTGAAACAATAGGTTTAATAAAAGGAAGGAATTAAATAATTGGCGGCAAACCCAATTGGTATACCCAACGAACATCTATGGTATAACAACGTGTATCTAAGGAGTTCGGTTTAGATTTGTACGTTGTTTGAGTAGACTCGTAGTTTGAATTCAAACCAACCAATTAAACCCAGCATGTATTGGCGTGAAGTTGAAAAAAGTAATGAAGAAGTTTGCACGCAAGCCAACCTAGTCTATCTAAGTATATCCATCCCCATGGCAACTGTTGTACACACTTGAATCTATTATCTTGGAACAACGCAAAAAATGTCCTCACATAAGTAATCTTTTCCAAACATGCCAGTACAATAACTGAATAGGCGATGGCGACGTCAAGAAGAGAAAACGTACCTAAAACGTTGCATTGTTGTTTAAATATTCATATATGGTAAGCCACAGCCAAGGCTGACGACCATCGCAATCAGTACATTTGTGCCACAGAGATTTTAATTGAGAAATTCAATTACTTATTAAATAATTAAAGTTAAAAGGAATGAAAACAATATTTACAATATTCACGGTCGAATTAAGACCTCCTTCTTTTTGGAAAGTCGGTTAGAAATTGCAATGAAAAATGCATTCATGGACCTTATGCTATCCCAAGTAATAAAACTATTACTAGAGATAGCATAAGTCACATTTCGCGTGGTCAAAGTAAATGATTACTTACTAATCCACTTTCCATATAGCTTACTCAAAATGCCCCCAATTCAGAACCTTCTCGTGAATACTCTTAACTGTACAATTCTTTTTTCAAATACAAATAATTTCTAACTGGTACTTTTTAGGAGGACGTCCGGTTTTGCCAGTTAATTCGTGTTAAACCTGACACGGTCCTTTAACTGATCACGTTTTAAGGTGAAGTAATGAACCGTGAACATACGCAATTGATCACTCCCTCGTGGCTCGGATAAATTGATAAAACACCAAACACCCACAAAAAAATTAGACGTCATCAATTCTAAGTTTAAAATATCGAGGTTTTCATCTTTCTCGTTTACGCGAAAAATCATTATTCTATTTAAAAAAAAAACATGTAATATTGCATTATCGATGTAGAAAATTATGGCGTATTTTAGCTTAGCTGGCTCAAACCGGGTTTTTCTAATTAAAACATAGTGGGCTAAGCGGTTGTCGTAGTCCAGTTTGGTATTATATCAATCGATTGCATCACCGTAATGCCGCGGTACCGGATGCTGATGTAAAATGAAAACAGCTTATCCCTACATGGCAATCTTTACTTAAGGCTCGCTTATACAAACCGTGATTTATAATCAATTCTAAAGGAGGTTTATTCTAATTGACGCATACTAATAACATACCAGACCATTACTTCACAAATCCATTTGATTTCGGATTAAATAATAGCATTAATACAAAATGGTTTTTGTCTGCACGTCAGGTCATCGCGCAAAAACTCTTGAAGCTTCTTGACAGGACTTTCACTGCCAGTAGTTACAAGTTCAATATAAAAGAAAGTGGTATCTTTACATAATACCGATACAAAGCGAACTTTAATAGAGGCTTAGCCACCAATCAATCAATTTATTCTATAGAGTAATTGATTTCTTGGCCGCTATAGAAGTTATGCTTGATATTGACCATACATAGAGTAAACGCAGCTAACAGCAGGTCAAGAATATAATTTTGCGATATTTCATTATTAGGGTGTTGCCCCTGGTGACTCAGTCCAAGTTCTTGCCATCATCATAATCATCAACCTATTTGCTGCCCCATTCTTGTACAAAGGCTTATTGTCATACAAACTCACGAGCATTGATCTCCACGACCGCTAAAGGAAACTTGTCATTTTAAAATTTTTACATGAACTTTCTCCGCTGTTTGTTTTAAGGAGTCGTGGTCTCCACTTTTCTTGGATTGTCATGTTAGCTTAAAAGCTACATTATTGAAATTTAAATCCATTATTGGTATCGATTTAGAAACACATTTCTTCATTATTATGCGCATTCATAAAATTTCCTTGAAAGCATGCTTACGCACTTTGTAGGAAAATTAACGTCATGAAATAGAATAAAAGTGAATAGATTTCTGATGGGTTTTTCCATGACTCATTATGTATCTTAACTCCTTTTGTTAAGGATCATTATAGGCATCACACACGTTGTGAGGCAAGTTAACGTTTGCCAATACATGAAGGCAACCTGTTTTAGTATCTAAGAGATGGTGATTTATCTGCTTTCTGAAGGCACAGTTAAATGCTCCCCGATAAGAATAACCGAAAACTCAACCCTATTATCCAAGATGTCTTCATATGGCCAATAGCAAATCACAGGGCTAGCAATAATACATTATGACAGGGAAAGAAGGCTTGCTTACGGATCTTTTCTTTCATAAAATAAAAGGTATGGATGATTTAGAAACAACGATACTTGCACTCGACTTAACATGAACCTATCCCATTGTGATTCTTATAAGACTCCGTTATTTGTTATCCATTAATTTTGCGAGTTTGATAACCCTGTGCAATTGTACATGGTGTCCACGTAAGAGCATTAACGCGTACTATAGTGAAACTATCTAGTTTTGCAATCCTCGTCCTCACCAATAAGTTCTGAGACAGAATGCTTTTATATAACAACCCCTTTTTAAAAGCTTTTATGATCCCTGAGAATGTCATTTAAATATTAATGAGAAGTCGTGGTTACGGCTGTTCTTAGAACAAGTTGTGGAGACATTTACATCGAATTCTTTCGACTCGAGGAAAAGGTAACACGTTTTGCAGAATGGAACTTGTTATTTAGGAGTGTATAGCTTAGTTATCGTTGTTATAGCACGTTATTACTTCAGTTATTATTCGTTTTTTATTAGTTTATTGAAGAAAAGAAAAGTTATTACGGCCAATTAATTCTTTTAACATTTTAATGAGGGAAGAAAATAACAGTGAGTTCCTAGTTAATTATATAAACTCTGAACAATATAGCCGAAGTAGACAAGTGAACGTTTCACAGAGGTGAACACGAGCGCGCTAAAATGAATGTTAAGTTATTGGAATGAGATCAGAATAGAGTGTAGAATGCGAGCGGTCGCGGGGTCGAGTCGAGTCGTGCGAAATGCTTGCGACAGTGCAGGATGCATCGGGCGGGCGCGAGAGTGGCGAGTGTCCGGTGAGATGAGACCAACCTTGAGATCATCGGTGAGTGCGGGAGCTGTGGTGTACGGGGCTCATTCCTCCCGGTGATGCGATCCGCCTTCCCTCGCCGGCAGGCGAACAGCCGTTAGGCAACTCCGTGGAACTCGCCACACAGCAGAGACAGCAATACTTATTAGCGATACACTTTTATGTTGTACAGCTAAAAACACACCATCACTTAGCACTACACCTACACTCCAAGGGTCGGAGTTAACCGTTCGTTTAACGGGCACTCGTACGACTAATGAAGTAGCGACAACGCCGGTCGATGTTACAACGAACGACCGAGATGTTGGTCGGACAATGACTGAACGCGAAGTCGCAGGCTTCGGCGCCCGCGCAGGTTGCGCGGCTCCCCGCGGCCCGCGCGCCGCGCCCCGCCCCGCGTCCGCTGCAACCTTACTCCGGAACGCGTTCCCAGTGGCCGAGCTTTTGCAGCCCTGCTCTATCTACACCGTATACTAAGGCTGCAAGGGCGATAAAGCGAGCACCAAACCCGTTCGCCCACTATTGCAAAAAGACACAGGCACCCATGTAGCCCTCCGCCAGAAAGGTCGACGATTAGAATACAAGGGCATAGTAACGATTTTGACTTAATTTCCAGAGCTTTCTGTCTCCTATTCGAATTTAGTTTATTGAAAGAACTTGATATCTTTTCTTTTGAAATCAAAGACTTACTAGTATCATTGTATATGTAAGACCAAATGTTTCTATATGATTCCGATAAGCACAAGGCAGTTCATAACAGACCATTAACTTCACACAGTAAGGGGCCCTCAGCTTTGAGTGAAATGTGTACAAATTCAATCACGGCACACATTCCTGCTAAGGCTATCTATGGGATATAAAAAGCGTGGCTTCTGTGTAGCTATTAACATCCTCGCGGCGGCGGCGGCGCGGGGCTCAATAAGCGATCTTCGTTTTTTTCTCATCACCAATTACATCTATTTTTATAGGTCCATTGAAAAACACAATCGCAGTAATGGCTCTACAATCCGATTGTCCGGAGAATACGCCTCCAGTAATATTATTCAAAGGTACTCGATAAAAGCAAAATTGAATACAAAATAACGTAAGCGTCTGTAATATGTCATTACATTAAAACAAAAACTTGAATCGCGGCTCAGTGCCTGGCGGCGGTTTTCACTTTTGCATGGATTACTGCAATCATTTGATTGTACGTCCTTATTTAGTAAATGAATTATTATCATCTTATGAGTCAAAGGAAGAGCACATATAAAATCAATTAATTTTTATTTATAATAATTAAGCTTTTTTTATCATAATTAAGCTTTGTTAAGGGCCCAACAAATCTCTACGACATAGTTATGAACTCGATGTCCATCACCAGCTAATTGTGAGGCAGGATCTTTTCAATTACACACAAAACAAGCGAACCATGATTGCTATGTTTATAATCTAAAATAATTTTCCTTATATAACAACGTCTGTGGCAAAATATTACAACGTAAAGTCATAAAATATAATTCCTAAATTATAGGATAACCGTAGTAGCTTTATCTGATGAGCTAGTTGATGTTATTACGATAATTTTACGTTTAAATCATTTTTGTGTGCGACTTGTAACAGTACAAGCGTGATCATCGAGCATGCTATGGTTATGTAGCGCATTTCTTGTGACCCATATATTAGACATCAACGCGCCGCAACTCTATAGATTTACATTTTCACAAAGAAATCAATTTCTTCTACTTCGTGGGAGTTCAAAGCATATTGACGTCATAATACGAGGAACATGTTAGCCATTTTGGTTAAAACTCTACTGAAATATAAGTAAGTACCTATACCTACGCTGGGTACATACATCTACATATGTATGATCTGATAGATGAAGGACGTTTTACCCACATTAGGAGTGTAGTTTCTTAAAATTGTTAACGGATAATAAGTACCAATTTTAATTTATAGTTAAAATTTCTTACATTTCATGAATAATCACTATTTCGCTTATAAATGAAAATGCATTAACAACATAAGCATTAATTTATGTCGACATTTTGGATTGAAGATGGAATAAATAAACAGCCTTTTAAATTCAGTTTAAAAAATCTATCTTGTTAGAATTCAATACAATCTTTTAAAAAAAGTCCGTTATTAATGTTCTATGTGTAAATATCATACCTATTATAAGAAAAACATGTAATAATAACGTCAATGATTTCGTCCAATACAAGTCTTGATTCGAATGTAATATTTATAAATAACTCATGATTCTCTAAGGACCAGTCCGAGCTGTAAAGCTTTCTGTTTTTTATAGCTCTAACTTTTAATAGGACTGAATATTTAATGAAAAATAACAGTATTTAAAAAATCTGAGTTTTTTGGAATACTGTTTAGGTTATTGTTTTTCCAAGAAAGGGATTAACTATGTATGTGTCTTATTAAGCGCATATTCGCGATCACACTCATGAAATTCTATAAACAACTAGCAGTGACAGTTAGCCTTTCTTCACGTATAAATAAAGAAAATTGCTTATCTCTCAGGATTTGGAACAGCATAGAAATTATTCTTAATTAAGTTTTTGGCACTAACAGATGTTTGTAAGAGCATTCAGATACAGTTGCTCAACTTGCACGATTTATTTATGCAAACATCAAAATACTAGTGCAATCAATATGTTAATATTCTAAAGCTACTACGCAAATAAAATCATGAATTAATAAAAATATATGTACGTATTTTGTAGAAAAATATTCAATGATCCAGGTTAGTCCGCGGCAATTATTTATTTTACTCTAGAACAATAGCGCATCGTTCGATAGATTTACAAACATAATTGAATAAATATCCCTTGCTGAGGAGGTCATCTATCGCGGAACACAGATACTATTGATTTATGAAGGTACCTTAGTATGTAACATGCAGTTCGTGATCCTATATCAAACGGGAGGTCCCTCTCCGCACGAGATCGCGTACATCGCAGATCTTCAATATCGCGATAGTAATACTGAACTCACAACTGTTCGGCTAAATAAAACTAAATTCCTATCTGGGTTACATTTACATTCGTTGCTAATGTTTTTAGAATTAATTACGACGGCAGAGGGCAAGCTCTGCGAACTCGTTTCTACTAAAATATTAATTTTTTCTTTCATATCTCTTTGACGAAGTAATTTTGTAATGTCGTTTTTGTATTAGCAAGTTCTTCTAGAGGCATCTCCTCGTGGTACAAAACAAGTATAGTTTGTGTGGAATGCGCGGCGCACTCGAGTGCGCTACTCGCCACTGTCGTTCTTACTGCGCCAGGTGAACCATCGTTTCCTGTTGTATTGCCGCAATCGACTTAATTGTTTCAACAGGTAATTGGCTTGTTCTTATTAAAGAAATATCTATACAACCCGTCTATAAACCCGGGCGTCTATACGGAATCATGTTGTAAACGGCCGATATCTGTTATGTATCTAACTAAACGTAAGTTATGTACCGACAGTTAATTTTATAACGGCACGCACATGCGATACTGCCATATTTAAAGAAAATATTAATTATGAAGATACATTTATGTTGCGTGCCTACATCTTTTTCTACTTTATCCAAAGTTTTACGAAATATTGGTACTATTTCTCCTTCATACAGAAGCAGAATGGCTTTTCTGGAAGAAAACGGACCTTAATGAACTCTGTAATTATCCGTAGATGCCATAATTATGTTCGGCGCTTCACTAAGTGCATACTAAACCGTTCTTGTTTCTAATTCCCAGCGACTTGAATGTTGTAGTGATTTCCTTGGCGTGGCAGCGGCGGCGTGCGGCAGCGTAGCGGTGACCGGATAACGGTCGCCGAGGTACTCACACTCTGAGGGCAGACACCGACTCCCAACTACATATTTACACCGAAACTCGACAATAGTTGGTATACAAGTCGTCATTATCATAACCCGCGTCAGTGTCACGGTCGGCTCGCCATCGCAATCGTAGTCCGCCATCGCGCAAGGTTGCATCGCATACGTGTCCTCACGTAACGTTATGCCATGTCGTTGTAATACGCCGCGATCATATGATTTCCAGCTGCAACAGTAACTAATTATAGAATCTTTTTGTTCTCTGAATAAAAGAGCTTTTCAAAAGATATAACAGCTACAGTCCCGCTGTGGCTGCAGTGGGAGGGAGTGTCAGACTTTTACTGGCTGAAAAGTTGTTTACCAAGAGGAAGGCTTTTAAACTTTCCCGGAGCCCCGAACTAGCAGGTCCTTCATAGCTTAAGCTATTGTAGACGATGATGAAAATCTCGATGCATGCATGTTCTAAGTTACTTAACTTTATCAGTTCATCTTAAAACCACCTCTGTTTTAAATGTTTTATTACTTACAAATTTCAAATTAATTTTGCCAGTATAACTGCCTGGTTATGTAAATGCCGAAAAGAAGGAACTGAATAAAATGGAACCTCCTTTTCTTGATATATTAACTTATAAGTTTCGAAGTAGTGATGTGTTAAACCACATTACATTTTACTCTCGACGTCGAACACAAAGTGATTTTACGATGCCGACGCTCGGTTAACGCATACGTTTACTATATTTTATGACTGCTTTCATACAACATAACTTAACAAATGCGTTAGTGAAGACATTTTTCCTGAAATGAAAACTTATTGTTCCATATTGTTAAGTTCCAATGCCTACACTGTACTTTTCCATAAGGAATTAAAAATACAGTAAACAGATTTAAGTTTAAAGTAGTTTGTTTATTTACAATAACTGTACAAGCAGGCTTTTTCATTGGTACCGGTATTCAGTTTGCATGCAAAAACAACTTTTACTGGGCGTCGGTTTAAGTTGCCATATATGTAGGCAGTAAAGAGAGGGGTTCTTCGAAACATTTGGCACATGTGTCGTGGGTGTGATTTCGCCAGCCGAGTGCAGCTTTCTCCGTAGGTTGTGTTGTAACAGTGCGCGTCACTCCTGTCTGCACAAACAACTCGTCTTGACGCTCTGTGACATTTTATCATGAACAACCAAATATCAAGGCAGACAACTTTTCACGTGGTCCGTCTTTAAAGGCTCAACTGGATATTTCTATATTCGTTGATATGGTAAATAGCCTCTGATTCATACTATCATACGAAGGTGGTATATGAAATAGGAAACTTGTATATGAGTTTGAGCGCTTTGAGCAAAATAAAAGCTTTTTTAAAATGGTGAGCAGTGACTTGTGATTCATCTGTAATTTAAACCAAATAAAAAATCGCAGTTGGTTAAAACTCTCAAAAATTGATTAGTCTGCCCAAGTAGAGACCACATTGTCTACCATAAAAGAGTTGGTAATAATTCAAATAGCCAATTTCAGATCATTAAATACACTCCTATACTCTTTTGGATATTAGTTAATAAAATTGATTGAGAAAATAACCGGTCATTAAAGTCACGATTGGATCACTGGTAGGTTCCTATGTATTTTAATTTTGATGACGAGGTCAATATAACCTTACTCAAAATTTATAAACTGTAGAGGTACGTAACTAAGGTCTAGGGCAGCATTACCGGTTTGAAGTATGTTTGTTGATTTCTATGCATAAGTTCAGTCTGACGTCATCAGCACATCGTGATTGCGTGACTACGTTATTTATACCCACTTCCTCCAAATTGTATGCTCAAATTGAAAGCAACATTTCCCACGACGAAATCAAAAGTGTCTGTTTAACGTGCTATGCACTATGTAATTAACAGAGTTAGGTAATCTGAACAGATTGCAAAAATGCTTAAAACATTGTGTAATGTGTGCAGGGCCGTGGGCAGAGTCCTCGGCGCCCGCGTGGGCAGCGGGGAATGGCAGTCAAGTGCCGGCAGTCGCCAGGCGACACCTAACACCGCTCGCGTGTGGGAGTGAGGCGACACCCGCAATCGAAAGCCTTGACAAACAGTTCTTCATTACCAATCTACGCCCGATATACTGTTACTCCACTATGTCATTGCGCAGTATATGAGTAATCGATTTTCAATACGCCATTCATACTTTTTTATGTTAGTTACTTAAATGTGTAGCCACGTTTATTAACAATCAGTTTGTGTTTATTTATAAAGCATTTAAGTAATCATACATAATTGTTCGCAGGGTTGACGCTTAGTTTATTCTCATGCCATAGAAAAAGAAATAAAGTTCTGCGCAATTGATGAAATAACAGCATTTTTGCAACGACCACAGCAATAAACTACCAACTGTAATAAAATGTAACTCAACATTATTTCTTAACGTTAATTTGAAACAGTTTCCGCACATATCAAAGTACGAAGAAGTAAACACTTTTTCACATACAATATCCGCCTTTTAGTTATGAGAAACTCGAAGAAAATTACTTAACGACACGTTAAGTTTTATAACGGCGATAAACAACAATCACACGACACTCGCGGTGGAACCGTAATGTACGTATCAAATTGATAAACACTGGACAACGGACTACGAACCACTGTATGCTACTCTAGACCTCAATAATACATGGTGTCGTATAATGAATGTAGTGTATGTATGTACTAGCATGCGTGTGTTACATAACGCTGCATCTACATAAGGGCACAGCCCATCACATGCCGATGACATCATGTCGCCCGACTTACTGTTACATACAACTTCACACGTGATTTGAATAAAAAAATACGCAAGTTCTAATGCGACTCGTGCATGTGTGATCATGAGGTTTGTGAAAGCCGTGGAAAATGTTAACAAATGTGAGTAACAAATGCAAATTATCGCAAATGCCCTCTGTACTGAAAATGATAATAAAGCAAAAGAAGCGGAGAGTCAGAACGCTAAGATTGCGTCGTCGTTCCAGGTATAGTTGTTCGAACATAATTACCAAGTTTAAAGCACTTGCAGTGCATTGTTCGCATGCCTCATATTTTAATGTTAATTCTTCAACCACTGCTGTAGGTAAGGCTTTATTCGCATGGGCGAGCGGGGCGCGAGAGCAAACGAACGGTGACACAGCGCTAAAAATAGAGCTCGGACTCCGACTCAGGGCCGATACGGGCGGCGCCGCCAGACCTGTCCCGGCCACCCCCGTCCCTCGCGCGAGACCCCACGATCCCCCACCGCCATCTTGTTGATCCACAGACCGTAGCGGACAACAACTTTGCTCCGATGGCAAGGACATCGCAGTCAACTTGCGAATACCTTACCCGGAGGACGTTGCAGTCACCGTCAACTACTCTAAATACATGCCAAAGACATTGAACTCTGACTATGCTAAATATCTATGAGTTTATGTTTAAACACATTGACTATAGGATATTGCATACTAAAAAGTTGAACCGGTTTATAGCTTATCTCACTTCAATAAATCCTATGATCTTAAGATTCTGCTATTAAACAAGTTTTACACGACATAATAAAAATATGCCAATCTTTCCCACTAGACACTCTAAGTGCTGATTTGTCAATTTTTTATTAAGATAACATTTAATTCATTAAAATGTTTTAATAAAAATTATATTTTTTTTGTGACTACTCTTTGAAAGTGAGGCTCGGTCGCTTTGCTATGATATTCTTCACTTCTCGAACTAAGTCAAAGTATTTCAATTCCCAAATTGTATCTAAATCTTTCGAATTACTCTCAGTAAGAGCACCTAACACGTTTTAAAAACACTAGATGAAAACCCTATATGTATGTAGATATTAGAAGGACCTGTTAAAAAAATATTTTATTTGATGATGCGTGCATCAAATAAAATATTTTTTTAACAGGTAGGTACATAGAACTCCGACTTTTCATCACCATATAAATAGCAAGTATCCATAAACTTTACATTGATTCATCAGCAACATCTAGTTTCAACTTACTAGCTTATCCATATTTATCGAACGCATGCTAAGTGCATTTTCCCAAGGGTCACTACATGAATACTAAAGATTGCGTAAACGGCTCAGATGGGCAGGCGTAAGAATTCATCCGTAGCATTCATTGTTACAAAACCTTAAAAAAAATAAACAATGGATGCTACATCCTATCTTATCTTTTTGTTTATGTAATCAGATTTTAGCAGTTTACTGTACTGCTTGTAATCTTCTTAAGAAAACAACTATATCAATAACTTACCCCATGGGCTGATAGGGATGCGGGTCGTTTGCAAGAGGAAAGAACAAAGTGGGTTTAGTCAATAAGAGTCTAACATTCTTTCCAGCTGTATCCTCAGCAGGAGGGGTAATTTAATGATTTACCACGAAAAAAAGAAAGGGTTGTTGTGGGGGTAATATCAGAACTTTATGCTAATACTACTTGTGCCTATCTTCAAGTAGCTAAGAAGAACTTTAACCATACTATTCCTACATAATCATGAGCTGCGAACAATGCATAATTTCAATTACAAACATTTTAATATTTCACATTTGTAATAAAATGTCCCAGTCCAAACTAATTAAAGTTTCATTTAGATGTTAATAATCCGCAAAGGACACAGCCGCCTGCAGTACAGGAAGATGATGTCACTGCTTCAACTGGTTTTGCTTATTATTCGATTGGAGTTTAGCAGATTCGAATACGTCAAACTGACGATCGATTCGTAAATGTTTGTCTAGAAAATTGCTGTCTCGTTTATTGATTGTATGTATATTTAATACATAGAACAAAAAAAAACCTTTGATACGAGGGATCGCATACATACATATAATAATAGCAACATCGTTTTTCAATACTATACATGTTATGAGTATGCAAGCTCTCATTCAATTTCATTCCATTGTTGGTGGGACGCCGACGTTGAGGAGCGAACGCTGCGGTGTTCACAGGCAGAGCACAGCACGTCCTCCAACATTCCTGGAACTTCGTACGACGGACGCTTGTCCTCCACATTGAAAACATTCCGGTTCCCATCACACATTTTATTTTTTACAGTTGCAGACGACCTTAAGTTTTTCACATGCTTATTTTACTAAGTCGCATACCTATTACGTTAGCTAGGCCCATTGTGTACAAATCTGAAGTCATCACTAGTAGGTATATTTTTCTATACAGTTTGAGAACCTTGGGCTCTTGACCATAACTAAGTAATTAGCTGTCGGAGCTGCTTGCAATCAATATCAATTATGATTCTAACTGCCACTAGTTATCTGCAAGCTTCTATCGATCCTGCGTCTGTAAAGAAATAAAACTAATTAAAATTCAATAATATGAGAAGGTCTCCAAAAGAATGAGATCATCCAAAGACCTCGACGGATGACACAAGACGTGATTCAACAACACTACATCCTAGAAGATGGATTATTATATTAACGTACGTACAAAGATAGAAAAAAAAAGACTTTAATTTGCGGTTTGTGCAGAATACCTTATGAAGATAATAAGCTACTTGTCATGCCTACCTTATAACCAGAAAAACGTTATGACGCTAATTACAGTAAAACGACGCGATAGTTACAAAAACATGATCAACTACTGAAATTGCTCATAATAAAATAATTGTTCAAACCATTTACTTAAAAACATGTTAACAGGGAACCAGACTTAAATAAACAATATAAAGAAATGAGGCGCTAAAATTGATTTGTCAAGCTCGATAATATTGTAGTGTCAACTGATAACATGAGCCGGCCATCGTGGTGAGCTTGCGGTTCGTTTGTTTAAGCGTTTAGCAAGTAGTGTATGCAGGCAGTGTTGTTCAAATAGTTTGGTGTGGGTGTGGGCTACGAAAGAGCGGCCCCGTGCTATATCCGTTGGTCTCACTGTCGAAATCGCCGCTTGCGCAATGCTTAACAACGAACCGGTAACATACTTAAGCAGACGCGACCGCCAGTTGTACGAGAAACAGAGATATACTTCTTAAAATTCAGACTACTTGTACTCGCTTTCCCACTTGCGTAGCCCCGGTACGTAACACGAGCCGAGAGACACACCAATAAACTCATTTGCAAACGTATTTATTCTATAAAACTAGCGGTCGCCCGCGGCTCCGCCTGCGTGGATGTCGGTTTTCGCGACAAAAAGTAGTCTATGCGTTGTTTTGATATATAACCTATAGAGGACCCCCGCGGCTACGACTGTGTGGATGTCGATTACCGCCACCAAAGCCTAACTTTTGTCGGGATGAGAAGCTCGCGCTCGGACCTCCCGCCTTATTATACCTACCGGCCGAACCGCGTCGCGCGCGGCAACGACACGGGGCGATGGCTGATTATCGTATTTCATGCATAAACTAGCGGTCGCCCGCGGCTCCGCCTGCGTGGATGTCGGTTTTCGCGACAAAAAGTAGTCTTTGCGTTGTTTTGATATATAACCTATAGAGGACCCCCGCGGCTACGACTGTGTGGATGTCGATTACCGCCACCAAAGCCTAACTTTTGTCGGGATGAGAAGCTCGCGCTCGGACCTCCCGCCTTATTATACCTACCGGCCGACCCGCGTCGCGCGCGGCAACGACACGGGGCGATGGCTGATTATCGTATTTTATGCATAAATTTAGTTTTTCTACACCGATTTCTATGATTCTTTTTTTATAGAATAAGTAATAATGTTATCTTTTGTTAATTAGTGATGAGCGAGAATATTATAAACATAAGAGTAAACAAATCAATAACAAATAATCAGAAAGCTCCGAACTGATAAACTATCGGGAGTTATACGTGTTATGGTGAGTCAACCATTAAAGATAGACATATGCTGTTGTAGAATATTATTTAGATAATTTTATGTAGAACATTTCCGTCATACTTGATTTCTATGTAGCTTTAACCATTAAGGCTGCACACGCGACGAAAGCTTAAAAAAATCGTGTAACTTCTCCCGTTTTCCCAACATTTTCCTTCACTGCTCTGCTCCTATTGATTGTAGCGTGATGAAAAGTATCCTATAACCTGCCCAGGAGTATGAAGAATAATTGTACCAAGTTTCATTAAAATCCGTCCAGTAGTTTTTGTTCCCATTAATAACATAGCATACTGATTATCGTATTTCATGTATAAGTTTGGTATTTCTATACCGATTTCTATGATTCTTTTTTTATAGAATATGCAATAATGTTATCTTTTAACGTTAATTAGGGATGAGCGAGAATATTATGAACATAAGAGTAAACAAATCAATAACAAATAATCAGAAAGCTCCGAACTGCTAAACTATCGGGAGTTATACGTGTTATTGTGAGTCAACCATTAAAGATAGACATATGCTGTTGTGGAATATTTTTTAGGTAATTTTATGTAGAATATTTCCGTCATACATAATTTCTATATAGCTTTAACGATTAAGGCTGCACACGCGACGAAAGCTTAAAAAATGGTGTAACTTCTCCCGTTTTCCCAACATTTTCCTTCACTGCTCTGCTCCTATTGATTGTAGCGTGATGAAAAGTATCCTATAACCTGCCCAGGAGTATGATGAATAATTGTACCAAGTTTCATTAAAATCCGTCCAGTAGTTTTTGTTCCTATTAATAACATACAGACAGACAGACAGACAGACAGACAAAAATTTTACTGATTGCATTTTTGGCATCAGTATCGATCACTTATCACCCCCTGATAGTTATTTTGAAAATATATTCAATGTACAGAATTGACCTCTCTACAGATTTATTATAAGTATAGATTAATTCCACTGAAACAAATCCTAAAAACACGGACGTACGTTAAAGATGTTAAACTTAATGGCACGTAAGTGCTTAATTGCACCTAAATATAGCTACGATCAGACTTAACAGACCTTGACAAGGAAAACTTGGCGTATTACACGCAAGTCAAAGTATGTACATTATCTACAGTCGGCGGCCTGTCGCTAACATTAGTTATTCATTAGCAGAATCTTCGAGGTAACGCAAACGGTCAAGGTTGTCACAACAGAGGAGACACCAAACGTAAATACTTCAAGAATCAAAACTGAGGTCACATTGAAAACTCGTTTATTGTTTTATTGCGATTTGAGTTCTCCAGTTTGCAGAAACCTATTAAACTTTAACACGTAATAACACTTACTTCTAAGTCTGTAACTTACTTAAAAAATATATCTTTAAAATAAGAAATGAAGTCTATAAAATATATATAATTAATGGTGTACTTCTGAGGAGCAATTGAAGTATTACAAAGTAAAGGTTTTTACGATTAGCACCGACGCACAGTAAAACAGCCTATGCTGTCTTGTTACGCTTTTCAATATGAACGATAGCTTCAAATAATTACTATGATATACTTCAAAGAGGTATAATTACGAAGCTACTTATAGATCCAGGCTGTAATGCATGAACTCCGGTTCAGCAGAGTTAGGTGCAATGGCCGATGCAATCTGTCCGTAATTAGTCTAGTCTGCCATAGAAACAGCACGGTGTTGGCGGACGACAAGCCGGGCGAGATTTCTGCGAGATGAATTCTCACGCGACAGGAGCATCGCATCCTTTCCACTGCTCCGCCCACGTTTGCATATATTGACCGCTAGCACAAAAACTTTTCTGTCTCTTAGCCGCGTTTTGGCTGACTTGCGGCCTTAGAAAACTTGAATCAATATTACCGCGTTGTGCAATACGAATTGCATACAAGTAACGCTATTATGTAGTTGGCCTATTATGTCCTATGCCATCCAAGTTCATACGTGATGAGATCATGTATAGTCGGATGAGAAAATAATTACACGAGTTATTAAATGTAGTAGAAATTAATTCCATACTATAATGAGTAATCTGCTCGGTGTTCCTTTACAAAATGCCATTATATTTGCAACCATGACACAACTCTGAAAAGCTTTACATCATAATAAAGATTGCATGTCTATCTATTAAACGATTCTCATAAATATAATATTTTTTATCGCTATGATGAGTAAAGTTGCCTGTTGACGTTAAAGCAACAAAATGTTTAACAAGTAAACCATTTCAAAACATTTATTTTCTTTGGTAATTACTAGAGTAAGTAATGGAAAAAATAAAGCGGCAAAAAAATAATTAATATTGTTTCTTAGAAACACATAAAATGTTAGCTTCATGTTAGCTTTACATATCCTGCATTTTAAGCATGACATCAGCGTCTCGCACTTGGCTGCCCCCAATGCCCCCAACAATAAAATACGAATTCGTTCCGTTCCGCACGACGCTGTAAAAACTTTTGAAATCTGGCTCAGATATTAAATGTCTACGTTACGTGACGTTTGTATGTGTTTGCAAGTACTGCTCAGTTATGAATCAACTAATAATCTCAGATACGGCCTAAATGATTCTGAACCTCTACGCGTAAGAATTTTGCAAACTTGTTATGGTACGTATGTATGTCAGTCTAAAGGTACGCTATGTGTTATGAAAATCATCCATATATGTTCAATTACTAATCAGGAATGTAAAATCCCATAAAACTGAATGGCATGAAAGTAGTAAACAAAACAACTCATGAACAGTATTTTATACGCCAATAAATATTATAATTTGTTCGTTACTGCTCGAGCAATCACATCAGATCTGCATGCGCGCGCAATAACAGTCGTCAACATTCCACATAACAAGACACCCATTACAGTAGAAAATCACCCTGAGTAGATTCCGCAGCAGAGTTTGACCCGACTCAGGGTGTCTCAAAGGCATCGTGATATTTATCTTGCATACCAACTACCACTCCGACTATGGTTTTCTTTTTTGCGTATATATTTAAAATGCTTAAGTAAATCCAACTCTCAACTTTTCAACTTATTGCGTCCATTTAATGTTCTTTATTTATGTTAGCTCGTCGGTCGATTCGCCAAAAAGTAAAGCTTAAACGTGTTTAGAGCAAAATGGTAATTTAAAAACGTAAAAGCAACAAAACATGTTGTGTGGGAGCTGCAGAATATTACAAAGATAAGAAAATGTTGAAGTTGTGGTTTTAACAACTAAGTATTACGCATTACCAGCTACAAAATATTCATGACACCTTTCTGTGTACCGCGATTGCTAATTAAAGTTAACAACGGTTTTTATTTATAAGACTTATAATTGAGTAGCTGGTATTTTTATGGACTTGCGTGATCATCCAATCAATCTGGATGACGGCATTGCAGCATCAGCCTGTTTGTTACGAGAGCTAAACGTAGGTACAGCAGCCATCCTTAACCACGACTTCACGACTCCTTGTCAAGTTAAACTCTATGATGTCACCTAAGCAAACAATGATGGCGGACTCGCAAGGCTACGCAAAGAAATAAATAAGAAATGGTTTGATTCAACACACGGCTGCGGTTGAGCATGTGTGTGAAGGACCTCGACCGCTATTTCGTGCGCCTGTCGCCGACCAAATAAAGCTAGACTAGGTACATTGACTTGGACTACTTACAAATTGTGAAAGCACAATTACCCAAAGTGTATGCTGAAAATCAATTTAAATTGCAATAAGACGTTATTTACGAAAATAAATCTATACTAATATTATAAAGCCGAAGAGTTTGTTTTTTTTTTGTTTGAACGGGCTAACATCAGGAACTACTGGTCCGGTTTGAAATATTATTACAGTTTTAGACCCCATTTATATAGGAAGGCTAGGCTATATCCTATTTATTATCCGGAAGCACGAAGTTATTCCTACGGGACGCGGGTGACACCATAAAATTATGCAATAGTCTTCTTATTTCATAACTATTTCACAATTTAGAACAAGAATAATATACGTCGTTGAATAAAAATAGTCAAGGCAAGTGCGTGGTGGTAAAATCAATGCAGAATGATATTGTTAGCGATACAAAGAAGCATCATAACCATAAATCATCAAAGCAATCTTGCCTTGTTGCAAGGATACCAGCTTTAAGTCTTGCTTCTGAAAATCATCGTGAGGAGGAAAACATCATGATTTTATACTACAATGATGAAACAACTGCAGCTTCTACGACGTGTCAATAAATATGTGCATACTTAATTAGTGATTACTGCTTGAAATATACTAGCCAACATCTATTCATGATTGCTTTACAGGCTATTAATGGATCTTGAACATCTCACTAGAGTCACTAGGCACCAACAACCTTATATTTATAACCTTGCCTACTAGTTGAAGTTTTTCTTCTGACCTTATGTGCATCTTCTATTTTAAATAATGTAGGCATCATTATTTAAAATAGAACTAGGTATTCATTTATTTGTATTGATATTTGACGCCGACCCCAAAACACGTCATCGCTACTTTTTAACGTAGATTTTATATTAGGTATAGACTAAAAAACCACACATATGCATATGTCCTGCGCAACTTTGTAGCAAGTTAAATATATTGTACAAGCCAAAAAAACTTGAAATTAGCAAAAACTCGTTACAATGAGGATGTGCCAATGTAAATACCATTTTGTGTTACTAACCAATACCGTGATTAATTGCACGCCATTTACCTACTTACATCTTGTAACATTTAAATACAACTTCTTCTTATAACTTTCACTTGTTGTTAGCTGTGGATAATTTTGCTTTTTTTAGGGTTCTGCACCAAACGTTAAAACGGGACTCTTTTACTGAGACTTAATTCGCTGTCCCTTGGTTTATCTGTCACCAGACTGTATCATGTACCGTAATAGTTCGACAAATGAAATGTATGAAACTTATCAAAGATAAAATATAAAAAGTAATTTATTCAAAGTAGGCCGAAAATCAGCACTTTTTGAAGATCAACTCTACAGATACATAACAGCCCCAAAAACGCCCACCCTTTACCACTTCCTATGTTTTATCACTGGAAAGAAGAAATGGTGGAACTAACTGTCCAACAACACAATTCTGTCTGTATGGTTTGAAGATGATTGTTCATATTCATAAAATATTTTAAAATAAGTTAATGTGGAACAGTTAGGTAAATCGTTGTTTTCAGTATGTGTACGTTGAACTCGTAATTACTGTGTTACATAAAGTATGAGCAATTTCAGTAAAGTCTACATTTGTGAGGGTTCAATGCTCGTCTGTTTGAGCAGATGTTACGATTTCTATGTCGATGTTGCAGACTGTTGACTAAACTACCCGAGTGGCCGTATCACGGAGCCTCCGAGGCGTGCCGTTTGGTGTCGTCGCCTCCTCCTGTCCCTAATCACCTGTTCTACTTTGACTGTCGTATGGTGAATTGCAATAAAAACTACAACGCTGCAGTATCGGCAGCAGTAATAATATAGTAATATAGTAATAATAAATAAGTAGTGTACTGGGCAAATATACTAGTAAATATATATAGATTTGCGTTATTTCCAAAATTTATATTATTTCTCTCATGCCAGATTTTCAATAGGCAAACCCGCACAGTGTTGCCACCGGCGCCGCTGCGCGGAAATGATGTCGGCATGATCACCATTTCGTAAAAGAAAAGCACAAGTGTTGCAAAACCGGAACATCACAAACGAAAAAAAACACTCAGCTTCATTATAACGCAATGCCACGTTTTATACACGCATAATGTTGGGTTCTTGAAAAAGCAGTCTGTCTGTGCTCTCAAAGCAGCATTCAAAATCACTGAATACCTTAAGGCTCTTTGCAAAATATTTCTACACAACACGCCCATCGAATGTCAGTAACCATAAAGGTTTATTCAATTTCTTTGGAAGAGAGATGATTGGAAACATGTTGGAAGTCCATTGCCAAAGGGCACAGAGAATGACTACTCTAAGAATCTACACAATAATACTTTGAGACAAAGCTATAAAATGAAATAAAAACATTTATCATTTTTATTATAAGTCACATTGATAGGTCAGGCGTAAACCACGCTGAGTATTTTTAAGAGGAAAATACGCATACTTCTAAAATTGAAACCTGTGGGTTTTAACCATAACCTATAGTTGACGACATCCGACTCCAAACGAGCATTGAAGCGACTACGAAAGTGAATTAAAAGTTTATCAGTATGAACACGTTCGACTGAGTGCATTATACTCGTGCTGCACGACTCCCGGAACATCCACACAATAAAGCCTGCACAATACGACGCCTTTGTCTAACTAGCAAGTGCCTAGTAAATCGAGTCTATTTAGGAGCCATGAGGTTCCGTGTAAACCAAGTTCCAAATTCATCTGCTTGTCACAGAAGTTCGATTTTATAATTTGGAATCTTAAAAAACAAACAAAATACAGTCGGAGGATAGAAAATAGTACTAAGAATTTTCTTTATTTTATGATCATAAGCAAGTATATACATATTTATACCCCGAAGTTTACAAGTGCAACGAAAAGCAGTTAAGAACATCTCAGCGAATGCTGCATATTTTGTTATCAAATCTCTTCGTTTTTCCTTGGATCTTAAGTATCAATATATGTACTACTATTCAGTGATAATTTAGAAAATACTTCTGGTTCTATGAATTTTAAATTTGCCCATCATTTAGTTATGCGTTATACTTTATAGGATAGATAGGACAAAAAAAAACTAGTTCTTGTTTACAGAATTTTATTGCGAATTTTATGCACAGCATAAAAATAATTATTTAAAACCTTTTACCAGACTTTTACCAAAATTGTTACCAGGAATTACCAAAAAATCCTTACCATTATTCATAATTTAGACATAATAACAAAGCATCGTCTCTCACATGCAGCTAAATATAGTCGGCGACAAAAATAATAAATGGCTTCTGATGACCTCAAAGAATGTTGATGGGAACATAATTTCCGCGTGTGTGCTCAAGCCCTGCTCACAAATCTGTGTAATTCCGGCAGTGTAATGCAGGTAGCATGCTGCGTTCTCCAAACTACCAAAAATCCCCATGTCTTAAGGGAAACATTTTTCATAAGATTAGTAAATATATAACTATTAGTATTTATTTAGTCAAATGCAACTTACTTCTAATCCAAAGCAATAATTTTAATAGATAATAATAGGTTAAGATGTGTATCTACTTATCTAGCTACTCCAAGCCGAATATAATAAAAAGAGATACGATTAAATAAGCCTAAAATTATAAGCGTATCGTAGAAATAAAATCTCGACATGTTTATAGCTTTAAGCCCTGTCTATAAAAACGTACACTTGGGTCCGCAGGACTCGCCTTCGTATTAAATCTGTGAGGCATCGCATGTGGACTTTCCGTAAATAAACTTCGAAGATTTCATACGTAGGTATTACATAAAATTTAAAAATGACGTCATCATCAGTGAAAATTAATATAGCCAAATTTATTAAAAAAAAAACTCACATACAATTTTATATTAATGCTTGCATAAAAATTAATCATTTGCTTTAGAGGCAAAAAATTCTAATGTCAATATTTTGTAATGTTCCCGTTGAAGTCTTTTGTAGGAGAGTAGCGAGCGCGCTGCGTGAAGCGGCGCTGCAATAAAATAATGAATAAAATACCGAATCCGTCACACAACAATAGAGCACTATTGGGAAACTGGACTACGGCCACCAAGCCGAACAGATCACATCCCAAGATTGTCTTACCGGTACTTTAATCAACCGATAATTCATCTCGACGGAGTACTGAGTACGCAGCGGCTACGATAGAAAGTAGATACAAGATAAGGATCATTCTCGCAATAGTAATCTATTTCTTAGTTCTGATAGAAGTCAAGTATTGAATACGAGTAGATACGTACCTGCCTTGCCGGCCGCTCGGTATGTCTGACCTTTTCTGTTATAAATACGATTTTTCCCCCTAAGAACATTTTGCATGTTTTTGTCAAGTTCGTGTGTCGTCTATTTGTGAAACAGGTATGAATAAAGAGTATTAATTTAATATCTATTTGTTGTTGTTGTAACATAAAATATATAAATTTCAAATGATTCAAGTAATCAAGTTGAATATCTCTGACTTAAGCACTTTCTGATTCACATGTACGTGTTTGCAATAAGCTTGATTATTTAAAGTTCCGCTAAAAGCACTTATAGAATATTTTTCTACTTTAAATGTTAATGCAAGCAAAATACATTTTAATAATGCATTTTACTAAATCAAACTACTAAAATATCATTGTATAAAGGATAAGCACTAAGTTATAATTAAGAATGAAGTCAGGTGAATCCTGTCGGCTAGTGTGAATTACGTAATGTTAGTTGTGAGATATTCAGCGAAAGGTCACAGTGCTCGGTGACCGTGGCGGGCAGAGGGTACCGGCGGCAGAGGAGCGGAGCCCGCCGGGGAGCGGGGAGTGGGGGGCTGTTCGGCGACTGACGCACGTCATGACAACACCACCTTATAATGTGTGTTTAAGGAGACAGGAAATCATGACCGACTGCTTTGTATTATTTAAAACATAAACTGAATACTAACTAAATCAAAGACTTTAAATAAACATAAAATCATTATTGTAAGAGCTATTCAACTTCAAGCGCAAACATTCATCAGGAGACCAGACAGCCACGACATAGGTATTAGCTAGTATTGGGACGTAATATACTGATTATATGCAAACGGCCACTCCGGCCATGGCATTGCCCAGGATATGGCTGCTTCCGGTCCTCTTGCCCACGAGGCAACTGCCTATTCTAACGGTAACAGCTCAGTACCTGCACGACGGCAGATTTCTTAAGGGAAAAAATATTTTATTACGATGACTTTTGCTATTAATGATAACTGATAAAACATTTACATAATTCGTCACACGATTACTTTATTGTAATTATCTTAAGTACAGACGCCAGCACATCAACCTACCTCAATCTGTCAAATTTATTTAATAGATTTTTAACCTTATCACAATACTGGAAGGTAAATATTCGATTTGTAAAATTTGACAGATTCTAGTAGGTTGACCTGTACTTCAACTTAACAACTACTTTATACAATATTTTAAAGTTATGATATTGAAACTATGCAAGATATATTTGGCATTGATTCAGTACACTGTCCACGCCTTTTAGGCTACAAGAGGGTAAGTCACTTAATTGAGAACAAAACACTAAAGAGTGATGGAACGTTTAACGGTAGAACAATAAGAGGTCTTACGACATGGTTCCTCCGTTGCTTGCTTGCGTAAGTGGTCACTAGAGTCGCTCCTATCTTTTCCGTACATGTCCTAACTGGGGCGGCGAGATCTTAAAAGAAATTCTATAATGATAAATGGCACAATTTCATCTACACCCTTATCTGTGTTATGACGAACCAAACTAAAAAATAATTACTTGCTTTCCAAGCAATAAATAGGAAAAATACAAGCATGTTGTATGTACACATATCAATTTGCAAAATCGAAATCCTTTTCTTTGACTGTTAAATGCAAAAAAGTAATTATTATTCAGAAGGGATCACAAACGCGGCAGCTCTATACCGTCATGAGTCAGACAAGTTGAGGACGCGACAATGGCGTGAAAAAAATTTCAATAGGATATATCTTTTATTATATATTTTTTTTATAAAGTACTGCAGTATTGTTGTAGTTTTATTAATTTATTGTAAGGGCTTAATTTGCTAAATCAAGAGAACCTTTTAATATTCCAAAATAGCCATAGTTTATTAACTATCGATCGTTATAGAAAGAAACCTTCTTAAATTAAGTAACCATCTAGATTTATGTTAGAACCGCAGATACTACATTACAGTCATGAAGTAAAGGAACGCCCTGAGAGAAGTCTCCCGCTGTGTTACTTATTGCGGTGACATTCAATACAACAACACGTTATTATTGACTAAGCTATGTGGCGGTTCCCAACTCTCCCTACAGTTACGTATAATGACCGCACTTATTGAAATGTCATCGCATGTTCATGCTTCCATTTGGTTAAATATCTTCTTCGTTGATTTCGGAAAAAAAATATTATTTTTTTATTCTAACAAACAATTAAAGCTTAGTTTTTTTCTTAGTTACAGTATTTTTTTATTAGTTCACACATAATATACTCTTTACAACGTGCATGATATTATGCGAATTCAATAACATAGCAATTTTGAGTACTGCCCTCTGTGGTCCATAGTTTCAATCAAATGTTTGGTGAGAACAACTGAGAGAATTTTTGATACGATTTACCTTGCAACGTGAAGCTCAACGAACACCGGAGAAATTATGGAATTTAATCAAAGAAGGTTGTGCTTACAAAGTACATTGTTTTGGTATGTAAAAAAAGATTAAATCGAAGAGATTTAATACAATGCAATGTGTTGCCCGAAGGAACTGTGAATTCGTGAGCACGAGGAAAGCCAGAGCGCGGCGCGGCGCGGGCGCGGCGGAAGCGCGCGGGCGACGCGCTGCTTGCTCGTGAATCCCGCGGATGGTCGGGTTCATTACCCGCGCCCGTTCGATCACGGACCATCCACAATGGGGGCCATACCATACTTGAACGTGGTAAACCACCGTCTTGGAACCGTTTTAAACAAACAAAGCTACAGCAAACTATTTCAGCTTACAAAACGCCTTAAAACATTATAATTTAAAGATTTTGCTAATCAACAGCAGCTTCGCCACACGGATCGTTAAACTGTTGATTCGTGCGCCCACATTTAAGGACGCTGTCGATATTAAGGCGGAGTTTATGTGTTATAAAATAAGTATTTAGGTACCTCAGTGTAGGCGATATTATCCTAACAATTATTTTTAATGCTCTTAAGTTACTTTTAGAAGGTTATTTTTCGAACATAAACTTGCAATGTTTATCGCAGGTATTATATTTATCGGAATGCATATTACCAGCTTTGTACGCACCTACATACGTGTATCTACCTACACGCAATTATATTTTTAATGTTTTCTTGGTGAAACGTTACAAAGGCAACAAGCTAACACTTCACATTGATTAATGTAGGTACCAAGAAGTAGTTTATAGAACTTAAAAAGGCACAAACATATTTATTTACATAGAAGATACATTTTAGTTTACTACATATGAAGAAAATATAATTAAGCTTCTAAACGATGCAGAAATTTTCATACACACACTTAGGTATTTCTCTATTTTCAATGCAAATAAGGAAATTGAGAATACATGCAAACATAGATAGAAAATGGGAACGATAGAACGTTTGTTTGAGTTCTGTTACGTATTTAGCAACCTCTGTTTGCTAGTCTTTCGAAGTGTTAGCTCAAGTGAAATAACTAGATATCGGCATGATATCTCAGGTGTTTTAATGAGAGCGGAGCCAGCACAGACCTTCACTACCGATATGTCTACTTTCTAATAGTACTACCGTAATGGCCATAAGTCCAAATTAAACAAATGCCACATACCGAAAACGTTAATAATAGTGCTTACTGAACAAAGACCCTTCCTCATCATGATAATAGATCTTATAAGCTTAGTAACCGTCAGTGGTGTGAGACCTCCTTCGTATACCTGGGAACGTAATAAATGATAAATTGGCCCGGATCAATAAGTTGAACCAGCCAGATCATCCTGTTTCAAGTGGAAACGCTACATTTCTATCAGAAATTATGATATGTCATTTTTTTACACATAATGCAAAACCTAAATGAAAACTAAGAGATAGGTACTTACTTCCTTAAAAAATAAGAACTTAACAGGTCGTAAAATCAGTCTGAGTCATGCGTATCATTTTGCCATGAAACTACTATCATATCATATTTACGTTCTGCAGTTTGGCATCTGAGACATTACTTATCCATGTGATTGTACTATCCCCTTTTGTTTGCTAATCATAGGATAGGAGAGCTCAACAAATTGAAAGAATATCTACACCTATAGTTATTTAATACCTGTATTACATCTCATACATTTATACTTCACTTTTCAAATTTCAAGTAGGTGCCTTTTATTACGTATTTTGAAATAAAATTATGATTTTTTTTCACTATATCTTACATGGTGATAATAGCATTCGAGTGTGGGATGTCAGGGAAATCATTCTAAATGTTTAGCAAAGACTGTGGGTAGCACCTTTAAGGTCAGCCTTGCACCCACACGCGCCTTTTAAGTAGGTATCTCAACACTAAGCCAGATAGTAATTTAATGATACAGTAAGTCGAATGTCACCAGCCGTTTTGACATTATTTTATACTTTATGCTCACTGGATAAAGTTGCAAATCGTTAGCTTTTATTTGCATACTTCGTTTTATTTAAGTTGTTGGCATACAGTTTGCAACATTCACCTTTTCCTAAACAGGCAAGCGGATTTTAGAACGGCTCTCGTGGGCGACAGTCGTGGATGGGGGGAAGCACTTTGATTTAACTATTTGGTTACATACCTACGTTATTATATTTGGAATAGGTTTTAGTGGAACTTACATGAGCAATATCTAATGTGTGATAATTATTACTCCCCACAAACATATTATGGTAATAATAAATTGCCAAGCTGATTTACATGAAACAGTATCAGATGTTAAGTGATATAGCTACTTAGTTAGATTTGCAGATATAACTACATTTGCAGACAACTAGACAAACAAGGTAACTGTAGATGTTTTATTATTCTGTAGTTTAGGGACTTTTAAAATGCACAGCGTATATCAGTCTCATCGTAAAGCTATCTTATTGTACAGCTTAACAGTTCGTAGGGCAGGCAAGATATAAAAATATAAGGATATGTACGCATTGATCTTTTGATCTCATAATCTCATCTGTTTTCCCAAACATGAACTATTTATAAAAATTACGTAATTAGTTCTTATAAATAAAAACCCAAGTTTTGTACGTATGTACCATGTTGGCTCTATGGTAGGGGAACTTTTGAATTTTACATACAAAGATAGATCTTATAGCGACATGTTACAGTGTACTAACACATGACTAGGCCATTCAATTTATAATATTTAGAAAATTTTCTTCATGATTATGTCCTTACAGAATTTCTCTTTTCCCAGAAATACGTCTATTATACACCTAGTCAATTTCCATTGATTTTCCTACAAGATTAGAACTCGGCTGCAGTTTAAACTTGCGTATATACATAGTCCCAAAATCTCAGACATATAAACTTCAGAACAATAACCAAAATATGTTTTCCAGGAAAGTTGTAAATGCGTTTTTATATATATTTCTATCTTTAGCCATTCAATTTTAATTCACCATAACCAAGAACCATAACTACAGATTCTAGTTTTGTAGTCTGTCTACCTCTACCGTGTCTATGTATATAAGATGGCGGGTGATGAAAGTGACAGGTTTGTAAATACCAAATGAATTTACAAAAAAATAGATAAATATTGAATAATTACCATTTCACAAATGAATAATAAGCCATTATTCTCAAAATTCATAATTTCATTTATAATAACTTTCACAATTACATAACCGGACTTTGTTATAGTGATCTAAAGCCGTCCAGTGTCGCGATCATAAGAGAAGTATATGATAGTGAAAATGCTCACATCAAATTTGAAATGGAACTGGAAAGAGCACTGGAGGCCGGCGTTAGCGTTATTGTGATAGAACCAGAGCCACTGGGTGAAGAAACAGCGCGCTGGATTTATGTAGGAAACCTCTTGCATAAGGTTTCTGTTTACAGTGGACTCTGTAGCATTGCATCAGGTGTGTATGTTTTCTTAATATTAGAACACTCTAAAATATATATGTCTACTGTATAAAGCATTGCTTTCAAAGATTTTGTGCCATTTTTATGCTCCCTACAGTATTTTAACTGTCCGCCAAAACATGGTTTTAAATTATAATCTGTAGAACGGTTTTTTGGTTTGTTTATTAGGTGTTTCATTTTAATTTAGCAGTAGTGACTAAGTTAAAATTTATAATTCCAGGTCTTGCATGGAGTTCTCTAGCCTGTACTCCTTTTGGCATAGTGTCAGTACTTTGTGCCGGATGTTACACACTGTCATGGCAGTGGGATCCATGTTGCAAATATCAAGAAGAAAAGAACCGCAGACATTTATCCACATTACCTATGTTGAGTGATCTTACATCTGCTTCTCCTGTTGTACTGGTACATACAGACAATAAAAGAAAAATAATTTTACATTCAACAGTGTCTATGACAGCAACCGCAATATGCTTATGGAGACTATACAATATTTTTAAGTAAAGATATAGTCTGCAATAGCATAATACATAATGGCATTGAGCTTAATTTAGGAAGTCACAGAATGCTCCAAAGCAAATATATTAGTGCTTTCTAATAAGTTGTTTTTATGTCTGAAGTTTAATATTGTAATTATATAATTTGTTGTAGGATGCAGTGTAAAAATGTTATAAAGTTATTAATTGTAGAGTTAGTTTAAAAGCCTGTACAAAAGATATTTTTCTTGTAATATAAGGATGCTTTTTAGTTAATCAAATGTGATAGTGGTTTATGATGGATTCTGTTATAAAGCTAAGTTAACAGTGATCTCAGAGATTTAATATCCTCACTGTTATCATGTAATAAAAATAATGATGCAATATAAATAACATTTTTATTTATTTTATACAAGTTAACAAATTAAGTTAATTAAATCATGTTTACAAATACTCATCCCCTTACTGAATAAAATGGTACCACCTAAAACCTAACCATTCCCTACACCACATTTTAACTTAAAATGCCATATACACTCATTAATTAATTTTAAAGGTTTTGGAGTATTTTAGTTTACGTCATGGCATTATTCCATGTAAAAGACAATTTTCTTATAAACGAAAATGCATCAATATAAATGTAGCCAAGTGCTTTATTTTTCCCAAACCTAAACAAATGTTAGGAAAACCTATTGTTTCAGTCAAAAACTCTCTAATTGTATGGCCGCCTTGAATACTAAAAAATATTAGTTCTATAAGCTAATAAGAATATTATGTTAAATAATCATTGTTCTTAACTCAGTCCACCCACCCTATATTTTTGTCATGGGTAAAAATAAAACTATGACGTCTTATTTGCCCTCTTTGCCATGACCCAATGATAAACTGATGGTGCAGAGTGTCTCAAACTTATTGCAAGGATTGGCAAAAACTGACTTATAACAAGATCTTTTTCCTTGTTGACAACTCCATCCAGAATTTTATTTGCAGTGTATTCAGATGAAAACCCGGCAGCAGTACTGGTATCCATTACTGAAAGAGATTATTATTGTTTAATCAGATTTTAATGATAAGGTTGAGATGATGGCTGAATATAATGTAATGTATTGGGATACTTTGCCCACAATTTTTAGCAACAAGGTAAGTGTTATGTATTTGTTGGGTGTGCCCTAATTGTTATGTGTAATGATATACATATGTAATTTAGAATTGTGTTATTACCCATAGCACAATCTAATCAATAGCTTACCTTTGGTCTAAATGGACATACAAACAGTATTTTACTCTCAAATCAGAACTTCTAAAAGAATAATAAACTTACCTCCATGTGGTTCACCAGAACCAGAGTATGCATTCAGAGAGATAGCAGTCTTTATGTACCCAGGGCTAACAACTGTGACGTTAATGCTATGCTGATGCATTTCAGCACGAAGAGAATCTCCAAAAGCTTGCATAGCATGTTTAGCTGCTGCATAAGCTGAGCGGTCTGGTATCGCTATCAAACCTTGAACGGAACTCACAAACACAATATGACCTGCTTTGCGCTGGACCATGTTCGGTAGACAAGCTGAAAATTACAAAATAACTACATGAAATAACAAACACAACATGTGATTTAATACATGAGCACATAACAAAAATATTTCTTCTAAGCAATATACCTTTACTTAGTGCAACAGCTCCGAAGTAATTGACAGCCATAATGCTCTTAAATACATCCAATTTTGTGTTTAGTATGGATCCTCGATGAGAGATTCCACCATTGTTTATCAAAATATCGATATGGCCACATGCATCATGAACTTTTTGAACAAATGAATCCAACTCTTCAAACTTAGCAAGATCAAGTTCCAGCACAAGTGGCTCAAGAGTTGGAGTGGTCTGAAACAAAAAGTAGTTATTATCAATTTTGTTAACAGTATTTTATAGTCATAATCATGGAGTCAGTAAAAGTCTAGTAGTACACTTGATAAAATAGATTATAATATATACCAACTATCTAATCACGCCTCAAAGCCAAGTTGTGTTACATAAGCACAGTTTATTACTACTACTAGTCAGAATGTGAACTATATTCAATTCAAAACTCTGACCGATTAAAAACTGAAATAAACTTACCAGATTCTTTGACATCAAGTCATTTTTCACCCTCTCCAATTCAGATTTTCTTCGCGAAGCTAGTACAACTTTACATCCTTGCTGATAAAATGCATGGGCCAGTGCTTCTCCTATTCCAGAACTGGCACCGGTAATAACAACCACCTAGAAAATATAACTCATCCTACATTATACTGATTCCCATTCAATGATAAGTAGTTTTGAAAACTATAATGTCATTTAGTTAGGTACTAGAAAGTCTGTGCACACAGCACAATGCCTACATGGCATTGCCTTTCACTTAAGCAGGTAGATAGCTTAATATAGTAATTATTATAGAGAAAAACAAAATTAAGAACTTTGAAAAACAATACCTTTCCTTGTAACGCAGCTCTTCGTCGTTTAGTAGTAACGCAATTAAATAATTTACACATTGTTACAGCTATTGTCAGTGGTATACCAACGTACTTTAAGTACCAAGTAAGTGAAGGAACTGCACTTGCATCGTTATGCATAAGCAAGTACTTCATGTTGAACAATTACTACTGACAGTTGAATCGAGTACTATTTGCAATTACAGTTCGCAAAAGAATAACTATTTTGTTGCAGGTCCCTTTTGCTCTTGTATAAGTAATGAATTGAAAGATTGCGTATAAGTAAAGCGACAATGATAAAGACAAATAGTTTTCAAATTTCAATAAAACGTTAGTGAGTATAAGTTCCACTTTGAAATTCGGACTTTGACATCCGACAATAACATTTGATAACATTTTAGACCTTGACTTGACAATCTTGACATTGACAATTTGACATTTTGACAACTAGCATTCATGTTGAGTGACATCTTAAGATGTGCGTCAGCGGCTGAAATAGTTTTAGTTCTCTTTACCTCCACTCTCTATAACTTATAAGCTACGCGTAAATCAAATATAGATATTGCAGGAGTAGAGGCGAGAGTACGAAGTGTACGAAAGTGAACGAAACTATTACATGTCTATAATATGACATTTATTTAGAAACGTTTTACCATTTCGAAGAAAAGGTCGTTATATCAACTTATCTATCTAACTAATTCCTTTAGTTCCTTAGCGTTCAAACGTTTATTTATCCTGTTCTTTCCATGACTGCTGGATAATATTTTAGTGGGTGTTATCCATAGTGTTCTCTACTAGCTCGCATCTAATAAAAGGAATATGACTAATTGGACTTGAGATTTGGACATAAAACGAACCTTTAAAAAGTTTTAAACTACGTTTTATTATTTTTGACATATTTTTTTCCTTTTTCAATTACTATATAAAGGTCAGGTATAAAGACAATCCTCTTCTCAGTTGCGCATATAAAAACAAGTTAATACATCATTTATATTCATTATAAATTACGATAGCTTGTAATATAAAGGCTAATATCGGTTAAACTCTATAAAAAAATATATACTTTAACGTATTGTATTATACTTCAATTTATTTTATGGTTAAACGCGTCGTTTAACAATCGTGGTGAGATTCTATGTAATTGAATTACATTATATTTTCGTAATTTACAAATCACACGTTAAACAAAACAATATTTGGTTCTTAATTTTAGACCTGTAAATTCGTTTGTATTGTCTATGTTCCCATTACCATGAAAATATTTTTAGCGTCATGTGGTGAAACTTGTGGGTAATTGGCAACACCAATTCATAATTTCTTGATTATCTAAATGTTGGGATTATGTTTGATTTGTCCTGGATAAATAAATTAGACATAGTTAACATAATGTTTCAGTGAGTATTTGCTACATATTTATTCAAAATATGGTTTAGTGTCAGTTAAACTACTTCACTCGGTCTCTCATGGGAGTGTCGTACAGATGCGCTGACCTTCGTTTTGATGCACAACGCACAACAAAGCATCAAATTGACGGCTGCCCCATTTTCACAACAATCTTTGGATTCGATGTAACTTTAATTATTAGTGAAACACTCCGTTATAATAAATATCCAGTCGGTTATGTTAAACCATTTTGGTGATAAGTGTTACGTGAGTGGAAAGTAAAATGATAATGGAAACGGCGACTACGCAAACAATTTTGTATGGTGTGTTTTATGGTACCACAGCAAAAGCTTTCTTTTTGACTTCTAGGAAAATATTAGTGAACCTGAGAAAATAAACTGTATAATCAAGATGAATGAAAGGGATATCCCAAGTGTCCCTATTACAACATTAGCAGGAGTAGCCAGCTTGACAGACTGTAAGTATGTGAGCTACATTTAAGTATGGGTACATTTGACAACCAACATTTACATATTTAACCACAGTTAGATGGTCTGAGTAGACCAGTGTAAATCATTAATAAATCGAAATTGCTCTAAACAGTGCCCTACAATGAACATTTCAATCTTCATAAACATCAATGTATTTAATGATGTGCTGTATTTACTTGACATTATGATCATAAATATTTATGCTTCATAGACATATACAATTAGTTTAAAAGATCCCATTTAATTGGTATTATACTGTTATTGCAAATAATCTTGTTAATAATATTTAAATAATTGCAATTAAAGTATAATTATTGTTAATTAAAAAAAAAACATTGAACCATTTTTTTTAATTCTCTGCTGAAAGTCATGTTCATAACAGTCTTGACATGGGTCCAAAGCTGTTTATCATAATATGATAGGTATAAGAATATATAAATTCTAATAAGGAAGTGTCTTTCAAAAATAAACAAGCAAACAATGAAGATAAGCTGATCATTATCACATTTTTGATTATGTATGTTTATATGTATGTGTATATATAAACATATTTAATAATGTTAGGTCCTAAACCACGTTTTTGAATGGATACATCAACATCTTTTAATAGCTTAATTGCGGGCTACTTATTAATGTTTTGTAAATGGATAATTTCGGACATATTTTTGAAAGCTTTCTGTCACTATGAATAAGATAAATGATGATGACATCCTAATCCTTTAGATGGCTTTTTTATTCCCTGTGATTTTGAGCAACAAGTTCAATGTCCTAGTTGAGAAAAAAAAGTATATTATTTACAAATAAAATAAACTCATAAATAAAATATTTGACAAGATTTATGGCCAGTTCCTATATACTGGAAACAATTTTGCCTATGTAAATGAGTTTCTTGACATAATGATACCAATTATATGGCGCCAAACCATGGCTTTCAGAAATATAAAAGTTATTTTCCTGAAAACCCTGTTAGCACTTATTTTTATCGTAGCTTTCACCTGTGGTTTCATCCATGTCTTGAGCATCTCGCACATCAATACAACTCCCAACTTTCATAAAAATCCGTGCAGTAAGTTGGGTTTAGAATAAAACAATAATAAAAATACCCACATACAATACATACATACTTGCTTATAAACTTAGTCTAGCCTTTATAAGTAGTATGTTAAAAAGTGGCTAGGACAAAGATTTAAATATACCTACTAAATGATAGGTGTAGCTTAATTAATTTCTTTACATATGATTTTTCATATTTTTGGTAGGTAACAATCAGCTTCAAAGAATAAACATCAGAAAGATACTGTTCATTAACTAAAACAATTTGTTTTTTCTTAGTAAAAATAAACTAATAAACATAAAATTGTTTTTCTTAAGGATGATAGCTTTTGTTAAGGCTCATGGAATAAAAATCAAAAAGTTAAAGTTCATAAACAAAAACAAGTTCCTTTTCCATTTTATAGGTATGTACTGGGCATTCATTCATTAATAATTTTAGGCCCTAACTTAACTATGATCAGTAATAATGTCCAAGATTTTTTAAAATTAGGGCTAAATATCTATTAACACTAACATGATAATTTTATTTAATATTATTTTACCTAAAATGATCCTTAAACATGGAACCATTAAGTAGAAAAGTTTAAATAAATAGTTGTAGTGTAGTTTTTAAGTAAATATTTTTATCTGGTAGAGTCTAAAAATAAGACTAAAGCATTATTTTGTACTATGGTATGCTCTGGATGTAAAAGTAATTTGTTGTGACTATTTTTAGCAATAACACAAAAACATCGAAAAATCTTTTACATTAGGTGAATACCATACCAATTTTGGAAAACTGTATTGCTGTTATGAATAAAGCTGTATTTCTTTTTCAGTATTACCAGTGTTACCACTTCCGGCGCCATTGCCTGCAACGCTCAACAACAAGTCGCAGTTATTTCATCCGCGTGTTGCCGAAGAGGCAGCCATTCTGCTTGCAACTCGCGATGAAAACTTAGTGTCGCTGCTAATACAGTCACTTATGCAGACTTCAGTATCACACATGTAATATTTGAATTTCATTATCTCTTGCAATAGAGCAAGCTAGCGAGGTATAATAACAGTGAATATTTCTAAATAATTTAACATTTGTTTCTAATAGTCTTATTTTCACTTTTCAGAGACCTGAAAGATGATGTTATGGCAAATTCTTCAAATCCCCCAACCCCACAACCATTGCCAGAATTATTGAGGGCAATTTTAAATGTTAATCCTAATGTGTTTGAGCAGCAACCAAGAACTCATTGGGGACCTAATTGCCACTCACACCATAAGTTTAATGGAATATCTCCTAATACTGTGCCCTCAAGCCCATCATCACTTGGAACAGCATCAATTCCTAACCAGCAGTTGCTTGCAACTCCCTCTCAATCTTCGCCCCATGTTAACATGGGCTCTCCCCCTTCGCAAGCCAGGCCAGGGAACCAAGTAAACAATACTGCTCAGAACAGTGTATCCCCCATTTGGAACAGTGGAAACTCTTCCAATATGTACACAAGCCCAATGTCGAATACATCCAGTTCTAATCCACAAAATGGTGGTTTCTATAATAGTTTAGTACAAGACAATAGCACTTACGGCACTAATTTAAATGAGGAAAAAGATCCTCTTTCCATGTCACCAAGTAATCAACCAGACCAACAGAGATTGCTTATGCAGTTACAAGAGAAGGCGTTTGAGCAAGGTATTATATTGTTTTTGAGAGTTAATATTGATTCTGAAAAAACAACACTTAACAATTTAATCATATTGCACAGGCAGCTTCCTCATTATTGTGGTGTATTTGTAGATGGTAATGTGAGGACAGGACAATCTCCAGCACAAGCCAGTGTGGCGCCGTCGCCGCTACGTTTAGAACCGCAAGTGCCTCTACCGTCAATGGGTGCGCCATACGCGCCTCAACAACAAGCTCAAAATAGCAACCAAGACAAGCAAGACCCAAGTAAAAGTTCGGGCGCTATTAACAACAGATACCCTGTTGTAAAGCTTGGGCGATTATCAGTAAGTAATGAAGTAAAATTGAATTCTTTTAGTATATATAATTTTGCTTTTTCCTCTCGATGATTCTTGTCCCGGCGTTGTACGTATTATCTTCAAAATTACGCTTCTTTATTCTTACAAATGTGTTAAATTACATTTAAAATAATTATAGGAAGGGTTACTGAAGAAACACGACTTCACAACTGAAGAAAGATCAAGGAAGAATAGTGCGTTAGAATCAGATTCCGATGATAATGTCCCACTTAAGACAAAATCGAATAGCGGTACGCCTACTGTAGATAAAGAAAGAGAAGCAATAGATATAGCTAGGGAGAAAAATTGGGAGGCCGTCAAGAGAAAACATGAGGAAGCCAGCAAGAGAGAAGAAGCTGAAGCCGCAATAGGTACGAACAAACTTAAAATAAACAGATATACTATTTACTTTCGATTTTTCGATCAATATAATTGTGTGTAAAAGTACCAAAATATGAATAACAAAACTTTTAATTTTCCAGTTCGGCCTAAGTTACGAAAAGTAGAACGGAGATTAGTACCTGTGCTAGAAATGCTTTCTGTAGATGAATTAATGGAGACAAATACTTATCAACGTTTTAACAAATTGATTGAATCAGTATTTGAAGCTATTGACGACGACATATTGATTACTGACGAAATGGGTAAGTTTACATTATACTAGACGGAGAAAATAGCCATCTCACATTTAAGGAATTGGAATTTAGTAATAGGCATACAGTGAGATGGCAGTTTTCTTAAGACAGCCTCGCATTCTACCTCTGGATTAATGGAATTACTTATTCATTTTTAGAGGGTACAGATATACCCGAAGAATTACTATTACCGCGTTATCAGCTTCAAGAGTTATGCTCAGAAGCAGCTAAGTTAAAGAATCTTGGTGCTATGGAAGCTATACCTTCAGACAGATTAGTTCGATTGTTAAACATTATGGAGAAAAATATTAGAGCAGCAGAAAAAATGTCACTAGTGAGTGACCCGGTAAGTAGTCGTTACCTGCTATGTAGGTATTCCTATCATAACATAAAATATTAAAATAATTTGTCTATTTTTTAGGAGGACAGTGAAGAAATGCGACAAATATGGTTGGAGTCGGCATTAGAAAGGGTCATGTGCGCCTCGGACGCATGTCTGACGTCCCTCTACGTAATGACCTCCCCAAATATGCCGAAGCGCATATTTCTAGAAGATGTTATAGATAGAATTATTATGTTCATAAAGTTCCAGTTGAACAACACTATTTACTGTGTCTATGACCCGGTGTATAGCATTCAAAGTACATCTAAGAAGAAAGGTAATTAAGATTTGTTACTTAAGAGGTTTTACTGATATATTATGTCACATGCTGGAATTACTTCTCGTACCCATATAGATTACCGCCTAGGCTTTTCACAAATAATTAAGCATACTAAAGGAGAAGAATAATTTTGAAATTCAGTAATTTTTGAGTGACTGAATAAACATGGAATTATATTATTTAGAAACTCTTCCTTTCTTAAAGAAGATGTTTGAAAATACAATTCTTTCCTTTTTATAATATGTACGACTACGATGAAGTAGATTGAACATTCACTTAAAGATGTAAGAACTATTATAAACGGTTGGTGTGTTCGCAGTGGACGGTCGCAAGCGTCGCGGCGGCGCGACGGGCGGCACGCGGCGCAGCGCGGGCGCGGCGGGCGGCGGGTCGGGGCGCGCGGCGCGCGAGCTGTACACGCACGCGCACGAGTGCGTCACGCTGCTGGCCGAGCTGTTCGCGGCGCACCACCTCACCGACACCACGGTGCTGCACGCCTCCACCGTCGGCGTCTCGCCCTTCTTCGTCGAGAACGTCAGCGAGCTTCAGCTCAGCGCGCTGAAACTCGTCACTACGGTTAGTACTTCACTAACCTAAAAAAATGAGACACCAAACTGATCTCACCCATAAAGATTCATTCCCCACAATCCCACAGACCTAATATTGACTAGAATACGTATGTGTCATTGTCTTTATTGAATGAAGGGCCTTATATACTCGTAATCAACTTGAATCGTCCAACGATACGAAACTCACATGACAAGTCTAGAACCGAGTGTGCTGGCGCGAGAGATATTGCGCCGCGTGTAGGCGAAACCGAGCGTATACGCACGAAATCTTATATATTTTCGCGGTTACTTAGTCACGAGCTACTCCGTACCCATAAATAATGACGAATAATAATTTTGGTGTATTATATTCCTTTCAGATATTTACAAAGTACGAGCAGCACAGACGTCTACTGCTAGAGGATATTTTAGCATCGATTGCTCGCATTCCCAGTTCGAAACACAACCTGCGCTCTTTCCAACTGAGTTCGGACCAACAGATTCAGATGCTGACAGCGCTTGTCCTCCAACTGGTACAGTGCGTGGTCACTCTGCCGGAGACACTGTGCAAGTCGCAGGAAAAAGACAAAGACATTGAATCATCTGACAGTAAAAAGGTTAGATTTTTTTTTTAAAGTTGGTATAATCAAGTTTTTGATATTAACGCATTGCAGCATACCAACTCTTCAGCTTTTCTTTATCCCAAATGAGAATTCAGTATAAAAAGTTAGTATAGTCAAGTTTTTGATATTATCAATCAAAAAATCAATCAATCTTTATTGATTGATTGATTTATTGATTGACAATATTTTATCTTCTTTTGTTTCTGTTCACAGAACGCAGTAGACAAAGACCTCATGATAATTTCCAAGTACGAGGCAGCAATCAGTGTAGGTGGTACATTCCTGACGTCATTCCTGAACAAGTGCCGGAGTCGTAACGAAGAAGTCGACTTCAGGCCCCTGTTCGAAAATTTCGTGCACGATTTGCTAACCACTGTGAACAAACCCGAGTGGCCTGCGACTGAACTGCTGCTTAGCCTTCTTGGAACCATGCTGGTGATTAAACCACTTTTATTTAACTGAAACCAACAAGTACGAGGCTTTTCCACTATTTTGTTTGCATTTTAATGATATTATATTGTAATTTTTTCGCTGATAATGGACCGACTTCGACTTTTTTGAGTTTTTTTGCAAGAACGGTTTTCGACTAGCGTATTTTTCGGGCCGTACATATTTTGTCTTAGCCTGCGCACTTACAAAGTACAAACGAAAACAAGTTACAAAATAGCAGGCACAGTTTGAAAACGGTCTTTTATAGTTTTTTTTTGTATTCAAAGTAACGACTGAACATTACAGTTGTGTAAGTAACTCTTTGCTGAAATGGTACATGTAATGTTCTAGGTGAAGTACATGTCGGACAAGTCGATGGAGATGTCGGTGCGCGTGGCGTCGCTGGAGTACCTGGGGCTGGTGGCGGCGCGGCTGCGGCGCGACAGCGTGCAGTCGCGCGCCAAGCTCGCCACCATGGACGCCGTCGTGCGCGACATACGCGCAGAGGAGGAGAAGGACGGCAACCAGGGGCAGGTCCGTTACTGTCCTTTGTTGTGCTGTTTGTGTTCTAATTCTGCTGTTTACGTAATATTCCTCTGAAGTCAGCCATTAGATGCCTTGCGCATGCGATCGCAGTGTTTTGCTGTACATTTTGACTGGTATGCTGTTACTAGGCATCTTCGAGGGGGCAAAGTTATCCGGAGTAAGTTGTATGTGGGTGAGATTCTATAGCTATCTAATAATAATCTATTTTGGGTACTGAACAATTAGAGTATGAAAAAGTATTTGCGTCATATACAAGAAAAGATTTGAGGTTTTCTTCATTAATTCCTAAGATATAAGAATTCAGAAATCTATTTGGTTTGTTTTTCTAATTAGAATCTGCAAGGCCTAGCGGAACTTAAGTCTTATTAAAAAAAACGTAAAATGTAATTTTATGTTCTTAGAGCGCGACATCGGGCCTAGATGAAGACGAAGAAAGGACGGAATTCTTGCAGAGGGTATTGCTTGACTATCTTGCCATCAACGGGCAAAAAGATCAAGCTTGGAATTGCTCCCGCCATTTCTACATCACGCAGTGGTACAGAGACATGGTAGTGCAACCCAAGAGCACGTCGCCGACAAAGAAACCGAAGAATAAGTCGAAGAAACGTTACATAAAGGACGACACGAGCGAAGAGGAGTCCGATGCGGACGACGACAGTGACGATGAAGGTCGTCGTCTCAAGGACATAAAAGCTGAAAAGAAGCTCGCTTCTAGTGCGCTCGTGTCGGCTGAGAAATTCAAGACTATGGAGCGGCGGAAGCATTTCTTCCTCGAGAAAATCCGACCGTTTAGATATCAAGGTGGCACACAAGTGCAAGTGATGCAATCGTACATTGATTACAGTGGAGCCGAACTAATCTCTCAGTACTTAGCTTCTAAAAGGTCGTTCTCTCAGAGTTTCGATAGATATCTAAGGAAAATCCTTGTTATTTTGTGTGAAAACACGATTGCGATCCGAACTAAGGCGATGAAGTGCCTCGCGATGATCGTGGAAGCGGACCCAGCGGTGCTGGCGCGGCCAGACATGCAGATCGGAGTGAACCGATCGTTTCTGGACCAGTCCACCGCCGTGCGCGAGGCCGCCGTCGACCTCGTCGGCAAGTTCGTGCTCAGTCGGCCCGACCTTATTGATAAGTATTATGGAATGCTCTCAAATAGAATATTGGTGAGTGTGTTGCACCTTTTAATCTGTTTCTTTTTTTATCGTTTATGTGCAGGTGAAATAATAAATAATATTACATCTTCTAGGACACTGGTGTATCGGTGCGTAAACGTGTGATAAAAATTCTAAAAGACATATGTATAGAGTGCCCAGAATTCCCTAAGATACCTGAGATTTGTGTAAAGATGATTAGGAGAGTGAATGATGAGGAAGGCATAAGGAAGTTAGTGATGGAAGTGTTTCAAAACATGTGGTTCAGTCCGTGTGCGAACACGGCGCGGCCGGGCGCGCTGGACATGACGGCCGCCGCCGCCGACCCGCTTACCCGGAAGGTGCTGAACATCACCGACGTCGTCATATCCTCCAGGGACATCGGCCTCGAATGGTTTCAGCAGTTGTTGACTAGTGTAAGTTCATTCCACCATTTATTTAAAGTAATTTGATTTCTGATTATTAACATTGTATTATAAATGAATGCTTATTCAACTTTACTGTCTTCCTTTTACAGTTGTTCAAACCCAAGGAAGACAAAGAAGATTCCACGAAAATAATTTATCAGCCCCCCAAATCGCTTTTACTTGCGTGTCAGCAAATAGTTGACTGTCTTATTGAAAGTTTACTGCAGCTAGAAGAGACGAGTGCCGATGGTATGAAACATATAAATTATAAATTCTCTAAATATAACGTTTTTTTTATGTAAATTATAATTAAATATTTCCTTAATATTTCAGGGACCGGTTCATCACAACGCATTCTAGCATGCCTCTCCACGTTGCATTTGTTTGCGAAAATTAGGCCCCAATTGTTAGTGAATCATGCATTAACTTTGCAGCCATACTTGAGCTTGAAGTGTCAGGTATGTATCCTTATGATTCTGTATTTTTAATTAATTACTTGACAAACTTACGATTTCTGTATGATGATTCACCAAGCTAAGGGTAGAGTTATATTAATACTTTTTACAATATGTGCGGTAACATTGTTGATATTTCCTTAGAACCAGTATGAGCAGCAGATAATGTCGACGGTGGCTTCAACCTTAGAGTTAGTAGTGCCTCTGATGGAGCACCCGAGTGAGGTGTTCCTGGCGCAGCTGGAGGAGGACGCCGTCAAACTGATCCTGCAGCGGGGACAACTCGTCATCGCCTCGTGCATCGCCTGCCTCGCCGCTATCGTCAACAACCTCACGCACAACTATAAACTAATTAGGGACGTCTTCAATAAGTACCATGGTGAGTTTTAACTACATAATTAACCGACTTCCAAAAAAAGGAGGACGTTCTCAATTCGGCCGGTATGTTTTTTTTTTTATGTATGTACACCGATTACTCCGAGGTTTCTAGTCCGATTTGTGTAATTTTTGTTCGACGCAGTATACTTGCCATTTGGTCCCATAAAAATTTCATCCAATTTGGTTCAGTACTTTTTATTTTATGAGCATTTGTTTGATTTATGTGGACGATGTGTATGTGGATGATGTTATAACGTGCCGGTTAATGAGAATTTCCTACAAACTTGAGTTATGATAACTATTATAGAAGGTATGGAGTGTATAAATGGATGACGAAAACAGATTTTGGACCTGATACTAAAAAGATAAAAATATTTTTTTTTTACAAAAACACTGAAAAGTGAAAAAAGAAGCTTTTAAGTACATCGCTCTAGAAGTCGGTGTCCAAATAAATGCAGTATTACAGTTGCAACTTCTTGACACCGACTTCTAGAGCGATGTACTTAAAAGCTTTTTTTTTTCACTTTTCAGTGTTTTTGAAGTCGGTTTTATTTTTTTGTAAAAAATTTTTATAAAATTCCTGGCATGTTTATGTCATGATATAGCATTATAACCATAACGGAATAGTAATTTGCTATTCAATTATTCAGGAAAGTAAAACTTTAATATCACTGAACAGATTTATTGAATGTTTGGTAAATCTATCTTTTGAAAAGTATATTGCCCAAAAACTTTAAGGACTTCTTTATTATCAGGTGTACTTCTTCAATGGAAACACTGCTGGCAGAGGAACCCCGAAATGACGAGAGGGTTGCATTCAAGGCCTTATTTCAGACGAGCGTTGTTTATCGTAGGACTTCTGTTGCGGTATTTCGATTTCACGGAGGCCCGAGTGATAGATGGACTTCCAGTAAGTGCTCTTACAATCCACATTAAGCAAATGTTACGGAAAAAAATATATACAAGCTTATGATATTTTATTGTTGCTTTTAGGCGGACATAAAAGAACAGATATTCTCAACGTTGATGTTTTTCGTTGGACTTGAGGATGAAGACTTTGTGTCCCACACTCTGAAGGCGCTGGGCTCGGTCTGTGTGAGGCATTACGAGTTCATGTTGCGGCCTGAGCTGAAGGAGTTCTACCATCAACTTCTTACGTCAGACTTAGCACCTATAGAGATGAAAGCGGACGTCTTGAGAAATATTGAAATGTACTTACAAGAAGAAGAGCAGAGGATGATAAGGCAGGATAGAGAATGTGAGAATTTTCTTCTTATGAATATTTATTAACTAACTCATTAAAAGAAATTCATATTCTGTTATTATACTATGACGACCAGATAGCGTGGTGGTTAGAGAACCTGCCTGCCACGCTATAGGTCGCGGGTTCGATTCCCGCATAAGTCAAACATTTGTGTGCATGAACATGAGTGTTTGACTTAGTCTGGGTGTTTCTATGTATAATATGTATGTATTTACAAAAGAAAAGTATAAAGTATGTTTATCAGTTGTCTTAGTACCCATAGTACAAGCTCTGCTTAGTTTGGGACTAGATGACGTAGTGTGAATGTGTGAGGGATATATTATATAGGCACTACGCTATAGGTAACTTATGAAACTATTTCCAGGGTCCAAAAGGTCGAAACACGAGAATCTCAAAGAGATGGGTGACGTGTCGTCGGGTATGGCGTCGACCGTAATCCAGCTATACCTGAAGGAGATTCTCGGCTCGTTCCTGCACACCAGCACCATGGTGCGCTCCAGCGCTATGAAAGTCGTGCAACTTGTGTTGGCACAGGGTCTTGTGCATCCCGTGCAAGTATGTATACACATTCATACCTATTCATGTTATGATTATTATTGTAAAAGAAGTACCGTGGTAGTTCAGAATTCTGATCAGTATATTTTTTTCATCAACCCCAATTTTAATAGAATTTAACATTAAACATATCTGGGGCAATACCGAACATCTCTCGTACATAACGGGTGCATCGAATTTGTCAATACATCAAGAAGCATTATTACAATAGGATATTTGACTCTTTTTTTTTAATTATTCATATCAAAAGTAACATTTTACAAAACCAAAAACAAATATTTTCTGGGATCCGTTAAGAAATAAGTAATTTATAAACCTTTCAAAAGGCAAACAGTTAAATAACAGAAAAAGAATGCACATACAAGCTTGTGACGTCAACGCTATTTGATCACGCACGTACAAAAGAGATAGCAAGATGTCCCCACTATGATCCCACTCTTCATCATACGAATATAAAAAATTTTGATTGCTGCTCCATTTATCAACCAATTTTGACGCTGTTTTCAGAAAATTTTTCCTTGTGCGTGTGTTTATTTGTTTTGTTAAAAATTTCCACAGAGACCAGGTTAATAAGATGTCATGTTTTGTTGTAGATTGTTCCATATCTAATTTGCATGAGCACGGACTTGGAAGTCACAGTGTCTCACACGGCTGACAAACATCTCCAAGAGATCGACAAGAAATATCCGGGCTTCATTCACATGAAAGCGCAACTTGGAATCAAACTCTCCTATCAGCTACAGAAAATATTACAAGTTAACGCTAACAAGGGAGTTATTAGAGGGTTTAGGTGAGTTATGTTTCAGATTCTCAAATCTATAGTTGATTCCTAGTACTGTATCTTATAATAATTTTATTATTGTTTTTAGGAAAAAGGATCAAGATGAGTTGCCAACTGCACTGAACGGCTTCCTATACTCATTGCTTCGGAACACGCGGCCACAGCGACGTGCGTTGGTGTTGTCGCTACTCAAACAATTTGATGACGTTTCTGTAAGTATTTTATTAAAACGAAATGTATTTACTTCATTGTTCCATGTTTTAAAATCATTAATTGTCCTATTGCAGACTGCTCCACTGGATCAGATGCTGTACTTGGCTGACAACTTGAGCTACTTTCCATTTCAAGTCCAAGACGAACCATTATTTATTATTCATCACATTGACATCATTATTTCGACATCAGGATCTAATTTATTGCAGCTTTTTCGTGAGGTAATTTTTCATAAGTCATCAACATCACCCATAAAATCAGACAAAAAAATATAGGTTTGTTTTAAAGAGAGTCAAAGAATATTGGACAGTTCTTTTTTTACAAAATTTTAAAAATTACTCAAATACAGAGACAGAAAGTTTTACTCGTTGTATAGTTCTCACCAAACTTAAAGGCCGCACCCAACTAGCGAGCGTGCTCCACCACCCACTGATACCTAAAAACGGTTTCGAAATCGGTCGAATGGCGCGATGTTCCTAACAGCCATTAATAATTTCTAAATTATGTGAAAATAGAAATAAAGTCTAATATTTTTTTCTAATCCAAGACGGCCTTCAGCTCAGTAAAATTAGCAAATTCTAGAACAAAATCTCAGAATGCAGGGTAGCTATAAATAAAATAAAATAAGCATGTGATCGAAATATTTCTGAAAAAATGTATTTCGTAAGCTTTAACCGTGAATATCTCGCGACGCGGACGTGTGATATAATGAGGCTGTCGAGGGAATGTATACAACATTCAGACAAAGGTATTAACAAGTTATTAGCTAATTACCTTTCATTCCGAGGTTCAACGCAAAATGATACTGGGGTGAATACTTTAACATTTTAACCCACGTCTTTATTCTTACTAAAGTATTTAACTTATTTAAACAAAATGTTGTATTTAGGGCCTCAACAAGCCCAGTACTGAGGAGAAAGAGCCGCTGGATGAAGAGGAAGACGACGAGGAAGCGGAGACACTCCTTACACAGATGCCAGAGAACACGCGGCCGCTGCAGGACGCCATGCGCCAGGCGCGCGGCTGCCTGCTGCTGCTCGTGCTTAAACAGCATCTCAAGCAGCTCTACGGGTTCACTGATGCGTGAGTGATCATCAACATTCAATCTACAGCCTAAAATCTATAGCCTGGCTATAATGTATTATTTTCTATAAAATACTCTAAACATCATAATTACGCTATTAGTGAACTGCGGTTATGGTAGTTGCAAAAGCGACTGCTGTGCACAGGGGTCAAGGGTTTGATTATCCGGTCGATCCGATATCACTTTGTGGGCTGATCTTGGATGTCGATGATTATAGTTCAAGGAAAACATCTTGTGGAAACCTGGACTTGGAAAATCTGAGATCTCCAATCCAGTTTGACTAAGCGTGAAGATGGACGCTTATTCCCTCTGTACGTGAGAAGAGGCCTGTATCCGGCGATTGGCCGATACAAAGACTGATGATGAAATATATAACACCCTACCTAACAATCTTTTTTAGTGTTTAGATTGTAAGACGATCCAATATGATCTTTCTCTAAAAATGTAACGAACCGTTTTGTCCGTAGAAAAATCAACCAGTACTCACCGTCCGAGAATGTGAAGGTTTATGAGAAGGCAGTTTCGCGGCGGCACGCGCCCATCTTCGAACCGAAGGCGACCATTACGCAGTTGCAAGACAAAGACCGCGCCGCCGACGAGCTCGACGAGCGCGGCCGTCGGCGACTTGTCGACGATTACCTCGAGGTGAGTACTACACTTTACCGTGTTCAAAGTGGCACCTGTTATGTTTACGGTATAAGCTTACTCGAACGTAACCCTTTTGCAGTTCAAGCAATTGATGCTGAAGTTCGACCCCGAGGAGGAGGAGGACGAAGAACAGGGCGGCCAAGCCACGAGCAGCGGCGCCGCCGCCCCCAGCGAAGGCGTGCCGGGCGCGCCGCCCGCGCCGCCGCCCGCCACCTAGCGCGCGGCCGTGCCCGCGCCCTAGTGACGTCACGTCGGCCGCGCCGGCCCGGGGCCCGCAGGCCGCCCCGCAACCCTAACTTACTTGAAGTTCTTTATATAAGTTGTATTTGAGAAACTCGATTTTGTTTTTATATTAAAGTCTTGTGTGTAGATAATTTTTATGAGAATATAAAGTATATGTACCTACTCCGCCTCAGTCTTTGCGAGTTCGCCCCGACCCCCGACCAGGCCCGGCTCGGCTCGGAGAGTCGCGACGGTGTCTGTTCGATTAATTATATTGTACATATTTTATTTTTGAGGGTATTAGAGTAATAACGCAAATTAAAAAATATCATTTTATATTTACATTTTAAAGAGTACAAAACAAAATGTGTATGATATGGTTATTAATAGATAATAATACTTGTAGTTTTTGCCGTAAGACTTAAATTAGAGGACTACCTTCTTCTGCCGCTCATCGGAAATGGCGAATTTATTACAAAGGAAAAATATAAGTGTCTCTGGAGTAGGCTTCACCTTGCCATCGGCGATGAGCCGTCGCAGGTTCCGTATGCGTTGCTTATGTGGGTACTCCTGCGAGCGTGGTTGCGGCTGAAAGATAATGTAATTAATTGTACACAGACTGAATACGGTTACGTCTATCCAATATACCCAGTTACAACCATGCTATAATAGTACACAATGTTTTGTTATGATTATAATATTTAACGCAACACATATGTGATTTATGTATGTACATATATAATAATAACTATAGAAAAAAACATTAAAGCAATTTCAACTCTGATGTGCAGTTCCTTTTTATTTTATATCTGTCTAAAAATATTGTGTGCTATTACTTATAGCATTTAAGTACCTGTTTGCAATATTTTTCAACTTTGATCGACCTTCAATAAAACTAGCTACTTATTATTTTGCGTTAATCAATTTTTCGTTCACAGCCTGATACAGTGGTCAAAACAGAGAAAGTGTAGATAGGTTAAGAAAAAGAATACGAATAATAAACCGAACCAAATAAGATTAATGGTTCTAATATTGAGGTCATAAGTGACGCCGGTTCAGAATTGTTGCTGCCTGTACACAATTTATTTTCGTATTTAATCATATATCACGTCATGGCTGTATTCATGAACGTCCGTCGATACATCAAGGCCTTTCCTGTTTACATGCACACTCATGTCGTAAAAAAAGTAATGTACATAATTAAACTATTTTGTTCCGACTTTTTGGCATGTATTCCGTCTGGGATTGGGTAAAAAAGGCACTGATTTAGCTAAGCACAAATAACTCTATAATGCTCTTGTTAAAGTCATAATACGATTTTGTATTAAAAAACTGACCAATAATTTATTTGAGATTGAACTATTGTTGGAAAATATATTGTTCCTGACGCTACTGAATCCGAGGGCCACTGTGATATGTAGTTATACAAATAAGTAGGTATCCTACGTTAATATCTTGCTTCACATTTGCACGCTTGGCACACGAAACATGACAAGTGACGTGCCCATAGTCTAGTTTATTTGAATATACTGTTTCCTTAACAGTTTAAAGCTTATGATGTATTTTGTTTAGATATTCGTAAAACACATTGACTTGGCATACGCCCAGTTTCAAATACGCATAAAAAGATTATCAATGTTTTGTCTACCGCCCAACTCAGTCGTCAGTCTTTCATCGCTCTGTCGAATGTTGGCCTATTAATCGATGGGACCAATCAGTCGATAAAGTATCCTAAACTAATTATTTATCTATGGCTTTGGTGGACTAGAAGTTGGATAAAAACGATAGAACAAAAAGTGACTGTTCAACAGATCGACCACATCGGAGCTTACGAGGCTCTACTACCAGGTGCTTACGAGGCTATTATATTTTATTCATCACGTAAAGATGACCTAACCTGTTTCAAATAAAAATGCGTAGAATTGATTGCTTACCTCTTCTGAGTCCCTGTGGTCTGGAGGTGGAATGCCAATAATAGAGCTGTCCCACATCACCGGGTGCCACGGTCGGCGCACCGGCTTCTCCGCCGGTACCAAAGGTTGCGGCGGTTTTAGTGGCAGCTTGTTAACGTCCACAAATTCTTCCTCTTCATATTCTATCGCATTCATGGTTTATTCTGAAATTTTATAACAGAACATTCTTTACTGAATGGCTAGCATGGTTAAAAAATGCAATGTCATGGATAGCTACATAGTAAAAGTAAGAAGGCAGTGTCGCGTAGACCATCGTTTCTAAATGTACAGACGCCAGCACATCAAACTACTCGAAACTGTCATATTTTCCAAATCAACTTTGAACCACATTCTTCAGCGATAAGTTGAAAATCTATTAAGGAAATTTGACAGATTATAGTAGCTTGATGTGCTGGCGTACCTACCTACCCTAACACAAAATTAACAATAGTGCTAGATTGGCAGTTCTAAACAACATCAATAGTCAATAAACACAGGGCGAGCGTGAAAAAAGAGACTAACTATATTAATATTTTTTTTGTCAGCGGCCTTAACTAGCTAGCCATGACATGTGTAGAGTTTTAAATGCAACGATCTCATTATTTTAAGAAGGAAAGTAATAGCCTCCGTATGCTCACATGACGTAGGCTTGAATTCGATAAAAATAAGTTGGTAGCCAACACTGCGAGGCTCTAATGAAAATCGCTGCGCAATAATAACCCCGTTTTTTGTTCAATTGATTCTTGGCACAGCTTCAATAATGTTTTTTCGACATCGGTAGCCGGCTGCGAGATTCTAAAAAGTGCCGACTAGTTGTTTATTTTCATTTAAAAGTATGTATGCGTCTTACAATGTATGTATCGATATTCATAAAATACTTATAGACGGGAATGATACTTGATTAGATTCTTAAGTAACTACCAATTAACCACAGATTTCAAGTTATCAATGACAATGAGATCATTCACTTATCTTTTCGACGTGAAAATTAGGAAGTTTATAAAGTCAATCTAAAATTATTATACGAAAATACTAGCGACTACTTACACAAACTTCAACAACACAAACTGAACAGTAACTGGCATGCAATCTACAAGAGCGGTCACTACACTAAACAAACGAGATCTAACTGCTATTTTATTATTGGCTTCCGATCTTACACGGATATATTTAAATAAAGAACGCCCAGAACACTGTGTGGCTGTATGACCAGCTTACGACTGAAATTAATCACTTTCTTCCGAAGTCTGGTAGCCTAGCTTGTGCTTACGAGACTGTTCCTTAGTGACGTTTGCATCTTGGACAATTACCAGTAAAAATAGAAACATTAAAAACAGTATTGACATCTAGGACAGTGACCGAATATCATGCCAACAATTGTGACCTGACGATTTAGTTCACTTATAGTATTGATATCTACTTAGGTATTTTCTATCGGTTTCGTACCGCACACACCAATTTAGTATGTCATGCTAAAGGTAAATTGGAACCCTTAGAAAATCACTTTGTGGTCTGTATGTCACCATCGTTTAATTCAGAATTGCATGGAAGTTGAAATGGTGTAATGACGGCTATTGATCCAAGGGATAATAAATAATATTTTTTTTAACTTTACGTCAAAAATATACGATAGTATATTCAGCCAATTAAACAATAAACGAACATTTCTACACTCTTAAGGAAATCAATAGTTATAAGAGTGGTAGATAGGTAAAAGAGAAAATTTGAGTGGGATATCAAATGACCCTTCCCGCTGTGGGTGCAGCTGAAGGGAGTTTTAGAGCCAGTTTCATCGATTACGGATAGCCATTATCTACCAGATAAATTCAAGAACGGAACAGAATTTGTATGAAATGATCTGCCAGATAAACTATCGGGAACTTATCCGTAATCGTTGAAACTGGGCCTTAGACTTTTAAATAAAACCTACTATTGTTCCTTCTTTTAGTGAGTTTTTTTATTGTTGACAGTCTGGATAAGGCACACCTACAAACTGCCTCCACAAACTTCTAAAAACACTGAATCATTGAAAAGCAAAAAACTTTCAGGATCTATAAAACTTTACCTACTAACATTTTACTGAGCATCTTAAATAATATTTTTATTAAATAAAAGCATTAGCTCATAAAGGAGAGTATTTTGGTTTCAACCTATATGTATATAGCACAATGAAATCAAGTTAATTTTTAATGGGCTCTAGTGAGTTACAGTTCAGTCCAATAATACATGCATCGATCTTGGAAAACAGCTCAAGAATACGGAAATTTGTTTCAGTTTCCAATGCCCACATATCACCTAAAAACAATTGCAGAAGTACAACATGTACTAGTTACAGTGTAGTGCACAGTGCCAAATAGGTAAGTAATGTATTTTGCATTTTGGATATCGACAAGGGAAGCATCCAGTAAAAAAATATTGGATAAACGGGAGAGAACAACAAAATAATCAATTTATCTGAGTCCCTGTTTATCAATTGGATAAATAACTTTTTGAACAAGCCGAGGTGGTTCACAACAATAAAGGCCAAAATAATAATAACAATAACATCAAATTTAATTATTTTCATAACATCTATAACTAGTTAACAACGTAATATAAGTACTTGAGATAAAATGGACAGTCATCAGCCCTACCATGTTCGTCAATACATCCTAAACATATTTTTGTATTCTACGTCTTACTGCACATTTCCACTAAATTCATTATAATATTATAAGCCAACAAAAACACTATCAATATCTTTTTTGTCCGATGTGGCTGCGAATTAATTTTCCATATCTGACTCGGAACACGTCAGCCTGTGAAATCTTATTGTGCCATTACGCAACGAATACCCGTTACCGTTTGTTCAGGTTTTATCTAAAGCGTTGTACAACCGACACGCTCTACTTATACTGTATTTGTTGGCTAACAAGTCAAAGCCCTAGATATCTTTTACGCGCTCGCGACAGTTTCATCAAACGAAAGTTCATGCTCCGACCTTGACAGCATGTATTCAGGCAGTGTGACGCCTAATGATGCGCTGTATCTAGGCATAGTGTCGGCCCAAAACGCACCCCTAGAATCGCTACCCGCAAATTCTTCAGGCGGTGCTATTTCAGATTCATCGACAATTTGAGCTTTTTGTTCGGCATCAGCCTCTACACTTCTTTTGGTTTTACGCGTGTTAATCACCGCAGGTTGTGGCTTCACAGCACTGGCGACGGGGTTGGTGGCTGCTGCAGCGATGCTTTGAGGTGTCTTCTTACGCTTTAACTTTTTTCCATAGTTGGTGTTGTCTACTACATACGCAGCAGACTTGTGAGCCGGAGGCGCATTTGTAGTCACCGTTTTGCTTTCCGCACCTTCATTACCCTGGTCGAGAGTTGCGGGCTTAGACGTAAATTCTTTCAATTCTTGATAGGCCAAATGACTTCGTTTTGGCGCAGATTCTGATACAAACATGCATTCTTCATTTTTCAAGCCATTTTTATCAATACATTGATAACAAGTCATTCCATTTTTCTGCACCTTTTTACATGAAGATCTGTCCTTTTTCTTAAATTCAGCTAAAACGTGTTCCACATCTTTTTTGGGCTCATTATCAGTATAAAAACCAGGTATAGCTTTCTTATAATTGTAGGCCTTACCAGACGAACCGTCTCCTTCTTCTTCAGAACTTTGTTTGTCGTCAGCCGCTCGCAAAGCTTCGCTTGGAGTAGGTTTGGAAACGTGGGTGTAGTAGGCCTTATATTTTTCTCCGGAACCAGTATCCTGGTTTGCTTCAGGAGCAGCTGACTTAGAATACTTTTCTTCACTGCTGTCATCGGCCTGCACATATTTTTCAGATTTTTGTGCTGGTTCAGCTTGTTGTGGTGCCTCAGCTTCATCAGGCTCATCGTTACTGTCAAATTTTCTTTCCTTTGAGTAGGCATACTTGTTGTTCTTTGGCTCCGCTACATACGAGCAAGATTCAAAGTTTCCACCGGTCTTCGGGTCCTTGCAAGTCGTGCATGTCATACCGTCTTTTTTGACCTCTTTACAATTGCCAGGGTTTTGTTTTATTTCAGCAGCCTGTTTCTCTGACAGTTCCTTAATTCTTTCATATTCCTTATGATCATATCCAGAATCATAACTGTAGGGATATTCGTAATCTTTGTTGGGGTCTTTCTTTTCTTTATAAGCGCTGCTGTAAAGTGGTGTGTCGAAAGCTTTGGGCTTTGAAATATATTCAACGTTATAGTTGTAAGGATCATCATCATCATCATCGCTGCTTTTCTTCAGGTTTTCCCTTTGTCTTCCGCTAGTGTAGCGACGGATACGTGCTGGTCCTGGAATATAAGCATTTGGCTTGTAGTTCTGTTCGATTTCGGAATTTTCGTTTAGTTCTTCCTTGCGATAGTTTAAGGGATGAGCTACTTCAACATTGGTTTGCGTAGGTTTAAAATAAGCAGCCACACTAGGATTTTTTTTCAAAGCAGCTAGAATCTCTTCTCCCTGTTCATCTTCCTCGGGTTTGTATACTTTATAGTCAGCATCATGGACCGTGCGGATGTCATATCTTAAGGGAGAAAGCTGTTGACCAATGGGTATCGCTTGAAGCTGACTATGTTGTTTAGGTTGCGCAACTAATTTAGCGGCTTTCGCTTGTGGTAGAAAGCTTTGACTCGCAATAGGGTTAAAACCAAAATGATCGGCAGAAAATGCCCTCTCTATTGGCGCTACGCGAGTTTGCAAAGAATCGATAGAACTACTAACAACAGTGTCAAATAGTTTTGGATATTGGTTTTTATCTACTTTTAGTACTGCGTCCGCAATAGGTTCTGAAGCCAGCGAAGTAACGCCTGAAAAGACGATAACTGTGATATGAAATATATAAATACATACAAAAAATATTGGCGTGCGAGCTTAAGCTATGTGCTATTATTTCACAGAGTAAAATCAGAATATTGATTACCTGAATCAAATAGTGGCCCAAAGTCCAGTGGTTGTACGAATCCATTTTGTTCTTCACTGGCAACTACTCCTTCACATACCGCCCAGATCAACAACTGCAAAAAGGATTAGCAATCGGTAATAACCACGATCTACCATCGAATGAATCACGATTTTGAATGAAAACAAAATATAAATTCAACGTACCAAACATCCTAGTTTGGACATTTCGAATGATATGGGTTTACACCCAAATGAGATATTTTAACGAAAAATATTTTTCAGATAGTGGAGTTGTATTCTTCGTTTGTGTTCGAATGAAAGTAACTTCACATTGTTGAAATGACAAGGTTTTATAGGCGTCAATATTGCGAAGGTGAAAGATCGGCGCAACAGCGCGCGCACCAGTGAAGCGTGTCTTGCCGGACAATGTCCGCTTACTCCACCCGGCCGCCCACTGCTGCGGTCACCGCCGCGCTCGCCACCATCTGCTGCCGCCCGCTGCATCCGCACGGCCATTCTCTTATCCTCAGTATATCACAACCACTCCTTCACAATTGGTCCACTGCTCCTCTTACAAACTCCAGAGTTATCCTGGACAGGTAAGTTTTAGAATCTGGATAGGTTTTTAAACTTACGATTTATGTATTTCCACACTAGATAAGCTAATTTTGTCACTTTCAGCTATGTTCCTAAGTGAGTGAATTAAGAACAGTTACCCTAAGGAGAAGTAGAACTGCATTAATTCAGGGCACTGGTGGCCAGTTTATGGCCCATATATAAAATTATTGCATACTAAAATTATGTATTAATAAATAAGATTAACAAAACGAATGTTCCTTAATAATAATATTTTATTTTATTGGCAGTCCCATACAAATTCATCTCAGTATAATATACCTACTTAATTATAAAATAACACATACATATAATTAATCTTAATTGGAATATACAATTATGGAATGACAGAAACAAATGTTAAGTATCACGAAAACAACAAACAACGACAAGTAACACAAATCATTGGTCTATGACATTTTCTAATTGTTATGACATTACCGGTAATTAAAGTAATTTCAAAACTTCTATCACAACACCGGCCGATATCTCTATGGCGCCAGATTAACAGTAAAATAGATATTAAGTGCAAATCTTACGAAATTAGCATGTCGTCGGGGCACCATTTTCTCTAGTTCGACTTTAACAAAAGCTACAAGGTCTAGTGACGAGAGTTAGATATTACAAACACTAAGGTCCTGTCCAGAAAGGGCAAATTCACCGCGATTTTAAACGCGTTTTACTATTCATTACTGCATTTTTCACGCGCATAAAACTACGACGCATCGTAAAGAAGCAATGTAGTGCAATAGGCGGTCAATTCGCGCTTGCTTCTGGATAAGACCTAAGTTAACATGTTCACATATAGTTTAGCAGATTTCGATCATTCCACTAGGCTTTTACTCCTTCTTCAAGCTTTTGAAGTAAAACTCGTATAGTCGGGTTGGTTTCATTTTGTAATGCTGCTAAAATTGCTTTCTGTAACAATGAAATTTAAAATATATGATTTTTTTTAGCTTAAAAAAGCGCGATGTATTATTTCTTGTAGAAAAATGGGTTTACCATCACAATGCATGCATACGTACAATTAAAAAAAAAACAGATCATATCAGGGTATATCAGAGCACCCTAAGCTACCAATTTCTAAATTTTAGTAACGTAACTATCTAACGTTATATGGGATTCATTGATCCACTCTCATGCCCTAGGTCCGCTGCATTGCCAAGTCAAATAAAAGGGTCAGGATGAAAGGACGTGGTAGTAGATAAGTTGCACCGGAATTTATCCGGATGTTGTTTTAAACACAAATTGCAGGTGAAGGTGTACTTACACCGATTTTATTATTGGAATCTTGAGTTTTCTGCGACAACATCCACAAGTTAGCCGCAAGGCTGAGCATGGGACGCTCTGCCAGTTCCCCGCGCCGCACGACCCGCCAGAACAGTTCCAGAGACAAGTTGTATTGCTTTTTAGACTCCTTGTTATCGCCTAACATCTTCAGCACGATGAGTAACTCTTGACAAATGTTCGTCGCGTATCTGTCTAATACTTCTATGAATTCTGAATCGCAGCCATACAATTTGTCGTTTGAAAGAACTGAAACAAAACACTATTTTTAGTACAAGATAATGTGACAGACCACTGGAAACTGGTAGTTTATATTTCCCACATCCTGAGAGTTCAATCATTCTCACCCGGATAGCCTGTAACCCTGTTTTAGGGCCTATACCCAAATATGATATAATATTTTCTTTGGAATTATGCATGGTAGCAAAGTTTATATTAAGTTCTGTTTGTAGTTTCGTTAACTAAGTTGAGAAGGTAAAGTAAAGCGCTAATAATTAAATTAAATAATCAAACCTGATTCTAAATGATGAATGTAATTGTCTTGAGTCATTTCGCATAACAGGTCTAAAGTCCGTAGAAGTGTGTTGTAGTACAAGGGTTCAGTTTTCTTCCAGTGAATCCTCTCCATAGTCTTGATGAACCCGCTCAGGATGTACGCCTTACAGTTGCTGTCCACGTTGTCCTAAGATCATATGATTTTACAATAGTTTTGTATGAAAGTTTTATTAGGATACACATTTAAACTGTTTCAAGTTTGCCCATTTACTATTTAAACTTTTGACCGTTACAGTCACATATAAATGACAAGCCAAAAAGTGCCCTGCACGCCACGGTCACGACTGCATGACAAACTTTTAAAGTTCAAAATTAATAGTCTGTTTTAATATACCGAACTCACTACTATATTGTAGGTATTTATGATTGAATTCTTAGCTTTGCACTGAGGGCACATCTCACTTTTTTAACGTGGCGTTCAAAAGGTTAACTATCTAAGGATAGAGTTAAACATAAGTAAAACTATGTGATGTTTAATGACTTACAGGTAAGAGTAATAACGTCGACAAAAAATCGCTGAGAATGCCAGCAACTTTGACGTGCGTGGGCTTCTTTTGTCCGTCTTCCAATATGTAATCCGGTATGTCGGGTATCAAGCCAATCAGCGCTTTGAAGTTGGCTTCAGCTACAAAATTACTTGGTTATATATATTCTCAAATTACATCAATAGCATTAATATGTTAATTTCGATTTTAAAATTAATATAGCTCAAGAACGCAACAAAATATTACTCTCTTCTTAAAAATTCGATGGTGACATGATTAGTTTAACTACTGGAGGATCCGTCTTATTAATAGCAACATGAGTTTTTAATTATGCAGGTGTTGAAGCTTGATTCTAACCCAAGCGACACATAGTCTGTGGATTGATCATTAATAAGCTCTGCCTAGTTTGGGACTAGACGACGTTGTGTGAATGTGTAAGGATATTATATTATTATTATTCACAGACCATGTGGCGCTTTGTTACCCCTGCCACCCACAAATATTTTCTTTTCTTAGAGCGCAGCGGTTTCACGCTAACGGATTAACCACTTGGTTTTTTGACCGCGTAGGTCAAAGCGCTAGGCGGGGCAAAATACGCAAGTGTAGCGCGCTAGAACGTATTCGGAAAATATTATGCATTCAGTAAAATTTATGTCAATTGGGATTCATTATTTTTCTGAAGTGGGTTAGAAACAAACTACGGTACTACCCATACCTTGTCCAATACAGTTGTTCTGCAGAGCAACTTGTCCCGACAGTAGGTACAGCTGTGCCTTGGTGAGCGTACAATGCAGCGACGGCACGGTCACGTAGCAGTACGCGGCGCATGCGCGCTGCAGCCACTTGCTGCGGGATGGACTCGCGTGGGCCGCTAGTGTGTTCACCGCCTAACAACATGGAAACAAGAACCAAGATCTTCAACAGCCCATAACAATTGATGATCAAAGGCTTCGGAACTCATGTCACATCAGTGTGATCTTCAACTCCTACAAAACCCTGGAATAGTAATTTCCACCAATTTCTACAAAAGCGTACCAGAACAACTTTCGTCAAATAATAAATACCGGAATACATAGTCAAAATGTATGAACAAACCACTATTGCGCATGCCCGAGGCATAAATAGCTCGCTTCAGACCGGCAAACTTATTTGATGAAAGCTGTAAAGCTAGAATAAGTAATTCATATCTTTGTTCTCTCTCATCTTCCGATCTCAAGTCGTCATCACTGTTGATGATGCCAGTTGGATATAAAACTGACACTCAATATTTTTTCCACATAGTAATGGTGCCAAGTCTAACTAGTATAGATATTCCATTCTTCTAATTCTCTAATTAGCTAGTCGTCATCAATCTTTTACGTAGTACATCCATATTGGTATCTAAAGCTTGATAATCATAGATACGTTGATACATCTGGCGGCAGAACAAATATCGGAATGCGATAAGCACGCAATTGTAATAAACTGCTATAAATATGCGCCTTTTTTTGTGGGAAATCATCAACTGACCCCTCCCGCTGAGGGTGCAGCTAGAGGGAGTGTCAGACTCTTGACTAAAACCCACTACGTTCCTTCGGGAGGTCCCTGTGTGCCAGGGCCACGGTAACTCTTGCGAACAACCCGCAGCCCAAGCAGACCTATAAATATACGCCTGAGAACAATATACGTACATGTACTAAGGTAATGAGCACGGTGTCGAGCTTGATGAAGGAGGATCGGCATTCAACGTAGAAGTTCAACTGCCTCTCCAGATCGTCCTGGTACGTGACGGCTTGTATGAACTTGTTGATCAGTTCGCCGCAGATTTTACTCTCGTCTTCAACTGTTACTGCGCTGGAATATACAAAATGTGTTATGGTCCCTCCACCTACGTTAGTGGAATTTATTAAGTAGAATATTTTCCAAAATAGTTCAGTCCAATAGTAAAATTCCAAGCCCTCAATTTCGTTATTCACCCATTTTAACATAAAATAAAAACATATTCGAACTGTTTGCAAGAACTCAAATAGTTTTTATGACAGCCAACTATTTCAAAACTCCCTAACAAAAATTAATTCATTGAAAGAAAAAACTACTATAATCGGTTTCTCAAACTGACTGGATGATTGCCAATCTCGGTTCGGAAAAATTCAATACTGTGAAATCTGAAATAGTGGAACAGCAAAAAATATGTTGCATTGAAACAGCAACCAAAATAATGGAATCTTTTCTTTACTGTAATGAAAATTGGACAGACATCTAAGCAACTTTTTTATGTTGACATATTCTTGCCCTCTTGCTATCAATATACAGCACTATAATATGTAATCATGCTTCATATTGTCCGTGGTAAAAGATAGTGACATTTTCCTTTTAAAAATGTATACATAGAACATAGAAAATAAATAATTAAATGCTGGCTTCTGTACAAACCAATACGAAAAAGTACAATAGGCGTACCTATCACTAAAAAGCAATTTGTCACCTTAGGACAGAGTTACTAATGTTACGGACATCATCAGCCTTTTTACCGTCCCACTGCTGGGCACAGTCCTCTTCTCGCACGGAGAAGGATTGAGCGTTAATCACCGCGCTTGCTCAATGCGGGTTGGTGATTTCAGATTTTATAGTCCAGGTTTCCTCGAGATGTATTCCTTCACCTTTAATCAGTCATTGGTGTCCAAGATAAACTTAGAAAGTACATATAACTTAGAAAAGTTACATTGGTACCTGCCTGACCTGGAATCGAACCCGCGCCCTCACACTCGAAAGGCTGGTGCTTTAACCACTAGGCCACCACGGACGGACGGTTACGGACATGGATGTCTAAAAAGTATATAAAAAATATCTACTTGATAGAATCGTGTAAAATGCAGCACAGCCTCATCAAACTGGAGATAACGATGGGGTCCTCGATGTGCACGCAGTTGTATCTGGAGAAGAATATGGACAGCACTGTCTTGGCCATCAGGGTGCGCGCGCTCGACGTCTGCACCAGCTCTACCAGCGGCATGAAAGCGTCCTACGATAACATTTACATTATTTCCATCCATACTTATTTAAGATTCTTTATTTCTTTGGACGAACGAACTTATCAGAAACTATTGATTAGATTTGAAAAAATATTTCAGTGTTAGGCGAGACATATGGGCAATTTAAATTGCACAATAAGTAGTAAAACTGATCGAATAGAGACCGCCTTAAATAGCTTAATCCGGAATGCTCAATAATAGCAGTAGATTGATGAGGCTAACAAACATTAGTGCCTTTTCTTAAATAAGCCTAACCTTTGCTAACATGACATAATTTGTAACGACGTTAATGTATCAATCGATTTTGACGACTTGACTAGCATTCTTAATCCTTCTTTCTTTATAATATAAAAAACTATCTATCCGTCTGTTAAGATTTCACCAAAAATTGTTGGAATCGTAAAGTATATGAAGAAGTGTACAAATTAACCCTAAAAAATGTTCGGGGATCAAATCGGGCGTTTCTTATTTGAATAAAGATTTAACTACATCAAATTTATAGTCTTAAAATTCATAGAAGACCAATGCTTTTGCTATGATAGGAAGAAACAGTTAAGACTAAATATTTTGTGCTTGAAACCTGCCTTGCAGTAAAGAAAAAATAAAACAATTTATAATAAATATGTACAACTTACCATTAGGAATAATTCTTCGACGTCAGGAATGAATTTGAGCATCCTTTTAATAACGAATTGGAAGTTCCCAGAGTACTCGTCAGCAGGCTTGCCGCACTTGATCATGTAGCGAATCGTGCCTCTCAGAATTACATTCACGTGTTGAGTCTAGGAAAAAGTGCGTTTTACTTAAAATCCACAGACGAGAAAGTTTGCCTTTTTTAGTAAGAAATCATCAAATTAGCTGAGGGTGCAGCTGGAGGACTAAATCTTATTAAATAAACCTACGAACAATACGCAGCCCAGGCAGACCCTGGCCCTAAGGGGACCTGATCCTATGTTGGCGAGAAACTTTGCCTTTGACGTAATTACCATTATAATACAATAATTTATAGGTATTACGACCGAGTCTTTTTTTTAGTTTTCTGTAAATGTAGTTGTTTGTATTAATATGTATCACATATGAAAATAAAAAGGCCATTTCTTTAATTGTTATAGAGCGTATAAATGTTTAAATTTACCGATAAATGTGTGCAAGCGAACTGCAGCCAAGGTTCCAAAACTTGCAGGAAATGGTTGGTGCATTTCATATTGCTCGCTATTTTCCACCAAGTCTGAATTAACGACTCAGACGCCGTCTGACGGTGAGTATCAGCTTTGCACAAATGTTCGCCGAGAGAGGCCAAAACTTCATTCATCATTACTAAAAGAAAATATAAACATGAAGATCAACATAACTTATTACCTATAAATATTTGGATCTCATCTGTGACCAATTTCCTGCTTAGTTCATCCTATTTTGACTAAATTTGCTAACGAGCTGTTTTCCTTATGACTATGATCGGATGGATGTTTTGACTCCTTTAATCATTACCCATTTCATCAACGTTTAAAGCACATGCAGATAAAAGGTGTCTTTTTTCTTAAAAAAAAAGTATTTAAATTTGTGTTCATGAATAAACAAAATTTAATTTTACCCATTTTATCAGCATAGTTGTGAACCATCTCTAGAATTTTCGGTGCCTTTTTTGTAATAGTCGGAGAGTCAAACGCTGAGACCACACAGCATAGAAACAGTTCACTAAAACAGGGGGAAATAATAATTATTGTAACAGCACATAATTACTGTTTAATCAATCAATTTTTTTTCTACCATATCATATTACATACTTGTTTTCAATTTGTTCGCATTTTTGTATGAATACATCCAACAGATCAGTTTTACATTTGTTAGAATTTAGTGTCCCAAACAACAACCAATCCAGGGCTGGTACAAAGAGGTTCAGATACTTGTCTTGTGTGAGCAATTGTGATTCATATTTTTTCCTCATTGATGTTAAGAAAATCTAGAATTTAAATGTAATTTTTAAAATTATTTGTATTATTTAGTTTAAATACAAACAAAGCATACATGTCGCTGCTGTGCAAACGGTACGTTTGTCGTTGCGCACATGGACGTTAACTTCTTTTTTTATACGAAGCGCGAGTCCGTGTACGCGACAACGTACCGATGCAGCGGACATACACGAAACATCCGATTTGAAAAAGCCCTTAGGCATAACACAAAATTATCCAATGGTATAGCTTGTAAAACTACTGCAAGTAAAAATTTGCTTTTGAATTATTTGAAAAAAATCACCTGCTGATATTCCTCCAGAAATTCACTTAGATTGTTATAAAAATACCTCTCACTCTCTTTACCTAACAGTTTAGAAGCAGTGTGACACAAATAGACCCTTAAATACACAGCAACTAAAGGATTTCCTATTCCCCTTATCATAGTGGTAATCCGCGCTATGGCTGGCTTTATTTCATCTTTCGATATAAAAACGTAACATTTCAACAATGTCATCTCCATATACAAGCGGGGAAGTAATTCTCTGATAGATGCCATTTTGTACATCCAGTTTTGGCATGTCTCTTTAGCAGACTCCGGAACTGCCCTTGGATCTATGTTGTGAACATTCACAAGATTGTTGTTACTGAAAAAAACAAAAATAATGAGGAAAAGTTTATAATATTTTCTTTATACATTATAATAAATTCACATTCATTTATTGTCTTGCTGACTCACCCAAAACTTTTCTCTTTGAGACGATTGAAAACTAAATTACCAAAAGTATCCAATGTATCAGTGATCAGTATAAACTTGCTAGGATAAAACTGCATTACATTGATATCGGACAGAAGCTTTGAGCACTGGATGCCAATTTTGAATGCCTTGACCCTTTGTTCTGAATCCCAAGCCTGTAATCAGTTGTTATAACTGTAGATAGGTACATATTTGAATTCCCGCTAAACTGTCTCAGTAATAATGTAAAGCTGCTATGGATTTAATAAAAATCCATTTTGTAAAATGTATATTGTGTAATTAATTTGTTATATCCAAAGATAAGCAGTAAATTACCTTCTTAATCTCATCATTGAGCATATTAATTTTTGTGACAAATTCCTGTTGACTTAATCCCATTGTTTTCCTTACAGAACCCTCATCAAAATCATCTAACTGCTCCAGCCTGTGCTTAACCTTTTCATTTAAGTTTGAAACCTGTCTTATTAGAGCTGAAAAAGAACTAACTTAAAGTAATAAAAATAAAAAAATAAAATAAAATAAAAAAAGAAATGATTAGTTTCATTATTCAATAAACATACAAATTTTCTATTATATTAAACAAACTTATAAGACACATACTTTTTTCTCCACCAGGAAGATAACTGCTGACAATGGTGAGTTTTTCACCAGTTGTGTATTTACTAAGGATACCAGCACGTCTTGTACTCCACGCTTTAGAATAATTCACACCTTCAATGGTTTCCACCTCAACAGGGTTGACATCCTAAACAAAATCAGAAATGTGATTTGATATCATGATTGTTCTTTTAACAAAAGTAACTTGTACAGATTACTTACTTCCTCAAGGTTCATTTGTTCAAATCTCAATAATGGATCCACCTCTTCAAAATTAGAACTCCATTTATTTATGGTTTCGATGATGCTGGAACTAACTGGTTCTTTCTGTAAATTGATGTACAAAGAACTTATTTGCTAACCGATACTAAAGTCGAAACATGTCACCACGTTACTCACAATTGTAATAGTATTTGTTTTAAAAGGATAGCTTGTCACTTCAAATCTAGGAGAATCATGTTTAATCCGATTAGATTTCTTTCTTGATGTCCTGAAATATTGTTACAGTTAAAATTTAATGTATTCATATTATCTAATTATAACTCTAACAATCTATGTTTTATTAACCATTCGTAATATGTAGGCATAGTTATTACTTCGTAGAACTGAGAAAATGGACTCAAATTTAATCAATTTGAAAAAGAGCTGCAATTCCTGTAAATAAACAGAAGAATACAAAATAAATTGTATTGAAAATGACATTTGCCATTAAAAAAACTGACAAATGTCAAAAATACGTCAAGAATGATTGATGCCAATGTTGCCAGTCATATGAGATTATGGGGCTCGTGGCTAAGTAAAGTTCTCGTCAAATAATTTCTCCCGCTCTGAAGTCAAATTGGCCATTTGAAACTTCACAAAAAGCAGTAACATAGATAATAAATCTAGTTAGTATAAGTAATAGTTTGTTACTCGATTCTATTAAGACAATATAATCTCAATCATAATAGTCTATAGCATTATGTCCTTTGTATTCTACTTTCTGTCATTCACTCTCAACTCTCATAGTAGTAGTCCCCAGTCCTGTCAATGCTGTCATCTTAATGCCATGCTCACGGTCAAAGTCAAACTTGTGTCAATGTTTTGGCCTTGGAAGCAGTTAGTTGGATTGGAAGTGGAATCTAGAAGTAGCAGTAGTTTAGTTTTGTGAAGAAGCGTTTTGTTATAATATCGTCAACTTTATTTATAGGTGCTTTATTGGCATTCTACCAGAAAATTTTCTCAGTGCGACGTTTCCTTATACATGTTCTGATGGTTATGGAATTATGAACTTATATAAGAACAATTTCTTGATTTACTACTCGTTAAACTATGGGTGCCTACAGCAAATTTATCAATGCGTTTAAAAAATATCCTCTTTTAAGAGGAATGGCATCGTATAGTATAATATGGCCTACTTCCAGTTTAATACAGCAAACATTTGAAGGTAAAACAATTGGTGAGTACATAAACCTATTCTAGAATATACTGCGTACTTGATACACTTGGTCTCTTGTCCTTGATCGTTTCATACAATTACAGATAATTATGACTGGTGGAGATGTGCACGATATGGATTGTATGGTTCCTGCTATGTTGCTCCGACATTGTATAGTTGGCTGACAATTGCCAACATAATGTGGCCTGGCAGTTCAATACGAGCGGGTATAATAAAGGTAAACTTAGTAGTTATATTTGATTATAATTTTTAATACTCAACTTCAACTTTAGATAATTATGATGCAAGAGTCATAATGTATGACACTACATTTTGTTTTTGCTGTGCAATATTGATTGAGTAATGCACTTAAATTAACTTTACTGACTTAAAAAAAGAAAGATCTTAAGGCTGAAGCTCAGTCAGTTTAGTTACATAAAATAATAGTAAATGAAAAAATGAATAATTCTTCATTTTTTTCCGATAAAAGATACGAACACAATCCGAAACAGATAGATTTGGCTATTTTATTAATATAATATTTTATTTGATTGTAGACATTTGTGGAAACTCTAACCTACACACCATTTGCCATGTGCAGTTTCTATTTTGGCATGAGCTTACTAGAATCAAAGCCTTTCCATGAAGCGGTTGCTGAAGTTGAAGCAAAATTCCTGCCAACTTATAAGGTATGCAAAAATTCTCTCAATAAGGCCTATAGCCAAAGAATGGGAAAAGATTACAGAATAAGAATAATATTCATTAATTATTTTATTTCAGATCGGAGCCTCTGTCTGGCCAGCAGTTGCCATGGTCAATTTCTGTCTCATTCCTCCTAGAAACCGAGTGCCTTTTATTAGCTTATGTAGTCTTGTTTGGACTTGCTTCCTTGCATACATGAAACACCTAGAGAAAGAGCATGTGGTTGCAAAAACCAGCACAAATCCAATTAAAATACTTAAGGCTAATTTATGAAGACAGTGAATTATAGCAAATTTATTAAGAATTTTAGCCAATTGAATATTTTATTTAAATTATTTTAATAATTATGATTCCATCTCAAAATGTGTGATATTAATAGTTTAATTGTTGCTGTGCAAAGATCTTAATATAATTATTAAACTAAACAGTATTTACACTACAATACTTTAGTACAATAAGAGAAACATTGTTAAGAACAATTGAGTAAACTAATGTTATATAATTAATCAGAATACTAGTCTTAAAAATCATTGTTATTAGGACATGAATATAATACTGACCATAAGAAAAGAGATAAGTACACAAAACTTCAAATAATTGACTTGTTCTAAAAGATATTGGATTGATATTATGTAATTAATAGTGTTGCTTAAATACCAGCATGGTATTTGTTTCTACATAATTTCATATAATGAAATTCTGTCAGAGGCAGGAACAGGGTGATAAAATACATTTCATTTAGAAGATATGTTAAGGAGATGTATAAGAGTAAACTTGTGTTGAATATATATTTTTCATGTTATTGGGCATTTTTCTTTAAAACATGATGCATTCTCAAAACCCAAGTAATATACCTTCCTTATTGTATATATGCATCAGTAATAAAATACAAGCGACAAGTGTATGTATTGCCACAATTTATTTTTAGCAATTATGCTGCCAACTTATTTAATTGGCTGATTGCACCGTGGGCGTAAAACATTATTTTCTCAATTTTAAAGTACTTTGAGGATAATGTAACTTGGCCCACTTGGACATCAATATAACGGGTTCAATTTCGGATTCGGTTCTACGAAACTCACAACTCACTCCCAGAGACTGGAAGTTGGCGTTTTACACTAGTACATCAGAAAGCACGTAAATGTCATTCTCCTGCACCCTATCTATATTCGGTCGTATCGGATCACCCATACAATGTAGATGCTTATTCTCGGGATTGCCGTGCCATGGGGTGAGAGTGAAGTAATAGAGAGTACATCTGTTTCCACGCCAATAATGTACTGCGCAGCTGGCTGATCTCCTAAGAGAGAACAGCCGCTGTGAGCTGCCACGGCTGATGCTATTAGTCGCGCCATCACGCGTGAACAGTTGGACCGATTTAAATAAAATTTGGTAGACACATACTCTACAGTCAGAGGAAGGAGTAAGCTACTTTTTATCCAGGAGCGGGAAGATGGTCCTTGCCAATATCTAGTAACGAATAAAAATGGATTACAGCTAGGCGTCTCTGTTGTGACCAGGCAGGAAAAAAGAGGAAGTTTTTAATAGGATTTTGTATTTTTTAAGTTCGGTTAAAAATGGTCATAAATGTAGCAATTGAACTCGGAGAGAGCCATTAGACTGTATAGCCACTTTAACCACAAATAGCCAACGTAGAGATTATCTCTATGATAGCCACCAGCCACACAACCACTTGTCATTTTAAAACCGGATCTGTCATCAGCTGACATTTGACATCAAAAACACGAAAACTGGATTTGGTGCGGTTTTGCTTTGTCGCGGAATAAATAATTGCGGTCTTCAGCTGTGTTATGCAGCATTATTTATTACACACATAAGATAGTATTTAAAAAGACGAGGTGAGTAGGTAAATCTTAAAAAGTCAAATTGTTGATCAAAATTGAAGCAAGCCAAAGATAAGCTAAATGATCTCACAGCTAAACATAAGGATGAATTATTATAAATAAATAACAGCTTGTAGTGTTTTGCTACGCTGGTTAGAAAGCAATAGTACATAATGTCCAGCAATTCCTTATTGTTTTCTATAAACAACGAGGGTAAGGTTTACGCCTTATCAACAAGTGGGTCATGTTGGCGAGAATTCATGTATTTGGGTTTAGAATTTAAAACATTGTCAGCTGTACCACATTTCCTTTGGGCTGTCGGAGGAGACCGACAAATCTATCTGCATGTCCATGGCTTAGAAATACCCATACGAGTCAAGGAGGAGTCCTATGAAAATGAAAGGTGGCTACCTCTAGAGGGATTTAGTGGTAGACTGCTCCCTACAGACAGATATCATTTTTCATCTCAAGATGGTACAAAAGATAGATCAATTGATCGCATTAGGTTACCATCTATGGCATGGCAATGGGAAGGTGATTGGCAACTAGAATTAACACTGGATGGTCAACCTTTGGATCATGATGGCTGGACTTATGCAGTTGATTTTCCAGCACAATTTGGCCCCTCTAAACAATGGAAATCATGTGTGAGAAGACGAAAATGGATAAGGTACAGAAAATTCAGTGCTATGAATTCATGGTGTGCAATTGCTCCACTACACAAAGATCCAACACAAGAACCATTCATAGATGTCAGCATTGGCGGGAACCAAATTCCATATGCTTCCCCTGGAACATTATCAGTTTGGGCTATAACTGCTCATGGACGAGTGATGTATAGAGCCGGTGTCAGTACTACCTCCCCTGAAGGGTTAAAATGGATTAACATTAGCATTCCACCAAATTGTGATATTAAACAGATTTCTGTTGGACCTACTGGTTTGGTTTGGGCTCTGTTGTGGACTGGTAGAGCTATTATCAGAAAGGGTATAACTAAAGACTGCCCAACTGGTGAAGGGTGGATGGAAGTTAAGTCTCCTAATGATACTAAACTTGTATCACTTTCAGTTGGTTACAATGCAATTTGGGCTGTGAGTTCTGATACAAGGGTGTGGTTCAGAAAAGGTATTGATGGAAATGCAGCTGGGAATTCTGAAGGTGCAGCTATGGGAAGTGGATGGCTAGAAATTACAGGTCATATGAGTTATATTTCAGTGGGCGTCAATGATCAAGTTTTTGCTATTGGAGATACAGATAAATGTATTTATTGGCGTAGTGGTATTACCCCTGCTGAACAAACTGGTAAAAGGTGGAGAATGGTTCAAGCCAATATGCAACTTAGCCGAACATCTAGCTCAGCAAGTGTTGTGTCTTCAACATCAAATGCCAAACATCATAGTCTGAATATGCTCAATGAGACAACAACAGAACTGAAGTCTAATATAAATCTGCACAATTCCTGGGAAGAATCACACTCTGCTCCAATTGAACATACATTACCCATAAAACCAAAAGAGGCTCGACAAAAACGGAATGAACAAGTTGAAAATATTGATTATACAGGAAAGAGTTATGAAACAACATTAAAAAACCCAAGAGCTTGGAGTCCAGTAAGAAGTGTGGGCTCTGTTGTAGGTATGGAAGCTCAGCCTGACAGTGACAGCAGTGTCTTTGATGTTGACTCTGGAATGTTTTTTGATGATGAGATCAGCCAAACTGCTTGGGGCACTTGTGAAACTACTTGGGCATTTGTAGAAGCTGGGGCTTGTTCTGTAGATGTGATGCAGGTACCCCATTGGTTTACCGACTCCCATAATGCTTTTAATATGGATCTCACTTCTAAATGGCGCATCCAAATTTTGGAGAACCTCAAAACCAGAAACAACAATGTAACACTAGATGTATCTAATTATGGTGTAGCTGTGGAAGAAAAAGGTTGGACACGAAGCTGTGAGTCAAGACTTATTAATGCCAATCACTCTAGTGAGGATTGTATATTATCTCTGTATTGGCATGACTTGGAAAATATAGGAACACTGTCTGTTTTTCAACCAGATGGTACCATAAAATTTATTCTGAATCTGGGAGAAGTAACCAGTGTCATTACCTCATCAGAACCTGGAAGCCCTAGAATAACCTTGTCTGTTCCACGTCAAAATAAGAATCCTATTAAAGTTCAATTTATATCTGAAATGGAACAAGAGGAATGGTTTAATGTTTTAGTTGATATTACATCGCAAATCAATGGGGTTACTGGTAAACCATCTGCCAATTCAATATGGGCAATCTCTAGTTCTGGAGATATACTAAACTGGGATCCAATGCCAGCCAAACTGAATACTGCAAATAATGGCAAATATGTTAAGGAATTTCAGGTGTTTGGAAAAGATATAGTATCAGGTTTCACAACACCTTTACATAACAACTTTCCACCAGGCAGTACCCTCAAGATTTCAGGTTGTTTACATGACGAAATCAACAGATTTCATATCAACTTAGAAGGTCCAGAAATTAAAAAACAAAGACACAAAATTGAGACTGAAGTGACTGAAATACCTTTGCACTATAATATGAGGTTTGATGAAAGAACAGTTGTGTGCAATTCAAAAATATTTGGCAGTTGGGGAGTAGAAGAAAGACATGATCTTCCATTGTCTCCTGGACAAGAGTTTAGCATAACAATCATTTGTGATGTGAATGCTTATAAAATTCTGGTTAATGATAAACTTTATTGCTTCTTTGAGCACAGACTGAGTCCTAAAACTGTTACATCAGTTGCCATAATGGGACCTTTAAAGCTTTTTTCAATGGAATATTCAACGACAAATGCTATTATTGGATCTGAAGAGATGTACTGGAGAATTATAGGAGGCTATTTACGAAGAGTTGAGTCCTGCCAAAATGGTATAGTTTGGGGAATATCTCATGATCACAGAGTATGGGTATACACAGGAGGGTGGGGAGGAGGTATTCTTAAAGGTAACTATCAAGTGCATCATATAGTTTAAGGGCCTGTTTCCACTTACAACTAAGTTCCAGATAGTTTATTTGGTAGATAATTTCATACAAATTCTGTTCCATTTTGTAATTTATCTGGTAGATAGTACCTAACTATATGGATATTGTGAAACTGGCCCTAATAAAATGTTAAGTAAGTACTTTTTATTAAATAAAGACTTAAATTTTTAGGCATAGGCAGCAAAGAAGGTATTAATTCCATGACAGATACTCAAACTTATTGTGTATACGAAAACCAGAGGTGGAATCCACTATCTGGTTATACATCAACTGGATTACCTACTGATCGTTATATGTGGAGTGATGTAACTGGAAAACACAAAAGAACTCGAGAACACACTAAACTGCTAAATCGCCATTGGCACTGGGTAATTAAGAACCTCTTTTTTATATTTCTTAATTCGCTACCTATTTCTTGCGATGACCAAGATTTACGATGTCCCTAAGCTTAGCGCGTTCAACAAACAACAAATCCTGAGAGAACATTGTAACATGTCCTTCCTCCTCAGATATCCGAATGGATGATAGACTACAATACTCCTGGTGGTGTGGACTCCGATGGATGGCAATATGCAACTGACTTCCCAGCGCCATATCACGGTAAAAAAATATTCACGGATTGCGTCCGTCGGCGCAGATGGTATAGAAAAGCTCAAATTATCACGGAAGGTCCATGGATCAGGGCTGGAAGTACTGCATTGCTGGATATTTCTATTTGGGTAAGAATTATTATACTACTAGCTTCCGACAGCGATTGCACCCGTGTCCCATCGGAATTAATCTGACATAGAATAAATTTTCAAATCGGTCCTGTAGTTTCTCAGATTTCATTCAGGCAAACAAACTCTTCAGCTTTGTTATAAGTATGAGTATAGATAATAGCTACTGGTAACTTATTAATTAAAAAATCTAATTAAAATAAATAATAAATGAGGATAAATAATTGTTTGTATTTCAGGCCGACGGCGTCGATGCGTCTGTCTGGGCGATAACATTAGCTGGTGACGCTATTTATCGAACTGGTGTTACAGTTGCAGCACCCACGGTACGTAGTAATCAATACGACATACTTTTAATATGTTATAGTTAACAATCATGGTGTTTTGAATAAAAACATGACATCGTTTCCAGGGTGTTCATTGGGAACATGTAAACAATCCACAATCACTGATAGCTATTAGCATATGCAATAACATAGTCTGGGTAGTCGGTCGAAAAGGGGAGCTTTATTACAGAGAAGGCATAACTAAAGAGAATCCATCTGGGAGTAATTGGAAATTAATAGAAACACCCAAATGCAGCTACCCTTATAACCACAAAAGCGGCGCGGGCGCCAAAGCCGTATCCTTAACCAAGACGTCAGCATGGGTTTTACTCGCAAATGGTGCTATCGCTGTCAGAACAGATATTTCTGAGAACCGTCTCGATGGCAAAGAGTGGAAGCATTTAACAGGTACATACGCATTTTTATAACAATGTCTTTTTTTTTCATTTCCAATTTATTTCCGTTTCATTTAAGATTGTCTGAATTTATCTCACACGCGGTTAGGATGGAATATAATTTGCGAATAAAAAAGATTTCACAAAAAATTAAGACCAACTTCAAAATAGACGGTCACTTATTTTTTTTTTCGATATTGTAAATAACTGACTACATACCTGCATCTCAACCGGAATCTATCTGCGGCAGACTATTTTTGGAGGTCTCAATCCACAGAACTCGCGAGTAGGTAATTAATGTTGAGACTTTTAATAGTTCTTGGGTTACATTTCCATTATGCAGGATAGTATATAGTCCAGGGCATTCATCGTCTCCAATAATCATTTTACGTGACTATTATTTCCAGAATGTGAGTTGACTTTCAAACATGTGTCGGCTGAAGAGCATGAAGTGTGGGCAGTCACTACAGATGGAGTCCTTCAGCGACGACTCGGCATAACCGCAGATAATATTGCTGGATCAGTTTGGCAGCCAGTGTTATCAGGTAGCTTAGTTCACGTGTCAGCTAGGGGAGGTTGTTTGCTTTAAAGTAATCAACAATCTTCCCTTCCCCACTTTGTCACACAAACCAATTTTTGTCGCAAGAAACACAAATATTTAATTATAAGCTATATTGTGTCCATCAAATAATCGAGTATTAGGGCCAGTTTCACCGGTTACGGATAGCCACTATCTACCAGATAAATTGAAAAATGGAACCGATTTTTTATGAATTATCTGCCAGATAAACTATCTGGAACTTATCCGTAACCGGTGAAACTGGCCCTTAATGTCGTGTCATACGAATTTCCTCCACTCGGTAACGCTGACGTAGAATAATATGAAAATTAACAAAATGATACAAGTAAAAATGTATTGTAGTTTTTAATAGAACGTCAAGGGTAAGCAAGCTCGCACATGGGTGAACTATGTGCGTATTCACTCTTTAAGCTAGTATGTCTATGTAATTCACTCGATCTCCCATTTTGATATAGCTAGGTCATACAAATAAGGTATCATGTATATCACAGGCGAAGTCTCAGGGCAGGCTGCTACAGCAGTATTAATAACCGAATGGTTTTCCAAAGTGGAAACCAAAAGCCTTCTCTAACATTTCAGGAAAATTCTATTAGTAATAGATAACGTCGGAATATCGGCCCTTTTTATCGAAATTCGGCGATACGTGCTGATTGTGAATTTATAGTATCAGCCGAAACCGACGGACCATACTTTAAACCCAGTAGTATCTTTCAATTTTAACTCTACCGTTATGGTGTCTATGAAACTTTTCTTGTAATTTATGCTCGTGTAAGATAGTACGTTAACATTGATACTCTCCAAACTCATGTTATAGCCGTGTCTCTACGTGGTAATTTTAAGTTACAATCTATTGCATTTATATTTACTTGTATAGAATATATAGGTAAGCGATAAACTTTAATAATAGTACCGCAACAAAATGGCGTATAACGAATCGCCAATAGCATTGATAAACCACTTATGATGTATATAAACCTTTCTTAATACTGTGTGTAAGGGACAGCCCTCCACAAACTGATAAAATGATACTACTGATATAATGACAAAAAAGATAAAATAAATCGTATAATCAGCTCCTTATTTTGAATCATATTTCACTGGATTTTCTTTTTTTACGATTATTCCGTAGTTTTTTGTCTTTCTTTCAATGCAAAATTACATTCTTTGCAAGTTTTTTTTTTTTTTTACCGATAAAATAAAAAATCCAGCAATGGATTTTGAAATAATCGTGACGATCGACGCGTGAAATCAGCTGTTAACAAATCAGTTTTATTGAATTTCCATAACGTTCCTGAAACAATTTCATAAACCAGTCTTCTTAGTATGGTACCTATACTGACCTCACCCCATCAGTCTGTGGAGTGCTGTCCCTTAGGGCCAGGCCACAACAGTGCGTTGCGGCGTCGCATCATAAGTGCTGTCACATAGCTGTGCAATGTTGTTTTTGCGATGCGGCGCCGCAACGCACTGTTGTGGCCTGGCCCTTACACCCAGTATATCTTGAATAGTGCATCATATACTGACAAGCGACGGAATCATATAATCACGATATAGTAGGCATTGATCGAATGCGCAGTGCCAAGAGGCGACGCGATTACACAAGGTTTTATTTTGTTTTTTATGGAAAACCTCTTTTATGTTTTTTTCCTACACGGTTTTTTTTATTTTGCGCCTGTTTGCGCGCGTGTCACTATCATTTTACAATGTGGGCTACGGTTCCGTTGCTAGTCTAAGCACAGTGCTAATACTATAGTGGTAATAACTAGTATCAGTTGTAAACTTTATGGCAGCTTGTGCATCTCAATGTCTCCACACTGAAATACAGTTTTAGCATTCACTCCCTCTGAAAACATGTTATCTGCAGGCAATGGTTATTTGTGAGAACTTGTCATGTTACATAATTACTAGAAGTACATTTGTTACTTATTAAAGTTACAGATATTGATTTAGACTCAATAATTTAGGAAATAGACTGAGGCTTTTTTGATATTTTTAATGTTAGCAACATTCCAAATTTGTGTATCTTGAATATGTTATTAAGTGTTATGAAACTTATTAGGTAAAAAGATATTATATTCTAGTCATTGTATTAAAACTTATGTAAATCAAATATACCAAAAATAAAGCTTGCGCTTAAAATACAGAGGTACATATATAATAAAAAAATGCTATGTAATTTAATGCCTTTTATTTAACTGAAAACCTAGCTTACTTCAAATAGATGAAGTTCCTTCTTAGAGCAACAGCCTCACTTTTGCTTATTACTAATTTTCCACGAAGCAATGATAGGTTCTTACCCTTAATTGGTTAACGCATTCAATGTGGTGATATTTTTTGCAATTTTCGTTTGGCGGCGAACAAACACAGATACAAAAGATATTTAATTTTATGAGTCACAATCTGATGATGACACCGAAAGATTGTCGAAAAATAACAAAACTATCGATAGTATCGAAGCTCAATATCATATGCACTATCATTTGATATTTACGCAAAAAAAATATGATGAGTGTATTGACTAACTAAGCAATAGTCATCTTCCACACCCCCCAGAATTTTGTTTATGTTCGCCTAATTAAAACTATCCCTACCTCTAATATTTCAGACACTGTTAAACTTACTTAGTAATAAGTCAATATTTTTTATATATTAATATTAGCCACGTAAGAAATTGATTTTCGTATGATTTCGTAATTATTTTTGAAAAGGTTGAAAACTCCTAAATTGTGTATTTCCAAGCAATATCCTGAAGCGAATATAATAGAATAACCTGCGTGACAAATTTTACTGTACATGAAATGTCTGAAAAATATCATTTTAACCAGTTTTATTTTAAGGTAAATATTTTACCTCCTAACGAGTGCCCCAAACCACACACAAAAAATACCAATGGCACCTTTACGGCGCCATCTACACTGAATGAAATAACATAAGTCTTTGCACTGACTGATTATTCTCTTTCGAAATAATATAGAATCATATATTGTTGTTTTAGTATGGCTGTAACTCTAAGGTGAACCACGTAATTTTTGATACTATAGAAATTAAACAAAACTATACCATGACATACAGTGATGATACTGATGCTTATTATGTTAGAGCAAGTAATCTAATTCATATCGCAAATAGTGATTATTTGGATCGTTTTGTATTCTTGGGTATCCAGCGACCAATGCGTCTTGTCCTCCAATGTACAGGGTATTGTAGATTTTCCAGTATACGTCACGAACTTTTCTCGCAGGGTGGAATAGTCCCTGAACACACAAAATTATGTTGTTAGGGTAATGAAAGTAGGGTGTTAGATTGATTAGTTGTAGTGTGTTTTTAAATGAAAAAAATATGTGTATCAAGTAGTAAGTATACTTGTTACATTTAATTATTAATTAAAATAATATTTGCAAAAAAAAAATACCTGTAGAGCATATTGGAGAATCTTAACGGGACCAAGCGCAACTCTCATGCCTTCCACAGCATCCATGAATGCCTGCACTAAATGCGGCGAAGTTTCGAAGATGTTGGGCCAGACATGGTTCAGTAGATGTACCAAAGCGTCTTCGCATCCAAACCCGTACACGCCAAGAGCCATGTGCTTTATGGCTGCACATGCAGTCTGTCGATGTACCAGATCCCTGTTAACAAAAAGTATTAAGGTAAATACACATCATTAGTTAACTACTATTTAAAAGACAATTAATTATTATTTTAAAGACAAACCTGTCCATAAGAGCATCTTCTAACAATGGGCAAACTGCGTAAATATAATCTTTGCCCATTTCTCCAATGTACTCGAATAAGAAGGATAGTGATTTCAATACTCCATTTTGTACATTCAGTTCAGGTACGCGGTATTCATTCATCAGGGCTGGTAATACTGTGAATGGTGAGCAAGTTTCTGCAACTATAGCAATTGCGACCGTTGTACACACTCTGAAAATGAAAATATCCATAGTTTAAAATGGGGTCATAGAGGAATAAAATTGAATAGCTAGAAAAAAATAAAATTACCGATTCTGCCTCTCCTGCACTTTCAAGTTATTTAGCAAAGTAGCCAACACATCGTGGGGACCAATCGCCTTAGCAATATAACCAAATGTGTTTACAGTCGCTCTTCTAATCGCCTTTTTGTGAGCTTTTAACAATTCAAGCAGCTCAAAACAAATCCTCATCCATTCCCTGGCTGAAACAAACTCAGGTCCTCTGTCTGCAATACGTCCAACCAAATCGATACAATTTTCTTGAACTTTTTCGTGTCTGAAAGCAGAATCGTGTGATAATATTGTAACATGATACAAAATAAAAGATCATATAATTTTACGTATTCTATGAAACATACCTGTTCTTGAGAATAGGTGTTAATCTGGGCAGTAGGTCTTTTATAGGAGGCGTCATTTTCGTCATACCGATCACATTTACGATAGCTTTTAAAGCTCCCAGAATTGAGCCCAATACTTCAGGATATTCTTCTCCTAAGTATTCGTAAAGTACCACACCAAGATGCCCCATTAGCTTTTCCTGTAAAGAAACGGACCATTAAACAATAATTAAGCATAAATGATAATTAAATTGCCAGGAATAAATAGTGAGTGATACTGACCTCTTGGCATGTTTTCATAACGACGGCAATACGTGAAATAAGATCGGCAGCTTGTTGACGGACTTTGGCGGATTTGTTATTCATGCGCCACAATATAATACCGCAGATCTGTGGCAGATAAGGCTTCACACGTTTGCCCAATTGGTTTACTATTGTGCCGAATCCGTTCAACATAACTACATCCTACAAATATAAAAAAGTCAATTAACAATCATATAAATACTATCTAATTAATTTTATCATAATAACTGAACAATAATTACCTCAGTGGTTTGCTCCTGGAATGCGTACAGTATACCGTCAATGAGAGCTTCTTCGAGTTTAGAATCGATGTCAGCTGCGCCCAAGTTAGCGAGAATCTTTTCAATAGATTCCATCACCATCTTTCTGTATTGCTCATTGTCATCTTTGAGATCATCAACGATTCTGTTAATTATTTCAGAAGCACCAACCTGTAAATGAACAAAGAAATTAATAACAAGAAACTTAAATGAGTTTCCTACTGTGTACTGAGGTTAGAATCTTACTTTGTTAGCAATTTCAACAGTGGTATCAACGAGCTGGCGGTAATTACGTCTGTCGAGGGCCATGCGATGATTCCAGAAATGTTTGAAAAAGTGTGGCAGAATTTCATCCATTATATACTGGGGCTCCACACCGTCTGTACCGCAACACTGTTTCACGACCTGTAATTTAAAAGTATGTTAGAAATATGGCCATTTTGAAAAATAAATAAAGATACATTTTTGTTTCAACATACCTTTAACACAATCTTCTTCATTTCCTCATCTGGGGACTGGAACTCACGTATAAGAATGAGCATCACTTCTCGCGTATAATAGTTAGCGTATTCGGCGTCCATGAGAGGGATGAGGTAACCGATAGCCTTCAGGAAGGCAGCTAGACCTTTACCGCGGTGGGTTCTGATACCCTTCCAGAGGGGCTTAAGCACGGAATCGAACGACTCAATACCGTATGGTGTAGCGGCTTCGGCGAGAGCCGCGCTGGCTAAAGCTGTGATGGTTCGCACTTTTTGTTGTTCGTCCACCAAACCTGTGCGTTGTTAAAATTTAAATCAGATGAAGATCCAAATTATATCATATTGATTTTATTAAAAGTCAATTTCTGTTTAGTCTAATTCAATTCAAAAATATAAACTCACCATGCTCAATAATTTCCACCAAAGATTTGAGATGGGGCAATATAGCGCAGCCCATTAGAATAGCAATTTGCTGAACAATTTTTATTCCTGTGTGCCTAGCTTGCCATGACTTCTTTGAGCGACACACAGCTTTCAAGAATGGGAGCAGAGATGGAATACCTGTAACAAATAGTTATAGATTAGTACAGTGTATAACATGTTTATTTAGTTTATTATTTACTGTTCAAGTTTTGCTTACCCAATGCAGATGCAACCACAGCGAAGGCCCTAGCAGTGGTGTTACGGACGTATTCGTCAATGTTATCAATATCAGGTCTCATTGTGGAAATCATGGTAGCCAGACCAGCGGCTTTAGCCAAATTAGAGATAATCTCTCGACCTTCAACACGTGCGTAGTAATCTTCGTCAATCAGTAGGGGTTCAATTACGACAAGGATCTAAAAATAAAATTCATATAGGTGTTATTGGAAGATTTTTTTTTTTTAAATTTACTACCTATGTTTAATTTATTTTAAGAAATAATTCAAAACTCATACCTTATGAACATAAGGACGGACCAAATCATCTAATTTGTACAGAATCCTATCAATAACTTTAACAAGTAAATGTCGTTCTTGGTCTTCTAAGGTAGGACTCATAAGCAATGGCAGGATCTGATTAAATAGTGGTCCAGCACCAAATTCACGAGCCTTGTCTGTTATTTGACGAAGCGCAGCTTTGCACATTGGTGGGGTGCCATTCTGAAACGATTAATAAAATAATGTATTAGTACATTCTTTGCATAAAAAAGAATTTCTTCAAGATTATATTAGTTTACCTTAATTTTTAAGAGAAGTTTCATAATCTTCCTCTCTTTAAGTTCCTCAGGGGAGAGAGTGTCCTCGTCGACATCAATGAGCAGTTTATCAAAGTACTGTGCATCTTCTGGTTTCATGAAGGGCAGTTGCTGGCTACCCTTGGGCTGCGGGTCGAGCAGTCGCGCGGCTGCCGCGGCCGACCCTCCCAGTTCCTCCGTCTGCATGAAAAAGCCGATAGGGGTACCACCCAGTGGAGTAGGGGTTGCCGTCAGCTTTCGAGCCGGGGTCCGAATCGGAACATAACCTGGGTAACAATGCATCAAGTTAACAAATTGTTACAGTCGCATGCCGCAACGAATACTATTTATCTTGTAAACATGCATATCGAAGTACACAATCAGCAACTGACAAAACATTTAAGCTCAATCTGGAGTATATCCAACGGCATGAGACTGTAAAGCCATATTGTCATCATTCATCTGAAAGAAAAATTAAGTATTAAAATGTAGGTATATCATTCTATCATTTTAAATTTGATAACACATGTATTATAGAACACTTAGTTACGAAGATTTCCACATGTCGTTGGCTTTGTTTAATACATGTGTCCTGAAACTAAAGGTGTTATTAATAACTATGTGTAAACCCTTAATAATTGAATGACTTAAAAATAGCAACTCAATTAGTGTAATCCCACATCAATGTGTACATACCGGCAGGGGGCGGTAAAACCTTGTACCCAGGCGGGAACATGGCATCTAACTCTTCATCAGTGTAAGGACGGTTTCTTTCATCAATTTCTTTTTCCCAGCGATAGGCTTGTAACTGTTCAGGAGTCATTGCAGCCACGTGGCCGGGTGTAGGAGTGGCCATGGCCATAGCTTTCATTCCAACTGGTGTAGACTGTAAAATAAATAAATTTGTAAACAAATCTGAGATTTCAATAGCTAAACTATAAAAAAAAGAACTAAAAAGTTCTATTTCTACTACTAAAAAGTTCTATTAGTTGACAAATAATCTTTCTAACTTTTACTAGAAAGTTATAAAAAACATTACTCACTCCTCCAGGTGTGAACATAGGCGTATGAGGGGTGGGCGTTGCGTGTGAAGGCGTGGCGTGAGAAGGCGTGGTATGCGTGGGCGTGGCGTGCGACGGCGTAGGCGTGGCCGCCGCAGGAGTGGCACCTGGCGTCTCGTCCCATCGTGAACGCCGCTTGGTGCCAGGTGTCGGTGTTTCTTGGATAGTGTCTACACCAGTACCGCGGTCTGTACGGGGTGTTTCAGCCCATCCACTGTTGTGACCAGGGGTTTCTATTGGCAAAGGATATTACATTTAAAACCAAATAAGTCCAGGATTAGCTGTTGTAACCAATAAAGGAATTATAATAGTGAAGAAGTAATGAAGAGAATAATGTAAAAATGAAAATAAAAGTAATGAAGAAATACAATAAACAGGTACTTAAAAGTTTTTTGACTACTCACCCCTGTCTGTTTTGGGCGTCTCATCCCAGCGGTTCCGCCTAGAAGCGTGTTGCGCAGGAGTGTCCCTGCCGGGAGTAGCGTGCCCCGGCGTGATGTGTCCGGGCGTGGCGTCCCACACGCGCGCCGATGGAGTCGCTCCAGGGGTTTCACCACCCCTTCCAGGAGCACTGGGTGTTTCTTCCCATGCCCCCCTCTAAATAAAATAGTTTCGAACATTTTTAATACTCTGTTGCATCACAATAGTCATATAAGTGCTAAACCACCAAGTTGCTAAGTTTTTCAAAATAGGAACTATGGCTTGACACTTAATATGTTCTCCAAGCCAAGTAGGTCTTAAAATGTCTAAACGAAATTACAACAAGCAAGGCTGTCATCAACAGATTCCTTGGTATACATACATGTAATCAAGACAAAAATCAACAATACCTCTTGATCCCATGATGGTGTAGTTTGAGAAGTTGGTGTAGCTGAGACAGTTTTCTTAGCTACTGGTGTATCTTCAGAACTTTGGTCCCAGCGTCCCTTGCGTTTAGAAGCTGGCTTCACACCTTCACCATTGGATTGAGCAACTGGTTTTAGGGTACCTTCCCTGGCCCTCTCCAGAAGTTTTTTTCTTAACTGTAATCAAAAACCAGCTTATAGTTAAAATTGTTTTAACAAAATAGTTGTTTACAATAAAACATGAATGTGTTACTGCCATACCTCAGTTTCTTCAGCTCGCAAGTACTGCTCTTTCATAATCTCTGTATAAGTTCTAGATCCAACATCTGGTGTCTTTCCACCTGAAAAATATTAAAGGTTAGAACCACACAATAACCATTTTAACTTTTCCTTCTCAACAGTGATAGTTATTAATTTTCTTTCAATTCTTCCTAATGTTTTTAAAGGACTACAATCTAATAACTAACCTTCAGCAAATGGATCAGTGCGCTCTGGCGATATTATCATCCGACGCCTCTTTTGGCGGTACTCATCTTCTCTGTCAGCAATAGTTGGTCTTCTCTTATCAGCAAAAGGGTCATAATCCTTATCACTCTAGAAAAGAAAGTAAGAAAAGGGTATCAAAATTTAACTTTTCTATCAAAGGTTTCAAGTTTTCATGGTAACAGTTCCAGAAATTATGCTTAATACAAATGGACCTTAAAATTATTTATGGCAAAAAATGGAAAATATGAAACATTTTAATAGCATACCTGTGCAATATCATTTAGCAAAGACGCAGGAGCAGTGTAGCCCGACCTCTTCTGGGTGATTGGAATATTTTCAACATCATCATCTTCCACTTCATCATTAGCAGCAATTGATGTCACATAACCATCATAACGTGACTTGCCTCCTTGTCCCGCATTATCATAGATATCACTGTCATAGTATGTCTCACCTAATGAGACACCTTTATTGGAACCATTCTCTGGCAATTCATTTTTCTTAGATTGTATTTCTCGTATCTGAGCTTCAATAGCTGTAAATAAGTAAAATATTTATGGTTATGTTATTGTGATTACTTTTAGATGTGGGTACTGACACAATAACATACAAAACATAAGAAGTTGAAAAGGATTAATAACTAGATTTGTTGCAAAAGGTTAGCTGTGGGCACTCTTGCTCCACTTTTTATCTAAGATATCTACATTAGTTGTTTTATTAATTTCTCCCAATTGTGAAATTCACTGAAATACTAAAGATAGGCTAGTTTTTTTAAGTAAAAAAGATACAACGGTGAGAAATTAATGAACTCTTAATACTTTCTTCTCCCTTTGACTTTATTGACGTTTTGGAGTCGTCTTTACAAGGCGTGGTAATCAATGTACACTAAATTGAGATTAGTTTCTAAAGTATTACGTTGGCCTATTTTGGGCAGAATCCTTAAATTTACACTCAATCGAGCTACAAAATTGTTTTGCTTAGCAACGATCATGAGACGAAAATTACAAAATAGGCTTGTCCACAACAAAATATGGCTACACAACAAAATTCAATTATTACCTTCATGTGTCCTAGGAATCTTGTCCATTATTATAATTTCATGAAGCACATGACACGAAAATGTATACTAGAGAAAAATGATGCGCGTGTCCCAGTACTAGTATTCAATATTTTTTTTAGCAAAAGACGAAACTAATCCGTGCATATACACCACACGAGTAGAGAATAGAGATGCCACATGAAAAAAAAAGCTATCGACTAGATTTTGATTTTAAAATCGATACTTTTTATCAACTTTATAATGGTAGTAATTTCACTTTACGATCAAAGGGAAGTTAATTTTGAGGAAGTTTGCGGTTAAGAAACAACCACTGGAAGCTTCATTCAGTAAGTAGACGATGGAATACGGTTTTGTTATACGTAAAAAAACTTTTACAGGATTTTGAAAGTCGATAGATTCATTCGATCGTCATCATCCCGAGCCTTTTGTCAACTATGTTGGGGTTGGCTTCCAGTCTAACCGGATTTAGCTGAGTACCTACCATGGTTTTACAAGAAGCGATTTAGATTAATTCAATCAAATCGAATTTTAACTCGATTCCGTACATCTCTACAGTAAGCCATGAAGATGGGTTGCCATCCTATCAATATTAAAATATTAAGCTATATTATAATCTAAACAATTTTTGGTATTTTTTTCAGTACAATTCACAGATATTACAAGTTTTTTGTTTTAACTGTATTTTATTTAAGACAGTCAAATCAAGAATCAGTGAACACAAAAAATAACTACTATCAGCAACTTTGTACTCTTGACGACGCTAGGGATAGTAATTTATCAACTTTAAATATTCGATTAATCTTTTACCCTCAGAAACTATAACAGCTACAATCAAAAAGGATATATAGGTAGGTTTTTAGGGTGTATAAATACACTAAGAATTAATTTTGAAAATCCTATAGGGTAAAAGGGAGTTGGAATTTTGTAAATAAAACCCAAACATTTTCAAAGACATATGAAGATTCAGTGAGACGCAAGTGAAACCGGTGGTGGAAGCTGGTATATTTATTTGTTAATAATTTAACTTTTTAGCACGGCATGATTATTTTTGGCATTTTTTGGCACTTTTAAGTAATAAAAAATGTTACTAGTTTTTAAAAATAAGATCAGGCTGTATAATTTGTATGATCCCTTAATATATTTGGCCATAATATTTTATCTGTGCATATTTCTCTCGCTATCGCAGCTGGGTACGTGTGTGTCCGTTTACAGAAATATAATTTTAATACCTTTAACAATAGTTGTTTTTATTAATTAATGTTAATTTCTGCGCAGGGAAATACATAATCGATCCTGGCGTCTAAAGGATAATCATCCAGATTGATTTAGCTACAGTACTTTCGGTGAGTGTTATTGTATTTTGTTAAGACGAGTTCCACGTCAAATGTGCTGGAAGGTGACACGTATTATCAAAATCGGGATGCCAATTTTGTTAAGTCTTGGTTTTTTTCTGAATATTTTCTGAACAAATACAATATGTAACAACGGATGTATTTAAATTGCGCATATGTTTTTAACATTTAACGTCAAATGCTGAACATAGATATTCATTGATAGCTTGTCGAAAGCAGTCCTATATTGCATGTGAATTATAGGTCTAATCATTCCGGTGACCATACAGGAGCTCAGATAGTGGAAAATTTAGTATGTAAATATTTGTTTCTTTACATTTACTACTTTGTTTCCTATTATTGTAACACAAATTAATCATGCATATGATCAATTTTCTCTCATAATTGTAGTTTTTTCAAATTTCATATTTACTGCATTAACTTACATCTTGCTTTTTCTTGTACAATTCAATTGTAGAACTGAACTTGTTATAGCAAAGTTCTGTTTGGGAATAAAATTTAATCCAGTAATTTAATGTGCTTCAAATTTTATTATAATTAGAATGAAAACAGGTATCAAGATTTCTATATGCTTAGGGATTTTAATTTAACATATTTTTTTTTAGTTTGTGATCATTTTCAATGAAAAGAATTATAAACACAAAAGTTTGAAAGAATGTATGTATCTCGTACATACATACATTTGTATGGTAGTTTGTTAGTCTTTCCCATAAGAGCTGCTTGTATACCAGAATAATATGTAGGCTACCTTTCATCATAAATGTATCAGAAAAACATATAGACATTTTTTTATGTGTGGTGGAAATTAGTATTTTATATTGTGAGTGTTTTACAAAGTCCATTTTCTTTATTTCAATGTTAAATTGTAACTAAAGTCTTTGAAAATGGCTTTAATTATTTTCTTTGCATCTTATGATCCTATTAGTTTCAAATTGGTCATCAAGTATGTACATGTATGTATAAGTATGATATATGAACCATCATATTAGATAAATATTTATACTCTTCAAATAAATTTAATCAGAATCTTATTTGAGTAGCATATTAAATGGAACTAATATTCCTGACATATTTATTTAAGAAATAAACTTTTTTAATATTTATAAAATTAACTGTAGTCGCAAACATAATTAAATAGTGTCCCTCATAATCGCCTCAATAGTATACAATCAAAGTAATTTTGTATTCAAAGATAGATAAATAATGAACCCAAGTGTAGAATGAATAGGTTTGAAACAATTGTTCAAATATGATAATGCAAATAAAATCGAACTGCTGGTGGGCATTGTGTGAACTGACTTCATTATCAGTAAAAATGTTCTATTTTAATTCTTTAGTACTGTAACGACTTGGCGCGAAAAAGGACTGCTGGAGGAGACTAAAATGATGCATCAGCAATCCATGATGGTTGGAGATATGATTCCTGTTCATTCTGAGATACCTGTGCATGTTGAGGATATGAATAACGTGAACTACGAGAATAACGCTTCCTACGCATACGACGATCTGTTTCCGGCTTTACCACACTCGCAGCCGCCTGTCCAACGCAGCATACAACAAGCTACTAATAAGCTTCGCGTTGGATCGTCGCTGCACACCCAGGTACATATTAAAAAATTCGGTTAAATACACCATGCATATGGTCATCATTATTACAACAGTACTCACCGCCTACATTGTATGTTTTTAAGCATATAATAGGTAATAATATGTAGGTAGATGTGTATGTGAACAGCACATGCGTGTCTTACGTAATCAGTAATGGCTAGTGATAATAAGTATATGCATGTATAAATGTTGTGTAATAATATTTAAGTTCTTTCAGATAATAAAAAAGCAAATATGTTGATAAGTGATTTTTTTATCACTAATTATTTTCTTGTGCTCTAATTTTGCTCTACTTATCCTAAATCATAAAAAAATATGTCAAATAGAATTTGTTTAAGTTATGACAGTAGTATGTACAATATTCAGATTACCAAATAGATAGAACTATCGAACAGAATCAGATGAACTTTAGTATTGATGAAGAATTGCTATGATAGACAATAGTGTATCATATTCGGAATTCGGCCACTTAATTTAAGAGACAGCTCAAACGTAATTCGATTATCATATTCTATCTCTGGACACTTACGTGAGTTGCTGTGACAGAAAGAACTAATTCATTCCGAGCTTAATTTTCTAGAGTCGATTGTAGAGTATCTACTAGTTAAGTATACAAACATAAGAGTAGATGCCAAGAGCCTTTTTAATATTATTGATTTTCCAATATTAAAAATTGTGTGACCAATTCGTGATTTTATGCTAAATCTCATAATCATAATGATTACCAACATTTCAATTCAAGTGAGCTTACCTACCTTTATCTTACTGTCGAAAGCTACCTAAGTACTTATTGTTATCAAAACGTGATGAAGAACTTTATCGTAAACAAAACATGAAACAAAAATATATAAACAATATTAGTTAACGTTAACATTATTATATTTTTTTATTATATACTTTTATTATAAATATATAAAAGTTGCACGATTTACGGTAGATTTCAATAACCTTTCGATCTCGATACAGTTAGTTTATTAAATCTATTATAGGTCAAGATCCCAGGGCCGGAAAACATCACTTGGCTTTCATTAAACCGCATCTACACGTGATTGACAATGTTTAGTTTTTAACGTCATCTTCTGAAACACTTAAAAACCAGCTTTGAAGAAATAAGATATTTTAACCCTACTTTTTTCTATTTTCAAAATCCGTGTCTGTGAATCGACCGTCGCGTCGGTACAAATAACCGAGAGCATTATGTACACACAACGTACAAACTGAACATACGATATGAACACGTTTTAATCACTCTGGCCTAGTAACTCCTCGTCTCTCGTCTTACTAAGACGTTAATTAATAGCAATAGCTGTTTGTGTCGCTAGAAAAAGAATATTCTGTATACAACCTCTGAATGATCAAAGATGTAATACTTCAAGAATTATTAACTAATGACTATAAGACTAAAACTACACGAAGCATTTGCAATAGTGTTTTGTCCATACAACTAGACTGTTGAGCTGTCACTAATAACCATCGTCAAAGAGGCAAAGTTATTTAACGAGAGCTGCATTGACGCGACGTTCTGATGACGTCAGTTCAGTGAGAAAACGAGTGACGTTTAACTATTAATAGTGGATCTATTGATAGGCTTAAATCAACATATAAAACGTAATGTAAATAAGTATGCAAACGCCATCAAATTGGTGCAATGAATTCAAGTCCAATTGCCTAATTATTAATTTATAATTATTAATAATATTTTTTTTGTTTGTTGATGCAAGCTTTTGCATCAACAAACAAAAAAAATTAAGTATTTTGAAATTTAAACTTTATTGCCGTGGCATAAGTTGTATTACTCGTCTCCGAAATACCATACCTAATTCGAGATATTAAAAATAATAACTTTTTTATATTCTCTTCACAAGAAGATAGCATTTTTCTGCTTTGCAGCAGTCTGAGTCTGGTGATAAGTGATAAACTCTCACCATAACTTGGTGTCATAAAAATAGCCAATAATTATTTAGTTTGGTATGTCTTACAAGCGAACAATTTTTTTTTTCGTATGAAGATTCTATTTTTAGCTAAGAGGATATCATTTTACGAACATGCAAGAATATAGTAATTTTATAAGTTTGTGATATTATTTTATCTTTCGAAGGTGTTTCATGTGCCATACGAAGAAAGGAAATTAGACAACGCCAACACGTTCGGCGAGGGTGAGTCTCTGAGAACCTGCCAATCCATTACTAAGGATACCGGAGCGCACATTGAAATATCTACCAGCAAAGATGGCAGCTTAACTTTCTTGATAACTGGAAAACATAGCGCAGTGCTTGACGCGAGGCGCCTTATCCTGACTCATTTCCAGCAACAGGTAAATACTATAAATATTATGTTTTAATTTTGAAAAGGTAGACAAAGGTTCAATAATGCCTTTAGATACATTTAACAATTTTTTTTTTTTACATTTTTAATGCTAGCCAAGTTCTCTTTGTGTGTTTTTCTTTTCAAATTAATCTTGTTCTTCAAACCTAATAGAGACATGTGTTGCTGGGGAGTTTGTAGTGTCACTTTTTCTTTTCAGCAAAAACATTTAATAAATGATGAAGTGGTTGTTTTGGGGCTGTATTTTGTTTTGTCGTTGGATAAATCATTTCTAAGGATTTCGATTATCATCAGTTTATGTTTTAAGGCAAGCAAGCAAATTAACATCCCGAAAGAACACCACCGCTGGATATTGGGTAAACAAGGCCAGAAGTTAAAAGAGTTGGAAAAAGTGACAGCTACGAAAATCAGTGTACCTGGCATTGCTGATAACAGTGAGACTCTCACCATTACTGGCACTAAAGAAGGCATAGAAAAAGCAGAACATGAGATCCGAGTTTGCTCTGAAGAACAGGTAAAATAATGTTTTTGATTTAAAGCTGGTTAATTAAAGCATGTGCAATATATGTTTTCTTAATAATAATTTTGTTTTTCTTTCCAGTCACGCAAGGCTTTGGAGCGCATCAAGATCCCGAAGATCTACCACCCGTTCATTCAGGGCCCGTACGGAGAACGTGCGGCGGCACTTACCGCGGAAACTGGAGCGCGCATCCATATCCCGCCCGCTTCAACCCAAAGCGATGAAATCGTGATTGCTGGCGAGAAAACTGGTGTACTTGCTGCTAAGGCACAAATTGAGCAAATCTATGAGGAAATGGTAATTGAAAAGCTTTTCTCCCAATTAAATTTCATAGGATATTGTGATTTTGTTGTTCGTGGCTAAGCAACAACCATCGATCGATCTGCAATTCTTGACGCGCTTGGTCTATGGATGGGTAATCATCTTGTCATAAATAGGACCTCCGTGTTATAAGACACGATAAATTTGTGTGTCCTCGCGATGTCATCTGATGTTTAGCAGTCACTGTGGAAGCTAGAAGTTGTCGGAAGCTAGAATGTCTGGCGACTGGGTTGAGGAGGTCATATAAGTAGTCACTCCTGTGTAAAACACTGATACTCAGCTGTATCTGCTTAGACTAGCCAACCCCAACATAGTTGGGAAAAGACTAGGCAGAAGATGAAATATGGTTTTGTTGCAGGTAAAAAAATGTTCGACTGTTCGTGTTGAGGTTCCTAAGTCTCAGCACAAGTACGTTATTGGAGCTCGTGGAACAACTATTCAGGAAATCCTAAAAGAGACTGAAGTGTCTGTCGAAATGCCACCCCCAGACTCACCCACCGGCACCATTACTCTTCATGGACCACATAATAAAATTGGCTTGGGTAAGTTAAAGGACTCATTAATAAATTTACACCATTTTGTTTTTACAAACTTTTCAAATATTTAACAAAAATGTAATTCCCGCAACAGCTCTCTCCAAAGTATGCGAAAAAGCAAACTCTGTGAAAACTGCAACTGTGGACGCGCCAACATGGATACATAAATACATAATCGGAAAGGATGGCATCAATATTAAAAAAATAACTCAGGATTTCTCTAAGGTAAACTAACTCACTTTTTTTTTATCCAAACATAATTATAATAGTAGTAACCTCTCATACTTTGCTACATTGCCCTTCACAGGTTCATGTTGATATAACTCATTCTGAAGACAAGGTGAAGATCGATGGTCCTCCTGAAGAAGTAGAGCGTGCTCAAGTGGAACTGGATGACTTTGTAAAGAACTTGCTAGCTACTCTTACTTATGTTGAGTTATCGGTCGACCCCAAATTCTTCAAGCATATTATTGGAAAGAATGGAACTAACAGTAAGTCCCATTTTTTTTTTATAGGAAATGAAAGATTTTGATTTAAAATCATAAAATGTATTTTTTTTTTCTTTTTTAGTTAATAGACTGAAGGGTGAGACTGGGGTAGTTATTAACATTATTGAAAGTGAAGGCAACAATATTATCCGCATTGAAGGCAGCCATCAGGGTGTAGCTGATGCTGAAAGAGAATTAAGAGAAATGGTTATGAAATTAGAAAACGAACGGACAAAGGAAGTATATGTTGACCATAGATATATTAAATCTTTAATTGGAGTGCGAGGAGAAAAAATTAAGGAACTTCGAGAGAAATTTGAACGTGTGCTAATTTCTCTTCCTGATCAAGGACAAAAGAGAAGCCCCATTAAGCTAAGAGGTCCCCAGGAAGATATTGAAAAATGTGAAAAGTATCTTCACAAGATTATAAAAGAAATAGCCGAGTCGTCTTTTGTCCAAGAAGTGCCGATCTTCAAACAATTCCATAAATTCATTATTGGTAAAGGTGGTGCCAATTTAAGAAAAATTCGAGATGAAACGCAAACTGTGATTGATCTACCAGCAGAAGGTGATGAAAGCGATGTTATAACTGTGCGAGGCAAACGCGAAAATGTCGAGGAAGCAGTTAAAAGGATTCAGCAAATTCACAATGAAAAAGCAAATGTAGTAACTGAAGAGGTCACTATTGCGCCTAAATACTACAACTCTTTAATTGGAGCTGGTGGCAAACTTATTCATTCCATTATGGAAGAGTGTGGTGGAGTACTGATAAAATTCCCACCTGCGGAAAGTGACAGTGATAAGGTGGTTATTAAAGGGCCCATCGAAGATGTTGAGAAGGCCAAGCAACAACTATTAGCGCATGCTTCGGAACGCGAACTAACCTCCCATACCGCTCATGTGCGTGCCAAACCCGAGCACCACAAATTCCTAATAGGTAAAAGTGGTGCTAACATTAAAAAAATCCGTGAACAGACTGGCGCTCGCATTATCTTCCCGACTGAGAAAGACGAAGATAAGGAAGCCATATTTATCATTGGTAAGTTTGAACGATTACACCTACTTATTATGATCAAGTTTGAACTTGTTATGTATTTTTTTATATCTTAACAAAATATTTACATGACACATTGCATTGTAGGTCGCGAGGAGCAAGTAGAGGCAGCTCGCAAGCAGCTCGAGGCGGCAGTGGCAGAGATCAGCAACGTTTCGGAAGGTGAGATGGCAGTGGCGCCGCGCCACCACCGACACTTCGTGGCTCGCCGCGGAGAGGTGCTGCGCCGCATCGCCGATGACTGCGGCGGCGTTCTCATCTCCTTCCCCCGCCAGGGAGTCAACAGCGACCGCGTCGTACTCAAGGGACCCAAGGATTGCATTGAAGCCGCTAAAATTCGCATCAACGAAATCATCGAGGATTTGGAAGCTAAGGTATATTCCTTACACATTCACACAACGTCATCTAGTCCCAAACAAAGCAAAGTTTTCTTATTTTCCTTATTATAGCATAATACGTTTTTGTCACTGAAATCTAAATCTTTAAACATGATTATATCGAAAGTAAAACCTAATTAGATAAAGAAAAGAATAAAGTAGTTAAAAAGTCAGTAGTTCGAAACCTAATTAGATTTAGTTCCGCATTAATCAGGACTGTTTCGGAGTAACTGTAATCCTTGAAAAAACAATAGGTACACTAAGCTGTCAGTGCCTGATGAAATTATGTCTATACACAGGTGACGATAGAATGCGTGATACCTCAAAGGCACCATCGCACGGTAATGGGTGCCCGTGGTGCTAAGGTAAAAGATATCACAGCCGAATTCGATGTGCAAATTAAATTCCCCGAACGTGACACGACCGAAGGCGCCGATGTTCTAGTGAAAGAAAATAACGAGAACGCTGAGCCAGGACCCAATGACATAATTAGAATCACTGGTCGTCCAGAGAACTGCGAAGCAGCTAAAAAGGCTTTACTTGAACAGGTAAACATTTAAACTACTAATATGTATAAAATAGACAGCAAAATTTTAATAGAATCATGTATTGTAAATGAATATTGTTTCAGGTTCCAATCACAATTGATGTCGAAGTTCGGAATGAATTGCACAAACTGCTCTCTGGTCAGAAGAGAAGGGAGTTGATGCAGACATATGATGTGCATATTTTACTTCCGCTCAATGATGATCCCAGTGACATAGTGAAGGTGATCTTTACTAATATTATGTATGCTAAAGTCACTCGTCTGTCGCGCCAAAAGTGCTGAAACGAGCCTGAGCCACAGGCTACTTTTTATCCGAGGGCGGGAGGTAGTTCCCTCGACACCTCAGAGCTAGTTCAAATATTTTGCTTTAATTTGAAGAACATAACTATGCATAACTGTTGTTATTACAATCAAGCTTGTACCATGAATGATATATGACAAGCACTTAACAAATTTTATTTTTATCTAGGTAACAGGCACCCCTACCAATGTTGAAAAAGCCAAACTTGCTCTTGCAGACAAAATTGTTGATATGGAAAAAGAGAATGAAGACAGGATTCTCAGGTTAGTCTTACCTTATATTCACCTACTTATATTGAAATTTTCTTCTTCTTTGATTCTTCAAATATCTTTATGAGCACTAGTTTTTCAACATTCTTTGCTAAAAAGGGTAAATTTCCAGGTCATTTGCACTGAAATTCAAAGTGGATCCTGAATATCATCCTCTTGTTATTGGTAAGGGTGGTTCTGTCATCACAAAGATTCGCACCGACTATGGGGTACAAATAAACTTGCCAAAACGTGGTGAGCCTGATGACGACATCATCACGATTCAAGGGTATGAAGACAAAGCGTTACAAGCTAAGGAAGCTATTATGGCTATTGTGCACCAGCTGGTGAGTTACTTGTGTGTTTCTGTGCTGGACGATCTCTTTGCTTAATTAACCCAAAACACTCAATATGAAACTTACTTGCTTGTAACATTGAACATTACTAATTATCTACTACTGTGACAAATTCAGGACATTCGGTCTGCACTTACATTTACTTTAAGAGATAAGATTCATTTTCTTATAAAACTTTAAAGTAAAATTGCCAATAAGGCTCAGGAACCGGGCGTAAAATACCTTTGCCAGATATACTTAATTATTTTTTCATGTCTGTTTCATTAACCTTATTCATTGGTAAAGAATAAATTTTAATTTAATTTAACCATTTCCGCAGGACAACCAATGTCGAGAGGAGGTTGAAATTGATCCGCGAGTTCACAGGAGGCTAATTGGTCTTAGAGGTAAAAACATTAGACGCATTATGGATGAATACAAGGTCGACATACGATTCCCGAAACAAGGTGATGACAGCATCGTTGTTATTACCGGTGACGAGGATAACGTGCTCGATGCGAAAGACCATCTCCTAAACTTGGCTGAAGAATACGTAAGTGTTGTAATATTACAAAGAAAATTTTCATATAATTTTTTGTAAAGATGCAAATCCTTACCAATAAAATGCCTTACAGATGCAGGACGTCGTCGACCGCTATACACGACCTGCGGCGCCTTCGCTGGGTGATTTCGGCGACGTGCTGGGCACCGACCGAGAGCCTACAAACAATGCGGCGTCTACCGCCGCAGTGGCTTCAGCTGCCCCCGGAGCTACCGGGTTCGTGGTGAAGGGCGGCCCATGGGAGCAGCGTGCGCCGGACACAGCGTCCACGCAGGAGTTCCCTACCATGCCGGGCGGCCCGCGCGTGCCCGCGCCCGCCGCGCCCGTGCCCACGGCGGCCTGGGGCCCGCGCCGCTAGTGGAGGTGGCGCTCGACACCTTGTTCTATGTACTCGCATGCGTGCATACCATTTAAGCCTATAGTGTATAGTGAAGTGCGCCGCGTTTTACATATATCGGCTGTTTCGTCGTAATGCAACGACGACACCGTCTTGAATCGTATTGTTGTCGTTTCGCGGCACTTGCTAATCATATTTGTAATCATTTAAACTGCAGATATCTATTCAAATGAAATTCGAGTTCCCGCTCTAAAACAATATGTACTTGTGATTTATCTGATGAATTTCACACTATTCGTGGGTTCGGCCTGTATTTTAAATATTGAAGGTCGAGCCGAACGAGTTATTTACACTATTATGAACATGATATAGGTAAAGTTTGTAAGTATGTATGTAATGGGTAATCTCTGGCGCTACGATCGGCGCAACTCCAGAAATTATTTTGCTAATTTAAAGCTATATTTTTCATGTTACGACACGGACGATGCCGTGAGCATAAGCTATTAATATATATAAGTACTCGGTTACGCCATTTCGTTATTTTTATTAATTATTATTATGTATCTATGAGTATAAATGCCATTCTAATAAGTTGTTATTTACTACGATATTTATAATAAAATACATGTCCGTGTATTTTTTATTTTATGCATCTTTTAGTATGCATAATAAACTGATTCCGTGTACTTATTTAAAATTATAATGAAATTTCTATTTTTCATACATAATAGTTTTCATGTTTTTTTTTTATCATGTTTATAATGTTGCCTATAAAAATAATGAATCAATAAATGATAAGACAAGAATGAATATTTTTACAAAGTAATGTGTACATAGTAAATTGTGTTTGAAAATATTAATAAAATCTTTTACATGAATACATCACATTTTTTATTTTCATATGTTGCTTTCCACCTTGTATATAGATAATCGGCTCTGACACACGCGGCTGGCCACGCTCGATCAATTAGCTTCTTGTGATACTACCTAACTACTAAACACACAATTTTCTGTGAATATTTCATCAAGTTGTTCCCTCACTGTCAGGGCTGCGGGTTCATAGCAAGAGTTGATGATGAAGGTGTCCAGACCGATTGTCGGCTACAGCGGCCGTTCTCTCTAAGGAAATCAGCCAGCTGCGCAGGACATATTATAGTGCACAAGCATTCGCGCAAATACAGGTGCACTCTCTATTCCCTCACTCTCAAAGTCCGATGGGATGGCAATCCGACACGACCAAAGAGAGATCAGGCGCAGAACCAACATTTACGTGCTCTCCGATGCACGGGTGAATCAATCAGCAACTTCCAGGCTCCAGGCTGCTTTATGAAAGTTTCGCAAAACCCACAAAGCGATTTCGGGCCGACCCGGGAATGGAACAAGAGACCTCGTGTACGAGGCAGTAAAAAAAAGTCGCATGTTGCCGTGGCCTTGGAACAAAAAAAGTGTCCAGAGGCAAAAGTGAGTTTTAGCCAGTAAGAGTCTGACTCGCCCTCCAGCTGCATTCTCAGCGGGAGGGGTTATTTTAATGATTTCCCACGAAAACAAAAAAAAAGTAGTTCCCTCTGGAATGGGGGTACCGCTTGCGAAAGCTAGTATTTCATACTTTCTCTGATCAGTATTTTATCTATCTGTTCAGTAATTTATGAGCTTATCGTAAATAAAGTAATGCGGTGTAAAGGACCTCGATTACTCATCTCATTACTCATCGACTGCTTTTTTTTTAATCAGAATTTCAGAAATTAACTGACAAACAGATATGTCAGTGTCAATTTTCATTGTCATGCATGTCATTATTGTCATTGTCAGCGGGCACATGACGAAATAAAGACGAAATGGCTAAAATTATAAAAATAAGTACGAAAATAAGCTTTACTGAAAATATATGAAAATCTTTTCAGAAAATTTCAAGTAATCGTTTTTGCTGATATAAAAATTATCTACAAAGTAGTGATAGGTTAGGCTGTTCTTACAATATTATTCTGCATAATATTATTTTATTTTAGATCCATAACAAAATATAACCTTTATCAGATGACAAAGATTTCTTGAGACAACTCACCAGCTTATGGTTTATAAAAGATGGATATGTAAGTATAGAGTCATTCAATTGTACTTACAAGTAGACCTACGTTTGATACACTGTTACTCAGGTTACCATTTGGTTAGGCTGAAAGCTGTCTGCAACATACTTGGCCTTTTCCCAACTAGGCAAGTTATAATAAATGAAGCATTACAATCTGGGCTCTTTAGCTGCCTTAAGCGTTTGATTGATAGTGTAGTGAGGAGTGTTGTTTGAAGTTATATATCTCATTGATTGATGTACTTTTTCAGATCTGTGACTATTCCCTTTCATTCATCTGATTTGGCTTTTTTGGCATATGAAGTTTTAAGTGTTGACAAAGAGTTGAAAAGGAGTGGCATACAAAGAAAACTTGAAGTAAATTCAGAAAATCTCACTATGTAAGTATTTTTGTGTGTTTGTCAATTGAAAATTGACTTGTAATGCTGTTTTATCGGAAAACTTGTAACCTATTGGAAGTAATGATGGTATCTAAGAATCTATACTTAATTATAGATATAAATTTTACTGGATGTGGGTAGAATTGCTAAAATAGCCCAGTTGAAAAGTCAATATCCAATACTAGCAGTTTCCAGAGGATTCACTTGCCCCCATGGGAATTACTAACTGAAAATTAGCCACATATACCTTTCTCAGTTAATGGGCTATCTAATCAAATCAGCCCATTAACTCATAATTAACATATTCAAGCAAACAAATTCTTCAGCTTTAAAATATTAGCACAGATTGGCACTGATCACCATTTATGATTCCTGGTTTAGGTCAAAATTGCTTATAATAATATGGCTTCATTCACATAAAAACTTCATCTTGAAATTATTGCGAATACTTAACTTTTTGCATAATTTCTGTTCCAGAAAGTTCCATGGTGAGAGCATGAAAAAATTACGTGTTGCAGTAAATTCTTTTATTAAAAACGCATTATTAGTAGTCAAAACAATTGATCAGTTCTAGAAGAGACCAAAGTGACCAACATGCCAGAGCACACTCCTGCGCCAACACCAGCTCGATCATTATATGGGTTTTTTATGTATTTATTCAGCAAAACTATGTTATTTATATATTGTATTTGGGCAATCACACCTGATGTCTATCTGCACTACTTTAATATTTATTATTACCCCCAAAAATATTGGTCTACAGCCATTCCCATTCAGTGCTTAGTAGCTTTAACAATCTTTGCATTTTTAATTTATCCTAGTTCAAACTTGATGTTAACTGCTAATATAGATAGTATTAATACGATAAGCGATCCCCATGCTCATTATGTGTGCGGAACAAATGAAAATAACAATAATACACTGGAAAGTTGTATTTGTGCTGACATAAATAAATGTATGAAATACTGTCATGTGACTACAAATGAAGACTTAGAAGAGAATACAGTGCCACAATTGCGTGATTTAAATATACGTTTAGTTTGTAAGAAATTGTACTATAACGACAATAACACTTAGTGTAGGTAGGTATCTATCTATTGTTTAATAAAAGATGTGTGTCACTACTAAATGGTTAATACACTGTATATTCAGCCGATAGTGTTTAAATTATTCTAAACCTTTTCTTCAGCAAATCATATGCACTTGTACGTAATTACGACAGAATAATATCATGAAACAATCTAAGAATATGAGCGCTGCGCATAAAATATACTCTTTTCAAAAACAGAGTTGAAAACTGTCTGTGGTATCTAATCAAATCATCAGAAACTTGAACTTTTCGTAGGTAAGTAGTAAACAGGCCCATTTGTATTAATGGTGGAGTGGAAAGATCGCCTTTCGCAACCCCGTCCAGGGCACGCCGCAATAGTGGCCATAGTGCCCCTCTTCGAGGAGTGGATTGGGAGGAGTCATGGATCCCTCTCTTACCGCCTGACGCAGGTCCGCACCGGACATGGGTATTTCGGGAGGTACCTGCATCGTATTGGGCGGTAGGAGACGCATAGGTGTCACCACTGCGCGTACCGGCCAGAGGACACGGTGGACTACAAAGTGGGGAAGTGTTCTGACTGGGCGGAGCACCGCCACCACATCGAAATCAGTTCAGCCAAAGGCGAAAAAATCGCGGAAATTTATACATATCTACAGGTTTTTTTACAAATCTCTTAAAAGTGTCACGGATCGATCGATCATGAGATTAAGCAACGCTTGGCGCGGTCGGTCCGTGGATGGGTGACATAACGAGTTTCTCCGTGTATCGGAAGGCACGCTAAATTGTCGCTGTCATTTGTCATCTATGGCAGAAACCAGAAAGTCTGACAACCAGTCTTACCAAGGGGTTGCCCAAGGGTTGCCCAGGCCCCAGGTAATAGGTTCAGGAAGTCAGATAGGCAGTCGCTCCACGGTAAACACTGGTACTCAGCTGCAGTCGCTTAAGACTGTAATCCGACCCCAACATAGCTTGGGAAAAGGCTAGACTGATGAGATGCTTAAAAAAATATATAAACGACGAATTAAGATCCTCGTCGGTTTTGGGAAGTTGGTTAAAATAGACAAAAAATCGGAAAATTTTCACGCTAATTTCAACAAGAAACAAATGAAGTTCGTAGTTAGAATGTACCTACATTAAGGCCCATTAAGATGGAGAGAGTTTCTCGTCTCGAAGATACGATAACTGAAGGAAACATTTCCTTCGTCTAAACATTCAATCTTGTCGCCCGTTGACATGGGCGAAAAGCGGCGTGTCATTCTAGCTTAGTAGGTAGTTCGAACTGACGCCACCTTTAATTTGCATATTTACTTGCCTATTCAAGTGACAAGTCAAAAAACTTTTGTCATTGCGCTAGAAGTCGGTGTCTCTAGGCTGTTATTTATTTGACACCGACTTCTAGAGCCATGACAAAGCGAAATATACCTATTAAAAAAATATAAATATTATTTATAATGTAAATTTATCACGAAAAAAGTAGGTAAACAAAGAACGTCGCCGGCGGCGAGTGTAAGAACACGAACCTCTTGGTGCTATTTTTTTCCGGGCGCGCGTCTGGCGCCTGCGGCTCGGCTGGTGGTTCCCGAGCAGAAATCGTTATTATCTCCGTTAGGCTATCATTCTTTTCGAAGATGTAAATATCTAATTATCGATGTCTATCCATGGAAGGGGCACTTTAACAAACTGACCAATTCGAGGGCCCAGCACCAATAGGTATTTCTATATCTATGCATTACCTAAAAGTGAAAAGATACTCTTCCATAAAATAATTACATCCCTTTGCTCGTGTTTTCTATTAGGTACCTACCTACCTACTTTCGTAACGACAGACAAAACTAAGGCCTCATTTACGGAGACGCGGGGCGTCGCGCGTTGCGTTGAGCGGCGCGGCCCGCACTGAATTCAAACATATGGCGTTGTATGAGTGCGTTTACGGAGAAGCGATTTTAGACGCGTTTGTTTGAATTAGTGCGTTTTTTGCGGCCGAGCCCGCGGATGGCACCGACGCGTCCCACGCGGCGTTTATCGCGGTGGCGCACGCAGCGGCAATTCTCGATGAAGCTCGGCTCCGAGGCTATGTCGCTACACGCTAGAGGACTCGCCGCGGGCGCCGCGGCGGGCACCGCCACGCTCCCCGTCTCGCTTCTCTATAAACATGGTCGTATATTGCTATAGATTTGTGTTTACGCGTGCGATGATGCGTGCCGCTTCGCGCGCCGCCCCACCGTGAACAGAAGAAACGTCCGAGCGACGCGCCGCGAGACGCCACGCCACACGCGACGCGAGACGCCCCGCGTCTCCGTAAACGAGGCCTTACAGTAGTTAGTTATTACTCTAAGGACAAGACAGTTGCACCAGTTGGTATGCCAGGGTTGTGGGATCCTTCGTAACCGTTACCGCGGCCCTGGCTCACAAAGGGATCCAGAAGGAATAAAAGTTGGTTTTAATAAAATTAGTCATAAGTCTGACACTGAGCTCCATCCAGCTGTACATTAAGCTATACAAACAACGCAAGGGGGTTACTTTGATGATGTCAGTTTTGTCTTGTCAATTATGGACACCGCGATTTATACTCACGCAGTACTGTTTGATGAAGGCTCCGTTCAGGCCGCACGTTTCCTCTCACTAAGTAGGTATACTCGAGACAGAATACACACAAGAAAAAGCAGACGCATAACGTCAGCTATAAAATAATATATTATATACTTACTTATATTTTTTGTTTATTTCATGCTATTCCGTACCTTTTATACGAATTTGGATCTCTTTGTGTATTGCAATAGTCAGATATTAATATGACAGGAAAAAGAACAATTCTCGTAACTTCTATATCGATATCCGCAAAGGACTAATTTGATACATTATGTAAAATAGATGATGCAGACTGCAACCTGCAATGCGATATTCACCATTCATCCTCTCTATTATAAGAAATTGTACGTTAAGTTATTTATGATTATTTTGTATTCGCAAACTAAAATTAACATTGAGTAGGTAGGTAGGTACCTACTTAATTAATGACTTGAAGTATAGGTAGCTACAACAATATTTGACAATCATTGTTTTTGTGTCTGCGCAAAAACCAAAATTACCTACTCAAAGGACACAATAAGGTCTCATTTTAGGGAGATATGGTGCTCCATGCAGAACTTGGTTGGGCTGATATTGAATATTATTGTTTTTTTTGTAAAGAGGGTAGGTAGCTCAGGAGTCGTCTCATCAAGGTTAGGTCTTATTATGCCATAAGTGGGAATATACATACTTGGCCAAAATGTAAAGTAACAGTCTTCCAAAACCACATAATGGATAATTAAAGCGTTTAGTTTTTCTGAATCGCTTATTGCACATAGATGTTGGTGGAAAAAAATAGTATTATCAGTAGTAACCTCGAAACACCGACATCGACATTTTTTCATTTTCCCTGCGCTCTGAATGCAGGTTTATTTTAAAAGTATAGGAGGTTGACAACGTATACGTGCCCAGTTAGACCAAGTTAGAAGTTGCAAAGTCGGCAAGTTCCGCACATGACCAGAACTGCAATATTTTGAAAAAATCTATGAAACACGATACACATCCCGACGCCCCACGCAGTTTTAAATTGCAAGAGAAAAGTATTCACGAGCTCCTCGAATTAAAATACCATAAAATATCATTATAAAAATACGGGGACTTTTTCTATATATTTAACTTAATCATTACGATACCTTTTGTTCTTCTACTATAGGTAATGTACTTTTGTTAGTGTAGGTAGGTAGAGTTTCTTACCAGTGGCACAGTAACCAGTGGTGTGAGAATGCCCGAAAACTCCAAGCTTTTGTGATCTTAAATATCACAAGTCAAAAAAAAAATGGTATCAATCCATTATTTTTGTCAAACAAAAGCAAACGAATAAAAATAACTATAGGTACCTATATAATTTCCTACAAACGATGTTTAGCATAACAACAGTCCATCGTCAAGGTTATAGCGTTAAGATATTCGCGCGCTCGCGTTAAAGATCGTTATTGTCCACATTGCCCTGCGCGGTTGTTAAATCTTACTGTACGCGAGACATCGTCCGATTATGTTAACGAGTCACTATTTATGTAATACTGGGTACTCAATATTCAAGTCTTAGTAGATAAAAAAGAAAAACTAGATGGCCAAGCAAATAAATAAATTACTCCCATTTTGTTTCCAAGCTCTCTCTCTTATTTCACTTGCGAAGGACTTATTGAAACCATATTATTATGGAGCTCAATGTTAATATATTTTTAAGGATAAAACAACACTTCCCATGATTAGTACAAAATAAAATTAAATATATTGTTAGTTTTTTACATAGGTAAAATTTATTTAAAAGTACAGAACATATGAAGGACTACACACTGAATTGAGATAAAATACTTAGTACTGACTTTGAAAATGATGTAAGCCACTTTTAGTATTCACAATATGAACTTATTGCATCAATTAATGATTATTTATTTGGCAGACCAAAAGAGATTTTCCAACAGTGCATAGGTCATTAAACCTTATCTTTATTATATAAGTGAAATTTGGGATAGAAGCTGTAAGAAAATCTGCAATTAGACCAGCCACTACATCTTATATACCGAAACATTATGGCTAAGAAACTTTAATATGTGATGTTCCAGCATACAAGTTCAGCTGCATGCAGGCAACAAGGGGCCAGCATACACCCAAATATTATTATAAATTAATTTTAAGTAATATTTCATAGATAGTAATTTTAATATATTTTGTACAATAAAATACAATTAAGTACAACTTGTAGCAAAGATATTAAAGAGAGTAATATTTATCTCAAGTGTTAAAGCTGCAATAACGTGTGTGTACGCACAAGGCATATTTACACAGCACACACGCACGGCAACAACACACCATGTGCTGCACACTATAGTACATAATTAATTTTATTACTTAATAGAATATAAAGACACGCCCAAGCTGAGAACTTCTCCACTTATTTTACAGATTTCAATGCATGATTAGCCAATGAACATGCCTGTACTCCACTAGCAGATTGCTATTAAATAATACATTGATCGTCGCTTAATATCACAGCTAATTATGCTTTGAAAATTATAGACATGTCTAATTTTCACTAATGTAGATAACAATGTAGAGTATAAGTAGACAATCTGAATTAATTTACATTACAATATCATGTCTTTTCATATGAAAAATTTAAAATTACATTACCAAAAATTAAACAGTGCAGCGCATTATAAATAAATGTGCATACCTTAATATTTAATTGACTAAATAAATTTGTTGCCTGCAGATCTGACATATTTTATTTAAATATCGAGAGGTAATATCTTAAGAGAAATTTTAACTTCAACTATTGAAAAAAAGTTAAATCCAAATTTAAAAATATTTTGTATTTATTACGACAATTCCCTTCAAATCCACCTAGTTATTATGAATGTGAAATATCTTTCCAAAAGCTGAGTCTCCGTCACACATATTTCACTACCACTATAATTGTGGATCGAAATGTAAGGATCGAAGAGAAGAAGAAGCTAGCACTTCACGAATGTGCGTTGCTGTTTACATGCGACTTCTTTTCCTGTGCATCAGGAGTACGTTGGCCATCACGCCTAGGTGGCATGCGCTCATTAATGGCATCCAGCCCCTTTGCCTCAGCAAATGAAGTTATCTTATGATTTGGTGAGAAGCCCTGCAAGGCATTCTTGAGAGAAGTTTTGCCACCAGAGAGAGCACCCAATGGCAGAGCACCAGTGGGAGTAAGCCCTTTCAGCTGTAGAACAGATTCACTTTCCTCACGAAGCACAGAGAACACATGAGCCATTTTGCCAATAGCACGAATCTTGTTGCGAATTACTTCTTTCCTGAGATTTGCTTCCTCCAGTGCATCATCTCCCTCAGACATCAATTCATCATCAGAGCAGATGTTTAGCACATTGACCAGCATTTCTGTAACCTTCTCGCCCACAAATGGAAGAGACCAGGTAAAGACATCCATGAAGTTGGGCAACCAGTATGGGTGAGGAGAACAATTAAACTGTCTGATGTTCATCACATTGTTCTCATATTTTAGAACAGCAGCTTTGTTATTATAGACATCCAAGTAGTTAGGTGCAGAAAAAATAGTAATGAGACTGGGAAATCCTGTGGTCTGGCTTTTACGATACATTCGGTAACCAGCATCTTGAGCTTCATGAGCACGAATGATAGACAGTAAATTGTTTCTTTGTAGAAAATCACAACAAGCAGCATAGCTATAGAAGTATGAACAACCTCTGACTGAGTTGTGCGAGAAATGTTCTGCATTCTTCTCATTTCCAAAGTCTTCCAATGGATCGGACCAAAGCAGGTCACACATAGCTCCAAATGCAGGCGGTTCTTTGAATCTATCTAGTTTACGAATATCATCTAAGCTGTTGATCTCCGGAGAAAGACCCCCATGCACACATAGGAACTGCTGGTTCATGAGAGCAGCAAGAGGTAAGCAGTCAAACGCGTCCATACATGCATCATACACCTTCTCAGAATATTTGATTTTGCATTCTTGTTTGAAAGTGAAATACTCTGTCAAATGTCGGCATTCATGATTACCGCGTAATAGGAATAACGTCTTCGGATAACACAACTTCAAAGCCCAGAGGTAAAGAACACATTCTATACTGAAATAACCTCGGTCGACATAATCACCTAAGAATAAATACTTAGTACAAGAAGGAGAGCCTCCCACCTCGAACAATTTCATCAAATCATAAAATTGACCATGGACGTCTCCGCACACAGTCACCGGTGAATCGATCTCGATCATAGTTTTTTCTGATCGTAATAAGGTGGCACCATCTTGGATGATTCGTAAAGCTGCATTTTCCTCGATCCGACCTTCTAAGATAAAATGTTGCTTCAACACCTCAGGTAGAGGTTTTCCACTTTTTTCATCGAATACTTCCGATACAGTGAGCTTACGACTGGGAGGGAAAGCAACACTTTGAATCATACGCTGCGTAGTCGACACTTTATCATTGCTCCCGGACATATTTGTCACATAAAAAACACTAGGTCTAATCCATACACGCCACTATTTTCAAAATGGCAGAATAGATATAATACTAAAACAGAATCCCGATTTCACGACAGAGAAACTACTGCGCACTGGAAAACAATGCGCAAACATCTGGCGAGTGGTCAATAAAATAAACAGGGATATCGAGCGCGTTTTATTACTTTTGAAAATATCATTAAATAGTACTGGCAATATATGGAACAGTTGCCAGTATGGCCTTCATCTTTACAAAAACGCAAGCAGGCACTCTTTATGTAACAAAATTGAATATGCATTATTCAAAATTATAAAAAATAAACTTTCATATTTCTATCCGATACCTTTTTATATTAGTAAAGTCTGTCTTTAATAAAGTTAACTATGCGTAAGATAATTAAATTAAATAACAAACTTACTAATCAACTCGACTAAGTAATTCCGATAATAATTAGTTTATTTTAATAAGTTCTGATGAACCTGTAATCTAATTACTTTTGATATACTCGTAGATATATTTGAATAATTATTTTCGCTCTAAATCTGAACGACACAACACCAAAAGCTTTTCTTTAACTCAGTTCTGCATGTTGCTCTGTATGGTCGAAAAAGGGCATGAAAGATATGGAATACCATATCTCTTCACGAATGTTATCATGATATTAAACGTATCTAAGGAAAACACATTATTATTTGCAATCATGTTACATTACAATCTACTAACTGATTTAAAATCTGTGTGGCGCAAAAATATGTTTGTACTAGTAATAAGTGTCTGCTTTGGTGACCCCAGCTATACATTTCTGCGATATGAATAACTGTATGATACGTTTTTTTACGGGGTATATATTACTGGTGCTCAGTAGGGCAGTCTCAATTATCCTTGCGACAGAGCTTCAAGGAACTTTTTACTGACCAAGTTTCAGATAGGTATGGACGAAAAAAGTCGGCCTGAACCCAACTTACTTTCACGGTGTTGCTGTTGAATAAATTGTTTCGCAAAAAAACGAAAGCTGGAAACATACCTACACATACTGTCGAACGCGGCTTGCGGTTGCGGGTGACAGTCGCGACCACGGAAAAGAGAATTCTCTGGTCTCTCCGTGGTCGCGACTGTTAAGTAGCCACAGTCTTAGACATCCAGCGTGTCAGACACGTGTCGGAGGGCGTCCGCTGATCAGATATGTACAATTCTCTGCTGTCAGTTCCGTCCAATAATATGAGATCAGCTTTATGATTGTTCGCGGATTGCTGCATCCCGTTACCCTATGCTTCACGCAATCACTTAATAAATTAATGTCCGTTTCCAGATTTCAATCAGTAGGTATGTATCCTATTAAGTTTTACTGTATCGTGGATGATTATAAACTTAAATGCACTAAATAAAATAAAATGGGTCAAAATATTTAACGTTACTTATACCGTCAATATGTTAAAGAATTCCTTAATTCATACTACTAACATGGTTATAGTAATTATATAACATCAATAAAACTGGCATTTCAAAATTCATTTGGAATACCAATTTTTTGCCTGTACTCTTCTGTAACTTCTCAAAACTTCGCAACATTTTTAAAGTGACAACACCGTTGTATGTGGCTTTTTATTCGGATTATGTGGTGGCTTTTGTGGCTGCCCAAAAAATAAATGTGTTCCAGTTGTCGGAGTTTCAGATATGAAGTCGACGGTGCCTTTTATTCCGGATGGTTAAAAAAACCTAATAAGCAGTACGCGGTCAGAGCTAGTCGCGAACGGCGCGCGGTTATCGCGTGTCTTGGAATTAATCTCATACATTCCCATAATCATCGTCGCGCGGTCATCGCGACCCAAGAGCCGTGCCTCTCGGAAAGCCGGGTTTACCTACCTTAAAAGTTGTCATACAAACTGTAAGCCGCGGCGAATCTGATGACGTCATTCAAATTCATCTGTCACTTTGTAAATATTTGTACAGATGTACAGACGTCAGCATATCAAGCTACTACAAAATTGTCCAATTTTCCCAATCAACTTTGAACCATATGCTTCTACGATAAAGTTGAAAATCGACTAAGGAAATTTGACAGATTGTAGTAGCTTAATACACTGGCGTCTCTACATGGGTCGAGTTTCATATGAATTCATTGTAGATAATGCTTAAATTCATTTCGTTTGGCGCATTCGATTCTGACGAGGTGTTCTGTCAGGGTTTTCACCTTTGAAATAAAATGAGACCGTTTCACGAGCTACCATAGTATTCTGTATTTCTTGTCGTTTGCCACATAATAAATAAATGAACAGAGCAAATAAGGATACTATTGTGGTCACAACAGATATAGGTACTTAGCGAAGAACACTGAATCGCACTTAAAATGTAGTTTCTGAAATTTTTGGGAGAATAGTAAAACCTGAAAACGATGAATTCTAAGTGGACTCAAAAGTATGTAAACTAAAACAAAAAACAGCGTTTGGGATTATAAGTGCGGAGCGAGCCCATATTTTTTTAAACAATGTTGGGTTCATTTGAACCACGATTGGAACCTACTACAAGAGAAATTGATGTCAAATTATAGTTTGCCTAATAGGCTATGTTGTTTTGCAAAACTAGGTCGTGACCTGCGCCTTCCCCTACTCTGCGCCCTGTGCTTGGGCACCGTCCTCAGCATCAGTCAAAGCACTGCTTAAGCGTACCCACTTAGTAATTGCTACGGGCCTCGCGCTTATTAATAATAGTACGGAACCCTTCCTGCGTGAGTCTGACTCGCACTTGACCGGTTTCTATTAATTAGTAACATGTTCGGGCCTGTTTCTTTATACATTTTCTTTGTCGTGGAGTGATGTTAAATAATAATTCATAGGCACATCTCATAAATAGCTATTATAGGTCACTTCGCCGTATTTCTTGATTTTAGGTTAATGAGAGGTAGTTATATTTCCGGTTTGATTCAAAAGCAAAGGAAGACGGGCGACATGATCCCCAAAAGATTCCATGTTGTCTTCTGTGGTACGATACCCTAAAGAATAATTTTAATGAAGGAACATCTGGGCTGAATTTAATAATGTAGGTCAGCCGTAAGAACTCATACTATAGTTAGTTGGTTATCGGGCTGCTGCCCAAACAACAGCTACATACAAATACCTACCTACTATTATTTTTATCGCTGTAGCGACTATTTTTACATTTTATTTCAGGGGTATGTAGGTAATGAATCTAGTAGCAACAATTGTTTTATATTATTAACCGACAAATATTTATTTTTGTCACCAATGGTACCGGGTTACGATGTTAATTGACTAAAATTAGACGGGTATAGCCGCGTAAATAATAACATCCATCTTGTGCGTGTAGTTATTTCTGGACAGTGCTTTATACCTTATGTATAGCGTGTCAGCTTGATTAGGGATCTGATTTCAATACGTCGCGCTACTAATTAGTGATTGAAGGATCATTATGAGAATAGTTGCTGGGAAAAAATATATTAAGGTGATAAATGTAACCACCCTATCAGACTAGACTTCGCACATACCTTTATCACAACATTACCTACCTTTTTACCACAATCATGGCATGAAGATCGTCGGAGTGCCGGACTCTTAATTAAAAGCTTAAGCCGCCCCGATGTGACATCGTGACATCACGCACGCAAGCGTAGAGGTGTCGAGTTACCTCAAGCATAATATTAAACACAATCACGAGCGCCGCGCCCGCCGCCTTGATCAGTTTTAATGGGGGTCGGGGACTTTCCCAAAGCATCGCCACTTCCACCACCCGCCCGGCTGCGGGCGGGACCCGAGATTTCATTGTCCCATTCCTCAGTTTCCATTTGAGACATTAGAGGAAAAACACCGCGTGACACAAATTACCGATGTGAACCATCCATCCACGGCCGGCATCGCCTTCGGCCTAAAATTTCAGCAACGATGACACGGCGCTGCTCACCGGCCAACAAACGGTCTATGCCTTGCCGAAGGAAACGTGCCCTAACAAAAAAGCTTATAAAAGAATGTAGGAAAAAACGGGATGATGAACTTACCGATCAAAATACCGTTAAAATACCTCGCCGAAGAAACCGCTAGTGATCCTTCTCCTAAGTAAAATACACTTGTCTAAATAGTACAGTATAGCGTCAGATTCATGATGTCATGAGCACTGGTCAGTATCTAAATAATATTTCTAAAAAATAATGATGTTTTATTTATAAACTCGGTTTAAAAATAAAATTCAGCTAATTATTTATGTAAATACAATAATAAACTTATAACAATTGCTTAATCAATTGAACAATTTTTATAAACAGCAGTTTATTTAAAATTTTGTTGTGTTGAAGTCATATACAGACTACTTATTTTTAGTGAATAATTACTTCATTCTTTAAATATGATTTAGTGAGGAATATATCAAATTCTGCACAAGAGGATTTTTTTTCAAAAGCCGAAATTCGATCTCAGTGGCGTGCACTTGGAGAGGCCTATGTCCAGCAGTGGACTGCGATAGGCTGATGATGATGATATCAAATTCGTGTCTACCCAATGGGTACAGATTTATTTCAAAAACTGTACTTACATTATCCACGTACGGTACCTACATTATTGTTAACCAGTTTAATTAAGGATAACAATATTAATCTACTTTCGGTGTAACTTGCAGAACTATTACACAACAATAAGGGCCGGTTTTACAGGTTACGGATAGCTACTATCTACCAGATAAATTCGAAAATGGAACAGAATTTGTATGAAACTATGCAAACTTATCAGCAACCTGTGAAACTGGCCCTAAGGATGTAAATGTTTTATCAGACACTTTAACGGGAGTTTCGCACTATGTCGATGTCGTAGAAATCTGGTGTAACCATGTAGTATGTAACAGAGTTCCAGGTTAACAATGATTGAATCTAATAATGGTTGGTGAGAGAACTAAGTCATCATAACCTACACCAGGTTTGCTTGAGTTGGCAAGTCCTATGATGAAGATATATAAAATTAAAGTTGCAAGAAATAGAAGTTTTGATAGAAGTGTTTCTATGGTAAAAAACATAGTTGCAATTGTCAAACCATTTACTTAACTTATAATAAAAATAACTTAAACATGAGGAAACATACAATAAAAACTGTATTTCTAGAAATATTTGCATACAACAGTTTTTAAGTTAATTAAACTAAGACTCTTCAAGGTTCTTATGAGTATACATACACGTATATGGTCAGTTCACAGTAACAGTAGAATCAACAGTTTTGTACTTTGGTTTGCTATGAGTAAATGGTAGATACCGGTACTTGATCATATGCTGTGGAAAAAATAAAATGGATTAGTTAAACATCCTACACTATTTTTTTTAATAGCCGTTCCCTGCGGTTCCATCTATGTCGCGAATGAACTACTGCACCCAGATAAAAATAAATAAGTATATGTTATTCTCTAGTTTAAGCTGTATTACTGCCAAGTTAAGTTTATTAACACTGAAAGAATTTAATCTGGCTAATATTTTGAGAGTGATTATCACATTGAAGTAAACAAAGAGAAATAAACTTTTATATTATTAGTAATGATGATAAATACAACATATTACTTCAAATTGCTTCAGCCTGTTGGCTTCAAAAGAGCTACAGAATTTGATGAAGCTGCAGTAATATTGCTTGCACATCAGAATAACATTAACTACTTACTAATATCTGGATGCAGGAAGTTCTCTCGGGACACAGTACAAACCATAGGCAACAGCAACAGTTCTAAATAATTTTGTAATTAATTTGGTTCTGATGATGAAGAACAACAATTTAACATGCTTATAACAAAAAGATGGTGCTAGTTAATGATATGTTTGGGATGATATAAAGATGATTTAAAGGAGAAGTTTTAGTCCATGAGTATGCAACACCTTAAAGTTAAAAGAACTTAAAACTTTAAAGTGAAATAAAATATTTAAAGTAATTACCTTGATTTGTCTCTTCATAGTAATACAGAATAAGGTTATAAAATACATCACTAGTATAGGCCAAAATACTGGAATATTAAAAGCATCTATAAATGTACAGCAGAAAGCTACCAATGTGCTTTTAGTGACAGAGAGCCAAAATTTGAATTCTGGCAATCTCCGAATAAATGGTCTAAATTCTTCAGTAGCTCGGGTTGGCAATGCCGGACCATTATCATCATCTCCTAGAACAATGCCAAATTATAAATAACAGTTATCCAGATTAGCAGTATACACGTAAATTGTGGAACTTAAGGTTATATATATCTTGTATTGCTGGCATTGAAACTGTTATGTATAGAAAATATACTTTTTATTGAAACTATTAAAAAAAAAATTGTTTTCAATTTTAGCATGTTTAATGAACACATGGGTTAACTTTATGTATATTATGATTGTAAAATTATTTATCAATTGAAGAAAAAATAAACTTCAAAATGTCACACCAATTCATATTGATGTTGTATATTAGCCAACTATAACTTATTTAGAAATTAAAGGAGTATTCTTACCATCAAAGTCCATAGCTGGATCTATCTTCGGTGTAAGGAATGCAATGAATAAATTTAAATGATATATTCCCAAAGCATATGTGACAATATACCATCCCTGAAAGTATTAAATGCATGTTCATAGGTACATATGGTAGGTACATAACAACATTCATCAACTTCTTAAGAATTGCATTGAATTATGTGGTTCTCTTTAACTTGGGGCTTAACATAAGCATTAGTTTTAATATAGAAATCTTTTGGATAGAACTTTTTATTTTTTTAATTTAAGTTCTTAATAATAAGAACTTGTCATAATTTCTTTCTTTTATTTAAAGGAATTTCTAATAAGAGTATGTATGAATAATAACTGTATAATAATAACAAATGATATATTTAAATAAGCATTCTTTAGTTTTCATAGTAGATAGTTTCTGTTAACTTGAAGCTCACATTATTCCACAAAAATATTTGATATCATCATTATGAAATATTGTTGACATAATCAAAGCTGACAGAAGGAACTTATTTTTTAGATAAAACTCACATCGCAATGACCATTCATTTATCATGTTGAATTAGTACATGTTGAAGCCAACAAACTGTTTTACCAGAGATAAGATAACCATAACTTACTTGCTTTGTGAATATTCGGAGCATAAACAAAAGTAGGAGCACAAAACTGCCAACCCATCGAAACTTGGTATGTGGCGTCCATCTATCTAGTGTACCTTGGTAAACCTGGAACCACAATATGTATAGTTTAATATCTTTATATTCTAATGTGAATTAACTAAAGCATAAAAAGTTACTTGCTTATCTCAATATATTTTTATACAAGTAGGTAACAAAGATTAGATGATAATTGTAAAATTTAAATAAATCAGTGGTACACTGATAATGACAAAGTCAGATCAGAATTTTATATTTATAATTTCATGAATGAAGTTGTTTAAAGTAGGAATTCCTGAAAACAAAATTCATACTTCGCGGTATGGGGACATGACAACTCATTACAAGTAATGAGGAATGTATGTGAAGATAATTAAGCTGTCATCTACTCTAATACATAGGACATAATAAATAACCCCAAAAATAAAATTACCTGCGAAATCCGAGTCCATGCTTGTGAAATAATACCTCTTCTTGAAGTTTCAGTAACTAAATCATTTCCATCCATCATTTTATATCAGTAAATTTCCTGTATCGTAAACTGTTTCTAATACTCGATGTACATTACTCACACATTGAATAGGAAGTTAAGTTACTAAATGTGATAATATTTACACGACACGTTAATTTACAATTTGTATTTACACCTAAAGCTTCTATTTTACCAATAAATTCCTTTTTTTCTATCAAAACTTAGAATAGGAAGGAAAGACTAGTTGGAACCTAGATTTTTTTTCTCTGTGGCCACTAATTAGGGATGGGGTGATTGATGGTACGATTTTTATCGATTTTAGCAATGAAAGACAGACCTGAACTGGTTTACATGAAAACATGTAACAAAATTAATAAAACTATTTTATAATTATTCAATCTGGGTAATATAAGAAAATTACACGGAAACACTTTTTTTAAAAGGCACCTTATAACTGGCTTCCATATAACTGAAATAAAAATCTTGTTTGTGTATTTTTTGGTGCTATGTAAATAATTGCTTTAGTTTTAGCTCGATAGCTATTTTGAGATTTTATTAAAACTTATACGTGTTTATCGATTAACTACTAGTATTTCTCCGTGGGTTTATGGTGTCATACAACACTAGTTTTAACACTGACGTCGATCGCCGACAGACATTTCAGCGGTTTCGGAAAAATAAAAGATATCTATGGTTTTAGGTGTTACAAGGGTGTTACCCAATAAATTGTATCTCTTAGATCAGCCAAGTAGGGTAAACCGAGGTATAACTGGCCACTTTCAATTATTGGCCACTATTCAGTTTAACTGCATAAATTAAGAATTATTCTCGTAAAACGCCATCTGTTATTTATTTTTAGTATTACCTACTCAACTAGCTATCATTATAGTGACAGTTTTTTTGTCTATAAACAGTAGCGCCAAAAATATCGGCCATTTTGCGACAGCACGTGTACAACTTCCGACGTGAACGGTAAATTTTTATTTTTTTCTTAACGGAATGATTGACATCAAGAGTGAATTTTGTGATACTTTGTGTTGTAAATGTGAATTGATAGTGTTTGTTGTATTGTATAGATGCTAAACGATCGTTTCTAAAAGTTTTATTCTGTCAATATCCTATAATAAAGCGAGATTAGTTGCGGCCAGTTATTGATTTTCATTTTTGCATATTTCCATTTATTGGCCACCCATGCCAGTTACTGAGTAATTCTCTAATGTCCGAATTCAACGAAAAATTAAACGTATTTAGCAAGCTTATAAGGTGCACTATCGCCTGAAAAAAAATCGTATAAAAATATACATATTTATCAGTAACTGGCATGGGCCAATTGAATTATAATTGTACCTATGACCAGTTACTGACGGAACATTTATTGTTGGACCTGGAATGTCGTTAAAAAAACGCCAATACTCTAAAGAGACCATAGAAAATTGAGAGGTCGACATTTTCGTTAACATCCGACCGATATGAAATGATAAGAGAAAAACAATTAAAAAAGCAAAAGGAAAATGCCGCTAAAGAAGAAAGAAAGAGAATATGAGAAGAAAAAAAGTCAAAAAGAGGATAGTGTACCAAATAAGAAATCAAAAAAAATTAAACAAATACGACTGCTTCTAGCAAAATAATAAAAAGTCATGATGAGTAAGAAACTATTAGAAAATAAGAAAAAACGATGTATCACTTGTTGTAACCTGATCTCATTAAATTAAGCATAGGTGTAGTTTTTTTCATGAACAACATTGTAAGAGTTTGTTTTTTTATGTTTTTAATTCCTAGTATATCTACTTTATATTTTAATTGATTATAATTATTATTTTTAACCGACTTCCTAAAACGGAGCAGGTTGGAGTCCAAACTCAATCCGTTTTTTTTTGTATGGCCAATTACTAGTATAATGGTGGCCAATATCTCATTTTAAATGGCCAGTTATTAGTAAAAAAGACAACTTTTGCATTTTATTAAAATATGACAACATAATTCTGTTTTGTTTAATTTTTTACTCACTAATAACGATAAATGGGTACTTGCTTAACCAAAAGTTGATACAAGAATATTAATTTCTCGACACACTTCGCTATAGCACTGAAATGAACAACGCAATGTTCTTAAGTGGCCAGTTACTGGTGACTTTACCCTACCTGCTTATATATCGCTCTTATCCATTGGATTTTTGCTCAGGGGCCTCGCGAAATATAAGCACCTCTACAAAATTTTTTTTTTGGCCTCAGAGTAGGCAGGGAGGTGTTTTCGTAGATGTAGCATTATGATTAATAAGTAGATACTACAAAATAAGTAAACAAAACTTGATTTTGAAAATTCTGCGCCGTCCAGGCCCGCGGTAACTCTTTCGAACAATTCCTCAGCCCTGGTTGGTTTCGGCTCCGCACATTTTGTTGAGCGCTCTTTGATGAGCGCGTGGAAACAACACGCCGCCGGCAAATACATATCCGTCACGCCTTCCGTGGCCGGTAGGTGCCCCATGACACCTGACGCCGTTGGTGTCTCTATTTCTACCAGGGGGAATGGAATGGAATGAGGGGAGTGATATTAACCGCTCTGTATACTCCTTTACTACCATAATTAGTTCGCAGAAGGCGACAATTTCTCTTTCGCTTTGGCTTGAATGAGAGCCGGGCACGAAAGAACACCGAGTCCCCCAATTGGTCCGCAAAACTGATTTTCCTCTTACGGACTTGTTGATGGGAAACTGAGATCTAACCCATGTCCTTTCAAGACTTTGAAAGGTTTATTTTAAGCGTCGCCTTGGTAAATCGTTTTCTCACGATTCAGTAACTTGTTCAAGATTTACCCATTCCACAAAAAAACATTGGGATATGGTAAATATTGCCAAGACGATACCAGTTCGCTCTCACTGTTAATCAAATCTTATGTAGAGCTAAGTTTCTAAGCTTATTTTTATACTAGAGGCGAAATACTTTATATGTATTTCTTAAGGTAGGTAGTTCTTCCATTCAAATCTTATCGATGAACATTTCAATATTGTAAGAGCTTTAGTTAAACAAATACATAATGATGAGATTACTTAGGCAAGTATTTGAATTTCCTGCACCGCTTTCACATTAACCGCCTAGCTTAATAAGTTTATATTTTTGGTCAAACCAACTAAAGATTACGCATGTGCAAAAGAAATAGCGATATGTTACCCACTCTACATCATACGGATATTAAAATGTAGTATAATTAACACTTCGTACCAGTACGAGAAAAACAATAATTTTGAGAAATATAGGGAAAATAAATACAGGATTTGCTGTTTAAGAAATTTAATGGAATCACTTTTCTAATTACAATTTATACATTGTTATATCTTACATTTTTTAATATAACTTTTATCTAAATAAGGTAGTTCTATTGAGACTACTAAATAAATAACATGAAATAAAAAAAAAATGCCTTATGTAGTCTCTACGTCTACGTCTATTATTGCGAGTGTTTATTTACAATTACATCACTATATCATAAGGTATTGGACATACAATAAAACATATTTTTATCTTAAAATATTATCATTGCTTTGAATATAAAGAAAATTTTGGTCCAGCTAAATCCTATAATACTAAACGCAACTTCTAGAGAAATGGGTAGATATTGCTATTAATATTATTCATAGTTAGAAATTTACAATGCCATAAAGAATTAAATGTACCTTGCTAATAATAACCATAATGTATGTACTAAGTTTACGAAAAATACGATACGATCGTACAATTTATCGTCACATTAACATTATAATGTCACCTCATTAGGTGCTAATTTCCAAACCTAGATCGGCGTCTGCTCTATAGCCTCAACGACGAATTTTAGTGTGACAATTTTCATTAAACATTTTACAAGAAGAATAAATGCTATATTTTAAAAATAATAATTTAGCATCAACAATACTGAAAATTAACAACAAATTTATTTTAATAAAATGCATCGCCTTAAAGAGCGACTTATTTAAATTACACTAATATTTTAGAATAAGTATGAAATTAATGGAAGTATTTTTTAGCACTCATCAATGACTGTTATTGCATTCAATTCACATATCAATCTATATAAATGTAAGAGTATTATTTACGAAACAAAGTCTTATCTAACAGTCCTATATATGAATATTTCGGATAATACCAGTAGTTTAAAAAAATATTTTACACTTTTCTACATTGGGCTTTTGAATTCACGGCAGTACTCTGTTAAAGGAAAGTAATATATCTTATGACGAGATTCGTAAAGAGAATGTGTCCATGAAGAGCTACATTTTAGTAAGGTGGGATATAATATAAATATTTTTTTTATGGTTAATTTAACACAGTACTGCCTGTGAGTGCTACCAAAAATGTAATCATCAAGTCATTAAATATTCCCTACAATCATTTAGTAGCTGCTTGCATGCCAGATACACCAAATGAAAATCACTATCCATATTTAAATAATATTTTATATAGATGATATACTATACAGAATACAGCAAATTAAACAAAAAGAAAAAACTATAATACAACTTCAACTAAACTGCATCAGATGAATACTGTTATAACCAACATAAATGGATCATAAATTGTATCACAAAAATATAAAACTAATAATATGCTTAAACAACAAATTCAGGATTCTTATAGAGTAAGATTTATTCGGAAGTTCATACAAGAATGAATTTATTAAATTTGATATGTACCTATGTAATTAAGTAGTTTATTTTACAGCTGAGAAGTTTTGAATTTGGTTACTGTTATTGGACGCCACCCACGAACTGAAGACGTCTCTGGAATAATTAAAAAAATATATTATAAAATATACAGATTTCTTGCTTCAGTAAACCTACTCTAATATTGTTATTTGATTATACTTTTAAATAAGAAATGGAGAAAATACGTAATAATGTTTTAATTACCTGCAGTGGCTAACAACACACTCATTTGAGCAGTATTCATCCTCCCATTCACTGTTAGCAATAGCTGGGTTGGTGCATCCTTGTCGGATGCATGATGGTGTACTTCGGTTTTCATTTTGCTGTAAGAACATAGTCTCGTTAATTGAATGTTATGTTTGAAACTTGTATTACATTTCGTAATGAGGGTTATAAGAAATAAACAATTTGTCTTCTGATCTTGATTTGCTTATATCTTTTTATGAATATTGGAGAATTTGTAAAATAAACTTTTCTGAGTAAAAATCAGGTAAAATGAAAACCATTGAAGTTGAGTGTGCTGTTTTGAGAGAAAACAAGTTCTACATGATTTATAAGTAACTAGGGAACTACTCACTATACATGAAGTGGGAAAAAAATCCTATGACTTGTTTCTAAGCTACTTCCCCATAAAATTTCAGCCATATTGGTACAACCATGCATGAATGGCTATAAAATAGTCATCTTTCTTTTATAATATACAGATGTTGGAATGGTGTTTTTATTTAGCATTGGGGTAGTTAATGTAATAATTTTACACGCTCATAGATCAAGAAAGTAACTTACATCAGTTGATTGTTGTGGGACACCAGAGTTTCCATTACTGTTAGGTGATTGTGGCTCAGTTTTCGGAATTTGATTCTGCTGCTGTGATGGTTGCTGCGATTGCTGTTGTTGTGACTGTTGCTGCTGCTGTTGCTGTTGTTGCTGCTGCTGCTGTTGTTGCTGCTGCTGTTGCTGTTGTTGCTGCTGGTGAAGTTGTTGTTGTTGCTGCTGCTGTTGTTGTTGCTGTTGGTATTGCTGAACTTGATGTGCCTGTTGCATTTGTTGATGGGTTTGCTGCATGTGCTAAAAATTGAAAATAATTAACTGCTGGTCTTGAAGAGACACTTTTTGTACAAGGGACTTGGTAATTATGTGTTTTTCACTTAATAGAGCCATCTAAAATATTGTTTTAATATTATAACTGTATCGTTGTTGTAATAAAAGATATTATGTCTGCTGTTCAAGTTGTATTTTAATAATTTATTTAGTTTAATAATCACAAATGTTAATATTATTATGTTACACCAAATAGTCCGTGCGGGCAAGGGGGCTGACCATAGCGGAAGCAGGTGGGGAACCGGAAGCGAGTGTTGTCACGTCAACTTGACATTTATTAGAGATGTTTTTTATGTTTGGATACATTCCGCTACAATAACAGTTTAAATTTGTTTTTTGAATGGATTATAACAAATAGATGCTAAATATATACCTGTTGAGAATGATGGTATTGCATTGCAGCATGAACCGAACCCATGGGTGGAGATTGAGACTGCACTTGTCTATATCCAGGTGGTGATAGAGCCGAGTTAGCTGGATAGTTAGTGGGGGATTGTGTAGTTTGATAGTTCCTTGGTGATTGGGCAAGATTAGGCTGGCAACCTTGAGGCGAAGACGATGGGTTAACCTGGTAGCCTTGTGGAGACTGACCCGGAACACCCTGCTGAAATAAAAATTATATTAGTAATAAAAACTTAAAGAAAAAATATACTAAATACCTATTTCATTTTTTTACATACTCAAAGATTATATATGTAATGTATTCAAGAATGTATTTTGTAATAAAAATAACTTTCACTGCACTAATACACAATAGTAAACTAGGAAATGCAACATGACCTTCAGAAATCATAGAAGTTTTCATTTAAAAATAAATTGTGCATCTTCTACTGAATATTATACAAACTTATAATACAAGCTTACCTGGTATGGCTGAGGAGCAATAGTCATATTGCCTTGATAGTTTTGAGGAGATTGCTGAGGGTTTGGTGGGTAGCCCTGTGGCGTCTGAGCTGGATAAGGAGCTTGATTCTGGTTTCCCGAGTAATTTTGAGGCGAGTAGCTCTGTGGTGTGGGATTTGGTACATAACCTTGAGGTGAATGGCCATTGCCATATGATTGCCCCTGGTAATAATTACCATATGATGGATTGGCACTATTGGTATGATTATACATTGGTTGACTCTCCTGTTCTCCTCCCTAAAAAGGACGAATTAATAATAATAACTCAAAAAATAACTATTAATAAGAATACTAATTACGGCATGGTTACTGGAAGTCAAAATCTTCACATAAATATTTTGTAAATAAATACCTCAAACCTTTCTAATAACTAACAGGTAAGCTAACAAAAAGCGTTCGCTTTTGGTTATGAAAATTACAAATTAAATTATTTATTTTCACATCCCAATAAGCCGTTATGAAATTCTTAAAAGAAAACAATATTAATCTTTGTGTACAAATAAGCTCACTGCAGAAGTTCCTAACCTCAAAATGCATAAGCTTCCTTTGTAACACTAGCGTCATAGTCTTACCAAGTTTGAATTAAAATGATGAGACATTAAAGTCTATTGTAGATTTCATTAATATTATATAAATAAGAAGGATATAAAACAACAGTAAATACGAATTTACTTCACAAAAAGCTAACCAAAAGCTCACACGGTAAACGAACTGTCAAATGAATGAACTTTTAAGAACCGCACAACGGCGCCATCTATTTGAAAAAAGCGCAGATTTGAGATTACAAAAATGATTCAAGATGGCGTTACTCGTAACGTTTTTATTTGATAAAAAACATATTATTAAACTTTCCAAGAATTTTACAGACCGAGCGGTAAATTGAATCTTTACAAACACTCCGAAAATTAGTATTAGTACTATCCCGGTATCTAATGCTGTATAGATTTGTGATAAGAATATTATTAAATAAATACAAAATAATACCTTGGATACTAGGCTAGCTCTATAGGCAGCAAGAGCTTTCAGATATTCCTTCTTGGCTACTTCAGTTTTCTGTTTATAAACCTGTAATAAAATATTTGTTATTACAGTCATATAAATGTCGTAACTTCACCGCATATTGCACAAGAATATTGTGAAATATTTATTGATTACAACACACTTACACTTTTATGCTCAGAGTCTAATCCATCCCACATGGATGCTACAATTTTAGAAACTTCCCCAAAGCTGGCATTGGGGTTTTGTCCTTTAATTGCAGCTTGCGTGTCCCGAAAGAAGAGTGCATACGCGGACACAGGCCTGTAAGTAACACCAAGTTTAATACAAGAAAGAAAACTTTTTTTTGTGATTTTTTTAGCTAATTATGTATTTAGACAAGAGCAGGAACTTGAAAGACTCATTAAAGCAGACTTACTTTTGAGGCTCATTGGGATCCCGTTTTTTCTTTTTTTTCTGAACCTTAGGCTTCTTCTGCATTTGCCCACGATTTAAACCATTGTCCATGGGTTCTGGTGATGATCTTTTAACAGCCATATTGCCAACACCCATCTATAACAACAGTTACAATGAGATATATGTAAAAGAGTGTAGTTACTTTATATGATTCTAAAAATACAGTTCATTGGCAACATAAATATTATGTAGGTAACAGAAGTGTGAGTATATTCCTAAAGATATGTAGGTTATGTAAAGCGATAAAATTTGCCTATACCTGATGAAGCGTAGTTTGTTGCTGCCGGCTCGCTGAGCAATAATGGATAGGCAGAAGGCTTTCCGCATCACCAGGCAACTACCAACAAACAACCAATTCATTAGAATTTTACACTATTATTACTACTGTTTGATTTGTTTACATTTTAACTACAAATAAAAAAAAAGTATGCCAATGAACTATATTTCTGTGAAATAGATTACACTACTTGTGTGCACTACAGGAATACACATATGGGTAAAAAAATATTATAAATTTATTGTTTCATTGTTGACCATGTTTTTATGACTTAATTTATTCTGTTAAAGACATGGTTGGAGTCTAATGGCCATAGTGCATACATGTACTTGTATTTTGCATAATAAGATCTTTCTGTTATGAAATTATTATCAGGTTTGGTTATTATGCAATGAAGATTAAATTTGTAAGCACAACCCATAGACATATTTATACTATAAATTACCACATACAAATTAATAATTACTATTGCACATGCCATGTAAATTATTGTAAAAATATAAGCAGCTGTATGGATGATGCAAATAGCTAGAAAGTGCACTAATCTACTGATAATGTAATCAACCAAGAGTTGTTATATGTTTATGTGGTTTTGGTAGCTTTGTATCTTAAACAATTGGTTGGTTACTTTTAAGTTATCTTATACATATATTTTCAAAGTTTACAGATAAATGTTTCTTCAGTGTAAAAAAATTTGTGAGAAGTATAAAAATAATAATATTGCAAATATTAAAAAGCAATATTACCTGAGAATGGTGTGAAGGTACACTATCATCAGAATCATCACTTGTAGTGCCTGGGGGTGAGGCTCTCTGGGGTGATCCATATACTGGGGCTGAAGCCTGCGTGGGGGTGCTGGGTGTCGGTGGGCCACTCATGACTTGAGTTGGTTGTAGCATCAGTAACCTCTGCTGTCCTCCTGGTTGTTGCTGGATCATGTAGTTACCAGCTGGTGCGCCTGCTCCACTGCAAATAAAGTCTCTTATTACAATTTATTTTCGTCTCAAAATGAATGGCGTGATTTTAGTATTCATGTCTGTAAACTTACATTTTAATCATGACATTGTCTGTGTGTTTCCATGCAGATCTGGGAATTAAAGAAAAAACAGTGTAGGTACCCAATAAATGTATGATTTTTTTAAGTTAATAAGATATAATGAATTACTGCACATATAGGAATAATTTAGTTCTGATCAGTATTTTGAGCATCAAGTGTGACGGTTCAGATGAATCAAATTTACCTTTAATAGATTTAAGATAGCTATACAGTATATATCCTACATAGATTTATTATTTAACATATACAACTCCATGGGCACAATACAATTAAAAAGAAATTTCTTTTATGAGATGTTTCAGTATATATATAAATCAATTTCCAATATTCTACTTGGGATCTAAGAATCTGTAACAAATTAATCTTTTATGTTGTTATTTCTCTACTATATGAGAGGAATACAGGCTGCAATAAAATTTATATCAAGAGTACTTCATCTTAACTGTTTATACCAATATACATATTATATTGGTGTAAATGTAGCTAGAATACTAATATAAATATATAGTTATAAGAATAATTTAACAATAAATAATGACAGGAGGCCTGATTGTCCAAAATGCCAATTTATTTGCCAATAAGTATTTTAAGGACTGCCTCTTACTTATGATTTCTTTAAATCCCAGATCAGAATGGTGATAATTGTAATCACCATGCATGGTAATTAGTGACCTTGGAGCTTGAAGCAAGATATTAGTGACAATAATTATTAGGTTATAATTACAAGTCTGAATTGCTTGAATATGTGTTACATTTCAATGTTATTATTACACTTTAATGCTTATTATTATCATTGTGATGATAAGTTTTTTCTAACCTTTCTGTTTTGCTGTAAATAAGTAAACTGACCTAAATCCATGATAATTCTTTCTTCAACTGCATTCTGTATGATACATAACCTCTAACGGGAACCAGGAAAATAAAATACTTACCTATGTGACGTGACAGGAGTATGCGGTTCTTGTAAATATAGCGGCTGTTGATAAGAGGGAGCTCCGCCGGGTGGTGCTAAGCCATCTTGTGCCGGGTTCATCATACCAACCTTAGATAAACAATGGTTTTTACCATTTTTAACATTGTAGTTAAGATTTTTATACGAAGTAATCAAATGAACTTTTGTTGGTTTTATAATATGCAAATGGTTATAAAAGAATACGAGTATTAATTGTATAGGAACGAAAGGGAAGTAGAGATTATTTCTTAGTTAAAACTCTAAGAGAAGTTTCTTATTAGGTATGTTGAATAACACGGGAAAATATATTGAGTTTAATTAAAAGTATCCGAGCAAAAAAACATTAATAACGAAACGAAAGAAAGGAATTCTAAATCAATACAAAACAACAAAATTGTTGTTTCAACAAGTGGATCTATTAAAAGGACATCTGTCAAAGTCAAAGAAACGACAGACTATGTCAATTGTCATTTTTTTTGCATGAAAGATGAAAGTTAAAGTTTTAGTATCGCTTGCCATAAACAAAAATAGAATAGAATAGAAAGTTTTAGTAAGCTGAAGCTGTCAAACGATTTTTTTTAATTAGTAGCAGTTTAATATAATTATGTAGATAATCTTAGTAATTACTCTAAGATAATTATGCAGATGCAGCCCCATAAAGCAGGCCGGGCCAAAGTCTTTCGATCATTTCAGTTCATTCGTTCTTTCTACTAGTGATGTATTTTGATTCAATCTCTGATTTAGACTCGGAGTCGAGTAAATTTGAAGTTCAGTGGATCCGATTACAGTGCTTTGATTACCCACTACAGCCAATTAACTTTGCATTTCTGAAGTTATCACGCATTCGCGAGGTGTCGAATGGCTGCATAGTTTCCACGGACATTCGTAAATACCGTACGCATGTATCATCGTCTAGAGCCTAAACAACTTAACCTTTGAACCTTGAATTTGGACAGTAGTAACTCAACATGCTTTTTTGGGTTATTAATCCCTTAAGGAATAAAAATGAATCATTATACCTTCATCCTCTGGCGGGAGGGAATTGAAAGAATTCCAGTAAATTGTCTGTATATAAAAGTATCCACTACCCTATGACAGGCAATTCAATTTCAATAAAAACCAATCTAAAAAGTAGGACAGCTATCGACGTTGCGTAATTTGTTGGTTCCAAGCGCTCTAAAGCTCATTTATTATGCATTCACCTTTGTTCATCTTAATATCATATTATTATTGTACTAAATAAGACTTATCCAAACTTTATTCGTAAATGTATGAGTTAGTCAGTGAAATAAGAAAAACTTAAATATCCCATAAGTGTAGACAATTTTCCCCTTCAAATCGTATTTTTCAGTCTACAGTTGACAGAAAGTATGAACCATCTTTAATTACGGTCTCTACTAGTTATTTACTTAATTTCAAAGAAAAAGTTGATATCTATGTAGGTACTTTGAGTGTACCTATGCATACCTGCAATCTTGTGCTTAATTCATAGGTTTTATAAGTAAGGAAAAACAATAATTAGGTACTCACTTTTAACCTACCACTAATAAGAGTATTGTTAAGTAAATTTACTAGGTATCTCTGTTAGTTCAACCAATAGGAATTAAATCTTCGAACAAAGGTACAGAGAATTAAGAGAAAAAGTTAATTAAAAGATAGATAGAATGCATCAAGCTATGTTAACCCCTGGTCAAAGAGATTACTGCTCACAGTGCTTTGGAGATTAAGCTCTGCATGTCCAATACTATCATACTTATATTGGTTAATTGTATTTTACTAACCTGAGGAGCTGAATGGTGCAATTGCGTATACTGTATGTGTGAGTTCTGTACGCCAGCGTTTGTGGCATGCTGTCCGTGAATTAGTGGAATGTCAAACTCTTCGTCGCCAAAAGATGGTGTGTGAAATGTCTGAAACAAAAAGCAAAAAATAATGAATTAGGTGCCCTTAGTAAAAAAATCATCTGTCTTTAAAGGCATTATAGTATAAATAGTTCAATATATGCTTATATGGCTGACTGTTTAATAAATCTGTTACAGGCCAAGTCGGCAAGAAATTGGTCAAACAGTGTTGCCAAAAGATTCTGTGAGATCTTACATAGCTACGTTTGTGACAAACGCTGCATAATATAGGTAGACAGTTAATTAATAGCTATGGTTGATTAGGACCTACTTCGTACATCTACTCGTAGTATCTTAATCGGTGATGCTCTGAATTTTATTTTGGATTTTGTTAATTTAACGAACGGGATCTTCGTCTAAATAAAATATAATACACAGAGATATACGTAATTAATGGTTCAATCTACAAAACGATATCTTTTATTTTTGTGTGTAACAGCCGTGTAATACACTTCGCATCGGCAAGGTCAAACTGTCATCGCTTTCATAGTAAACTTTTCAGTGCTTCGGAAAGTACTTAAGTGTAGCCGTCTCGACGGACCTGGTTGTTTTGTTAGTTTTTTAAATTTCATAGCTATTCTTTTCCAATATCTTATTATCAGGTACCTGTTGTTGGGTTATTTCCTCAGTAATGAAACCCATGCCATCACATAAAATATATTCGGACGTTGCATGTTTGCATACCTACTAGCTAATTTGTACCGATCGCGAATCAGACGGCGAATTCACATATATCGACAGCTATAAAAATGAAATAATCAATATGTCATCAACATATGTATTTCAAGCTCATTGTGACGAATCTCATTAATTTCATTATCATCATCATCATCAGCCTTTTTCTTTTTTTTTGTCCCTCTGTTAGGGCACAGGCCTCTTCTCATACAGGGAAGGAATGAGCGATGATCGCCATTCAGACTTTAATGTCTATGTGTAGTCGTAGGTAGTTTGTAGCCTTGAAGCTGAAAAAAGCTTCGAATTGTCACGGAAAGTGCCACTCTCTCAATAATATCACTCGTAACTTATCGCTTCTACGGGTCCTAATAGTATCATCTCTTCAGCTTTACGCTATTTTTTGCTCTCTGGTTTAGTTCTCGGATAACCTTAACAAGCCGTGTTAGTAATTTTGCTTAGCGACCACATTATTTTGGTCAGGTACTAAATTGACGGTCATAATCTTGATAAAACTTTTTATTAAAAACTCTGTTTATTAATAAAAGGCAGCTAAAATTCAATAGAAGTATAATAATAACAGCAATTACTTTATTAATTGATCTATGACTTTATTATTTATCCATAATTTTAGGCCAAATATGTATTTGTGTAAGAAGTCCTATCAAGACCTGTCGTTAAGTACAAATGTACCTTTATGTTGGTATTTTAGAGCAATGCTGATACAGTACAGCATAATCGTAGCAATTCGAACTTCTGAATTTGATTCATTTTATATGAAGAGCCTTCAAATCTCTGTTCGCATTAACTAAGAGATTTTCATTTACCAACTCACCGGTCATGATTTGAAACAAGATCTCATGATTTAGTATAAATGCTACAAGTATTCATTTACTCCTATTGAACTGCTTTTTGTTACCTTCTAGTTACACAAAAGCATAAAATTGTGAACAAATTGTTTCTAATAAACGTTTGACAACCGAGTATCTTATACTTGTACTACCTACTACAAAACATTATAAGAAAGTATCTGAGAATAACAGATGGCAATAAGAAGTTTCCATACAATGTTAATGACTATAAAAAGCTCTCGGTATAATTGTACCATTGTATGGTATTCTCTTGTCGTCGTGTCTCGTTGTGTTTTATCTTTAAGTTACAGGTATTTTAGTTTAATACTATGGGATGTCAATACATTCACTATGTATCTTTTAAAACGTATCAGAAAATTAAATATTGCCTCTTTTTGATAGCATAGTTTAATTGTTACTTGTTGGATATACCTTGGCCCAGTATAACATGTAACAAGAAACTAGTAAATATTTGAAAAATCTCTTCACCACTTATCTTAATCAACACATTCACTTCGTTTTTTTTTATATTATTTGCAAATTCACAACAACAAAAGCAAAAACAAACTTTGATACGAAGAATTTTATTATATTAAAAGAACTATAAATATATTTTTAATACCTAGTAAAAATTAATCCTCACTTAGATCTAAGTTAACATATTCCAAAAATTAAATACAGCAAATTATCGATAGTGGCAAGGCACAACTCTACTAAATTTACGTTTTTTACGTGAATTTTAAATAGCTTGATATTAAAATATCTCGCAAGTCTACGATAGTTTTACCACTTAATTATAAAACGTATAGCGTATTTAACTTAAGAGACTATAATGCACCTTTTTAATTTATAGACTCTATAAAAATTATATAAAATACTTCAATGGCCAAAAAACATTTATGTCGAGTACCGGGTTTTTTTGCCATAAACGACTATCTTTACATTTAATGGTCTTTTGTGATGTCTATCTATTTATGTAAACGCGCCAGTGGTTAGGTTCCTCTGCCTATTGAAAAAAAATTACTATACTTTAATGTCACAAGTTTTTTGATTAACTTAAGAAAGAAAATAGTAATATATGTATTGTTCAGAATATATTAAAAGTTTAAAATCAGAATTAAATAAATTCAGTAGTTTTTGATTTCATCATCATCTCCCGAGCCTTTTCCCAACTATGTTGGGGTCGGCTTCTTAGTTTTTGATTTATTCCTAGTATAGTTTATTTCGTTACATAAACTGGTTTACTGGTTAGTTACCCATCTGTTAAGTATTTTTTTTACACTACTTAGTAATAACTTAAATCAATTATAAATCCATAAACAAAAAACCAACCTGATCATTCATAATGTATACGCTGTTCTTTGTGTCGCGAGGAACAAGCAGCGGAGATTCGAGGTTTTCTGGTCTCTGAAACAATAGAATATACAGATGTAGCAATCATTTACAAAAAATAGTTTTAGGTACCTGTCCTTATTAATGCTTCTATATTTCAAAACATTTAATAATAATGAAGAATTATTTTTCTTCTTAGTACAAGCATAACACATTTTTATGGACTAATTAGTTTTGTTTGAAAAAAAAAAAACTCAAATATCGTTACGGGAAAGTTATCTGAAGCATATCTATGATAATGTTATTTACTTTTGGAGAGTTAAAAGCTGTGGCAGGTCTAGGAAACCTGCAATAATGATTTATCGTAATTATAATAGGCACGTATGTTGTTAGACATCGCTTGTAGAGATGTTTCCTGTGCTATGATGAGCGGGGCGGGTGGTTACAATTTCGCGATCACAAGTATAATACCAATAACCGTGGTACACAACCTCGTTAGCTTGCCAACATGATAGTTACGATCAATTTTATTGCTTTTTACTTTTTACACAAAATTAAGTTTCCTGCGGCCCCTATTGGGTAAATTGTTGATTATAATCTGTATGGGTTCGGGAAAGTAAATTATTCTAAGCTTAGATTGTGGTGTAGCTCAGTTAAAATTCCTGCTCGTTCATCTCGATTACTAAGAAAATAAGAACAATGTAAAGCATGGTAACGTTTTGAATAGCTATTGTAGCAAGTCGCCTCATTATTCCAATAGTTCATATCGAAAGGTTTCAGTTCAAAAACTAGTACTTGTTAATAATATTTATTTCGTATTACTTATTGCGAGTCGGTGCGCCAATTCTTGATCCAGTTACTATTTCTTAATATTGCGATATTGAATGGCGAGAGTTGCGCACACAAATGGCATTCTCTGTCTTAAAGCAGTCGTTTGAGCCGTATTAATTATTTATTTATTGTTAAGGCACTGCTTGAAAATATATTTTTTATTTGTTATTTTAACATTTTTTCCTACCTCTTTTAGATGAAAAGTAGCAAACTTTCGAGTTTATAATATTCGGTAATGAATAACGTTTACTCGTGGTTAGTAGAAGATGTAAGAGCAAGTAAGAAGTGTTCGCAACATAGAATATGAACTTGAATCGTTGACTTTTCTCTTAAAGAAATTAACTCCGCTCGAGTTCTTAAAACATGTCATAATCAGTCGTTAATTATTATTTTCTTTGATCATTTTATTCACGCAAGACGGAAGGAACTCGTCCCTATAGATAAGTATCAAATATTTTTGCATTATTCCCAATTTAAATATATCCAACATTAGCCGGTAAATTAAATTGGCTATGCAGCTACTACGCCGCAGCTACGCAGCGGCTACGCAGCAGCTACGCAGCTTCTACGCCTATCTTGAATAATTAAACCCAAAACTTGATAGATTTTCTTAAACATTACTTCTTTGCTTGTCATTAATTTTGTTGATTCATTCAAGTTAAACATAGTTATTTAAAATTCATGGTTCTCTGGTAAAACCGGCTGGTTTAAACAATACGATCGGGTAGAGATATACGATTAGTTGTAAAATATTGGTAGTTTGTTAAAAGCTATGTATGTAGATGATGATCTTTAAGCCCTTAGAGCCGTAACCTGACAGGGCCGCAAGATTGTAAGAAAGAGTTACAGCGGCCCTGGTTGACAGAGGGCTCCAGAAGAAACGAAGGTGGCTTTTCATCAGCAAAGACTGATACTCATATACACCACGCCCGCAGCGGGTCATCTGACTTGATCTCCATCTCAAAAAATGAAATTATATCGTCTCTGGAAATATTCCAACAAGGTAAATCAACTTCTCTTTAAAAATGTAACGAAAAATGGATGTCTAAAACGCTTAATCAAATGTTTTTGTTATAATACTAAGTCACAGTTTGATATATTTTTATGAGAATAATGTCCTATATGACTTCTCCATCACGTACATTTTTTTAATAAATTATAATATGGTTTTAATTTATTTGATTCACAATGAACAATTTCAGTCAAAGGAATTCATTTGTACTCTTTGGAATCTCTTTCTAACAGGTCACTATTCTTAAAAAGAGAACTATTTTAATCGTTGTTCCAAAATGCGATTGATCAACATTGTAATAGTACCTTGAGCCACAAGTCGGTCTCATGCCTCGGACCGGTTTCTGAAGCACACCGGCTGCTGTCCCATTGGGCCTTATACACACACCACTATCAACAAGTAAGTGAAAGGACACGCCGATAATTGCTTTCTGTACGATTCGATTTTGTAACAACTTTGTTGTTAGTATTAATAATAGTTTATTAAAAAACTTCATTTGACCACTATACAACAAATTATCGAGGGAAGAACTAAAACTATATTGCATTTGAAATATTAAAAGCTTCTACAAATTTCAAAAGAATGCTTTTATTTTAATTACTATCTAGCTAAATAAAGAAAAATTATCAATTTAAATATTAACAATCAATTGTACAAGTGATAAATCTTAGTAATGGTCGATAATAATGTGGCATCCATAACGATACGATGTTTCTAATATGTTTTTAGAGCGTGGAAAGTAGAAAGTTTTAAAAGTAGGTAAGAAGTTAATACAGTTCGGAAAGTATGCAGTATATTTGTTTTAAGTATTTCATAACTTAAATAGATAGACGTACAAGACTAAATATACATTCAATGCTAAAGAAAAATACAGGTAAAAATGTTCATCTAATTTGACGTATCGTATCGTATTTCATAAATCGTTTCTCTTATTTTTAGTTGTAAAAAATTAGAGAAGAATGTGCTTTACTAGAATTTCATAAGTTAAATGATAATACTAAGATTTGAATACATTACTGCTGTGGAATGGACGAGTCTCTAGGACGTAATTGCCGGTCAGTGACCTCGTTTTGTTCCTTCCACTAAAATAGCGTTAAATCAATTGATGTTATTACAATTGGAACAGAACTCTCATCATAACTTACAATTTGTGAGGACACTCGTCTTAATATTAAGGTAAGATGAATATTTTTTTGTTGTAGGCTATAAATAATACATTCAGTTTTGTTTAATAGTAAAACATACTTTTGAACCCTTATCCATTTCTCTTATCTGGAACATCTTTTATGGTTATAAGCGCATTCCCATCGCTATTTTGAATACCATATGCCTCAAAATTCCTGACATTCTTAAACTATTTTATTTATCACTGGCCTGCAAATTGCCGTTATTTAACTCGCTGACGATGCCTCCATAAGGTTTCGCCATCGCCGTTCGTTGCTCTTATTTTAGGGCAACTACTCTTTTATTTGTTGAAGTATTGTTTTCCTATAATTATATTGAAACGAGTTCTTAAACTTGGTCTACGATTAATCATAGTAGAAAACGTGACCGGTTATTAGGAAAAAAATAATTAAGCATTTGATATTTTTTGTTGTTAAGGCTTGGGGCTATAACCTTATCTATTTTTTGCTAAGTTTTAATATTAGTTAATAAAAATATATTAGTTTACTATTTATTATTTCATTATTATGATTTAAACTGGGAATTTGGACGTCACAGTGCGTAGGTAAATGATAGTTATAGTGATGTAACCGAAAAAAGTTTAATCAGTTTGAAAATACAGTTTAAAAATGTAATCCGATTGAATTCAGAACACCATCATTTTTAGAAATCGGTTAAACAAAAATGAATGTATTGTATGTCGATGTCGCAGCTGTAAACGGTTGGAATCTGCTAATTATATTGACTTACTTTTCATGTTTTCCAATAGTTACTTACGCGCTTACAGTCTAAAGCGAGCAAGTAATCATTGAGCAAAAATTTTGTATCTTACCCATTCTAATAGGAATTAAGATTTGAAGTACTGATTGCTGGCAATATATCGTTTAATCTGATCTTAGATTATATTTCTGATGTTGTTTAAATAGCATTTCTCTTTATAAATCTTATAATCTAAGCGTAAGAGAAGCTTTTACATGCGTAGGAAAAATTTGTTACTAATATGTTTCAGTGCTTAGCAAATAAAAACACAGTTCCAATTTTAACGCATTTTTTCTTTTTAATGTATATGGTAATATTTTAAATTAAACCCTCCCTTAACCTTTAACCTAAATAGCCTCTTAAAAATTTTACATTATTTACACACCTCAATACCTATAAGGCACAAAATTTTTATACTTCGCTTAAATATGCTAAAGAACCCAATTGGAAATAACTATAGTGTGAAATAATTGTATTGATACAAATACACTACTATTTGTATTAGTATATGGTAACTATGAACGTAAGCAGACAGTTATCGCAAAAGTAGGTCGCTAGTATGTTTTTGCTTTTCTATTTTAATTACGCTAGATAAGCATGAATCTAAGATATGTGTCTCATCGTAACGTTTATTTTACAATATTCGGTATACAGGAATGTAACCCCGCCATCTGTCGGCCGCCGAAGTAAACCGTGGCAGTTACAGAACTAATTGTGAGCTGGATAGGACCAATTTCAAGCGTAGCCAATTTTGCTATAATCATACCTACCTGAATACTAGAACATATTATTGATGTAAAGGTAACTTTTGTTCCCCGTGATAAATCTGCCAAAATAGCGTATTGTCTAAATTTAATTTAGTTTATAAGTAGGTTAAGAAGTAGAGCGCGAAGTAGTTTCGTTAGAATGCGGATGAAAGTAATTAACAGCTAAAATAAAATAATATCGTATTGTAATAAACATTATCGGAACAATTTCTAGGGTCAACCTTAATCAAGCATGAATGTGATAATAAATTAATTCAACATTCAATGTTATCTTACCAAACAACCGATAAAAGTAATTTAAGATTTCAATACATATCTACTTATGTGTTTATATTTCAACACGTATTTTCGCCGGTTTTATCGGACTCCTAAAGCGATATTATACAAAATAACGCAAATAATAACCAACGCATATAATATAGCACCGATATAGAAGATGAGCCATGTCTCAACCATCGACTAATATCCAGAGAATGTACGTTATATTACCTTTTTCAAAACTAATATTGTGTAATTAGTTTCTAGTACTCGTCCAAATTCTTAGTTGACACCTATGCATAGATACGTTACTACATATTATGTTTATTTAAACAAATAAGCAATGATAATTAAGAACGCCCTACGCGCCTATCTTATCATCATTTCAATATCTATGTTCCACTTTGTTACAGATAATGTAATTTATCAACCACTGAATTTGTTCATAAATAATTTAGATTGTTATTTAAGAAGAATTTAACCGCAGTTTACTACCAAGTTTTATTTATTTCGTCAGCAAGAAAAAAATAAATTATAAACAACAGTAGTAACATAGTCAGACAATAGTCACGTCATGAAATAACCAAAGACCGCAGGACATCAAAAAATCAGTACGTAAACCTTTTCTATAAAAGTAGCGATTGTTCCAGGAAGCACTTCTAGCGAGTACGCAAACTCTCTTTTTCGTAATCAGGTTACTCTAAAACAGGCTTCACTGGTCTGATTGTATCAGATTTGAAATTACTTCCGCAATCATTTAAATATGTAGGTCTGTACTAGAAACGCACGAACCGATGAAGCAATTTTAATTATATCTAATACATAACAATAAAAAACTTAATAAATATTCATTGATTAATACAATATAAAAATGAAACTGCCAAATCAACTTTTCAGAGACTAATTAATTATTCTGAAAAGTCAATTCAGTTTCAATCATAGTTATAAATAAGTTACAGAATATATAAAACTATTTACAGAAAGTTTGTACCCACCATTTAAATATTTAATTAGCTGCCATAGACATATTCCATCCAACGAAACGAATTCGGTTTAGTAAACATACATTAATTTATACGTTCCGGTCCCATGTAAGATCTAATTAATCTACGGAGGAAATAGAAAATAATACAATTTCAACTTTAATTGATAGAGCACTGAAGTCATTCATTCATTACACAGTAGGTACAAGTTAAACTACCGGAACGACGTATCGGACTCCTCTGGTCCTGCACGAAAAGTAACACAATCAATTTCTGTTAATATTAATTTGTTCCACTTGAATATAGAGGTATTTCGAGTTCGTACGGAAACATTTAGTAGAAGCACGATAGAAAGGCACGCTAGACGCACGTGCGGACCGCGCGGGAAGACTGCGTGGCGGTCGTGGCGCGCGCTGCGGTGGGGCGCCGCGCCGCGCCTCGCTCCTCCTAGTACCAATAGCCGCCGCAACACGCCGGTGGCGCTATATTCATCCTATTCCTAAAGCAACATTGCTTTTTTCGCCTTTTTCTGGTATACGGAACCATGCGAGCCCAAACACATCTTTCATTCTAAATGCTTAGTGTCAAAGGCTTATAACAACAAGGTTTTTCATTATTTGAGAGGTCTAATAATTCATAGATATTACAAGAACTTCTTCATAAACTATTTTGTCATTCGGGACTAAATAAATATTGTACTTAAGAACTATTAAAAAAGAAGGAGTTTTCCAGCTTATGCAACTGCTGTTTCGCTCTATTTTATACCATTATAACGATACTTGAAATAAAAAAAAGAGATGCCGTTTCCCATGAGGAAAACGAAGTCAGGTTCAATACTTTTACTTACTCATACACATCACAAATCACGGACATTTCCCCTAAGAATAGTGCAGAGGTATCTAAACTGGCAAAATAAGCATTTCCTATACAGTTCTGACTGCCATCAAAAGGGGTTAGAGCTAAATTCTGGTATGCTATTCAAGATTTTCACATGAAAATAAATCAAGAGTACAGTGTACACAGTACAAAGTAGACCAATTAATCTTCCAGAAACATTGGTTGATGATAAGAGGAATAAATTAGGAAGAGGCTGAACACACTACGTGGACCAAAAGGCGAATTGGGATGGCGACGTTTAATAAAGACGCAGAGGATATGTAAGATATGTTGAATCAACCATACAAAAATGTTATTTCTGACAAGAAGTGCATTTATGATTCCAGACGAAGAAAGTTCGTGCCTTCGTTTAAATCTGCAACTTCGAAGTCGCCAGGGCCATTAGCGGAATGGTAATCACTGCTTCATTTTGCTTTCAACTAATCAGCTCATTCTTCTTAATTTATTTCTATACAGACACTTACCTAAAAATAAAATATCTAGTTGACATCTTTATCTACTCGAATAACTGTTTCGACCCGCTATAACAAATTGTTTTCAAAAGTTTGTTCGATTACCTAGCGATCTAGAAGAAATCAGCATTAGATCATTTCGAATTGTTTTCGTCGTCTATTACTACAAAACTTAGGAGTTCGTTTGTTTGCTTGTACGCACTCAGGAAATTGGTCTAAATTGAAAATATATCTATAAGTGTCAGATAGCCCATTTACCTATCAGGGTAAGGTTAAGGCTACTTGTAATCCGGGTTAGCCAATTCCCTTAGACCGCGGTTGATACTGAAGTCCGAGGAAATTATAAATGTTTTTTCATGGGAATTGAAATGTCCCGTTGAGGGTGCAAGCGGAGGGAGTGTCAGACTCTTACTGACTAAAATCTACTATTTTCGATCCGGAGGTCCCTGTGTGCCAGGGGCACAGTAACTCTTGCGAACAACCTGCAGCCCCGGTAGATCTTAGTCCTAAGTTGGAAGGAGGGGTTCACATCGGCGCGGCGCGGCGTTGACTCGACAATTAAGTACCTGGGACTCGTCCTTGACAGTCAGTGGAACTTCGTGAAGCATTTCCGACGTTTGGTCCCTAAACTGGAGGGGCTGCCTTCAAGCGGCTTGTCCAACCTGATGAGCCCAAACGCCTCCTGCAGGAGACTACGCTGGTGCGTTCTTTGGGGGCGGTGAGACCTTAACTCTCAATTTTTTTACTTCTCGCGCTTTTCGTTTCGTGGTGTAGAGGGAACGGGCTTCAATAAGAAAGTGGTTTACGAAGTTTCATGGTGCTCATATCTACCGCCTGAAGTAGATTGTTACGCAGGGCCTTCATCGGCTTTTTACTCGATTCAATGAGAACCTAACACGTGTAATTTTGGAAACTATTTCCAATATTGGTTATATTTTTATCTAAGCATATTTTCATTCCAGTTGTACAATTTATTTTTCCAAAAAATATATTTTATAATTATAATGTCGCTATTCTTAGGTATTGTTACGCTGTTGCGCAGCCTCCTTGATGTAAAAGCTATCTTGTTTTCTTCGTCATACCTTCTTATATAATTTGTAGTTTATTGCATTTTACAGGACACCAGCTGTTTTGTTTGTAACAAGCCCACCCTGCAACAACTCTTTCAAACATTGAGATAAAAGTTGTCTATGGGTTACCCAACTTCCAAGAAAGGTTTTTGTTTCCCACTTATTTTGTGATATTCTTTATTACCTCATGTGTTCAATACGAACTAACGGATTACGATAATTAGGGTATCGTTGGATTTGACATTATAACCATTATAACCTTAGTATTCTTAGTTAAAGAAAATCACTATCACCATAGACTGAAATAAAAATGACCAGTGTACACAAAAATAGAGTAAATAAATTATTATTAATATTAGATTACAATAAATTGCTTATTAATAGAAATGTTATCAGCAAAACTGAAAGGTTGAAAAACACCGATTTAATTGATTTATTAGCTTATGCCAGTGGTTTCGCTATTTCGCGATGAATGATATTTCTTTACGTGCTCTCCAATGCATGGGTGTATCAATCACCGACTTCCAGACTCTGGGCTGCTTTATGAAAGTCTCTCAAAACTTTCAAGGCGCTTCCAGCCTGACCCGGCAATCGATCCTGAGACCCCGTGCACAGTGCTAGACTACTAGACCAACGAGGTAGTCCATAGAAATACAACATACAACATAGAACACTGCGATTGTTCAATTTGTTTCTGCCATTTCAATTGATTAGTTGAGATTTATTATGCAGCATACTTTTGTTTTTTGACGCCATCTCATATCTCAGGAACTACTGGCCTGATTTGGAAAAATATTTTAGTGTGAGATAGCTCGTTTATCAGGGAAGGGCAATTCGCGAAATAGCGAAATCACTGGCAGAAGCTAGTAAATCAATTAAATCGGTTCAGCCATTTCACTGCCTATGAGAGCGAAGTAAAAAAAATATAGCTCTCGCATTTTATTGGTATCGCATCTTTCTCAGTCCGAATATGAGAAAAAGAGTTTCCTTACACGATAAATACACAAGTTTGAATTAGTACTCTAATTGTTTTTTCTATTCATTAAAGTGAAAATATATATTTATAACTCAGCGAACATTATGATTAATATTTCTGCATCTTAGGAGCTCTTTTTGAGATCGAATCTGTTCACAACTGTAATATAAGCATTTGTACTATGTTGAAGTGACTGAACTAAAGCAAGTTTATTTTTTGTATGCCTGCAAAAACCTTTAAACTCGAAGCTGTAGAATGTAGATCTTACTTCATGATAATGTAGTATTAATAATACACAATGCAGACACTTAACAAAACGACGAATATGAAATTATATCATGTTTGATGTTTTTTTTTTATAGATAATGTTTGGATCTTGACTATTTTGTAACAGTTTAGTTTACACACGTGGTATATAGTTAAAGGCTTCTAAGATAAAGATTCGTGATCCGTGTAATTTCCTATTTTCTTTTTCCGTTTTTGCCTGTTTTGAAACCATTCGGTAACAACGTGCATAGCCTCCGTGTCATTTTGATTTTGAATAAGAAACGTCGAGCAATGTTTTCGCGACACTCCTGTTCCTTTGATTCGATGAGGGTAAATCCATGAGAAGTGCGGCACCCCATATAACATAAAAGTGTTAGCATATATAGGTAAAAGCTAGAAAATTTGATTTCGATGTATTTAATCATTTCTTGATCAAAAATTCATGGAATTGAAATCAAAATATTGTGGATTGGCAATTTTTTGAATAAATGCTTCTGATTGATTAGTTAATAAGTTTAGTATATATTACATTTATCAGATGTTAATTAAGAAATGTGTCGAAATATTCTTCGTCGATAAGTTGCGATCGATAATTTTGCTCTTGCTAAAATACCATGTGACGAATTAAATATACCATTATTTAAGGGGTTAATAAATCTAAATGGTTTAGTCATTCCTTAGTCCAATCTCGAAACTAAAACTTCTACTATTGAATATAATTTCATTCGTTCATGTTTCAATACAATTACTCCAGTTATTTTCACCTTTCGGGAAGCTGAAACAATTTCACGAGATTCGGAGAACAAATTCGAGGCGTGATCCAAAACAATGTTTATCACGCTTCAACGAAACCTTATTTTACTTTTTTTTTTGACATAAAATGTTTATGATATATACGATTGAATAAAGAAACATATTTAAAAAGTAATATGTCGTACTTATAAATAATAATTAAAAAAAAAATCGTGAAACTGAATCTGAATCTGAAGTTTTCTATCTTCTTCTGTATCATTGCAATATTCTCCACGTACCTATGGGTACATTAAGAGCCTTCTCCATTTTGGAGGTTCTGCGATAATGAGTAACATGAACATTTGGCTTTGTGGTCTTACCTTGTACATATTGTAGAGTTTGTAAGCTCGTTCTTGGTCGTCCGGTGTAGGTTGGACTGACTCCATACTGTCTCATCGGCTGCGGAATGGGGCACTAAATCCAAAACCTTGTTATGACGGTCCATTTACCAGTTCAAACAGATTTCAGTCGTTGCACAATAATTGTCAATCCACGTCCTATCAAAATATTAATTTATTATTGAAGATCTAAACTACGTCATTAAGATCTTTAATAATAAAATCATGATGACTCGTGCACTTATTTTTAATTATGTGATAGCATTATTACGTTTTAATTTCGTTATTACATATTATAGCCTATGTTCATCTATCATATATCTATCAAAATTGATTATCTTCTAAAATGATCTAATCGAAATCTTAATTATTATAAACAATCTTATGGTATTGTTTTAAACAATATACGAGTGTAAAAATCTTCTTACATTTGGTATAAAAATACTGCAATGTTATTTTTAATAAGCTATTTCCTCCTTATACAACTTACCTACGATTGCTTTTCCTTTAAAAATATATGAAGATTTATTTATGCCATGAAATTATCCTTAACTAACCACATATAAATCAGCTGGTGTAAGGGTTTATTTAAGTATAGCGTTAGGATATTTAAATTGCTTTACAACGCCGACGGCAAATTTTTTGAAATAACGCACTAAGGATTTCCTACTTGAGCAATTCTTAACCGAAAATATTACTATTTTTCAATTTGAGGATATTTGAAAAGTTTAACTTTATCTAAATATTTTTGGACGACTTGTTAAAGTTTCTATAAGTAACAGGTTAAAATTATAAAGGGAACTTTTTTCGTGATTGATGGCTTCTTAATCAATACTTATAACACTATTACATAATCTAAAATTATTACGTAATCTTAACTATGTATAATTTTCAAATTAATCAAATTAGAGTTAAAAGTACAGTTAAGTATTAAAAGTAATTTACTTTAATAGTCGATACTTAATTAGAAATGTTTTATCAATGGAGTGCGCGTAAAAAAAGCGGGGTGTCGCCAGTAGGTGAGCGGAGGCCACGTGGCCGGCACGCGGGCCCGGCGCGGCGGGATACACTTGCGAATCCGCGAGGGAGCACCCGCCGGAAACCGAGGTGTACCGGGGCTCCTCGAGTACAGAGAAGTGGCGGCCCGCGGCGCGCCTGCCCCGCGCCCGCGCCCCGCGCACCCCCCGCCACACACCCGCACATGCACTGACTCCGCAGCCTTCGTCTCCACACCACCACTCACCCCGCGCACTATGTTTGCCTTAATCGCGAATTAAGGTTCCAGTAATGTTTTCTGTTAAGCTTAGAGCTTAATTTGACGTCATTCATTAGAGATCCCGTTTGTGAAACAGACGACGGGATTGCGGTACCCACTAAATGTATCTTCATGTCTTTCTTTTCATGCAAGGACATGATACTCCTTAATAATTTTTCACTTTGCATGAAATATAAACCAGGGATGTATAAAATATTTTATTTACATTTAAGGACCATAATTGAATCGTGGAGACTGCAAGGTGCTGAAAAGCAATTCTCCTTATATACAAACTGACTGTAAATTATACAATCATTACAGTAATGTCCCTATCTTGTAAGTAATGACAAATCGAGGATTCAATAATTTTCATATAAAAACAGTACTAAAGAAGTAATCGTTGCTTGGCTTCGGAGAGACAAGTTGACTTCATTTCATAATAATATGGAATTGTCTTTTAAACTATAGCAGTATCTGCCATCCTGGATATAGCACTGTAGAAGTTTCTGCGATTTAATGTATAGTTGGCAATCTTAGTGAGTTAGTCTCCGCTAAAATGAGACAACATTTAGCTCATCCCGTGTTATTTAACAGAGATATATAAGAGAGAGAGTTTTCTCTGTACGTCAGGAAAAGAGAACTGTTATGTTGTTAAGAAAAGTTTATAACATACATAGGGCGCTATCAAATGTTATCAGGAACTTTCTCTAGTCAACTATATAAAGTATTACATTACTCAGTTTTGAATTAAGCAATTAAATTTCGTTAAAAATGTTCAGATCTTCCATCTTAGTTACAGTAATCCACATGGAGAACTTATTGAACTCGGACACACTAGATGTTGCTACCTACTAATACAAAATTGACTTTATTAATATTTTCATTTGAAGCATGACAAGAATAAATACCTAAGAAAGTAATGAAACGTTGCAAAAGTTAAGAGCATTGGAGAAAATTAATTTCCCACGGGCATAAAGCAAGTAATTATAGTCTTATTAAAACATAATATACGTCTATGGGTATTATTGATTTCTTTAGTATTTTATTGAGTTACTAGGGATACACTCATTTAATAATTTATGTGAGTAGATTTGATGAATGATAAAGGTACATATTGTTGCCTGAGGTCTATCAGTCTAATCAGTCAAGTATTCAAGTTTCTCAATGTGACATGTAGAGTTGTCTTCCAAGCGTAGGTTATCTGCAAATACTGTTGTCGATTAGTCTTCAGTGCCGTGGTATGCGAGCTTGCATAACTACGCTGGGAAATATTATGAGTAATAATAATGAGATGGTGGTTGCAAAATTGTTCTTAGATAACAATGTAGTCATACTTTGTAGATCGAAAAATATCTGAAGTTTTATGTCGAAATGCAGTCGAACAAATTGAATCGAAAAGCTTTGAAATGTTGCTTAATCACGCTACTGAGTGGAACAAGTGTGTCCTGTCTCCTACGCCAAAAAAACTTGTCGGACGAAGTGCCGGCGCTGTAGTGGGCTCGTGTCGAGTTGTTGCGGTAGATCACAGTGGTGTAGAGTAGGTCGGTCTATTTGTGGTGACAGGAGAGGCGTGGGTGCCGCGTGTACTGAGCTGGAGTGGCAATGACCTTGACACTAAGCGAGTGGCCTTGGGTAGCACGTGGCGGCTGACACCCGCTGTCTGTTGTCGGAACGCCGCCGCCGCCTTTCCCAGGGGAGCCTATGGTGGACATACCCACTGACAATTACCGTTACTTTGCTACTGATTTTTAATGCTTATTTTTTATCTAGTTTACCTATTTTCATTTCAGTATCATTTTGTAATCATTAAATAAAGGAGGCATGAGGACTTCGTTGGTATGAATTATAAAATATGAAAGGAATCCTTCTTTTAACTATTAAGGAGTTGGTTTTCCCAATCCTACTAACTTTTATGAAGTTACAGTACTTCACTTGAGATTAAGTACGAGGTGTTAAGTACCTACATAATCCAATATCTGAAATTATTTTATTATTTGAGTGACATTAATTTATGGCAGGCTTTTCACCTTGATTAATACAAAATAAGTGAATGCATGGATACGTGTAAATAAATTAAGTATGGGAATACAAAACATGCATTTACTATCAAACCCATAAATAAATATATCATTATATTTCATGTAGGATTTATAGAAAAATTGCCAATTGGCGAATATCTATTAAGGCGTATCCACAGTAAGATAGCGTGTGAATGGGTGCGATTCAGAGCGTCGGCGACGTGCGGCAGCGTGTCGAGTGCGGTCGCCGCGGGGCGGCGGCGGCGGCGAGCGTTCAGTAGCCCCCGCCTGGCCGATACGTTTACGAGCCGACACTAACTTTAAGTGACCCCGCCCGCACTCGTGCGCCACAACCTTGTTTATATCCCATCTCAATGAAAATAAAAGCGACGTCATTTCCTTGACTTTTCGCAACACCGCGACAGTTAAAGATAGGACCGAGCTTTCTCAGTGCAGCTGTGACGGCATGGAGCTTTTCTGATATTCAAAAGAAAGTTTCTACTTACATGTATAAAACTTGCATTTTGAACACTAAAATGTAAATGCTGAATTAATATCTTGAAACACGGCTAATCTGTAATCGGAGCAGTGAAATCCAATAGACACCGTGGCGTAGAGTTACAGCATATTTATTATCTTTTCTCGGCATAGAACAGTATTAACAATATTGTCGGCAAATAAACGCGAGCCAAACTTACCAAACTTTTGTAAACATAACAACAATTACAGCTACGTCATATAAAAGCAACATGTACATTACATAAGCTAACTCGACCTACACCGACAGGTTTGGTTCAATGAATGGCGAATATTTCTCCGAGTACTGGTATTTGTTGAAAAGAATGCAAAGATAATCGGCGAGGTAACAGTTGTCAAAGAATGCGTGTGACGTGACACGATCTGTGTGCAGGCGATGAGGCCGCGCGTCGGCACGCCGCCGCCGCCCGCCGCCGCACCTAACATGAATGGATGCGTTAACTTGCTTTTTATCGCCGTTTTCTCGTACCGAAAGTGATGGCTCAGCTTGGGACACCTGTAATTTGCTTGTTTGTATATGCCAATCATTTTGATTGACGACTACTGTTAGTAATTAAGGTGCTTCGCAATTTATTTATGTTATAGAACTACTGAACACCTGTTGTATATTTAAGGGCTGAATTCCTAGTAACACAACCATTAAACATATCCTAATGGTTACTATAGGCTCGTTCAACCATTTTATGTAATAATTGATTATGAATGTTTGCCTCGCTAAGGTAAGCCTTAGTTACGAGTCAACTGATTTTGAAACAATACCTATCCGTACAAAATTTTCTAAGCATGTATGACTTTAGTAAGACTGCGTTCATCTCAAAAACAAACAGCATGCACACTTTTTCCAAACGTAAAATAATAATTATAACTTGGCATGGAGAAATCCATTGCTACTTATTTCTGGGCGAGTGCTACGAAATTGCTACGCCGTAGTAGCAAAAAAATAATCATCGATTTTATGAAATTGCTTTGTCAAAGTGTTATTTTATGAAATGTTCACACTTAAATACCTAAAGTATCTGTGTAGTTCCACTCTCTCGATTTAGATGCTATATGCATATTAGATGGCGGAAATACTTCATTTCTCAACAAAACGAATAATATGCTTTTATTATTTATGGAGTTTAGAAGCAGATAAAAATATAGGATCACTGCGAATGTAGGCACATCTTAGAATAGACTGGCTTTAGTAGCAAAGGGATTTTATAACTTGTCTCACTCGACTTTATTATAGATTTTTTTCAATTTTCATAAGGAGGAAAGTAAGAAGTGAAGTGACTCGTTGACCGATTGAGAGCAATGTACAGGATTCATCAGCTTCTTCTATCATTAAAACTTACAAAGATTGAAAGTGAAAGAGCTCAGTTTCGTTGGTATAGTACTCGCTAAGCGCGACAGCTATCCAAGTGGTATTTGGTACGATTCTTGGGTAGGGCCAAAATGGCTTTGTGGGTTTAAAAAAACTTTACATAGCAGCCTCGGACAGCACGGAAATGTCGGTTATGCGCCATATCTCTTCTTGGTGCTCCCATCGGGCTATGAGACTGAGAGAATAGAGAGGACACCTGTGTCGGCACAAACGCTTCTGTACTGTCCAGCGCAGCTGACTAATCTTTTTAGGCTCATGAACAGACGCCGTGCCCTGCCGTACACAGCTAATTTAGTCTGAAAATATGTTTAAATAGGCATTAACCATAGAAAGTTTAATTCATTAATAATCTTCTTAATCGATTTAGTTGTCTTACGTCATACCGACGTTTCGACGAGCTCATTGTTGCTTTTTTTTCCTCTGTACTTAGAACTTATTGCAATATGAACGGCAACATGCTGTTTTGAAACAGTCGTTAGGATGAGAGAGAAGTCAGGACATTGTATGTCGTATTGAACTTTCGAACGATTCACCGTTAGCCATTATGTAGGGGGTACAGAAAAACTCTCGTAATGAACATGTTTTTCCTAAACTTTAACATGTTGACATTATGAGATATACACGTATTCTGACAATGTTGAAAACTACAGGCCGACACAACGACCTGCAAAGCAATTGATAGACATTGAAACTAACATTTTACACAACTAACGTTTTCTCATACGTTAAAAATAATTTTAAAATTAATTGAACATACTTTCGTTGTTCACACAACATTGCGCCACAAAAACTAACAGATCTGTGGATGCGCCAATAGGTCTGGTATAGAACAGCTTGCTCGGTTGCTCTGTACATCAAGTCTCATATCAAGAACATAATAGTATGTATACAAACTAAACAAGGCGGCTCCGAACGATTCCCAACTTCTGTGCTACCAAGAAGGATGACGTTCATAAAAATTTCGAACAATCCCGCGGCCCCGGCAGGCTTTCATTCTGATTGGAGATGGAGAAACTGGTCGTCCATGAGCACGGCAGGCGATGTTTCTTGATGGGACTTATTTGGACACCTTGCATGGTTGGCCCCAGGGTATGTTATTGATTAGCTAGTATTGCAAATAACATATAACACCCAGACCACAGCCAAAAAACCCAGCATCCAACCCGAAACCCAAGTTCAGCAATCCAGCAGAGACCATTGCGCCAACGGGGTAATAATGATAATACGGAGAAAAATGGTAAGGAAACGATATGTGAACTTGCAAACGAATTGCAGGTGTATTCGAGGGTTCGGCTGAGATGTCGAAAGGTGTCATAACTCAGAGTGCTGATTTGTAGCATGTTTGTCTTTACAGTAAAAAGTATTTATGCTTTCCAAGAATAACTGTTTTCATGTTTTGTTTTTTGAAGTTATGAGGAGACAGCCGGTAATTACTCGTATTTTCGAAATATTTTTTAGCTTGCAAACGTTATATGCTATTGGCAAATTATGATTAAGAGTTATCACTCTGGAGAGCACATTGATATTTGAATACTTTTCTAGCCGGTTATTGTATTATTTCAATACAGAAATAAGGAAATAATGCATATAATTCATCATCATGAATTAAACCTTTAATTTCATGGTTTTCTTATAATTTTATGTGTGATTAGTCGGACAGATTGTTGTTATTTTATTTTAATTAAGTGACCCAAAGGCTGCTTTTAATTTCAGTCAAAAGTTAAGGATTGCCACGTTGTATGGCCAGCCTCTGCCTCTGCCAGCCTCTTGGGTACGCTTTCCAGTGGGCAGCGATGAGGACGAATTTTTGAAGCTATATTTTAAGTTTAATTTATTTAATTATTGTGTATATTTATGTACTAGTTATTTTTTAATTTTATTTTTGGCCTGAATATAATTTGGGATTTGGATCATACAGTTTTCTAATGCTTTACTGTATTTTTCCCGATGTCATGTCACCCAGCTTCTCTAACAGTTCGTTGTTCTATAAAATCCTAAGATACTTTGCTAAGGTTTATTCCACTATTTGCATCCAGATGACTTCGTTGTCCAAGAATGTTTTGAATGCATAGACATGTCACGTCTGCTATCGGCAAGAATCTCTTTTTGGATCACGTCAGTATCGTTTTCTACTATTAACCGTTACTTGGGTGATTAAAGTTTATCTCAATTTTTTTTGTAACTAACACATCCGAGGTAACTATTTTGCTCAATTGGATAGCAGAAACCTACAACCGTGTTGTTGTATTAAGGGTTTTTTTTTATCTTAACAAGGGTATAGCTAATACATATATAAAGAATATATATAATTATACTACTTTTGAGACGAATCCTAAACGAACAAACTCACACGAGCACGTTTTGTACATTAAGCACTTTTTGTACATAAAATGTCTATATTGTTTTTGGCGAAGATAAATACTCTAAAAATAAACATTACTATCAAAGAGTCCTTACAATTTTACGCTTCCAAAAAAATTAAGTAACCCTGGGCCACGCAATTACCCTCGGTTCCGGGACGCCTCAAGCCCAGTCAAATTAGGGTAGTGGACCGCAATTTTGTTATAATAACGTTTGACTCTAAAATATGCGTATGAAACTGATTAATTTGAGTAAACATTGTATTATTTTATCATCAAAACAAATAATTGATTCCTAATATTTTATAGACACACAACACACACTGTTATCCACGGATTTATCTGCGGTCCTTAGGATCTAAAGAGCGCACCGAAGATAAATAGCCTCAGTCACCAGGATACTTATCTCCGAATCAAATTTTAATCAAAATTGGTCCAGACGTCTTGCCTTAACATCGGCAGATAGACATAAATTCACTTTCATATTTATAAAGAGAGATTCTAGTAAAAACATTAGTAAATTAGGTTTGATTAAGTACTTCTAGATTTATGAACCATTTTGCCAGTAAGTTATTAGTGATGTGAATAAGTTTGACCCAATGACCTCATTAATAGTAATTAGTCTTAAAGAGCTTTAAACTGAAACTAACTCACAAGTCTCTCTTAATCCTAGTGATTCGAAAGTTTTGATGGATATTGGCTTCCTAAAACTTTGTACGTACGCTATCCCGTGCCGCACTAACTACATTGCTTTGACAAATTTTATGATTATCACCATCTTTTACGATTTCAAGAAAAAAATACTAATATTCGTTTAAAAAGATTATATTCCTGTAATCGAAACATAAACTTGAATCAAAAATGCGATGGTATAAATCAAACAGTTACATACAAATCAAACAGATACTGATTAATGTGGAGAAATCATGGATGAAGAATAGAAACACATTTTGTTTCTTAATTTTTTTCTAAATACTCTGTATACCAACTTCCTCTCGAGTAAAGTTGGAAAATTGTGATCTTTGCAATGCAATTGAGTTTAATATTATTCCCTTCCACGTTGAGAGCTTTAAATTTAATTACATGGGGACAACAGAGCTAACGCAGACTTGGCAGAAAGAGACAAAGTTCTGTAATATTTACCTAACGGAGATTTATATAAAGGAATACTTAAAACATATTCGGTTTCTTTTCAAAGATAAAATATTTTAATGTACTCAAATCTAAATACATCATTATAAAGAATTTAATTCTATACACACACATCGCGGTACGTACGGCGACGTGTTGATACAACCGTACACATACAGAGCACTCTAAATGTGATACAGATAATATAATAAAATAAAATTGCGATACGAATTCGTGAGAAAATTTAAATAAATGACTTTTCTGTTTGCACATAAAAAGAAATATATTGCGGCACAATGAATGTTGGGGGGTGGAATGGGTAGTGGGGACAGTCGCGAGGCGGACGAGAGACGGCGCCAGGGGAGGGGGCCGGGGGCGCGGGGCCTAGGGGGTGACCCACTTTAACGGGACAAGTAATATTACTTTTTACTTTTAGGCAACTATTTCATGTTTTATCGCGATAATAACATATATTACCTATTGTATAACCTTACCCTTTTCACTAGAGTTAAATATTTCTTATATGAATGTTATGTCACGAATGACTATATAAAATAAAACAGTTATTACTATTTCCGGCATATTTATTAATCACACATTTTTAATTAAAAGTGCCATTTATATTCGTTGTTAAACGCAATGGAAACCGTATAATTTAATTCAACATGGACATACGTGGACCCTATAGGAGGTTGTTTTCAATAATTTATCAAACTAAACAATCAAAAATCGAAACTAGCAATGCACAGGAAAAATAAGAAAGCATTGAAAGCAATCGTACGTGTGATCTAAACGAACACAATGCCTATACAAATTGTACACTTATATGAGCTTATGTGTTATTGACGTAGCTTGTTTTCATACGTACGTACGTTCTATAAGGCGCATGTATGTTGGTTATTCCACACTCTCTTGTTTCGCGTAACAGGATGAATATTTGTTTGAATTAATTAATATCAATTACTAGCGATCGCCCGCGTTTTCAGCCACGGAATTTCATTTTAGATTTACTTGATAAAATTGTATTTAGGAACAGAATTTAATTGGTTTATTTGAATACTGATAGAATTAACTACACTGAAGTAAGGAAATGATAATATTCTCAATATATAAATGATTATAACATAAAGATGTACATAACAATCGAATTATCTATTATACATCAAAGCATTTTTACGTTCCGCTAATGGATTTTGAGAAGGTCCCTAGTGTCTAATCTTAACTTTGAAACTTAAAACAGCTTTTTATTAATTTTCTAATATTTTGAGGAACGAAACTTTTTATGGCACGAATATACATATTTAATCCGATCTTCTAGATTATGAAGTAGTCTTTTGGTCCTTTTTGGTTTCCTATAAATCCTGTAAAATAATCTTCATTCTATGCAGGTTGTATACATTGTCCTCGAGAGCTAACCTCTACAAACCAATTACTGAGAGATGCCGATATCCTAGACTAGACTGATTTTCGTCCTTCGAGCGTCTGACTACCTTTGGCAATTGTTATAGTTATTTGCAGGGCTCTTATCCGGGCTCAATAAACAACTGAGTAGTTTTGATAGGCAGACCTTACTCGTTCAAAAATTTACTTAGGTAAGCGAACTTGATTAAGCAAGCCCTTGGATAACTATAACGACTATTAATAGCGTTGTACCAAACAAGAATGTCCGTTTATATTTGTAAAATATTTTTGAAAAGAATCTTTAATTCAAATAAAGTTTTTTACAGCTTAAGTTGGGATTAGAGAGTTACAATATTAGGATAGGTAAAATACGTTTTATGTTAATACAAAAACAACACAAAAAAGAAATGTTACTTCTAAACAAAATTACTAGTAGTCTGCGTCTTCTGAATCAATACATATTCCTACTTTACAGATTCTGCTCTCATACCACTTAAAATATAGGCAGACAGCAGGAGCCGTCTATAGGCAATATAATTTTATTTAATTTCTTTCTGTATTGCTATCGTGTAGGCTAAGCGGTTTAAGCTTTCGATATAAAAGCAATGAGTATATTTTCATAAATTGCATTAAGTTTTATTAGCTTTTAGGTTTAGATATAAACATTTGAAGGATCACTCTATTATTTTATTATGAAGCTAATAAGATGCCCACGAATATACGCTGGTGTTTATGATGTGTGCTGGGTCATTGGATCATCATTCAACCTTTATAATTGAACCAATCAAAGCGTATACTTGCGTAACTGTGAACATACTAAGTACCTAGTTATATCAATTTGATCTAGTGCTATTTTTATCATGCAAGACTTCTTAATAAGATCTTATCTGTATGAGAAAAAGTACCAAACCAAAATTTAATTAATAAATCAAACAGATTGCAATTATTCTATATCTTAATCACACAGCTATAGATTGTGATAGCTTTTGTTTTGTCGCTCAGTTGACCTTTTTTAATTAATTCCACTCAGCTCGATTAATGAGATCAAAGGGTTCCTGCTATCAGATAATCGACACCAAAATAAAGCAGTGTATTCTGTCGCACAAAGTTTTATTTATCGTGTGCCGGTTATAATACTTTGATTTTGATCTCACTAATAGAATTGGTATCTATTTATATTTATAAAAAATTTTTATATTGTTTCGCAAACATGACCCTTCAATTGAAATTTCTTATTAATTTTTCCAATATCTAGAAAAGAACCGTATTCTTCCTAAGATATATCGGTGCATACAGAAAGTGCATTTTATTATTTGATAAGGTTTTTATGGCTAAGTCAGTAAATTAGGGTAAATTAAATAGAAACGGTTTCATTTCGATGCTCTCTGAAGTAGAACACAAAAAATCTTATCTAAATGTCAACAGACCCTTAGATTGTTTTCCCAAGGGGCAGAGTTTGCTCGCCGAGAAAAAAGGATTAACGTACTAAATGTCAGCATTTTATGAACAATCATTTTTTCTGTTTTTTGTTTGGTTAACAGCTTGTACTTGTTCAATTTAGAATCAAAAAATATCAACCACGTTTATTTTTTTAGTTTAATAGCAGTGTAAAGTTTTTTAATAAGGTCGCATTGATGCGGAGAGGAATAATTATATTTTTACTTATGAGCATCATGTAGACTAAGGTATAGTGTGTAAAACACGACCATGTTCCGCATAGAGAGATAGATACGTGAACAGTGCGTAGACAGTTCAACTGTTATGTTTTTGTCGCTCGTACCCGGGAATTTTAATGAAAACTAAACTCGTATACTTGAGCAATTTCAGGAATGAAACGAAGACGAGTGCTCGTTTATAAGCGTGATTTAACAACTCCAGCATATTGATTTTTACGTCGCCGTGGGCCCACCCCCTCCCCCGCGGGAAGAGTTGTGCACGGGGGTAATGCTAAAATGCTTGTTCCCCTATTTGAGAGTACATGCTGGAGGGACGTTCAACTGCGTCCGCGATAATGTTCAGTTTTTCTTATTCATTTAATACATATTTTTTACTTTATCGTGAATACTTTACGTAAGATTTACGACCGGATGCATCTTCATTGGAACGTGAATGTGACACACTTTCTATCGTACGCTCTTATCTGTATTGTATTTTAACAACTAGTTTACCGGCACTATTGTAATGTTTTGTTTTTACAATAACTGTATTTTGAAACAACACTTAAATCTCTGTTTAACATTCCTATACAATATGTGAATATGTTAATGATAAATAGTGTGAAAAACCATTTGTTATTTATTTCTGTCAAGTTGGTAGAGTCCAAGTTCACGACTGAATTGCCATAAAGTAAATCATTGTCAAGAATTCATTATTAACTTGAAACTTTTAATTTCTTTATTTAATCCTTATTGCGAATACATATAATAAAATATTTAAAATATTTTTATTGATTAAACTGTACAAGATATTTGAAAGTCGGTGAGCCGCAATTGTATGTCCCCGCGAGTTTGTTCAGCCCCACCCGCGCACTTTTCAGTGGGCCGCCCCGCGCCGCACCCTTCACTGCACCCCATGTGTTATTCTCCACTCCGTCCCGCGCCGGGACGCTCCTTCATTTTACTCCAATTTACAACCAAAAAAATTCAAACAAACATTCCCTAAATTAAATTTAATATTAGGCCTCGGATTGAATCCAATGTTTTACTTTAGTGTACTAAAACATAGCGATAAGTTAGATAGGAATATTTCTGTAAAGCCTCCTTATCTATAGTCTTTCAGGCGTGACTAATTACCGGCGTTGTCAAACAACATTTCGTGCCGTCACTATGCCTGTAATTTGTTACCACATTTGCGACACTTGCGGGATTTATGTCAGGTTATAAAGTTGTCCAGCGGTTTCTGGTTGTTCTTTTATTAACTTCCATGTCACTTTTCTGTATTTTAGTAGAATTACCTCTTAGTTTAACAGTCACCGTCTTGCAAACTGAATGGTTTTCATATTTAGTGCCTTCAGATTTATTAACGCTTCCGTTTTATCATTTCATGAAGAGTTCAAACAGAAGGGTGTCCTTAAATTCATCAATCTAAACAAGTGATGTCGAACGAATCCCGAAACATAAAATGATACAGATATTCACTGACTACAACATATTTATAAGTACTCGGAATGGAATATAGTTTAGTTTGGTAGGTATAATAATTGAGGGGCGCCACCCCAACCCTACCGAGTTTGAAAAGGAAAGCTTTTAAGAGCTTTTTGTTTTGTAATTAATTATGTTTTTTATTTATTTATTACATTTTATATGGTTTTTGATCGACGTTCCAAAAGGAGGAGGTTCCATACTAATGTTGATATGTACTTTTTACATTCATGTGTTGTCATTTACTAAATGAATCGAAAAATGTTTCCAAATAAAAACCAGCTAACATATTTTCTTTTTAGATTTTCATTATTTTTAGAAGTCAGATTAATTTTTATTTTCCTGTGAATCTTTGTCGGTTAAACTAGTATTCTTTTCTACAAGCCCGATATTTTAACCTTGCTATCTTGTGAATAGCCATAATTATTCAGATTATTAAGTACTTACTTATACTTCTTGTGTATAAAGTGGTGATTAATCTGATATTACTAAACGACTTAAGTGATAACTTTAAATTATGCAATCGACTCCGCCTCAGATAATTACTTGAGAACGTTATTTAAAAAGCATTACAATTTATGTGTATTAATAACATGGCATGTTTAGTAGTTATAAAATAACCTAGCTTGAAAAAGCTTTCCCAAAACCACTTAACTTCAATTACATTATGATAATAAAATATACGGAATATAAAATTAGAAACATTAAAAATATCTCTTATGAACGCAAGCAATAACTTTATAATAGCATAAGTACATTTCCATTCATCATGAATCGCTCATGGGCCGTCTAAAGAAAAGGTTTTAAATTGTTTCTCGATGTTAATAAATTTTAAACAGATAAACCTGTACATCTCGAGCTCGCGGCTTAAAAAACGAGTATCGTGAGTATAGAATCCAGACGAAAAAAGTAGTCGTGCAACATTTCACAAGGCACAACGGCCCGCTGCACTCGCATTGTGTGCCTTAACAATATCCACAGGCCCACAGAACACTACACAATAAATACAACACGTCTACGACGTCATTTCAACAAATCAAATACCCTACGCAAACAAACTCAAATCGACAATTCCAGCCAATTTAAATTTTATGCCCTCCCTATAAGCAGGCACGGCGACGGGAATAACATGTTCATGTACAGATATACTCGGACATTTTGAGATATACAAATATAATATGTGTATATATAAACAATAACATTCGGTGAAATCTTTATGTTCGTTTAGGGTAAACTTTGTTAATCATGAAATTGCTACGACACTCGATGTAGCAATTAATTAAAAGTATTGAGACGTTTCTTCGTGTGATGTTAAATTTAATTTAATTTAGTTAATATTTATAAATAACAATGTTAAAGTAGATAAGATACTTTGCCTGATACTAATAATATTTAATGAAAAACTGAGTCTATGTGATTGAAATTTTCTGAAGGAACGCCTCATAAATGCTTTATGATTTCAAGTTTTAAGTAACTCATTTGAACGGGCAGCGAATAATGATAGTTTCAATAGCTAGTTAGTAAGTAGGATATATCTGTGTACTTTTTGTGAATAGGTTACATTTATTTTAGGGCTGTGGGAGTTATAAAAGGTCTTCTAAATAAATTATTATTTTGATTGTTCACAAGTCGAAGCTCGGGTCACTAGAGTACACGGAGCGCCCGCGGTCCCGCAGGGAGGGGTCGCAAACAGGTTATGACCCCGACAAGTTACTTGTTCGAAGCCTCGAATGTTACCACGTTTGAAAACCTCCTGCGTCTGTTTAAACATCCCCGGCGACGCCTGCAAAGCACGGGGCGGCGCGGGGAGCGCGCGCTCTGTCTAGCTTGGCCCGAGCCACCGACTCCGATCCTTTCTGTCCCAAACCAGGATAAGATAAAAAATATCTTGACGTTAAGTGTTGATCTGCGTCAGATCTACCTTTGATTAAGCAATTAGCCACTTAATATCTTAGTCACATGCGAGTACTAATATAATTCCCTCCCTTTTTACAGATGTAAAAGTTTATGGGATCCCTGTGGACCAGTTGGTTGGAATTTTATGAAAAATGGTTTGCAACAAAGGTGTATTTGTTGATACGCATTATTCACATGTATGTATATGGTCTCGGCCCTGTCGCGTATAACAATGCTGCGATTTGTTTAGATACTTTTTTCCACGCATAAGCAAACGAATATATTTCTAATATTACCACATAATACTCCATTGTTCTCCAGTTCGTTGATATTTCTCCAGCATTTCCAACGCTTGGACGCTATTTAAGTGATACACATACCTAGCAAACCATGAATACCATAAAACAATATTACAGTTTGCAATTAAATGTCTGACCATCGTTTTACGTGTATTTATATGCGGCTACTTAGTAAGTTTTTGCCTTAATTAGTGGTTGATATTGCTGATGATATTATTTAATGTTTCGTTTTTTAAATAAAGTTTTTATAAAGACTTAATAAGTTTATCCAGATTGGCACTTGGCACGGTCTCCAACAATAATGTTGATTAGCGCATCAGTCTATTGCTTTGTTCAGCTGGTTAAATTGTATGAACTATAAATCTGTATAATAAACAAGTTGATCTAATTCGCATCAAGAACTTTTACTTTATGATAGTAAATCGAGTATTATATAATAAACCTGGATAACCACACATTTCCGTTTATATAACATCGATGGAGAATAATAATGCAGATACCTAACTTGTATTAGAACGCAGTGCCAACCTACTTTTGAAACAACATGTAGTCTCTATCTATCGGCTTGCTGAAAATTTCGGAAAAGTACAAATTAATTTCTAGCCTAAGAACTGTATAAGCAACTAAATTAGGTACAGACACCAGCACAACAAGCTGTCAAATTTTCCCGATCAACTTTTGAACCAAAAGGCTTCGGCGATAAAGTTGAAAATCTATTAAGGAAATTAACATATTGTAGCTTGATGTGCTGGTGCCTGTACTATCTTGTGATGATTAAGTTTTTAAATGCCTTTCGTATAACTTTTTTGGTCAAGTGGTCGTAAGTCAATACGGTTATAGTGTGAGACATGAGCGATAGTTTACGACACACACCACAACAAAGAGTAAAACGGTTGTTATAGCTTCTACTCATTTACTCAAATCTTTTCTGAGAATATAGTAATGAGTATGTACGTATATATGTATCTGTGGGAAGGCAGTATTACTGGCAATGTTAAGTTATTAACCGACTTCAAATAGGTTGACATTTTAAGGTCGGTTGTTGTCAGTGCCCATTACAAAAAAAAAGAAAATTTAAGAATACATTTTGTTGCAAACATAATGAATTTAGAAATCCTTGTCTATGGTACTTGTGTACGTAAGCGATTTTCTTCTGTTAGGTATGCATTTTGAAGTCCCTACATACCTACATATCTTTCCAAAGTAAAGACATAGGTACATATGCTACTACATATTAGAAATATTAATATGCATAAAAATATGTACAGACGCAGCACATCAGGCTACTAAAATCTGTCAAATTTCCCTAATAGATTTTCAACTTTATTAAATACTTTATTCAAATATGTTTTGCTGCTAAAAAGACATAGAAGTCTTTTTAGTAATCGTATTATATGTATTTATATAGTAAGTACTTAATTGTCAAGCGAGTTAGTTGTAATAGCAAAGCTACTATAGTTATAGTTATTAGAGGAATACAGTCAAAAAGTATGTTCAAACTTTAGTTCCTCCCAAACATTCCTATACCTACCTAGCTGTATATAAATACTACGTATAAATAGCAGAACCTTGATTGTTTTATAAGATAACTTCATAATGAAAAAGCCACATAAGTCGGTACATAGGCGTGCTCAATCTTGATGCTTTATATTATTGTAGAATTTAATACCTAATTACGGGCGGGCATTATGGTGAACTTATAACTTTTTGCGAGTCTCACTTATAGTGCAGAACAAATTTATTCAAAGGAATATAAATGTGCATATTATTATTTATATCTAAATATAAGGATTTAATTTTATTATTTACATTTTATTTTTTATATTTAAATGGGTAGGTAGTTGGATATAATCTGTATCGTATCGTAATTTTGTAAAATCTGTATCGTAATGTAGAGCTTTCACTATTCAAAAATAGATAAATTATTACTAATATACAGTATTCCTTTAAATAGCTTTCTTAGCCATTTAATGAGTTAGAATTAGAGTCAATTCGACAACACAACCATAAATTTTACTGGCTCGAAGGTATGAATCGACACTTGTAGTGAATTCACACAAATATCTTTCCCCGAAAAAACTACTCATAGTATTTCTATCCCTACCAGCACTTCTCTAATAGATATAGACTCCTAGTACTTCTGTCATCCTCACCCTCTATGTCTCGAACGGCAGATAATTTTAAATTGTTGTGTAAAGTCCATATGATCGGTTAATTCATTATTATGCTCCACGTGTTATGTTATCCATACCATTTGGCAGGTTCGCCCACTAATAAACAAAATTCATGCGAATAGACTACAGAAAAATTAAAAAAATTGACGATTCATATTTGTGCTAGTACACACAATTTGTTCAGTAGTTGTAAGATCATAAAATTATAAGATGTCAAGTTACAGTGCACTGAACTTAAGTAAAAAAATCTCATCTGGCCCGGTAAATATCATAGGTATATTAAAGGTCAGTAGAGAGCCACATATATATACATATTGATTATATGCCTACCCAGTGACGATGAAATTATTGAGGCAATTACTCCACATAGAACAGGCTCAACTGGTTATCAATATAAAATTTAAACTATGCAAGATGGATAATTACGTTTATACGATTGTTTCTATCATCGGGAAAATCCCACAACAATCCTAACGACTCAATTTGTGTAAGTTTTGAGGCTATTCACAGTGTGTATGAAATTCCATGTAGATAGAAGAGGGTGCCATGTTTATAGCCGTTGAGAAATGAAACCATACAGCATCCACGGCGTGAACACACTGAACACTATAGCCGCGCCATCTGGTAGCCATCAAACATTATAGAAAAAATAAACTTTGAGTAAAAATAAATAAATGCCGTAGCTATCGTAAATATACAGGGCTGTAAAATTTAAACAATTGCTTTTTTTATTACATCGATTGACAAGAATATGTGTTATTAAGGCGTGTTCTACAACCAGTTTTTTTTAACGTAATAAAATTATGAATCGTCTTTTTAATAAAACATGTTTATTTTATTATGGAATTCAATCGTGAATATTAATAGTAAGTTATATATTTATGGCAGTGATACCTAAGTTCAAAAGTTCATGAACAACCTAATAAATACAATATTTTGATTCTGAACTAAACATATAATTCTATTTTGCAAGTTGAATCAAGCTTGTAATAAAATGTAGGTAGGTACTAACATTTAAATCTAATTTTGAACTCAATAACATAAAAATTTATATTAAATTATTTCAGTTGACCACGCAGTAAAAGTTAATTCGATGCTGACTCGTATAAACATTGTTTAGTCTCAGCGTCGTGTATACAAAAATGAAAATAAAAAGAGACTAAAAATTGTAGAACCGGTCCCGGGTATCGTGGCTCGGAGAGCGTCGGAGGACTGACCTCACTTGGCCTTGACAGCTGCGCTCACTCCGTCCAACGTGAGCCTCTCGGCTGATTCAACCACTAATAACTTCACTATAACATTATAATGGTCTCGATGCAACTATGCGTTACATTATATTACATGCGCTCACATCCTCATACGCGCTCGGCGACCGAACAGTCAACCTCTCGTCTAAACATGATTTGTTGCTGTTCATTTGTCTTCGCGATAAACTATCCTGCTGCATTGTACTGTGCTCAGGTACTAGCTCTATGAGTCTTTTATCGGGCTTAGTTAGCTGCGGTTTGTTATAAATGTTTAGTTTCCTTTTCCAACCTATTTATAATGCATTATTAACATTAAAATGTCCTAAGTGAAACGATGATAGATTGGCCTACTTTCACATAAAACAAATTCTAAATAGCAAAAACGGCGAAGAAGTTTATTATATTTTTAACTTAGTAAAATCTGGTTCTCTTGTCTTGCTGCTTCGTTTCAGCACACACACGGTCACGCGAAATGAGTCTAACATAGTGTACCTATTTTCACACACAATTCAGAGGTTAAGAACAATGTATGAAAGTATGTAGTACAACTTAATAGAGTTACATTTCAATAGTGTAGACAACCGGCATGTTAGGCTCGCAAATAATAATAACATACAGAACGATCAGTCTTTACCAGGGAACTACACACTAATGCCTGTTCTACACGCACTCAGCAATTTTCTTAAACTGTTGTCAGTTGCAGGGCACTGAACCTGATATCTAGCTAGGTTAAGTATTTCAGGGAAATTTTAGAATAATATGTCTGGGACAAAAAATAGTGACGGCTTTAACAATGTTTTAAGTGGGAATACAGCGTACTAACTACTTATTGGTTTGGGACGGGTAATAAAACTAACTAAGTTTTACAAATCCTTTAAAAATAAATAAGAATAACTTTTAAAAGCTATCAAAAACAAAACGTGTAAACTATTTAAAGAATGTTTGATTTCACAAAATTCATAGTTCAGACAAATAAATGTAGCTATTGACATAAGTGGCTTGGCAATACTTGGCATAACATCATATCGACGGGACAATGGGCATTCCAGCGCGGGCGGGCAGGGCCCGACGGCGGGCGGTGCGGGGCGCGGGGCGGGATCGACGTGTCCCGTCCTATCCTATTGTGCAAGTCGACGTTTCCCGGACACCAACTTATTAATTAAGTACATAATGTTAATAACAACAATATCTGCCTTGCTTTTAAGATTTTCTTGGTGATTTAGATTGAAGGTACACTCTAAGATCTTAACAGTTTTAATACTCAATACGATGTGCAAACATGTTTCATAATTATAAATTTTAATTAAAAATTATAATTGATTTATGTTTCAAACATTGGTAAGTTATCTGGAGTTCAAAAAATTATATTCCTATTTGAGTTTATTAGCGAATTTATTCAGTTGATGACGAGATCGCAGCGTATCGTAGGTTCTATAAGAAACACGTTTAGAGATGTTGGGAACGCGCCCAACTCGTAATAATATGTAGGTAAGTGGGTATTCAAGTAGACTGAATGCGGGCGGTTCATTAGCAAACAAATTGTCTTTTAAATTCCTCATAAAATCTAAAGAAGGTAAACAAAGATGAATTTAACACGGCGAAATTAATGTTCATGTTTATTTTGCTGTATTCTCGCTGTGATAAGTTTTAATACATACGTATATAATATAATGACAACTTACTACAAAAAAAATAATATTAGTAGCTCTTAATCTTCTTGAATGTTTTGGTATGTATAAAAATAATCAATAAAGAAAAACCTATTACAACAGCAAATTACCTGCGAAATGCTATAAGGTAGGTCAACGAACATTAAAAATATTTTAATATACTTATAACTTGCTTAAAATTAACCATTCCCAAGTCATAAAGCGTACATTTAAGTAAGTTTGTTCAAACTTAAGAACCGGTCCGTAAGAGAAATTGTTAACTGTACTTGATGACTTCGTAACTAAACACATATTACGGAATATTGTATAAAGATTATATGGCTCGTTATTCTGTTGAATTATTCGTTTCATAGCTCTCCTTTCGTGTATCAAATAAATATTTCAACGTGAAAGTAAGGCAGCTCAAAGGGATCATTTTATCTTGGAGACAATCCTACACTTTTAATGATATAATTTTCCTTCTCTTCACGAAGCTGTAGTATTTTAAGCAGGTAGGTAGATAGTTGCATGTATGTATTTGTAAAGTTATGTTGTTTATGAATAGTTTATATATATTTAGTTCGCAGTGAGATTATGTGTATGTAATAATGCAGACTAGTGATTTAGTACAGGTTTTGCTCGCGAGGATCTATATTTCTTAGTTCACATCGAGGGAAGACGTTATGACTGAAACTTAAATCGGTAGAATAGTGTCGAACTATTTTCCTTTGGTTGACTATTTTAAGAATAATCCTATTTTATTTTCTTATTTGAGGTTTAATATGTATGAGTTGTTTTTGTACTTTGATTTATATATTGCTGACATTTTGTTTTTTTCAGTAGGTTTAAATAAAACGTACCTAAGTAACACAGTCTTGTTTTAATTAACTGTAATTGTTTGATGTAAGTATCTCATCAGGTCACTATATGGAGTATAGTTTTTTTTAAGAAGGATTCAATGACACGATGACAATTAATATTAGTTAAACAAATAATATCTTATGGCGTAACTGTTTCTAAAACCATGCCTCTTAGGAAGCATATCTCACAGGTATTAAACTACACAAAAATAGCGTCCTTCGAGTACTCACTATATTCTCAAAATTATGATAGCAACATAAGCTTAAATTACCTAAGGAATAAGTTCTGAGTCGTTTTATATTAATATTTCATGAATCTCCAAGGTTTCCCTGTTCTCTTTGCAAAAGTAGGTTTACTCACACTAGAGAAAATCCAATTCGCTGTGTCGTGCACACGCTCGCACACAGACGCGCGTGACTTGAGGGAAAAATAAAATTTCTCGCTAAGTTTATAATGGGAAAACTTTGAGAACCACTTAATTATGTTAATGTTTGAAACAAAATTTTAGAAGAGACGTTTAAACACGACAATGATTTAATTTAAAAAATAGTAATGTATTGATAATTTATGTACGTTAGTCGATTTGGTTTTAATAAATGAAATAAATGGTTAAAACGCTTTAATTTTCAGGCATATCGCAATTACGTAACATTAAAAATCTACATATAAAAAACTTACTTTATCGGTTGTGGTTTAAATCAAAAGAAGTATGATCAAACGGTGTCAATTATCGGTGAAATTTTACTGAAGACTGATTCAGGTTAATAAAGTAACATGTAAATCCTAAACTTTGTTTTGAAATTGCTTTCGTTATTAAAAAGCATACATTAAATACAAACACATCAAGTTGAAATAGCATTGCAGAGCTTTAATTGCATTTTAGTATAGGTGGGAAATTAATATCTCGAACTAATCAAAGTTTAGTCGGTGTTTCCGAAGCACGAGCCGTGTCTAACTATCTATGTACTTTGTTTTCTTATTTCTGGTTCCCTATTACGTATCTTTGTTTTTGTGGAGACTGAACATTACAGCTTCAGTTGTTTGGTTGCGATTACTGTTTCCTTTTTATAATAAAGTATTCTCGATACAATTATTAGGTAATATATCTTTCTTTACCAACATAATTATTTATATTAGCATTTATGTACTGCACGGATTGTTTTTGAGAAAAAAAATATGAGGACGTTGGCTCATTAAGACCCATATTAGGGGAAGCTTAAACCGCATATGTTCAAAAGGAAAAAAATCATGAACCTCATTTTCATTTTAATGAAAATATCATTTCCTTCCAAGGAGGTATATCCAAAGTTTACATCCGTCATTTTGCATGGGCCAACGGTCGAGTGGCGGTGGCAGGGGTGCAAGGGGGTCGGCGCGGCGGGTGGAGCGGTGCCACCCCGCGAGCACCCCCCGTCCCCCTTCGCGGGATCGATACGTCATTTGAGCTGGTCGCCATGGAGACCGCGAACGGAGCGGGGCGGCGCCGCGGCTTCGGGATGGTGGGTGCACGGCGCTCCGCGGAGCCCGCGAGCCCTCGCCAAATGAAAAAATAGATACAACCTTATTTGGGACAAATCCCTCTATAAAAATTGCCATTTTGAAGATTCCTTCAAATTATATCTCGTGTATATATTATTTCATCTGGAGTAGAACTCTTACAAATGGTATCCGTATATACAGTCAAGTTTGTATAAATTATTAATGTTTATGTTAGACAGTTGTAATTAATTCCTATATCTAAATGTTCTTTGAATAAGTAGTTATAGTTAAATAAGACACAATATCCACCAGGAAGTCTGTTTTAAGTGAAAAGAGTATAAATTGCATTATTTGTCTGGGTACCGAAACGTTATATCTAAAACTACTCGTATAATGACGACATTCTGTAACTCTACATTAGAGACGGTAAAGACAGCAATGTTTTATTTAAGTTGTGTCATTGCCCTGTGGTAAAATACGTAAGAGGGTAGTTGAAATACGTAAGTAACAGCTTTGCGTAATTTATGTTTGAGTATTTTCACGGGCAGTCGCTGGCAAAATATTTGAGTAACTAAGTAATATTTTATTTTGTACCATTACAGTTTGGTAAGCGAACATAGCGAACAATTTAGACCTATTGACCTTTGACTTTTCTATTTGATTCATCGACCTATTCTCTTAAGTTGTATTATGCAGGTGTGTTGACTAATTTGATGTTGTAAGAATTGAAAATGTTTGCACTTGAGATTTAGGATATTCGGGCTAAATCCCTTTCGCGGCCATTTGTCCGGGGTGTCAGAGGTTGGGAACTGCGTATGTTTACTATTTTATATTACTGTACTTTAGTATCTCCTGTGATTATATGTAATTTTACTGCAAACCTGAATGTTACTTATCACGGAAAAGCTTTTTATTCAATCTCTCTGTTTTCCTGATTTTGCCTGTCGTCACAGTCCGATAAGCTTAATTCGGATTCTCTTCTACGTATGTACTTCTGTCTGCTACCTATATAAGTCAGTTTTTATTAGCATCGTAGTTCTAAAATGAAAGTGTTGGTATTATAACGGTAAACGAATGTTTCAGGTCGTTTGTTATGTATGTATATCAGTTTCGTGCTTTTTAAAGTTGACATTACAACTATATACACACTTAGGTACTTACCAGGTTACAAAGTATATTATTATAAAGAATTATTTACTGTCAACATAAAAAAAGAATTTACTAATTAAAATGCGTCAAAAATTCCTACCTGTCGCTGTAGAGAAGGAGCGTGCCCTGGATGCTAGCAACATTGCCACGTAGGTCCGCAATGATTATCCCTTGACCACGCTTTGACCAGCAGCTTAGGTAGGTCGTAGGCATTCTAACTCCACGACCTGAGGGCAGCCACAGTTGTCGACGAGATATAGTCGTAACTATACTTTTCCGTTTGAGGTTTTCCGCAGGCGCATCGGCAGCCGATGTACATACATCACTTGCAAGGTCAAATAGATTTCCTGAAAAATCGTTTAAACAAAATCAATCCAATCAATATTTTTTTATATATTAATTTTACAATTCTTAAGAAGAGAAGAGAGATTTCCTAAGAAGTAAGCTGTGCCTATGTACTTGATTGTTCTATTTTACCTCTTGTCTTATTTACTGTGTACATAAACTGTTAAATAAATACAAATGGAGTAGGTATCCAATAATACCAAATTAAGCTTTAATTTATATAGTTAATTTTCAATTTCAAAGTTTTCCTTTATTTTTAATTTAGTTTACACGCTTAACTAATAGGCGAGATACATTATTTTGTCGTTTTTAATAAAATACAATATAAATTGTTACTTAAAGCTCGTTCAAAGATTAGACAAGCAGATAAAAGCCCGTTCCGAGGCACTAAGTTATCAATACGTAATGAGGGAATACAAAGCGAGGGAGAACACTGAATTCAAAGTTGCTTATTTTTCCTTCATGTAAACATTTTATGTGTTTTTTCTTATTGTTACTTTTATATGTTATGTTGAACGCTGTCTTGCCTACCCAGATATTGCAAACTGTACGTTATATTATGTATGAAGGCAGCGATTTAAAAAAAAAATGTTTTAATGACGATAAGGATCTCAAATAACTCGTTATTGTTCCACTAAAGGGCAAGGACCGCTTTCACATAAATAGAGCGTTCAGAAAATCTATAGAGTATTTATTGAGTTGATTAATAAAATAGTTTTATAATAAGAATGTGGAACAGAACAGACTATGAACATTTCTCGACTTTTTTAAATTGAGAATAGATGTTATGCTTCGGATATAGCATACTTTTTATGAGTAATAGCTAGCTGATATACTTATTTATAGAATAAATACTTAACTACATTAAAGTCACTAGGTCTAAGTTAATGGTCCCATAAAACATTGAAATCTTTAAAACAGTACAAACCGACATTTACTTATCATTGTACAATACAATCTACAAATATACAAACTTTCAAATACGTGTATTTGCTTATACAAACAAGAAAGTTAGCGAACAATATAAAAGTAATGGGATAGAGTGAGAGAGCTTACCAGGCGGCCGTTTGTGCGAAAGAGATGGAGTTATTCAAATTGAGGGTACATATTTCTACATAGGTAACAAATAGCTTGTTGAGAAAAATATGGATATTCCATTTGAGGACTAGGAGTCTCGTGTTATGGATGGTAAATAAAATAACCTATATGTTGTTTTATGAACCTACATTAGTAAGAGTTAGTGGAAAGCAATTTTAGTTAAGTTTTATTTTAGACCTTTTGTAAAGCGTTGTTTATAGAACTGTTGAGTCCTTCTAAATACTTGAGAAACAGATGTACGTTGACGGCATGCGATTGGCTTTATTGCCAATTATATTCAATAAATATATATTTTTTCGATTCAACGTTAACCATCACATTAATGCGGTTCGGAATAATAAGCTATTATCACGCGGAATGAGCCCTCCCACCGACATCGTCTATAAAGAAAATATTTATCCCTCTACTTTATAAGGCTTTACTGTACTTAATCGATTCTATTTGTTACAACGTTGTGGACAAGTTTATTAATTTAAATACGTACCTTTATCTTTACTTAATATACTTATTGCCAATTTTGCTTAAAGATAAAAACATAGGGATAGGATTCTCGTCACTGTAGGTATCTACTATATTTACATCTTATAACAATTTTAAAGATAAATAAATTATTATTGTACATTATTTTTTGCAATAATTAGTTTAAAAAATAAATTAATAAATACTCATCATAAGTAAACGATTCTGTGCGTGAGGGGTTCACAAATAAAACAAATTGTAGTTAAAACAGAAGACATCTAAGTTGCCAGCGTGGTATTTCCACGTTATGATTATTGAACAAAAAAGTAGAAAAGTTGAAGAGAGTTGCAGGAGCAACTTCAAGAACAGGTATTTACACTGTTTGAATATGTAGGTTGTGCAGGTAGTTTGAAATTATTTTCTATAAATGTTGACGATTTAATGTTTTTGTGTTTCGATTGACAAATTGGAAGTTTGGTTTTTGTGTAGATGCTATTAATATTTTAATTTTAGTACGTTTTTTTCATACAATCATTTAAAGAAAAACCGAGTAAATTAATGGGGAAGTACTGAATAAGTTATTTTTGAATATTGGATATATACGTACCTGTATTTCCTTTCGGTAGAACTCGAAGTATTAATTAATCTACTCATAGCTAAGATATAGCCCCAAAAGTATTTGGTTGTTGGTACCTATAGGATAATATTTGGTTTATTTTTTTAACGTTATTGTCATTGATCGTCTCATCAAGCGCGGGATAAGCTACGCTACGTAAACCGATTTGTGGCAACGGTCATTTTGTTGTCCAATATTTTCATCCGAAACTAAGAAACACAAGGATTTTTGGGATATATATTCGGGATATCTACCTACATTTATATTAAAGTAGATTGGTACATACTACGTGTGCCTACATTGGCCGTTCTACTTCAGTATCGGCATTGGCCTTTATTTAATTAAATGCTTAATTGTTTCAATTAGATGACTTCATGGCAAAGACATGGCCATTCCGTAGATAAAATGAAGCTGTTTCATAAATTGATATGATTTTTTAATAAATAATACATACAAGTAAAGCAATTTAAAAGCTGTAGCGTGTTTTTAAAAGGTATTGAGCGCCACCTATCTTTATCACTGTGTACTAGCGTTAGGAGATAAACGAAACCAAGGGTGGAGCCATCTGTGTTCAAGATGCTCCATTGGGATGGATGCGAGTGAGATTGGTACAGTAGAAACAAAAGAAAACTCATTGGTTTATTAAACCCCTTTTGGGGGACGTAACTTTGTAGTAATATATGTGATGTAGGCATGTTATTGTATTTAGTTTACTTAATATTTTTTTTTTATATTTGGATTAATACAAAATGATTAAATCTGTTACCTTTTTATAAAAGTCTGGAGACATACACAAAATAAGAACTACTTATTAAATACAATTTTACAAGCTTTAAATAAATAAATCAAATAACTTCAACTTGAGAAAAAATATGAACATAATTTTTCAAAATATGTTTTACATTATACCTATTCTATAGCCCATCATAATATCTTGGCCTTGTTTAGGAATATTAAAGATAGTTAATTAATCAATGGAATTATACATATTTATTTAATATTTCCATGGTCACGTAGCGGCTTAGTTATCAGTCTTGTTGTTCTTCGAATCATAACGCCTCTATAAACGTGTTCAAATGTAGACGCCATGAGATTTGCTATCTAATCCTAACAGGCGGTTGGAGACAAAGCTGTCTCCAGATAGCGTCTTCTCGTTAGACCTGCCTACTTCCCTTACCCGGATAAAAAAGTCTATTTGTTAATCTCTTTTCAAGGTTTTATTGAATTTGCTTTGTTACTTAGTTAATGGGGAACAAATCTACTGAGCTTCTAAGTTTTTGCATAAAAGGATGACAAACACGTATACTTATCTACAAACTTTCAAGCTTATAATTTTTATTAGCGTGATGATGTGAATTGTCTTCATGTTCCAACATTCCTTTTAAACTATGTTAGACGGCACCAACACCTACTTATCTCAATACTATCCTGAGCTTATTAAACTTAGGTACCATGGGTTCAACATATTATTGTTTTGATAGATATAGACATAAATAAATAGGTACATTTTTTTTATAAGAAACGAATTGTAAAATGACTTGTTTGATTGAAAAAAAAATGAATTAAAAAAAAATCAGCGAAGTTTCTGTTTTCTAGTTTATTTTCATATGGTTAATTAGGCTCTACTCTAAGTCCATAGTGACGGCTAAAATGCCAGTGATGGAGTATTTTAAAAAGATACAAAGGAGTGTTTGATTGAAATTCAGAAAAAGAAATGCCCAAATATATTTTAAAGATGCGAATAACATAACAACCATCGTCATTATCATCATCATAGCCTTTTTATCGTCCCACTGTTGGGCACAGGCTCCTTACCCACTGAGAAGGATTGATCGTTAATCACCACGCTTGCTCAATGCGGTATGGTTATTGCATGCTCATTTGTAAACATAACAATAGGGAAGTAATAGTTTTTAAGATATTTTGTATGAATATGAAATATTATAATATCTTGCTACATAAAATACTACATTCCTCCTGAGATTTCGTTCATATGAAATGTTTACTATTGTCAGCAATAGTATAAAATAACCTTTTTGCACAGCGTGTCCCTGTGTGCAGACCTCTCTTCTGCAATGGGCACACTGGGCACGTGCACAGTCCCTACTCAACTCCATTAACAATCGATAACCTATAGATACTCAACCCTCGATTGAAAATCAGTCTTAACAAATGCTAAGCGACTATGGTCAGTTCGTTTTTGTTGCTTTTTTTTATATGTGACTGTCTAGCTAGAACTGAAATCCCTCATCATAATTTTAATTACTTTTATATTAGACTTTATAAGGTGGAAAATTATAAAATTATTGCCACAATTACCCTTGACCCTGATGGGCACAGCAAGTTAGAAGAGAAGAAGTAAGAGCAATTACGTATTGTAAGATATGTGAAATTCAAACTCTAAGAGTATGGCGAGCCAGCCAAAAACTAAGTATTATGATTTGAGTTTTCCCAAAATGACACTGTTCAAAAACAAAGGAGATGAAACGCTATCATGTATGTCGTACTCGTACAGCTATAGTACATCACATTTCATGTTAATAAAGCAGGTTCGAAATCAAGAAAACATCATTTTCATTTGAAATATTTTATTCAAAACTCATTCGCACAGTTGTACAGACAGCTAGATCGTCGCTAGTCTCGGTAAAACCTCATAAACAAATAAAATATGATTTTAATGATATAATTTTTGTGATTGAATGTATTTCTTTTTTGAAATCGGTGAAATATTCAATTCACAATAAACTTTAAGACCAATACTTGTATTGCTACGACTTTAAATAAATAAGAAGAAATATAACTACAACTTGCGTACAGATAAAGGTTGGTACGAATTAATGCGATCTAACATTTTCAGTACCACCCGGGCACTGAAATGGCCGCAACAGTCGACTAAACTTTCGTACCCATCTCGATCTGCTTCATTTATAAACCTACCAGCACTTTAATATCAAAAGTTATAAAAGATCCTACAATATGTTTTTCTTGTCGTCATATTGTAAAGTTATTTTACAAAACGATTAAAATATTGGCCACTATCACTGAGTAAGTGCTAGTAAAAATCACGCGTCTTCCACGAATTAAAGAAAACAAGGATAGTCACTTTCTGTAAGACGTGAAAGAAGGAAAAGCATCGGCCAAGGATAACTCGTCGACCGATGCTTTTCGCATTTATAGTAAACGGCCTTTTACTTCTAAAATTATAATAGTCACTGGTCTCAAAACATGGCTTAAGTACTATACACCTAAAATATATAAATTATTACAAATTAAGTAAGGCATTTACAACATCAGGGATCCTTAAGATTACTCTATACTTACACGATACGTTTAGATCGCATTCAGTTGCATCGTGTAAAAATAAAGAAATTGACTAAGCTTACATCGGTAAAACAATTAAGTTTACATTTAAAATGGTCAAGATTTCGGCGATCTGAATGACCCTTGAAGCTTGATCTTGGTCGAAATTTGTTTAAGAGAATATTAGCTTCGCTTTGGTCAATACGAATTTTAATTTATGTGTGACATTTGATATTTTTGAACTTTTTTTCATCGAGGCCTAGTCGTTTACAACTTAGCACTATCGTTTGGCACTGATTTTTGTTAGAAAATATAAATAATATAATAAATTAGCCCTAAATTGAAGACTAAATATTTGTTAAAAATTTTGTTTCAGAAATTAACATTAAAATTTAATATTTTAATCACAGTCATGAACAGTTGTTTTCTTAAAAGATTGAATTGCGCGTGCCACGACATTATGAAAAGTAAAAAAATCAATAACATAGATTACTACATATGACACGAAATCTTAAACTACTCCATGGGGATAATTTGAGTTGAGCATTATTCTTGTGCAAAGAAGAGTAGATGGAATTAATTATCACATAGGCGCTTCATCCTTGTGATGGCGTGTACGAGTTATTGGGGTATCTCTCGTAAGTCTTCACCTTCGCCTCTTGGCGGACACAGCAGCTGCTATCATTTGTCTTAACATTGGCTCTGGAGTGCACGCCTTGGGATCGCATTTCATCTGACCGTCTCCTCCACATCTGAAAAGTATATTAGTTATATTTTGAATTCATTGCGTTGTTTTCTTTATTAGTTATATCAATGACTAACTTTCGGGCTGCTTTTTGAGAAGTTTTTTACAACCTGCAAAATAATTTCGGCCCGAACCGAAGAGAATCGGGAGTCGAACCCGAGACCATGCGCTTAGCAGCCGCGCCAAGCGACTACTAGACAAAGAGGCAGTCGGAATCCGACAGAATAGGACGTCAGACTCGAAAATCAAATACAGTTTGTGTACTGTTGAATGTGTCTATCTGAATTGTTATGACTGTATCAACAACTGAGCGTAAATGAAATACTTACGTGCAATGTAAACATGGTCCTGACGACGAGCGTACGACTTCTCCTACTTTGTATGTGTGTCCTTTTATTTGACAACCTCTCCTGTGTGCTGCACCTTTGTAGGAATGGGTTGGGAAATGTGGGGGCAGTGTCGTCGTTGTGGTGGTGGTGGTCGTTGTAACATTTACTGTGGTTGCCATTGATACTGGACACTCATATCGTGGACAGCAGAAGCCTTGAATGGGTTCTTCGTGACATCCATGGATAGGAGGGGGGCAACTCTGTTGTAAACAGATAATGTCACTTCTGAAGCAGAAGCAGAAGTCACATGGATCATCTCTTGGGATCTGTTGAGCGGAAACGTAAACTTTGCCTCCATAGCGACAAGTTCCTGGTCCAAATGCTTGATCTTCTTCAACATAGTCAGGTTCACCATAACCGCTTGTTCCACTTGATGGGAATTCCTCAGGCACTGGTATTTCATCTGTGGGTTGCAAATCGGAAACACTTGGTTTCGAAATTTCTGTGGTCGTACTTGAAAGAGGAACATCACTGGCCTCACTGGGTCTTTCTGACGGCTTCTCGAACTTGTCAGCGGATGCGGGAGTAACAATATCCTCTTCTTGTCGTTCGGTTGTTGCTTTACTTGTAGAGAATATAAATTCTTCTTCTGGGGTAGTTGTTTCGTGTAATACAGTTGGATGCTCAGGTTTTTCAGTGGAAACCATTTCCTTTTCAGTTGGAACAGCAATGTCTGATTCAGAAATCGGTTGTTTACTAGACTCCGTGGCAACAGTTGGGGTGGATTCTTCACTTACTTGAACAGGCGCAGAGGTAAATTCTGTGTCCACAGCCGTAGTATGGCTTTCAATGTCAGTTACAGCTGGACTAGTCTCTTCCACAGGTACTGAATCCGGAATTTTATCAGAGACATCTACGGGTGAAACTTCTTCATTCGCCTTAATAGTAGTATCGGCTGGCTTGGTCGCGGTTTCGTCCCCGTCAGAAATCCTTGTGATAAGTTCTTGTTCAGTAACTAGATCTGCTGCAGTGGTGTATTTTTCTTCGAGAGGTGGCACAGTTGAAGGATGCTTTTCAAACTTGGGAATATTGTCTTCAGTGGGTGAAGGTGATGTTAGAATATCTTCTTCAGTAGGTGACGATGATGAACTTTCTTCCATTGGTTTGTACGTGTGTTCTATTGTTGGTAAACCTGTTGTAATTTCTTCTTGAACTTTATGAGTGTGCTCTTCTAATTCAATTAAATATGGTGTTGTCTCTGAGAATTCGGTCTGAGCGGATGACGGCTCCGTAGGTTTGGGGACTTCGACTTTAGTTATTCCTTCAGTTACTGGAGGTGATTCTCTCAACGTAGTTTTAGTATCGTGCGGCTCAGGTTGAGCTTCTTCAGATACTTGAGTTATTTGGTCCTCCTGTACTTTTGTAGTTACTTCTACAGATTCAGTTACGCTAACGGGCCTTTCGGTTATTTTCTCTTGCTGACCGTCATACTGTTCTGGAACTTTAGATAATTCTTCAAATTGTGTCGTTATTAGCTCTGGTTGTTTAGAAGATTCCTCTTTTGGTAAGTTTGATTCTGTCGTTGGTTCACCAGGGCTATCTTTATGCCCAGTTATAAGTGATTGTGGAATATCGGTTGTAATTTTCTCAGGGGATTCGGTTTGTTCATCTTCTGCTAGCGTTGGCAATTCGGTAGGTTGTTCTTGCTTTTCTGTCACTGATGGTTCCTTTTTGGCTGAATCTTGTGCTTCAGTACTTATAACTTCTGTTACAGGCACCTCTTCTTTTTCAGATACACTTGGAATGTCTGTTGCTATGGCTAATGTTTCTGTAGTCACTTGTTTTTCAGATTCTGTGCTGGTTTCCGTTACTCTAGTTTCTAAGGCCGCGGTTGTATAGGATTCTGAATCTTGAGTTTCTGTCGTATGACGTTGAGGTAATTCAGAACTTAATCCCTGTTGTTCTGTATATTCTTCCACTGGAATTGTTACTTTCTGTGTGTTCTCGAATATGTCTGGGGTTACGGTGGTCTTTTCTTCGGAAATGGTAAGGTCCTTTTCGGGGACATCCGTAACAACACCTGTAGGTATTTCTGTGGCAGGTGATTCAAATTCTTCGATAGGCTTCTTTTCGTCAAGTTCTGTTGTTTGGTGATCTATTTCGGAAGTCTCTGTCACAGGTTTATCAGATTCAGTAATTTTTTCAGGTTCTTCTGATGATATACCACTATCGGTTGATAACGGTTTTGCTGTATTAACATCTGTACTTTCATTAATTTTTTCAGTTGCAGATGAAACCTCTGGCTCTGTTGCGTGTTCAGGATAAACAGTTACTATTTCTTCATGCCCTGTAACTGATGGATCCTCAACTTCAGTGTATCTTCTCTCAGGTTCAGTGACAGAACTTACTGGTGAGTCTGTTACTGTATCATCTTTCTCGGAAATGTGTGCCTCAGGGAGATCTGTTTTTTTGTTGTCAATTGGTAACTGAGTTGAATATTCGTCCGGTTTTATGCTGTGCTCTTCAGGTAACTCTGGTCTCGTCTTATCCTTATCTTCATCCTTTACTTCAACAACTTCTGTAACTTCGGCAGAAGTTGCGGGACTTTCTGTGACATGTGATTCGGGAACAGGTTTAACTGTTTCTTCGTCATAGATTTTTGTTGTGCTTTCCTCTTCTGTTTCTGTCGATGGAGACTGCATAGGTTTTTCTGTTTGGACAATAATTAATCCATCGTCTAGAGGCAAAGTAGTTGCAGAATCTATACCTGCCGTTTCAGTAGATCCACTTGCATGTTCACTTGTTGGTGCAATTTCAGTAGTTTTTTCTACAGATTCTGGTGTTTCATATAATTGTGGATCTCTAGTGATCGATAACAATTCGTCTCCTTTAGTGTGAGTCATGTCATATTCAGAGGTTATACTTTCAATGTTCTGGTCACTGATCGTTACTTTTTCTTGCTCTAATACGGTAAACGCTTTAGTTGTAAATTCTTGTTCTAACAGAGGCGTTTGCGATGTGATTTCGAATGAATGATCTGAACTGGGCTGTTTGTCAGTTGGCTCATTAGTCTCTATATTTTCATATTGTGTTACTTTGTCTCCAGGAGCTTCAGTACCTAAAGCATTTGAATCAGTATACAATTCATGTTCTATGTCTTCAGTGAGAGTAGTTTGTGAATCATAGCTAGGAATCTTAGTGGCTTTTTCGATTTCAACAATTGCCTTCTCTGTGGATTGCTCTTTGTTTGGTTCCGATGTCTGCGGTACGACAGGTGCCTCAGAGCCTGATCCTTCTTCTTCTTTTTCTGTGGTCTCTGGTTCATCAACATCAGGTTTATCTGTTACTTCCTTATCAATTATCGCTGGTTTATTCTTATCTTCAGCATTTTTATCTTCATTCGTATCTTTGACCAAGTCAGGATGTTCAGTATGTTCCTCATCGATTGGCTTGTTACTACCTTCTTCATCGATTAAAACAGGCTTAATAGTGCCTTCCTCTTCTGTTAATGCCGGTGTACCAGTGGCTTCTTTTTGGGGAACATATGGTTTTTCAGTACTTTCTTCATCAACAGGTTGTCTTTCAGCGACAGTTGGTTTAATAATGTCTTCTTCTTCAGTGATAGATGGTTTATAAGTAGTTTTTTCAACGGAAATAGGTTCACCTGTGGTTATGTCAACAGTAGAATCAGGCTTTTCTTCAGCGTCCTCGTCAATAATTATAGGTTTCTTGGTATCTACTTCTTCACTGGATCCTGGTAACTTTGTGGTTTCATTATCAATGTCAACAGATTCAGTAGTGTCTTCCTTAATAACAATAATAGGTTCCTCTGTGCCTTCATCAAATATGGTGGGTTTAACAGTGTCTTTGTTTTCTGAGATATCTGGTACTAAAGTAGTTTCTTCTTCGGGAAGAGATGGCTTTATTGGGGCATCAATAGCGGCAGGTTTTTCTTTGTCTTCGTCATCTATAATAGGTTTATCTGTTTCTGCTTCTCCACTGGTAGCAGGAAGTTCTGTACTTTCTTTTTCAATGGCTGGTTTTTCCTTCATGTCTGTTTCTACGATGCCTGAAGTATCTTTCTCATCTTCAGAGTCAAAAGTAGGCTTTTGTTTGTCATCATTATCAGTAAATACAGGTTTCTCCTTATCCTTCTCAACAATAATTGGTTCTTCGGTACCCTCGTCGACAGTTGATTCTGGAGTTTCTGAGCTCTTTTCCTCATTATCCAAGTAAGCACTTTCTGTTTTATCCTCAACACCTAAAACAGGTTTTTCTTTGTGTTCTTCTTCAGTTTCAAGGGGTTTTTCGGGTTCTATCACATCTACTGAAATAGGTTTTCCAGTATTATCTTCCCCGATATCGGTAGGTTCGCTTTCGCCATCTTTCTCATGTGATGGCTTATCTTCACTGTCTTCATGACTTGTAGCAGGTATCTCCGGTTCCTTTACTCCGGTAACAACGGGTTTTATTTCATCATCTTCAGTTGGCGTTGGTTCCTCCCCTTCATCAGTAGTAGCTGGTTCTTTTTTGTCCTCGCTACTAATAATAGGTGGTTTTTTATCACTTTCTTGTTCAACAGCAGTGGACATTTCAGTGGCCGTCTCTGTAACAACTATGGGTTGTTCCGTAATTTCCTTTTCACCGTCCATGGGTTTTTCTGTTTCTTCCTCACCTGATACAGGTTTCAGAGTACTTTCTTCTTTTGTATCGTCAGGACTATAAGCAGGCTTAACTGTAGCTTCTATGTCAGTTACATCAGTTTCCTCTGTGATAACTTCTACAGGTTTACTTTGCTCTCCATCCGTCATGAGTATATTCGTACTATCTTCGGAACCAGACGGGTTTTCCGTGCTGTCTTTGTCATCTGCATCAATAATTGAAGGTTTTTCCGTATCTATCACTGTATCAGTTTCACTGGTACTTTCCTGGTCAACAATAGCAGGAGCATCAGTCATTCTCTCTACAGAAGTTGGTTTAGAACTGCTTTCCTCGTCTACGATAGATGGTATGGTAGTTTCATCTTTGGCATCGGGGTAGTATTCCGTGATAAGAGGCTTTCCTGTAGAATCTTCACCGATGATGGCAGATCCTTCCGTATCTACTTCAGTGATAACTGTTGGTAACTCTGTGTCTTTTTCTATAATATTAGGCTTAGGCGTGCCGTCCATATCATATATTACAGGTTTGTTTTCATCATCATCACTAGATAAGGCAGGTTTTTCTGTTTCATTGTCTAATAATACAGGTTCTTCACCTTTCTCGTGTATAATGGTGGGCTCAGTAGTTCCTGTTTCGATAACATCAACACTTTCTGTTCCTGGTTTGTCTGTCATTTCAGCTTCATTAGCAGGTTTATTTTTATCTGTTTCGTCAATGATAGCAGGTGACTCAGTTTCGATTTCTTCGGATGTTGTTGGTTTTTTGGTGGCCTCATCTTCAATGACGGGTTTTTCCCTTTCACTAACCGTGGTAGCATCATACGTTTGACTTTCAGTTGTGTACGTGTCGGTTTCTTCCTCGGGAACCTTTTCATCCTCGGGCTTTTTGATGAGGCTATCGGTTATTTCCGTTACTTTCTCTATATCGGCAGGTTCTGACATTTCGGTAATTTCTTTGACAGGCGTTTCATCTATTTTAGGTGATTCGGTACTTATACTGTCAACGCCGTCAGTGGCCGTTATTACCTGTTCTTGAATGCAATTGGAACCTTCGCAAGCAGTAGCAAGTTTTTCTTCGGTTGGTGTAATTTCTTTCCTCCTGCAAGGTTCATCTCCAGCACAATCAGAAACAGGAATATTCTGAGCTTTACAGTCGTCATTGTCTTTGCATGAGTCTGGCTTTTCACTGGGCGAAACAACAGCATGGGAATCACAACCACCTTCTCCACAATCACCTTTATCACACGAGTCTCCTTGACAAGGTGTGCCCGAAACTGTAGGAATTTCCAAAGCCTTGCAGTCTTCTTCGTTTTGACATAATTGTGGCGATTCCGATATGACTTCATCAATCTTCTCACAATGTTCACCTTCGCAAGGTTTAGCAGGTGATACTTGACCTTGAGTTTGCGGAAGATCACAGTCACCATTTACACAACCCTCGCTTTCGCATTTACCATCAGGGCATTTCTGGCTCTGTTCTCCAGAAGTGTGCTCTATGTCTGGTTTATGTATATCTTCACTACATCCCTCTGATCCACATTCGATTCCGGGTTTAGAACTAGGTTTAAATTCAAACTGATCTGTGGGTTGTTTTGTTGGTTGACTTATTTCACATTGGTCACCGCGACATTCAATAGTTGGAGAAGGCGTAGGAGATTCAGTTCCTGACATTTGGTTATCTGACTGAGGAGGTACTGTTTCTCTTGGATGATCACATACATAAGTGGGACAGCATGAATCAGGCGAGTCGTATATAGATTGGCAGTTGTCCATGTAATCAGGTGGTGGGCTGCATATAATTGGGTCACACTTAATAATGCTGCTGGCACATCTGCATCCGGTGTGACAATTGTTTGTGCTAGGTACAACTGAGTTATTCCTGTATGTTATTCCGTTCAGAAGACAGTCACCTTCTCCAGGAATTCGACTTGGCTCTTCTTCGACGTCTACGTTTTCTTGATGTGACGGAGTGACTTCCATCAATTTTTCGGTACTAGAAGGCAAAACACCATCTTGTTCATATGAGGGCTCAGAAGCTTCGCTGTCAGTCACTATTGCCATATCTTGAGTTGATATAGTTGTTTCTTTCAAACCAGTGGTCTCTGAAGTTTCAGTTACATATTCAGGTATGGAAGTGGTGAACTCTTCTTCGCTTGAGGGACCTTGAGAACTAGTACCAGTTTTCTCATCATGTGAAGAAGTAGGAATGAGTCCTTCATCAACAAACTCGGACTTAACTGTGGTTTGTTCGCTCTCTTTTGGTTTTTCTGTAGAAACTATAGTATCGTCTTCTTTTCTGAAGGATGGTTCAGTTGTGATAGTAGATTGTTCAACTTTAGCAGTAATGCTTTCTGGTGACATTGTTGGTATTTCTGCAGAAGTTGTTGATGTAATCTCGATGCTCTGAGTGTGAATTTCATCAGTTCCTTTAGTTTCAAGTGAAATTGTAGTTCTTTGTACTAAAGATGACTCAGAACTACTTTCTTCGTTTATCTCGCTTGGAATAGTATTTATTCCTCTATCAGGTTCAGTCTCCTCCACAGCAGGCGATGATGTTGTAACAGGTTCATGTGGTATGATAACATTTTCGCTTAAATCTTTTTCAGTAACCATGTCTTTTTCAATGGCAACCGTCGTACTTTCTTCTCTTATGGTGGGTGTTATTGTCGTGGTTTGTATATGCGAGTGAGGATAAGGAGTTTCTTCTTCAGCTACAGCGACCGTATTCTGCGCATGATCTATTTCTGTAGTAGATTTTTCGTCTTTTTCCAATGGATAACTTGTAGTTAATTCAGGTTTAAAGTCTTTGTCTCCCGTAGTTGTGCTTTCTTTATCACCCTCTTGTTCAGTAGAAACAGTCGTTCCTGCTATATCTGCTTCAGAATATTCAGTCATTACTTCAGGAGTAACGTTTGATATGTCTATCGAAGTAGAAATTTCTTTTTCATCGTTATCCGAAACAGCAGAAGTGGGAGTGCTGTATTCTGGTTTTATAGATTCTGCGAGTGTGCTCGTGGTAGCATCTTTCTCTTCCTCTGATATAGTTGGTTTATTATCTTCACCTTCTACAGGCGGTAGGCTTTCGCTTTCTACGCTAGTGGGGGCAGTAGTTGTACTTGGAGCATATTCATGGGGTTTGGTGACTTCTGAACCAGCAATTTCATCAGGAACTGTATTCAACGATTCTCCGAATTCAGTTGTAATGCTTTCGAAGGTTTCGGGAGCTGATGTAGAGGGAGCATTTTTGTGTGGTTCCAAGATTTCTGCTTCTGTTAATCCACTAGTGGTAAGTTCTTCCGTTTCACTGATGGAGCTAATTGTAGATGAAGGATGAATGTGAGGTTCTTCAGGTTGTTCACCTGATTCAGAATTTACGTTTCTATCAATTTCTGCTGTTGTCAGTTCATGATCTTCAAAAGCAGGTGCTTTTGTTGTAACATATATGTACTGCTCACCATCCTCCGGACCCGAGATCATTTCATTAGGACCTAAAGGTTTTGAAGTTTCTTGGTCATCGCCGCTTCCTTCCACATCGGATTCTGTTACAGGCATTTCGGTGTAGGTTACTTCGTCGGGTTCATTCCTGTATCCACTACCTTCGTCATTTGTTCTCCTAGGTGGCGACAATGTTGTTGGCTTGTCTACAATCGCATCTGTCGCAGATTCAGTTGCAAGGTCAGCGGTAAGTTCGTCACCATCGCAAATGTACGTATCTGGACAACATTGACCTTCACGAGGTGGCAGTGAGGTACAGTTTTTGCCTTCATTTTCCATTGGTGCGCCGCATTCTTGCACAACACATACTATATCTCCCTTCATGCAGTAACAATGTTCGCATGCTTTTTCAGTTTTAATTAAAGCACCGTCTGCAAATACTTGATCATCGTGTACACAATCCTGTGTTATCTGTGTAACTGGTGGCATAGTGGTTGTTGTGAGTAGAAATCCTGGGGTTGGTCGAACGGTAGTTGACATATCGTCCAAAAGAGGAACTTCGTCTTCGGGATGATCTGAAAATTACAAACTTTAAGTTAAAATTGTACATAGCTTAAGATAAGGAGAATAAGAATGTAATTTATTTATTATTACTGAAACCACGTTAAATGAACAAGCAATATACTCGTAGAAATCTCGGTGTACATATTTATATTTTATTGAATGTGGTTAATATATTATTACTATTCGGTTGTAGTTTGATCAATCAATAAGCGTGTATACAAGATTCAAACTATTATTTTAAAAATGTCGGTGATCAAATATGCTAATATTATCTTACCACAAGAATAACGGACAGGGCAGCAGACATCCTTATGATAAATAGGCGTACAACCATCCACATGCAGAGTACATTCTTGCATAACGCAAGTCGTCATATTTCGAATACAGTAGCAATGTTCGCAAGGTTTGTTCGGTGTCGGGGGTACTTTAGATCCTTCGGGGAAATATTTTCCGCTAATGCTGCAACCGTATTTGTCCAGTTTTCCAAGTCCAGTTGCTCCATATTCAGCTGGTGACGTGGTCGATGTAGATGTGAGTAGGTCAACTGGAACTGTCAACGATATAAGTATTAACATAATGCTCAGGGTTTGGTAAGGTTTAGAAGCTTTACTGAGTGAAATGTGTAGGTATGTTTGTGATATTACCAAGAAATTCAAACTTACCATCGGGGCATGTAACGATAGGACAGCACTGGTCCGCACGCTTTTCGACGGTGCAGTCTTGACCGATTGCCTTAGTGAAAGGACAGACTCTCAAGTAGCACATCAGCATTCGGTTGTGACAGGTGCAGTTCAGGCAAGGTTCGTTGGTCATAATTCGGTCTCCTTCGCCATAGTGCTGGAAGTTATAGTAACAACCCTCCGGAGCGCCTGGAATTGTATTGTTAGAATGTTTTATTATCTAGAAATATAATTTAAAACAGAATACAATGTGAATGTTTTTTTTTCGTTAATACGTATAAGAAGCATCATTAATTTCAAGCGGTTGTTTAAAGCTTAAAATATACTTAGTTTTATTATGAAATATCCATATATATACTTCATTACATACATATGTATGTATATCGTATTGTGAAATCACGCAAAAAGTTTATAACTGCATCTAATATTTTCTTCTGCCAATTGATGGATTGAGTTTGGATACGATATTTATAAAATTGATATTTAATTTATGGCATTTAATAAATTACGTGAATGTCAAAAACCACCTTACCTTCATACAAATCTAAAGCTGTGTGATTACTTGCTGTAGGAGCTGAAAGTAAAAAAAAAACACATTAATTGTTATTTTGCTAAGATTCACGAGTAATAAACATTAAAAACTCAAAATTTTTATTCTCAATTAAGATCGTTATTGCAATGCTACATAATGTTAATTGAATTTTCAGTTTCTCGTAATTTTCTTATCGGATTTTGCGGTAGAGTGACTCGTGTCAAATATGTTCCGCTTCCATGTAGCTGTATTTTATATTTTCCTCAAATCGTTTTCAGTGTTACACAGTGAACTCATGTAAAAGAACATTCTGTGATCACGTGACCAATCTCGATCCCCTTTAACTACGAACATTGCACTTATATGTGTTTTATGAAAGGGTAAAAAGACAATGAATCTAGCAGATTGGCTTATATATGTCAGTACATAATATTTCGCTGAGCATCAACTTCCATTAAGAGAAAAATATCAATACAGACATTAAAGTGTTCTGAGAATGTTTTACTGCTGTTTTTACGACTGACTTATTAAGCACGTTACAGCTGGGCAGGATATTAGCTGCAAATCGTTCGAGACCCGTGATCGGTCATCGTCTTAAAGTCGTTTTACATATCCGTTTTACTGCGTATAATTACTGAAGCTCAGCGGCGAGGCGACAAAGCTGTAATTAAACTAACGGAGAGTGTCGTTAACATCGTCAGTGTGACTTCTATGCCGATTGTACCTTAATAATAATATTTGCATAGAGGAAATGCCTGTGTGCAATCTTAACGCACCGGATATGAAGTATTCAATCATTCTTAAATGTAATTGAGAAGAATTTTCACATGACTACTTCTAACCGCAGACCGGTATTTTTTCGCTAAAACGGCCTACTATTATTTGTTTTAGACGAATCATTAAACATTAAGTTCTTAAAACAATTTACTATTGCAAGTAGAAAAAGTTTATGTTTGAATATGTTCCCGAAATATTATGTAGATTCAGAAGGTCGCAGGCATCTTGTATAATTGACAAAGTCGGTGAATGCAGTATGTGTTGCGCTTATCAGCAGAGTGCGACGCGGCGCGGCGGCGGCGGCACCGTTAGGGCGCGGGCCGCGGTCTCGGCGCGCCTGTATATGGCGGGTGCGCGGTGGCGCCGCAGCCAGATCGTCCACCTAACGGTCGCCAGGAATGTCGTTAGCATCCAGTTTTTGCCAACTGAGATTTCAATTATTCTATTTCTACTCTCACGATCAAAATTGATCGTAAAAACAACGGAACAGTCATAACGGACAAGTCAAATATCGTGTTTTAAGTAGTTTTTTTTATAGATAAGTAATAAAATGACCTAACACTTTTAACGAAATGGACTAAGTAGGTTACTCCCACGTAGCGAGAGTAGGTGTCGGTGCGCGACGAAATGTCCAAATTCCAAGTCGCTTGACTGAATAATAAGTACCGAATCATACCCGAGTTTTCGAGTACGTGACGTAGCATTTCTAATTCTCATGATACCTAATGAATTGCTTTTACGTATAAGTGTGACGTTATAAATGGCTTTGCATGAACAAAAAACTACTTAATGCAAAATCGTGCGCTTAGGAACACGGGTCGAGGCAATCGAAATGAGGAGCCAGCATGAATTTAAAATTTGCACTACATTAATATGGATTGTTGTTTCAATGAATGAATGTCGGCGTGGTCGCCATGCGTGATGAAGTTCACACGGGTAGACCTAAACATTGTAGGCCGCATTTAAATATACTTCCTATGTATAACATAAATTCAATACGAATTCTTTGAAGGAACCGTGCTGCGGATACTAAATCTGCGCGGACCAAAATAGCCTCATCTAATAACATGCATCGCGAAACAGACACGCACAGACCCTTGTACTGTTAGCTGCGGGTACGGGGAGATACCGTCACGACCGCGGCGCGGCCTTCCTGCGGGATAGCACCCAGCTGCCGCAGTCATATCCAAGGTGCAACAAGGCAAGCCTAATTCATTAACCGATATAAATATTTCAAAAATACCTAAACTTGAAGTAAAATCAAAAGATACACAATATTGCACTTTCATCTTCGAATAATTTGTGAGCTTTGAATAAATTATTTGGTGAAGCTCTAAGTTCAAACTAGTTTTTATATGAGTCTGCTGACCGTACTCAGACCGTCAGAACAATCTAAAAGGACATACTTTTAAACTCGTTTAATTTTAGACAAAACTAGGTATAATGACAGATGAAACTCGTTAGAAGCAGCGGAAGTGATGCTGTAGATATCACGCTCACATTTCTCACGACATACTGTTACGCAGACGATGCAACGGTAGTTACTAGTTTAGCAGCAATTTCAAAACATAATAAATAAGATTTAGTGTAACGTCGCTTTTGCATTATTAACATATTAGCTGTTAGAATTTATTCCTAGTAATATACATTGTCATAATCAGAAATTCAGGACTCAATATTATGTATGTGTATTTGCAATTCATATGTTTACAGGCAGGTATAAATAACTGGGTGTACTATAAATACATAAATATTAATGAATAAGAAGAAAGGAAGACTAAATAACGTCGCGGATTGCATAATAATAGTATGTAGATAGGTGTGCCCATCGATTCACTGTTTATAGCGGCCAATTAGCTTAATAATTAAACCTAGGTTTCTTTGTCAGAATGATTTACACACAGACCAACATAGACCATGTCATCTATTTTCAGCGTGTCAAGATGTAGTCGAAATAAAAATAATTTAAATGGGTTATGTACGTTTTTACTTCCATTCCCATTACTGCTTGAGTAAATGTCAAGCTTTTGATTGTAGCTTTAACAATTAAAAAGTTTTAGCAATATTTGCAGTAAACGACTGAAGTTGAAGTTCATCTGAGCTGAGAAGCTTTGTTGTAGCAAGACAACGGGGTAACACAATGAGAGCAGCCCTACGGAAACGTCAACCCTTGCTTGGAGTGTGGGAGGGAAGAGGGACTCACCCGCAGCCGAGCACGCGATGCACGCGGCCAGCGCTAGCAGCGCTCCCGCCGCGCGCCGCCGATCCATCTGACCCCGTCCTCTGTAACAATCATACAATCAAATCAATTACCGTCGTAACAATTTTTTATGTTAAAATTGCAATTTCGATCATGACCTTTGCCATCTTTTGACGCTAACTCTAATTCAGAGCTGTGATGGTGACAAGCTAAATTATATTTTTATTTTAAAGTATCTTTATAGACTGCTAAAAGCAAGAATTTAAAAATAATAAAAAAGAGGTAAAAAAGATATTCCCATAGTTAAAATAATTCTATTCCGTAAAAGAATATGATAACAGCCGGAGCAAAGTCGCCTAATGACGCGGAAAAAAACAATTATTTTATCTCCATAACACCGATCACGGAACGCGTATGAAAATCGTTACCACTTCAGATAAAAGCTTTTTATGTTTGCAAAGGTTCTCTTTTGGATTAGTATATCACTTATATCGCACATCGTAACTGATATAGTTTCTGATTAGCGACCGTAAGTAACGTGTCGTGATGCATCAACATACAAATTACCTACTTGCAAGATATGTAATACATAATGACATCTATAAGGGGCTACAAGAGTCTCAGTATTTTCTTGTACGCGAAGCGACGCGTGCCTGAGTGGCAGTATTGTTGGGATCAGGGATCATTGTGTAAGTTCTAGCTAGTGCCTACCTAGTGTACATACTTCTTTTCCTTTATTTCAAGCGAAGTCACTATTTATCTTAGTCGCGCTTGTATACTACATAACAATTATTCCAACGGCCAATGTCAGCATTGACCCACATACCCGCTGTATCTTATCTAAGGTAGTAATGACGATCGTATAAAACGGTAATTAAGAATTCTACTTAGTATTTTAGAACGGTACATTTTAGCCCAGAACCAAGGCAAGGAACGCGGAAACGTGAGGTTCGCACAAAAATGTGCCCATTTAGCTGTGAGTGAATGGGAACTTTAACTGTCCATTCAGAGTAGCTGCAACGACGGCAATTCAAAACAATGTTAGCAGTGGGCAGTTTTAAAGGATTTTCAATGAAATACGACGATGTGGTAACATATTTTCCAGAAACCGCTATGAATATTAAGTATACTTCTGCTGACATCTGGAAAAACGGCCACATAGACTGAACCAGTTCGATTTTTTTTTTATCGAGAAAAGACCCACTTGTTTATTTTTTATTTTATAAAATACTTAATGCAAGTATAAGTACCTATATTTGAAGTATTCCCATTTGCTTATGTAAAATGCAACGTTTTTGCTTAACTGCGCTTTAAAACTAACGAATTTTCCGGACAACTACCGGTGCGAAAGATGACGTTCAAAAACCCCCGACTGATTTTATCTGCTCGGTATGACATGTGTCGCGGGTATAAGCTCAGTTTGCTACGAGCGACAAAAATCCGCTAATGTGAAAGCTCTGTGATAATATATTAATCATAACAAACATATAACAGATAAACAGTGGAGCTGAAAACTTTTGGGTCGGTTAAAAAGTAGCCGTGTAACAGATGTGTGCAAATTATTGTAAGTCCAGGGTCCGTAGCGTAAGGCGAGCGTTACCGTGGGAACGAGCCCGACTTCTGCACACGTATTACGTCTGCGTCTACTCATACATACACTCGTACCTACCTTCTCATTAATTGCCACGTACACTTACACGCATTTTTCAACAGCCTCCCTCGCCTCTAGTTAGGGAGCTTTCTCTATTTTTTCTTCTCATAAGTGTATCGTACCTATGCCGACTCGCATGCAATGATAATCTTTGTCCAGGAGTATCGTCTTTTTTTCCTTGGAATATGCCTTTGCATGATTTTTATTTCCGTGAAATTATAGAGTACCCTCTTAGTAGAAGGTGCGCAAATATCCATAGATATAATCTATATCGTTATTGTAGGGGTCCCTCCGTCTAGACACTCTATGCAAGTCACCTCCGCAGCTCCGTCGAGAGGGTGAGGGTGCGGAGAACTCACCACTGTCTATTTATTTGCTTTACTAAAATACCACGTGTTCCGGACGTGGAGTGCTATTCACATTGTCGTGTTGATATCTTTTTTCGTCAGTTTTCCTCTTGAATCTCGTAAACAGCCAAACAACGTCATTTACCTTTACTTACTATCATTATCGTGTAATGTATGCGAGTACCGATATAATTAACTCCGACCTAATGTTATGTTTACGAATATTCGTGCCGAGAAGCTCCAATTCTTTCATCGTACACAATAGGAACCTACTTCACAAGCATAATTTGGCTTACTGTTTTTTCCAGCGGTATGATGTCAAAAATAACAGTTAATACGATTAAAATAAACCTGAATTTGAAATGCAGTCAGTTGGAAAGCCACAAAATATGTGGCGTATTTAATTTTTATCGTGTATTCAAACTGTACAGCATGAGACGAGTGGGGACGACGTCATTGATCAAAATCACTTCTACGCAAACGCTCGGGAACTACGAGGTGCTACGCAATCTGTAGCATATCTAGTACGCATTTACACATCTTGTCAGTTTGTTAACATTATAGCCATACATGTAAGGATTTACATTTTAAATTAATGAACTCTGCAGTTATTACGAAATAATGATCTAATAACGATATTTATAGTAAATATTACGGAGCAGTATGCTCTATTGTTCATTTGGGTAATAAACAAAGTGGTTGAATCGGATCAGAAGGGCGTATTGGGCATGCGGCTGTTGGGCGCTGAGCGGCATGTCCACGTTGCGATGTTGCACAACACATAATTTCGGAACACTGCAACCGCAGCGAGCATTGACACCAATTTCTTGAACATTGAACGACTGCTTTGAGATCGGGAATCTTTTACATTATTATTTGAACTTAAAACGCTTATTGACATTGTAATTTTGTTATTTTATTGTTGGATTTTGTAAGACTCAATAACACTGCATTAGAATAAATTACGTTGTGTACCTGTGAGGCTGTAATCGGGACATTTAAACCTGAATCTTTGTATACTGTAAATCATAGATGTCAGTGCATTTACATTCTAAAGGTACCCGTTACTTAAATTGGTTGCATTTTGAAATATCGTAAGGTTAGGAACTTCATCCGTTGTCGTCGTACTGGACTCGTAGCAAATATTTGAAGTTTCATAATACAGGCTAGGTATTTTAATGCCTGTCATAATTTGTGTACATAATATAAATATTTATCCATAAAAGTAGTTAGCTAGACCCGGATTGTGTAGCGCGAGGCAACGTACTAGATGTGAGACGCGATGACCGGCGGGTCACTCGGCAGGAGGGCACAGAGTCACGGGGCACCCGCCTCCTCCGCGAATGCTGTGTGCATACCACTTTTATATTCTGAGTTTAGATAGCAATCTAAAAGCGGAATGTACTAGTAGAATTATATTGTAGAATAGCTATATCGATTTGTAAGTTCACACAGGACATTCTCACAGGCGCACGTTCTCAAGCGCAGCTACATATTCGCGAAGCACTCAGTTATCCAATACGCGCGCGCCGTTCGCACAATGCGCTCACGTACGCGTGTCGCGATTATCGGTCGTCGTAAATTACAAGTGATTAGCATAGAAGTCGTGTACACGGCGACGGTGCGACGTTATTAGATTCGACTACAAGGCGACACTGCGTTGTTATTAGGCGATAATTGTCACTGAAGTGTAGCGGTCGATTAACGGCAGACGCAAGCAGGCACGTCCATACTAAGTAGCTGGCTTGCGTACCATGCCGTGTGTAGGTATTGTACCTATTTACAGATAGTAATGTAAGAAATCATAACCATAATTTTTCAGGACTAAAGAATTTATTTTACCTAATTAATGTTATATAGGTATCTCATAAAACATTTATACGGCACCGAGCAGATAATAATCATCCAAAAAGGACGGGTTCGGCCTCTCCTTTGCACAAAAGGAGAAGCACAGTGTAGTGGAAGTAACTCAACGTGGCAGGGTTTGTGTGCCTCAAGGGAACGGGTAGGAAGATAGCAAATATTAGTTTCCTTCATGAGGTACTCGCGGTTCGTTGACCCGCGCAAATTTTGTGACTTCACATATACCTACGCAAATATTAAGTATCTATGTAGATCACTTCATCGAGAAATAACAGCGCTTTATTTGGTAAATGAAATAGGTAAGTAAACGCTACAGCGGTTTCTAAATATGAACGATAATCAGAATGATTTTTAAATAGTTTTTATAGTTAGTTGGATAATTTTTAAGTTAAATTAAAATAATAAATTATAGTGTAAAATTACAAAAAAGAATTTAGAACATATGCAATAAAAATTTGGTTATCAAATTCTGTTTTGGATGTTGTGAGATTTACTCACGGCAGCCCGGGATACTTTGAAAATCAAACACACATCTGAGCAAGGATTGGAGGGAAAGCCATTTTAATAGAATATGGGATCGTGCACGGAGGCACGCATTCATCGCTAACGTAGTCCGAATAATTTAGGTAAATCCGCTCTAGACGTGTCCGTCACCGTTACATACCGCGTTAACATTCCGCGCAGGCGTTCTTAGGAATTATCTTATTTCTATGCTATTCCGTGATTTCGATTCGATCTACACGAAATATCCATCCATTACCGTAATTTTGTTCTCATCATTATTTCAAACACATTCAAGATACTTTCCAATTATGCCACGACGTAAAACCCGCAAAATGTGTTCATCAGATTAATTTTACGAGTAAAGCTCACTTTTAATGTCACAAAGAGCATCCAAAGCTCAAAACTCTTAAGTACAATGTATGTCTGTGTGCTCGAAGAAAGCCACCGTTAGTGTGAGTGGCTGTTGCTAGGCATAGCTTGAATTCGCGATTGTTGGTCCGCGGCCGCGTCGCTCACACGATGAGCGTTGCCCCCGCACGTCGCTTGTTGCTTACTTAGCTATAACTCCACCCAGCTATGTTCCAGGTTGCCGTTTACTGACACCTCTCACGCTGAACTATATACTCATACATTGTTTTTTTAAGTAATTACGTCAGGTTGTTAATACTGAGCGCCTTTTTACAAAACTATTTCTAAAGGATAAAAAGACTTGCGAGAAAAGCTCTGTATTCAACTATTTTTATGATTAAACTTTTTTCTCATATTTTAAAATCACAAAAGTTAGTTTATATGTAAATTATATTCTAAGACATGTTAAGGTGTAAGAAGAGAGCGATGCGAGTGACGATCTGACGTGGATGCACCCTCGCACTCAATGCGCGCCGCTGGCCGCCCTCGCCACTCCGCCGCCCTGCGGCCCGCTCTCTGACACAAGCTATTAGGGCGACCGCTGACCCGTGCCACTCTGCACCCCTAACACGTACGAGGAAACCATGTGTGTCTCATTGCCCACTAAATCAGTGACCTTTGAGTTCCGTATCCTTTTTATGTGCAGATATAATTAAATTCAGCTAAAGTTTTACGACATCGGGGTCCCGGGTGTGTGGGCACTATGGCCGTGTGGGACATAACAGTTAGGCTCTCGGACCAGGAAGTGAGCGCCCTCGGCATGATGTCTATTGACTTGTATTCGCAGCCATGTTCGAATGCTTCGTGTCGAACACTGTTTACGAGCGTCTGGCCGATAGCTGACCGACCGGCCAGTCATTACCGGCCATATCTCTATGTAAGGAATGAATGGCAAGTACTTACAAACGAACCTCACAGTTTAGCTTTAAACGAGTGAGCAAAGGCACGTAGTACGGTTTACAGTCTTTAGATATTTCCCCGTTAACTGCTTTACGGCTAGAAACATATTTTTTTAGAAATCCTTGACAAGTTCTTTATTAGAGAAACATTTGTACGGGTCTTCATAGACCACCACTATTCGCTATTTAATGGGACACCGAAAGGCGTTATGCGCCGTGCCAGAAATACCTATAGTTCAACAAACTTTTAGTATCTAATGGTCACGGAGGTGAGTACAAAAACAACAATAATAACTACATATAGAGTCCCTGTTTTCGCCGTGGAACTGCATTGTACAGAACTGGTTATTGCGCAAAAACGATAATAAAGAGCCCTAGACATGAAATATTTATACATCGCATTATCATATTACACGGGAATCGTGGTTATCGTTTAGAAAATTATGCTATTCGTTTTCACTTGGAAACCACTACAGAACAAAAAATTACGTTTCATAAAAAGCTTCTTGAAGGTGAAGCTAGGAAGGGGGAACAGGACCCTCGTCCCGGTTTTCGCTTGAATAATTATTGTAAATATGATAGCATAAGCTGAGCTAGTAATTATATCAAAGAACCTATAAGTAATTGCTGGAACCGTGAGAGTGTGACGTTTTAATATATGTACATTGTAGGGAAAAAAGTTTGACATAGAATAATGATGACAACGAGTGAAATTATTCGTTCCACGAACTCGTCGAAACCATGACCTTAAATACATCGAGGCTGATATTGAACTCTACCACGTTATACGTATTGAGATGCGCGATCAATTTGAATGAATTACCCTTCAGCACAGCACGGCCGGGGTCAAGTAATGCGTGCGGCACCGACCCACATTTGAAGGATTACAAGTAGCTGCCGAGAAATTTTACCGCTAACATTGCCATATAAGCTGTATGAATTTTAGGTCGGTACAAGCATAGCATGCTCTTGCGCCGACATCTGCGCAAATATTGATTTAGTAAGTGGGAGCTACAATGGCGGCGGTCGGCCGCTGCGCCCAGCGCTGCGCCCGCGCCGACACCACCTTCCTCCCATCGCCCTTCTTTCACCAACTCACAACTCGGATAATCAATGTTAAGTAAATAATCATTGATTTTTCTCACGGTTTGTCCACTTGCGGGACAACTTATACAATGTTTGTTTAACAGTCACTACTTATTGTTATTATCGTGGAGCAGGTTTGACGAAGATGGCTAACACGCGCGGGCTTTTACCAATTTATTCTTAAAGCCAGTATTTTAAGAAGAAAATATTCAATCTGTATTTATCACTAAACGAGACGAAGCCAAAGCATCGAAACCAGTACAATGACCGCGTCCGGAGACCACCGTGAGTATCGTGTTTACCCGTCGATTATATAGTTGCAGCCATTTCAGACGCTTTGAGTCACCACTTAACAATATATCGATCGAACTCACTTAAAAAGCTGTTAACTTTCGGTTATTTGAATCCCGTAAACTTAATTTAGAATGCCTGATCCGAAACTGTTTATTAATTCAAATCTTATTAAGTGATAGCGTCCCCAAAAATGTGGCATGGCAACAAAGTCTCGCAAGCCTCACATTAAACATTTAACGTCGAGAGAAATGAAAAAGTGAGTGCAACGCAGGAAATTAGCTTGATTTACTTGCGCAGGTCCGAAATTGAGGCAGTTTAGTACCGTTATAGCAATACCACAGTTTTAAAATAACCACTTACTGGGACGATGTGCATTTATGTGTAATAAGTGTTATTTCAATATAAACGAAATACTGCCAATAAAATAAAATTGAATTGCTGTGCCCCGTAAACTATATTCGAAAATAAAATGATGTGGCAAAGAGATAACTCGTAATTTTTGTTTTAGACTCCGTAGTTGGAAAGTTGCAGTTATGTTTGAAGCTACGAGTTAGTAATAACTTTACTAACCTTTCGTAATAACCTATTTCAAAAATAATAGTATTGTGAAATTATAATGGGCAACTATCTTGAATCTTATGAATTACACTCCTCTGACGGTAAAATAATGAATACACAAAAAAAAAACATTAATCTATTAATTTATTGTTAGTAAAAAAATTCTGTAATTTCGAATATCGAAGACTGGACTTGAACTTTTCGAAAAATAGTTTTTATCACTTCTAAAAAATGGCAATTTGGACTAAATGTTATTTTTATACTGTACTTACAATTATGAAATTAATTAGTAAACCTTGCGGATTACTTATCTGGTATATCTCTGATGACGAGATGAGATATCTAAGAAAAAATTCAATTTTGATGCTTATCTCGTTACCATCATTTTCATTCAAGTATTAATGATATTTTTGTGCCTTTTCCCTATTTTTAACAGCCACCGTTTGTTAACGCGTGCCTTTGTTTTATACACAATGTAACCGTTTAAAAATAATAAATTGGCTTCTCGCATAAAATAAATCAAAGTAAGGAAGCGTACAGAATATTACGTCAGTCCTATCAAAGTTCTATAATCACCATCAGGCATGATGATTTTTTCAAACGTTATAAGAACAACGATGTTCGTGATTAGCTCCAGCATCAAGATATTGAATGAATACTTCTAAAAATTATCATTATTGGCATGGAAAAAACAGACGTGGAAAAAATGCCTATGTTCTTTCAAGGTGAAGATGTCGGCGCACGAATGTTTAAAAGCAAATTCAGGGAAGCGCCACGAATCAGGAAGTACTACGCCACAAATAATCCTAATAACCTAATGATCATTTCGACGCGTTCACGCAGAGCCTCGTAAACACATACACTTTACAAAAACTATTGTTTTCTTTAGGCACATTTATCGACGTTTTTTGGTTAACAATTTTGAAACGGAACTATAAGGAAACTGAAATTTCAACTCTCGCACCATTCCAATAACTTCGCTATTCCAAATGATAATACGTTATAGACTTATCAGCGAGCAATTTTCATTAAGCAGTTTTCCATGATTTTGCACCTTAAAGTACTACTTAGCAACTTTAGATTTTAAGTTACGAGAAATTCTTATTGATTTTTGGTTTTCATTTCCTTTGGGTATTCTTCTAATGTGAATAATTCATGTGGGGCCAACGTTGACATATTACTTTTGAGACCCTCTCAAGATTAAAGGAAAACAAAGCGGGTAAGGTAAGTACTTCATGCAAATTGTTAGGGGGTGAATATCTCAATCTAAGAATACATTCACAGGCACACATATCAATTTATTTATGTTTCCTTTCTTACAAATCGATCGAATCAAAGTAATCACAGTGTAGGCTGCACTTCACCATGAGTGTTTAAAAACTGTTAATTCGTTGAGATCGTGAACATAGAACACCACGTTTAGAACTTATAGTGAATATAAAATGGTTTAGATACTACGTATATAATATCCTATTTGGAAGTGAACCGCGGGAAAATGTTTGCGTGCCATAAAAATGTAACGGCTTTAACCTGAACATATAAAAATATGTAGAAGCTAAGGCGCTGAGAGGAGCTCGCGGCCGACGCTGGTGGCGGCGGAGCGCGGCAGAGGTGTATGCGCCTTACCCACTCGTAGGACAATGACATCGCACGTTCCGCACCATAAAACAACCTGGACATTATGAAGTGTTGCCTGAGCCTTTTTATTAGCGTAAAAATGTAGACACAATTTATAATTGCGTCATTACAACTTCTACGCCAGTTTTGCGGACGCTGAACTATTTCAGAATATTCGATGATTCGAAGGTTTTACGGTACTCTCCACTACATCATACAAAGATAATAAAAAGCCTAAAAGACTCTTGTCAGTTGGTCACGAAATGAAGTAAAGGTTCTTCGAAATGTAAGACGTGAAACAACAATTTATATTTTAAAAGAGATCGCTTTTCTAAAGCCTATACAGTTTTCCTCTTTTGTCAGTGCCGCGGTAATTCAACCCTATATTCTCCAAAAAGTGAAACTAAAATCCTTTATGACCGTCAAAATCTTTTTGTATTTCACATGAAAGTTCAAAACGACTGGTGTTTGAGCATAAACAATGGTCTGTTAGGCGTCGATTCTTTGCTCTCTCACACTTTAAATCGACGCGCAAGGGTCTCGGTCACTACGGTGTTCCGTAAGCGTAACAGACAAACCTTAACTCTCATATATCGGTCGGTATAAATACTAATTGGTAAAAGACCTATTCAAACAATACATGAGAATTTTTACTTGGTAAATGGTAAAGTGGACATGTCTATTTGTCTTGTTATTTAGAGTGTGGGTGCCATGAGCGTGGGCACCGACCAGATACTCTTTAGGGAAGGTAGCTAATGCATCGCTTTACTCAAGTTTCAGTCGGAATATCGACGATATAAATTTAAGTTCTTGATATTTTAGTCCGTAATTTATGTCCACTGCATTCTCTCGTAGTAACGTGCCAATAGAGCGATATTTGCGAGTAGAGAAAATATAACTATGAAAAGAGCCGCCTAGCAAACACCGATAATACCATGTTTTACTGTAAGGCATGACGTATATTATAAATACGAGCTAATCTCAGCAGCTACTTGTTAAGTTTGAAAAAATCTTTCAATGTTAGATAGCCCATTTATTGGGGAAAACTATAAAATACTTTTTCAAGTGCATGAAGTAGTTCCAGTGGGACTCGGAGAAAATCGAGGGCGGAAACTAGTTATAATATACGTCTGGTTGACAAAGAGTGTTGATTTGAAAGCACGTGTAAATATTGCAAATAACGTTATTCTTAAAAATCCTCTTTAATTTGGAAACTCAGGAAAATATATTACTAATTGTATAAAATACATAATTATGGTTTGTTATACAATGTTTAAGTGAAAGTCATTGCTAATATTACAAAGGAAAAAGTGAAAGTAATATACTTATGTCCCACTATTTTTTAGGTGTATGAAAGCTTCAAATATGTATGTCGTCTATTCTTTAAAAGCTCATAGTATCAAAACATTTGAAATACAACCTTTTGAAATCATCAAAAGTCCTTAATTCAATTAAGATCTATTTAAAAGCTTAGACATGATCTCAATAAAATAGCCTCAGGTAAAATGACTTTGGACAACACCAAATTTGGCACAGTGACGTCAGTACTTTCACGCCTTATATGAGATTGATTGGCATGGAAAGAGATAACTATTACCTATTGTAACTAATATAAAAACTTGGGCCAGCAAAAAACTTGGGTTAAATAGCATCATAACCTACATTCCGAGTGCTGGTACCGAGTACCAAGCGGAGCGGTCACACTGAATGTGAATTTTAAACAGACTTGGTGTAGGGCCATATTCGTGTGTTTCTCTTTTATCGGTCATTGTGACTGGCATCGCGGCTTGGTTATATTCTGATATTGATATTCAGACAGCGACGCGACTCGAGGTTTCTTACACACTTGCACCAACGCTATGTACATCGGAAACCAATAACCATCCTGTACTAGCACAATACATTTATTTGGCACGTGATATGTCGCCTCCCTACTCTCTTCGTAACCATTTAAAACTAATTCACTTAAAAGTTTATAGGTATAATCGATAGAAATTTAATTGAATCATTTGCACGTACAAGTATCTCGATGTCAAATGATTAAAAAAGATCAGACTGAATTTTACAATAAAAAAAATCACGAACTACACGCTTTGATTATTACATAATAGTACACGAGTGCTGTCTATTGTTGATAAATCTCCTTAAATATACCATGAAATAAAAGTCACGTCACAAAATTACAATATAACAAGTGAAACAGAAACGGTTTACGAAGTTTTTTGCGACATTTTTGTGGTCCGGTAACGGTTTCAGCTCCTACAGAGGCGATGACAGCGACGGGAGCGCAGCTTGGCAGACACATTGCGCTTGCGCTGACCACCGATATTCCATGTTCCACAAGCTTTGCACACACCAAGCCTGCTCGAGGATATATCTAGATTCTTGAATATCACTTTACTACAGTTGAAAGCTTTGTGTAAAGGATTTTTAGAGCATACTAGACCTACTTAATCTTACGGGTAGCCACATGATATATGTACATATATGTTTTGTAGGAAAATAGATGTTTAGGTGATGATCTTGTGGAATCGATCTACCGCAGTCATTAAAACCATTGGCTATTCCGCTCCATTGTGGCTCTCGATTGTTACGAGTCTATAAACCTATATAAAGTGGAGGTATGTGGGTAAATATTAAATGTGAATGGCAACACATGTGCGTTGAGTATGGCAGGTTGCGCGGGTCAATGGCACCTGTGAGGCCCAGATTCAGTTCCCCATAAGTTGCCATTTTCTCAGGAAGCGGCGGCGGCGCGTGGCACGCAGCTCTGTCGACGGACGCCGCGAGCGCATTCTGTCACGGCGGGACTGCGCGCGCGCATATTGACGCGCTTTCATTAATGCGAAGTCACTGGAGTCGCCGAAGACGTTGCAAACTTTTAAGGCTTCTTAATTTTATAGCTGCCTTCTAGAGGTATATAACGGCTTTGTTTCACTGAAGATGAGAAGAATTACCGTAAGCTTCGACTGACTCGGCTTACTGTGGTAACATAATTTGGAAGGTAGCCGAGCACATAATTAATGAAACACCATTACTGAAATCCATGAACTCAAAGTGTTAGATTTTTATTGTTTTTATCGTTGATAAAAAGTGTAGTTAACATCATGGCCGTGAGGTATATTCAAAAGGAAGAGCGTCATCCAGTCATTTAGCTCCCGTCAACTAGGCGTATTTCCGCGCTCTAAGTGCTAAACACTAAACAAAAGAATCGGAAGCTCGCCGGCCTTGCAGGTACCATCATCAATGATTGCGGCTATTTACTTTTGATTTGCTATTAAATTTTTATTCGTCACGTATGCAAACACATATTTTATTCATATTTTGCTGTTCCTTTAAAACATTGCTGAATTTATGAATTTCTATTACGGTTGATTTATTATAATAATATGACAGCTGTCGGAAGACGATTGTCTTCTGATGATGATCTTTCACTTTATAAAAACCATCAAAACAAGCAAATAACATTTTCATCGTAGACATCCGTGATGAAATGACAAGGTGTCACTTTCTGATTAATAAAATAATAGAAAAAGCTGACCAACTATTGAAATTCCCAAAGAACTCATCTTATGAACACATTCTTATGGAACACTATTGAAGGATTCACATATATAACTAGTTCTTACTAGTTAAGTTCTATGCGCTAAGAAGAGATGATCTGAGACTAAAAGTGCCCTTTACAGCTTCAAACAAAACATGATCATTAAAAGTTGACAATGGCTATGATAACAAAGGTATTCCATGAGAGTGTGAAGAAACCGATAGCACCGGATTCAAATTAAGGCAAACATGAAGTGGGTGAGTGTCCAAGATTGGTCGAAGAATTGCAAATACAGCTGAGTGGTTATGTTCGAAACACAAGCACGGATGCGGACGGCGTGGCCGGCGCGACGGCGGAGTCGCTGGCGGCGCACACCCAGCCGCGGAACCTTCACCCTGCACTTGAACTCGAGGCAGGCGCGCCCGAGCCCACCCGCGCCGCCCGCCGTCGCAATCAACCGAACCGAAACCGACAATTCGTACACCACACGTTACCAACATACATTTACGATTTTCGGAAGTCAATAGGAAGACCCTGCAGGGAAATTCTATAACTTGGAACTGCCAGGAGTGCCTACAGGGACAGATAGATATTTGCAACTTTCCACGGCTTTCGCTACAGAAATAATTTCCCTAAAACTGTATGCAATAAAACGAACGATCAACTTGCTAAACTCTACGTAGCCGGCCGGCTGTTTGTGTGGTTTTATTATACCAGCCAAAGTAACTTCTGAGTCAGAATTCGCGGAGGCAACACACTGACCCCGAATAATAAATTTCGCTGTTAAATGAGCCCCGAGGGGGCTGGGACTCCGCAACGAACTCTAACAAACATGAGCAATGCGTAACAGACTTACGACTTTGTTACGAACAAAAAATAAAGAAACCACCTTTAAGTGGTCTGAAGGAAAAGTGCCTTTAAGGCCATTTTTTAAAACAAGTTTGATTTTTGATGATTATTAAAACATACTATTGAGTTCGTTTTCCTACATAATAATTACTATGATAGCATATTAAGCAAGTAATAAAGGACAAGAACCGAAAAAGAACTATATTTCTATAAAACAATTACATGTGAAAACAAACTAATGCATTGAAAGACAATGGGATATAGGTTTTAATGAATTATCCAAAATTGAATTATCCACGAAAACCAAGTTAAATGACCACGGATATCGTAAGGCTCTTAACTTGGCGAAAATCTTAATTTACAGCAAGCACTACGTGGACCCCAAGAGTTATCGTCTTAATGTGTACTTGACGCCGAAGTTTCCGGAAACTTATGTTGAAATAAGGGAAGCGAGCTCCTATTCCTTTTTATAAATTCTGCATAAGTCTTTATCTTAATACATATTAATTAACAAGATAGCATTGAATTGTTTAAAACTGTATATTTTTGCTAATATTTGTTGGATTCAGTTGTGAAAAAATGTCTTTTATGCATCAACACTTTGATTTGATTTCAATCTACTTTGTAAGTACAATCGTGAATGATTAGTGGTGGTGACTGTGAAATATTGAATCCGCCACGCTCGTTGTTGTGGCACGCGGCTGCATCCGATTCACTCACGCTGTACTATGTGCTTCGTCTTTATTAATTTTGCCAATTTATATTTAAATTAATTATTCAATAAATTCGTGTAAAGAAATTCCACTAAGCAAATCATTTAATAAACTTCGTCATGCTACTGAGAAGATTTACTAACTTACTTGCGAAATCACGTTTTCGATTTAAAATTCTCTTCAAAAATATTGTTAATAATTTTACAGTTTATTCAAAATATTATTTGGTTATTTATTGGAATTATAAATATAAAAAGCATCATAAATAGCAGTAATATTTAAAATAATTTCTTTAAATACTTTGAAAAACGAAATTATTGAAAACATGCACACATTGACGACAAAATCGGCAATGTTTTATGTAAGTAATACCTTATCTTATGAGCCCATGACCACAAACAGAAAACCTTATTTGTATTTGAAGTGTTATCTCTACAGGAATATCATCTTATACAACACACACGGCAGTGTACGCTCTATGGCCTGAACAGTGGAAAAGCTCACAGACCGGCTTTTTCAGACGCCGCGCTCGTGTGCGCTGCGCATCAGTGTATCAAAAGATCTTTCGCGTTCTTTTTTTAATTAATAACGATTCTCTATGAAAAATGTTCATTTGTTTCTAAAATATTTTAAATGTGGCACATCTAAATTACACGAAAATAATGCAATTTTAAATATAAAAATTATAAAAGCAGAATACTCACCAGTCTTTCACAATAAATATATTCGCGTACACTAGACGGCCGGCAGGGTATATTTAAAAGTTGTTGATACAGTATGTGTATCAATGTCCAGCAGTTAACAGTTAGATCGTATCGTTGCCGGAGCGTGGTGCTTTCGGCACGGCCGGGCCGGCACTGACGCGAAGCGGGCGCTCGCCCGATGCCGCCGCTGTCGGAGGCTTCGCGGCGCGAGCTTTCAGCGACACAAGACCCGCACGCACTGCACACTGCACTCGCCCTCGTCTACCCACGCGTTGCGATTCTCTCGATCGTCTACTGTTCCGAGCGCCCGACGCACGTTTGAACTCTTAGCGGCGCCCGCTTTAGCGTATAAATATGAGGTCCGGTGGCGGGGGCCGGCGTCGGAACCCGACGCATCGCGAATCCACATCGGCATAAATTGAAGATGCAGCCGATGTCCTCCCCATTGATTTTATTGCTTATCTATCAGATATAGCCAATTAGCAAAATTCTCACCATAGCCGTCGTGACCGTTTCCGTAATCAATGAACTTGTTACGTATGTATAAAATATTCGATAACAGATAATGAAGAATTACTTACAATATTATGAGCGAATAAAAAATATAGCACACTACACTATTGAGATATTAAAAATACATATAGCTAAGAGTAGTAGTCAGAAAAAATACGTACAGAAATATTAATCGTTGATTGAATTATTTACTATATTCAATTGATAATAAATAAGTCGCTAAAATTAGTAATATTAATCAGTCCATATATACATGATCTTTTATAAATAATAACCAAAAGTCTTTCTAAAATCTTTGCCTAATTGGAGAGTGTCACTGTGACGGATTCGATGGCATGTATGACGTGGACTGCAGCAAGGAGTCGGCGTCACGGGATTTCTCTGGTAGCCCCACAACATTTGATACGCCTGAATACGTCAATCACCAGACACTTTGTGCATATAACTTCATGACGCTTCGAAAATGCAAATACACAAGTAAAATCAATCATTTTAACAACTGTTCATGTATGTTATGTTAATCAACTTAACAATGATAAGAAAAATGTTTACTTGTGCCATATGAAATTCTGATTTTCGTTCTAACGTACATGACACTTTGTGAGTAATAATGTAACTAGTATTTTATTCCAGTAAGTTACCATTCATGATTTGTATTTGAAATCTGAGAGAACGCAAACACAAATACGTACGGTGCCTAATGAAACACGTGTCCTGAATTTACCGTGACATAAAGATTTAATGCATATAATTATGCAATCAATTTCAGAAGCTTACGTAACAGTTCAACACGTTATAACCTTAAGTACTTTATTTAGAAAACTAAATTCGTACGTTGTACATAATCTTTTGCTGAATATGGTATACAGATAAGCCTAAACTGTCGGACGACTCGTGATTATTTTAGGTACTCTTACACTTATGTACTACACTGAAATCAAACTTATTAAAAGGGCTGAACTGAAATATGATATGGGAATTCAATATTATTACATTTAATTAAGTACTTTTTGGCAAAATATCAAAAATGGTACCCAAAGTAGAGTGGAGAGAGAAAACAGGAAACATACCTCATCACCATGTGGGATACATATCAGGCAAGAACTAGCTTACTTTTCACACTTTACATTTGTTAGCACGTTCAACATTTGGATTAAAATACCATTATAATTTTGTAAATGCGATGACTCAAAACAATAAGGCCATTATTGTTCATGAAAAATTGTGTGTACAGGTGATTATTTCCAGATCTGTCACCTTCAGGGAAAATCGCGTAATAGACACGTCACTATTGTGTACTTTCGAGCCGATTTAGGTAATATTTATACAATTATTGTCACACGGAGTTACTTTGTTTTTAGACAAACGCATTCACATATTATGATTATTAGATGTCACAATTTCTTACATTAAATTTCTTACTATTTTGTCGTTATATTTTTTTTTATTACATACCTATGAAAATAAGATGGCTCAAAGATTACCTAGTCCAAACAATAATATGACACATATTATATAATAAAGTTTTTTACAAAGCAGAAAAGACTTTTTATTAGCATACATATAAATAATAAAAAGGATCAGTTTGTTTAGTCAGTTCGTGTCGTTGTAGGGGTAATTAAAAAAGCTGAAGAACAAATTATTTTACCGCAAGCTATTATACTGCAGGAATTAATTTATTTGGGACACGGGTGACACCGCGTGAATCAAATTAGTTAATTATATGTATTGTAAATTCGGATAGTAGTAGTAATATTCATGATAATGAATTCTTGCAATGGCAATCATTAGTGGTCAATTACTAAGTTCCATTCATTACAAAAAATTTGAGTTCCTAAGCAGATCGCCACCACTATAAAGGTAATAAGTTACCTTAAGTTGGACAATAATCTGACAATCCTCCGGCTAAATTAATTACACGTTAAAAACTTAAATTAAGTAAAGATACCAAATTAAACCAGTATTCTTAAATTGAAACCTTCCTTTTTGAACACCGTTAAAAATTACGGTTATTCGTTATTTTATAAAATAATTACGTTTCCGTGATTTAAATAACTGTTATGCTATAACTTAATGTTATACATATATGTATTGCCTAAGATCCAAGTTATCAGTTATACGGAATACATAATATAAATATCAAAACACATACATAATATCATCAAGAAACAAGTGGTCACATCTGGTCTCATTGATTATTTGCCTCTATACAATACTAGTTGATGAACACCTCGATATTTCACTAAATATCCTGATTGCAATCAGTAATGTCGTTTTAGAGAAACGTTACTTTGATTAACTCATTTATATTTTCCGGAAGGACAGCAATTAATTCCTACAAATTCTTCATTAAAAATCGACAACATTATCAAATTTAAATAACTAGTTCCATCCTTTCATCTAATCACTAAACACAATCATATAACGATCAATAAGCATTAGGAAGCCGATAAATAACTGTGTCCCATGTTGCGAAGCTGTTTTATGTTTTTTTCTACGATGTGTAAAAATATTCCCACAAAATGTTTATACAAAATAATATACTAACAGAATTATAAATAATACCTAGTTTCTTATACCTGATGCGTCATTTTTAGAATGATTCAAACTAAAATAACGTTTATTTGAACGCTCATAATCGAGGAATTCAACAAAAACATATCGTGTGTAAGCTACTTACACTCTCGTGATAATAGTTAGAGTCAACTGAGGGAAATGGAGTAGAATGGAGGCAGCAAGCGCGCCAGCCACCTATCTACATGTGCGGTATCTATTGCGAGTATATCTACGTAATATCGGTATTATTATCCTTAACGGGTTAAACTGTTATATTTAGTGCAAAAGCTCCACTTGGCACTATCATGGCCACTTCGAAGAGGATAACATTTCACCGTACGGTGATATAGCCTGATTGAATCTAGATACCCTTAAAATAAAATAGGAACTGATAAAAACTAAATTTCTCTCATAGTTCAGCGACCTAGTTAAAGTGTGAAATAAATTAAGGCAACGCGAAAAATTGTTGCTCATGTTATCGTATGCTTATGGTTTAAAACAAAAATGTTGCTACGTTATAAAAGAGCAGTTATGGTAAAAGAACACGCATCCTGTATTGTAAAATTTATTTTTTAACTACTGCAGGTTTTTTCTCAACATTACACATACGTACAATACGAGATAAGATAGTTAGTGTCAAATCAGCTGAGGCCAGCGACATTGCGAGGCGCCGCTTCATCATATTAATTAAAGCGGACTCAATCCTAACATAACGGCCGCACATTACTATGCTAATTTATTATTAGGGTATTTTCTTGGCATCCGCAATGTGACATACATTTTTTTAAGACGTAACTGTAGCGGAAATATGATTGATAGTTAACCGTTCAAGTATGCTTCAATGTCCGTAGCCCATGCTCATTCTGTGTGCAAATCTTAATCTGTGTGCCAAATCGTAGAGGGACAGCTGAATAATCAAAATATTTATAAGACAGCCATACACGACAACTTATCTGAATGGATGATTTAGAAATGTAATTTATTATTTCTTATCATGAGCTAGAGACTGGTACATTAATTTTGTCTTTAGTAAAACTGGACATATCAGAAAAGAAATAAGTGTAAGAACCAAAATAATTTCAATGTTTAATGAAACCTAAATCAAGCTACGTCGTTCAGGTTGACAAAATAAAAATTCGTTATCTCCTAAAGCCTGTTGTAAAAACTCATAAATATGTTGCTCATAAACTCATACCCCATGCTGGTGTAACTTTATAAAAATGTGCATACGTATGGAAGCCGCAATATTAAGTTCATCACAGGCGCCACCTGCTTGGAAGACAATCATTTTGGGCGTGTGTGCCGGGCGGATATGAGCCGAATAAAGAATCGCGATGTGTGCAGATTTCACGGGTGTAGTGGTAGCTATTCGTAGGTAGCGACTATTGATTTTGTCCACCCCAGACCGCACACCCGCCAAACTGCATCCAGTTCCGCTGCCTAACACTTAATACCCATCTATTATTATCAATTTATTGACTGCTCCCATAATATTAGCTTCGTATTGCCAGACGGTAAATCATTTACAATGTAGGAAGTATTGTAGAGCTTAGAAGTGTTACTCATTTATTTATTTATATTCTTATTCAATTCTATAACGTAGTTAAAGTTATTGTCATCATAAAATCATTTTGAATTAAATTAGAGTGCGTCTGTTACTACTTCTTGTAATAACAAGGTATAATGCCCGGTAATTTAGCGATACGCCAGCTTAAGTTCTGTTTTAGGATTAAGGGGATCCGGATCCCGCATAATTCACTTCCTATTAATTAGGTTCTGTGTGGCGATTTAGATTTAGTTTTGTGACGAACGAATTATCGGAAGTTTCTGGGTTTTTCATGTCTTCTTTTGAGGATCGTGTGACTCAGTGTGAGTGGCACGGGTCAATAGATGAAGGTCAAACTGTGCTAGCCCCGCTGGGTCCATAGGTCCATTTTAGATGTGATGCTGGCACTCTCTAATCTAAACTGCATCCCTCGTTTTATAGTGTTACCACCTAGTAACAAGATACCACGTTTCTGTTATTAGAGCTTACATAGGCATCGCATCCGATGTCGAGGAAAATTTAATAATATTACGTTGATGAGATCAAAACATATGTGTAGTCCAGAACCTTATGATTCAGAATTCCTTAAAATTGTAGTTTGAACTTTACTCCGGGATTTTTTTATGCCAGAACATAATTTACCTATTACGCTAGGTAAGCCCCGTGAGCAAAATTTATCTTAATCATTAGTGTTAACCAGGTAAAAGGCAGTTCGTGAGTGGAATACCATTTATTTGTAAGTATTAATAAACTAACCATTCATATAAATCCATCAATGATTCAAGATCTTAGAAGGCAACAGATGCGAACGCGATGATTTCGCTTAATATTTTCTGGTTATTACATTATGCTAAAACGTATGAGTAAGACACGCGGGTCCCTGTAGGTACGCATTACATGTCGATTTTCCTTGGTGAGTGCAAAAAGATGGCGTGTATGAAGAGAGTGACCACTCGAAGACAAGCAAGTTGCCGCGGGCCTTCCACGAATTTCCCGATTATAAAACCGGTCAAGCCTGGGAATTGTTCACCGATGTCTCGATAAAACGTGATAGGTGTTCGAACTTCGTTTCTGAAAAACAGTTAGCGAATTACCTCCTTATAAAACAGCCTACTAGTTCATACATGTAGTTGGCAAACATTTTAGTTGACTTATACTGTTCATTGAATAGAATTCGTATGTTTGCGTCTTGATACGAGGGCAATGTAACCGCGCGCTGTTCCGTTAATCCCAAATGGAGCTGAGTTTACTGTCCTCCAATCATATAACCTTACAGTCCCAGTGGTTAAGGATAAAATAAATTGTTTTTCGATTCAGACTAAACCTAGCCCAACATACCAGTAGCTGGAAATACTGTATTTCGTTTATTTTTGTTTGATTGTCGAGTTAGTCATCAACTTACCGTTGAAAACGAGAATTTCATTCTCCTTTAAAAACTTGTCAGTGTTCCACATAGCGCTGAATTATAACGGGCATCTTTATTTTTGATGCTATAGCTAATTGATACATATATATCCAATCCACGAAAATATTCTCACGCTTTGCATACGCGACGTAACTTGCAAAACTGGAATATTTTTATTATGACTCATTTAAAGTGTAACACTAACTATCGATGTATTAATAGGCCGATGTAGCCATCTTTACGTGCAACATAAATTGTATGGGATCTTGTTCAGATGCACCTGCACCTGTACTTAAGTGGAATATGAAACTGCGGACATAAACCTTACTCCTGTAAAAAGGTATATGGAACGCTTCCACAATGTATTCTTAATTAGTGAGTACTTCGTTAGAAACAAGCCGACACAGACCTTCCTATGTGCAATATGTAGGTAGTGTGCTGTTTGCTTTGTGTATTATTAAATATAATACAATTTATGTTTGATATAAATTAAATACTGCCTGAAATGCTAGTTAACGGTTTTAATAAAATCACATTGTCTTGAGTCCAATATCATTATTAATTTGAAACAATTTTACAAAATTATTTCACAACATAAGGGACATAGTAGCCTGTTAGTTACTCGATTTTATTAATTGAAAAAAGTTTAACGGCATTGACAACAGCAACATAGGATCTATGGTCAATCAAATTCTACAAATGGTTTTAAGGTCGCCTTCTTTCTATACACATTGTAGTATAGATCTGATTCATAAGATTTTTTACTGCAGACTTTGTAATTAATTAGATGGTACATGTGCCATTTATTAGAAACAGAAGAATGTATGAATAATGAAACATTTTTGGGCAGATAGAAAAAATGTCTTTATAAGAAAACGAAACTTTTTATTTAGAAGTAAACTTATTTACAATATCCGAGTTTACGTATTTAAAACATAAATTATACCTGTAGCATGATTCAGTATTTGTCAGGCATGCTGAATAGTATAGAATTATTATTTCAAGTAATATCAAATCGTATAAGTAAGTATGTAATAATAATAATAACATAACTCAGACTCATCACGGCTTCCGAAAATCGAAATGCTTTTACTTACTAAATATACTATATACCTACATATATAACAGCATGTGAGTTATATTATAGGTCTATTCCGCCGAGTATGTGAGTCGCGTCACGTAGGTACCTTCCCCTATAAATAAACGATAGAAAACCTGCCGGAGCAAGTCTCTCCAAGAATATTAAGTCTGTTTCCGAAATATCAAAAATAAATACCACCGCAACGTACAGGGCTCATATTAAATTAACAAAATCCAATTACCTGAAGATATTTGACTAACTAGCCTACCTACTATATGTCCGCTTTACTTTATATTGGCATGGGATAAGATGTCATAAGTTTTTATTATGGATGAAGTTGGTATATTGCAGGCAGCAGTCTGGGCAAGGCGCGGCGCCGGCGACGATTCTCGTTTGCGCGATGGCTATCAGAAGCGCAATCCCCTATTCCTCGCAGTGCTAATCAATGAATAATTACTCTGTTTAAGGGGCACCTCTATAAATAGCCGGCTGGAGCGCTGACCTGGAGCGACGGGTTAGTCCGGCCTGACAGCCGCGGACACTCGCAGCAGCCTCGCTCGCTTCACCCCCCGCGCCTTGCGCCGCACCACCGCCTCCGTCGCTGCCGCCGCGCGCCTGCACAGGGCTGCCGCCACTACTTTTCCTTAACTTAGAGAGAATTATACCACTTATCAAATAATTCTCTGCAAATCGCTATTAATTCTAAACATTACTATACCTAATAAATTCTTTCCGGCTGACACGGCAGCTGATTGACTGCTCACGTACTGATAAGCTTGTTTTGGAATCGATTAGTTTTCAGGCGCCTCCTAATTGCACCGGTCGTATCTTACAGCTGGTACAACCCTAGGCCGTCGCCACTCTACTCGACACGCCTCCGACTCCGCATCCTGCCGTTTTTTGCAAAATTAACTACAAAGGAATCTTTGTAGGCAAAATGTGAACACAGTTTTTCCAAAATGATTCATCTCAATAGTCAACTTACTTACTTTATAAAAGAACGACTTTTTAAGTCGAGTTTTATTTAACACCTGTATATCTATAATTAGAAATAGAATTCCCGATGCATCGATAGCTGGCTGGTAAGCGCCGCAGCACAATGCTAGTAGGATTGTGCGTGTGATTTTACAAGTAACGGCAGTTCTAACCGAGCTATCGGCTCAGGTACCTACGGTGCCAAGAGGTTATCGGTTATCGAGCTGTCTATAAAGAGATAACCACATATATGGTGCCTATAAGAATTTCCGATTGAAATTGCTTATGGAAAAACATGGCGAAATAAATGTTATATTGTCATTACTCGCAACGTTTCTTTGTTTAACAAAATATTTAATGTAAACGAACAGAAAAAAAATTAGGGTTTCAGAATACATATCCACAGTACTTTGAGCACAAACCATAAATGTACTGCGATTGTGCTTAGAGTATAAACAAGATGACGTTGCGTTTTGTGAATCGAGTGATTGCTTAGGCGAAACAAACAATGACATAGACATTGGCGAGATGGTCACAAGGCTGAATGTGGCGCGAGGTGCAGAGCGGGCCCGCCGCTGACGCCCGAGTGCGCCGGGTGGAACAAATGCACAGACCACGCCAATTTGCCACTCATCACCACTGACACTCGCCACCTTATTTGTATTCTGTTCCACTATACGTAGATCTACTTGTTTTTTATTTCGCTACCTAAGCCGAAATAGGTTCACTGGTCTTCAATTCGGTCATCTTTTCTTTTTTAAACCTACTGCAGATGTATCTAAAATATAAACTAGGATATTTTTCATTTAAGAATAGATAAGGTGCCTAATGCCCTACGTTACAAATAAGCTGTAACATCAAGAAACAGAACACTCCATAGAATAATTTTAAATTTATTTAACATTCAACATGACCGCTACAGCACTCTATCTGTATAGCAGAGACTTGGCTGTAGTTAGGAAGAGACCACTCGCATCACTCAATTAATCTGTTGGACAACATTATATACGCCATTCCTGTCAAGGCTCCAGACCGTCCGTAATTAAGGTCGCCAAAGTGGCCTTGGATATAAAGCATGATAGAACCTGTAAGGGAGAAAAATGATAAAAATGACTGCACAGCGATTAAACTTGTTGTAATGAATTACGGCATTGCAAGGACGCAGTAAAGTTGAATATTGCATCAGAATGGTTACGAACACAGGAGGCAACGATCGCGTGGAATGTTGGCGGCTGCAGGCTGCGGGCGCGCATCGCTGCTGGCCGCGACTGCACGCTCCGCGACCGTGCCCGCCACCGCCTCTGACTCACCACCACGCCATCTCACCACGATCAGATTGGGGAAGTACGTGCCTAATACGTCGATGGAAGAATTTCTTGCAAACCCTCCACTTACCATGGTCATTGACGTCACATTATAAAATGCTAACTAACGACGTAGGTTTAATTCACGGGCCCAGGTAATTTCCTCTCGTAAATGAATCATAGAATTTTGTACTTAATTTGTCTTTCTCGACGTCTTTTTGACCGCCATAAGAATAAGACCTGTTGTAAGAGGTCGCACACTTTGTTCGTGCTTCATTGCATTAACCAACATAGTCATCATGAGTCTGTGTTTTTCATATACGCAATATAGTATACCATCAATGGATATTATTTAACAAATAAAATAGATCATTAAAAGCGTTTAAAATTAACTGTGCCTAAAAGTTTTGGTGAATGTAGATCCATGAAAATGTAGACGTAAATTTACACGAAATCTCAAATGTCGGAGAGATTTTATCATTGCAAAGAACAGGCACTTAAATCAAAAGGCCTCTCAACATACTTTTAAGCGTCTCACACATGCGTGAAATGTGGCAGAGATTGGCCACTTCGCTAACATGTCACGGCTGAATTCAACCGACTCACTTCCAAAAGTTCATCAAAAAACTTTACGAGCCACAGACTGCAGTACACCGCTTAGAATTATTTTGAGACACGGACTTTGAATATTATTTAACTTTTTTTTATTCTATTGAGCATTCTGGTAGATACCTACAGGTTATATACAAATGCAAAATACTTATTTTCTGAATTAAGTGGTTTAGAATAGTAGGTGATGGACGCTTTCCTTTAAGCATGTCATGCCTGTGTTAGGAGACTCCGCTCTTCCACAGCGCTCTTCCCTTATGTGTTTTTGTATAAAAGCTATAAAATACAGATATACATTTATTTTGTGGGTAAACCAAGCTCATAGACGTTCCCCAAAGATAATCGGTAAGATACGACCATAATTATTTCTTACCCAAATAGAAATGACCCGGAGAGAACAATTTGCATTCTGTCTGCATAATTTTGTGAGTAACAAGTGCTGTTTAAAACTTTATATACCTTATATTAATATGGAGACAAATTGAACTTTGCATGAAATATTTTTATGCATATATTTCATGCAAAGTTCAAATTGTCCCTGTATTATTATTTCGCAATTACCTATAGGTACGTAATTCGTTGACATAATATATTATTATTATAATAAACAGTATGAGCTATAACCTACTAATGAGTCTAAAATCTTTGTTTATTTTAAAAATCTAGCAATTTATATTTATATTAATCTAAACATCATAAAAATCAAATTAAAATAATAAGCATATACATATCTTGTTGTTATTTATATAGGTGCCTAAACATCGATATAAATTGTAAAATAAAACGATTAATTGCATATACCAATAAAACACAAGCTCAAGAATTAATTTAAAACGGAAAGTCAGCAAGCAAGACAATTTCGTGTTTTTGTTTTGCTTGATGATTATGAGCTTGCATGACTCACCTTGTGGGGAACAAAGAAAAGTCAGCAAACTTCCCTAATTGACAAAACAGCACGAACAAGAAAATATAAGCATAGTGCATATTTACGAGCGTGGTGGGAAATTATTGTCAATGTGGTAAGAAAGTATCGATTGTCGGTATTAAGTCATGTGTATCATCAATAGGCAATAATAGCACTTGCGCTGAAGGCGGGCGGCGGCGGGCAGCGAGGGAGTATGTGGCCGACATAACACCAGGCCGCCATATCACCGATATATCTCTCGGTTGCTAAATAATATCGATTTTATGGCGCGGCAGATGGCCGGCCCTGGAGCCCGAGACCGCCGTCTGCGACCCTCCCGCGCGCTGCACCGCCTAGCTCTCTTCACCCCCGATTGAGATTTATCCTCCCAAAACATCCCCTGCACAAGAATGGATTATTCGATTTATATTAAGTTTCCGCAATTTCTATTTAGAGGGTTCCCAAAGCGAGGTAAGCATTTGCGCGACGGATTTGGTGTTCCTTTGTAAATATTTCGAAGGGCATGTCACCGAGCGACGGTCATTAATAATAACAATGGGTAATGTTAGTGGGCTAATTTCCAATCGTTGCTTGTGCCATCTGCCATTTCTGTCAAGGTCTTTTTGTTTTGTATTGTTTATTAAGTTCTGTCAACAATAATTGTAAAAGTAGATAATATTTTTATTTATTTTTGAGTTACGCAAAGTACCTACAGATAAGAACCAAAGAGAATGTCGTAATCAAAACCAGGGTAATTCAAGTATAAACAAAGTCAAAGCGACGTTAAAGAAGGGTAAAAATACGAGTATCTCCCGCGTTTTCATGCAAAGCCCGCAATTCAAACATCGGAACACAAACAAGGGTATTTCAATATGATACCGAGCATAAGTCTGCGGAAACATCCCAATAAAAATAAACGAGTGTCAATATCCAAGTCCGTAATGCAAATTTGCTATTGCGATAAAGGGCCGTGAAAAACGAATAAGCTTATATTCCATTTTACATAATCTCCGTCTAGACGGAAGCTGACCGCTCCGCTCGCGCGGTTGGCGTTCTCTTATTGAGTGCGAGGTGCAGTGTGCGGCCCGAGTGGAGCCCAGCCCGCGCCGAGCCCGGGATTTGCATCCCACGTTTGTTTGTGAACTACGGATGAATTACGAGCGATTTTCACAGCTTCATAAGTACTTTTCATCCAGGTGGGCTCGTAAAGTTATATCTACGTTAGACTTTTTAATTCTTTTACTAAGGGATTTTAGAGCTGTTTTGTATAGTTAAAGAGTGCTTGATGCCTGTAGGACATTATATCTGAAACATGTATTTTCTAAAACATTAAATTATATATAAAGTAAATAAAGAACAGAAATACAAAAAGGAACAGCTCCCTGAGCAGCGGCGGTACGACAGTAATGTATCATGTTTCGTTGTCAACGGACGCCTCTGTCCATTTCTCATTAATTCTAATTATGCTCAAATGTTTAGGGTTTCACAGGGATCGTTACACAATAAACCCTTTGAGCTCAGAGACGTTAATTTTCATTAATTATTACAACTAAAGATGTACTGCTATTAACAACGTAATCTTTTAAGCTTTGTTCCCTGATGATAGTCCTTTATATTTAACAGAATTAAAAAGGAGATTCTCAATTCTGATGTGGCTATTTTTAGAAACATATAAACACTATACAATATCCTTCAATGGTATGAATAATTTATAAAGATGAGTGTTATCCTATTCGAAAACCACTTATGCCTACAGTATTGGAACATTTCAGTAAATATAATACATGTAATAAAAACAAACATACGATTTGCCTTTCATTAAAAGAAAATATTACCTCACTTCAGGCTCAAGTTTAAATTACTGATAAATTACTATTTATATGCAGTATTCTTGTTTGCTCGCAGCTGCATTTGAACGTACTTAATTTATTTATTTTGTTGTTTTCTACGGAAACTTCTATTTTTCTGCGATAGCAATCTGCACGCAGGCAGACATTGCGCGAAATAGTTTTATTAAAGGACGTTTTATTGCACCTCAGTAAACTGGCATTGGTGACCACAATAGCAGAAACTTTACCATTTTAAAATATAAACGCCGTTTGTTTAAATCTTATTATTCCCTTTTCAATTTGATAGATGAATCAAGTTTAGGTTGCTAATTTCATAAGCGATAAAATCATAATAAATATTAAAGACACGAACAATAAACTGCACTGCAAAAACTGTTTCGCTGCCGATCACAACAAAGCTCGGCTTCTCAGAAGCATGCCAGCCACACATTTGGTAATGGTTTGCACTTCCGCTTGTTCCCATACGCTTTTTAGTGAGCCCTCATGCGTCGTACGCAGTTCAACGAATTAATTTAACCAATGAAAAACGGCACCAGCCTCACACAGCAACCGCGTGTCTCATTAAATCGAACGATACAAACAAACCAGTGTCCAACTTGTCACTTTAAGATTTGTTTTTTCTCTGCTCCTGCGCGAAACGCATTAAAACAGCAATTTATTGTTTTCAATTACATATAACAAGTTGGAACAGCCTGCAGTCACAATAATCTATTCACATTCAAGTGAAAAGTAATAATAGAAAATGATAAAACAGAACATATTTAAACTGGAACTTGCAAAGGTTCCAAATACTTTCAAATGTTTGTGTGGGTATTATCGCTCGTGGTTTTCCCCATACGGTATCAATCGCTGTCGGTTTTTTGATTTCTCATGCGCTACTTACAGTTTGATGGTCTAGTTTAAAATGACCATGGGCTACTAACTTAAAAAATGGTACACTACTTTAAACAGAGTGCGTTTAAGCATGCTATTTGGATTCCAAATATCCGTAGTCCACATAATAATTAGCATATAATCGAACTAACTCCTCGTAGAACAAAGGGCTGACAGTTCTCCATTACTCCCGCGCCGCTTAGGTCGTCAAGGTTGTTAGCCCTCCGCCTACGAGCAAGATGATATAACTCGTTTCTTCAGTAACTCTTACGACTGAGAATACACAAACGATATACGTATCAGCTACGAATTGCTACGCGCAAATCCATGCGTAGCCGATACGGTCGCGTTGCCGTCACTAGCGAATTAGTACGCAAATAAATAACCAAATCGTACAGTGTGCGACGTCGCGTCACGTCAGATACGATTTATAAATAACTAATTAAAAAGTAAGAATTGGAAACTAAATGCCTTGATTCGTTTAACTACGAAGCAAGTCTTTAGTCAGCCTATTAATGTAGATATGTCCCTACTGGTGTCATTTGTGTTCTGTTGTAGCACCGAATGTATGCAGTTTTCTGTTATCGATGAATTAACACGTCAAATTATTCGTAATCGTACTGCATAAAATAAGTACTTATTTTCAGGTTTCCGAATAGACATATGTTCAAATAGTTGAGTAGTAAGCAGTAGTTAATATGATCAAATAGTTAAGTAAACGGTCTCACCAGCGTCTCTCTGCCATCCTCGACAAATGGGCATTCTAACACTGAAAGAGTTCCTGAAATTAGAACGTTCAAGCAAACAAAGACACAAACTCTTCGGCTTTATAATATTAAGTAAGTACTTTGCACTTATAAAGAACGTTACGTTTGAACGAACTACATCTGACAATTTTTTAAATCAATGTCAAAGAAAACATTTTAAAATCGATCTGTAGATTTAATCAGCTACTGATTTTTGAACACCTATAATAAGCACTTTGTTTAGTAGTCTCACAATGGAAGGACAAACAAGGGTACATTGTTTTTTTTGTCATTAAATGATTTGCGTAAATTTGTGATGACATCACTGTCACCCAGTGATGCGTGACGATCACTGTTAAAGTTCCATATTGAAATTAAATTACTCCCGACCGGACTCCCGAGTACAGAAAAAGTTCACTTATAAACGTAGGTATGTTGTTACATAGCTTTGTCAATGAATATCTAGGCATGGTTTCAAAACTCAACAGTGTACTTAACTTACATACTTCTACTTAGTTTGCATTGGTTTTTAATGTAGAAAAGACAGAATTTGTTTGTTGATATTTATAAGCAATTTACTAAATAGGAGTACTACAGTTTTTGTTGACTGGAATGTTGTAAGTTTCCAGAGTACGACTTCATAATGAGGCTCGTAGATTACATGCTATTAAAGCGTAGCAGTAAAGAGTAGCTGACATTCGTGTTACATACACACTTTGTTTAATGAGTTGGTTTTACCTATATTTTTATGTACCTATTTCCAACAAATAAAAACAAAGCATTTATTTCTACCGTTCCGCGTATGTGTAGTTGCGTTATTACGTCATTACAGAAACATCACAATTCCAATTTAAGCGAGTCGATGTACAGGTGACTCGATACCTAACAAGCGAATTATACGAAACACAAATCCCACGATCCACGTTTCGCACTTGACTGCCTTATTCTTAAGAATTCTAAGCCGATTTACATATCAAGCTTAAGATTCAAATCTGTTGAATAAGTTTAGCCTGTGAATATAAATAAAGCACTAGGTATAACGCTTGCGGACTGCAAAGTCGTCACCGAACTGCGCAAGTAACTGTACCACCGGGTACCCAAATATTTAATGAGATTAAACGGTAATGCTCTGCAATCATTATTGGTCTCCCCGTAATAATATCTACCTGTTTTCCGAATTCGTGTGCACGTTTGAGACCATTGCATGTTTTTAAATGACTCGCAACGAGAAAGTTGTCGATATAAATATCCCAGCTTGGGAAACGGACCAGCTAAGGCAGTTTATCTAAAAAAAGATTGTTACCCATCGCTGAACAAGGTTCGATACAGGTATGCGCCAGTTTAATAAGCATTAACTCATATGAGAAAAGTATTAGATGGGACAAAAGGTCAGCTTCTCGTATGTCGTCGAGTGTACTAAGTAGGTACACATATTGTGCTAAGGATGGAGGTACATAGCGACTCTAAACACTTACATGCCTAGGAAGTACCGTAAGCAACTGTGGGTCATTGGCTCATGAAGATGTCAGGAAAGCAATAAAATTTATTCTATCAACACGACAGCATCGTCAAAATTAACAATACAGCATTACAGTCTAGGCAGCCTAACGATTAATCTCAACGTTGGGATGGCATTCCGGTGACGCGCAATCTGCGCCCGGGCAGATCCCCGTTGCATACGAGCTTGCCACGAAGATTTGACAACCACGACAGCGGACAATGCACCACTGTCGCCGAACTGACGTGCCTCACCCGAACTAACGCTAACACGCTGCTGTCCAATTTTTCCTGCAACCATACGCCGACTTTGAAACATTGGCAAATAAGGTACCGAAATATAGCTAAACTCTAATAATGAATATATTTTTTGCACACTAGTATACCTATGTATGTGCACAGATGCCGTGCGCTATTCGAACGTGCGTCTATAAGTTGTACGTCAATCCGCTGGTCGGCAGTTTAGTCTTCGAAGCGAGTGATTTATTGCCGCACACAAGACGCCCCATTACCGTGTCACAATCAATAACCCCAGCACTGGCGACTGATGAATTCTGCTTATTTCTTCCTCTTCGCCATCAAACACCTAGCACAGCTTCACCATTACAGGACCTAACATTACAAACGTTCGACGCCACATAAGAATACTAGTTTATTAACTTTTAAGATAACTAATCTTCTGTTGTTCCATCTGTAAAGCAGTCTAACATTGTAAGGAAATAATAAAACTTAAATCAAACATCCAATGTCTTGCTGAACAATGAAAGCTAAATCTGCTTTGATAGGAAATCATTTTGCCAATTGCGGTAATAAAACATGTATGTGTGTAATTAAGGAAAGAAGGAAAATTTGGATCTCCTCTTGACGTCTTCCCGTACAATTAATTATTTATTGATTAAGTCTGCCGCTACACAAATTAGAACCTTCAAAGAACTAAAAGTTTTACGTAGCTCTGTGAAATGAAAGCTTTGTTTCGACAAAGTTTAGGGTTTTCTTTTAGAAAAATGTGACATGATAGGGTATGATTTTTTACATATTCCATATCTGTAATAGGAATATTTAAATATAATGTATTTTAAATAAATAAACCAAAAGAACTAAGACTACTACTCCACCTGCTAAGCCGACGATTAGGGCATTACCCCCGCCCTTTGCTCAGAACCGGTCGTTTTAGCGATGTTTGGGGAAACATTCAACACTACATGGGTCAATGTGTTATGGAGGATTATTTTGCTTTTCTCACTATACGGAACGAATTTGGACGTTGAGGGTAAGGCATAATTGGAAATTAGGGAACGATATTCATAAAATATATACTTATGACTCTGATCTTGCTGAAACCATATCTGCGTTGCTGTGTATTTAGATTTCTATTTATTTTGTTTATTTATTGCTTGTGTCTTAATAACCCATCAACACGATATACATATAAATGTGTGTCGCGAATTAAAACATATGTAGCTGAAAGACCACGTTAATTTGGAACGAGAGTTCATTATCAATTACTATGGTGGCTACTTTAGAAAACGTATTTCGGGTACTTATGCATTTCCGTTATTATTTATAAATGTGTTTAAAAGTATAATAATGGGTATAAAAGCTTTTATTAGTGGCATACGAGCAAAACAATAAATCAAAACAAAATAAGGAATTAAATGAGTCATAATAAACAGACAGCATACAATTGATCATGTATTAATTTGAAACTACTGTTCCACAGTTATAAAATAATTTATACTCACTGAATATTTAATCATATAATGTCATTAAACAACTCGAAGATAACAACAATACGCCCACAAATAAATTGATGAACAAAAAATATGCAAATAAAAAGCAAATATGTCTCAGTGTTATCTGTTCATGGAGGGTACACAAACTTGGGCAATGACGACCACTTCCCCACTCAACGGTACTTGACATAATTGTACATGTTGATCTCGATGAAGCCCGCTTTCTTCTCTTGTGATTCTCACAAGGTGAACACGCATTATCTGCATATTAACTTCAGGTCAGAAACTAAAATTAAATGGGTACTTCGATACAGAGAGTAAACCCAATCTGTGAATAGTAGTTTTCATAATAAGAATAAAAAGTATCAACAATAGCTTCGGATTACACAGATAAGTAGGTAAATGTGACTTTGTGTTGAAAAAAGTCTTCATGAAAAGGAAATCAATTAACTTCCTTTCACTAGTTGCCTATTTAAGAATCATATTTCGTTGTCAGTGTGTAGTGTAGACATTTCCTTTAAATTTTGTTGCTACGAGCAGACGAACACGCGAGAACAGTTAGGAAATAAAGGTACTTACATACTTGCTTACAAGAATTCCGTATTTACCCTCGGTGATTATTTACATAGAAGTTCTCAGGAGGTTTGTGGTCGTATGGGTACTTGCGTACACTCGAACATGGTCAAGTGAACGGAGGTCTGTGTCAGCGCCGGAACCTCTATTTGTCTTAACGCAATACCTGTCAATAACCGTCTTAAGTTCATTGGCATTCCCGCTTTGGCGCATCCAATGCTTAGATTTGTGCATTGCGCGTGCGCACCACCATTTGCTCAATAAGAACCCACCAGACAGGTACCCGGCGTTGTAACATGATCTCAGTATGCCATTAGTTTGTTGACAGAATTAATGCTAAATAATTGTAGGTACTCTACTACAGCTCGTTATACTTAAATTAGTTAAACGCGCACATTTATCTTCAAAGATAAGTTACAAACTTGGTTCCCATAACTCTCACATTCTTCTCACAGGTATCGTGCATTCTGTTTGCAAATAAGAGTAAAAAGCTCGGCCAGTCAGCTATCAGCTTGATGTGCCGGAACTGTTCGAATAACATATTATTACTACAAATTAGCGTGCAGCATTTATTTTTTACGATCGCCATCAAGTAATCTAATTTCCCTTCCATGAATGTTTTAACCTTAGGGAAATATTACATTTATTTAAGTCCCACGGACATATTTTTCTTTTGAGCTCTTTAAATAAAATAATGTGTCTCTAAATAAACTCAAAAACATAACGTTGAATGGTGCAAACCAATTACCTACTCGTAAGTATCTCTAACATATTTTTCGACTTCCGAACTAGGTACTCGTTACCAAAATCGAGGTAAACAGTAACTTCTGTTACATATGTATTCGTTCTGTGTACTCATGTGTACAATTTTATTCATCTCCTTTGGAATTATTACTTCAAGTGAGTAGATCCGTAGTATAGTTATCCGTTAGGAGGAGACAAATAACTTCATACAAACCTATAAATGTTCTAATTTGTATTTGAATGATTTAGTAACATTTCGTAACCTCTTTCCGAACATGAACGAACTCTAGCTGTCAATATACGTGTCATAAGCAATTTGAAAGTTGGTGTTAAATAAAACGGTGTTCAATATTTTGTAACAAAACAAGGAACACAAAGGGCGTTACACTCTTTACGCAAACAGAGACCAATAAGCGCAGGCGCAGACACGTGTCTCACACACTCACACGTCTCTCTGATGCGACAATCAACTAATTATCACAACAGACCCACACAATAGAATATAAAAAAGTGTTAATAAGTGAAATAAATCGTTCAAATACATTGAAAGATGTGGGTAATTGGCCAATTATATCGAAGTTTTGGGAATTCGAGACCACAAATCCCGAATCATTTTTTTTCCAATTATCATAGAGCTTTAAATGTCTAGACTTCTAACCTATGATTGAAATGTATTCTGCAGTTTGGAGATCTAGAGAGTAAATGTTCTCGTGAGGTATGTATGAAGTGTTAAATAAACGCTCATGTTTGTTTTATTCTTGTAAGTAAATACAGCTAATTACAGACGTGTACTAATACCCACATATATAATGTCAACAGCTAATGTAACGGTGATAACACCACGCAAGGAACTAAAATTTTCACACGTGCTTAATGAGCAAAGAAAATAGAGACACCTTAGTACTGGTAACTTCCTCTACGTAAGTACCGAGTCTCTCTCCTACAGGTGCAACTTCTCAGTTCATCATCAACAATGAACACTATTTGTGATTTATAGGAAATCATTAAAATAAGTTAATGTGCAAGGAAATTGCTAGGCTGTGATTAGACTTTTGTAATTTTAACTTACTGTAATAAAGTACAGACATTTAACTGTTTTTTAATTGAAATTCACTAAGAGATGCGCACTGAAATAAAATGGCCATTTACTTATTTTACGCAATAAACGTTAAGCTTTTTATTTTGCTATCTCACTGATTCAGCACGTTTTTTGTTTGCGGTTTGACGAATATGCGATCACGCATACTTATTACTCACTTTCCCATGTATGTAAAAGTAATTACATTGTACGTTTTTTTTAATACTAATGAAACGATTAGTCATTTTATTACTTATGAAAATAAAATAAAAAATAAATTTGAGTTCACAAACTTGTTATATTGAACTTGTATTTTAAAAGCTTTTAACAAAACGGTTTCATAATTAAATAAATTAAAATGGGTATAGCTTAATTGGTGAATTCTTAAAATGATTTTAACAACTGTATCGCTTTAGCCTAAATATCTGAAATGTTTGTAGTTAACTATCTATATGAAAAAGCTCATAATTCTCTTCTATTTGATAGCTCAGGTAAAAATAACGAATTCATCAATATCAACCTTTTTAATTATTAAAGTATTTATTTTTTCTAATATTCGTAGTTCAATAAAATAATCTCAGGTAGTTGTTAAATAGAACTCGTAATTTAATATTTCAGGAAATAAAATATATTCCTTATATACGTTAAGTGGTTTCCGCGGTCATTTTTATTTTTTTATCGTTAGTATTTGCCGATACTGTCTTGAAATAAAACAGTGTAGGTTGTGACACGTAGGTATGCACACCGACTACCAAAATACATATGTAGCAGACACTTTTTTCGTTACATTGTTTAAATGAAAACGATTTTTTTTCGTGGGAAAACGTCAAATGACCCCTCCAGCTGCACCCTCAGCTAGTACAGCGAGTATCATTCTCCTACTGACTAAAACCCATAATGTCCCTTCTAGATGTCCCTGTGTGCCAGGCCCACGGTAACTCTTATGAACAACCCGCTATATATAACTTAAGAAAATATTCGCTCATTTTAAGGTCTGTATAGGCATGCCAGGTAAGCTTACTTAAAGGATAAACAAAACAGCAACTTGATGCGTCATATCTAAGGAATCAATCGGTTACATGCTATTAAAATATCTACCACTTTTTCCAACATCACTTAGATCGGCTGACATCATATCAATTATTATTACTGTAAGTTCCTTGGCACTGAATAATTTGAGCAATTAACAATTCAGGATGTGATTTCGGATCACTGTACGCCAGTAACACTCATTAATACTTTTTTCTTCCCAGTTGTTATCTGATTCATTCCTCTTTAGGAAATAACAAGGTAAATAGTAAATATAGAAAGCTGTAACCTAACTATCCCTAGTGTCACCTTTCTCAAATCCGCCTGAAGACCTCTGACGTGTATATATTCAATGCTTTATTCAAGTACCTGCTAGTTCCAAGTTTGCTCAAATGTAACTTTACATGAGTTTGTTTCAGGGTTTACCTAAGTAGTCTGCATGACAAGAATCACTCGCAAATGTTGTCTTCAATATTATACTACTCGTATATGTATAATGCTAAAGTTTGGCACCATTTGCGAGAACTTTACTCCGCTCCTCCACTCGACCCCCAACTGCGTTTGAGTGGTTCGAGGCGTGTAATCAATATAATAGGTAATGCTAAGGAGGTTTCTACATCTTTGCGATATTTTAATATACTGAAAGTTACATTGACACCATTCGACAAGGTAAGTCTTTTTTAATAACCCTTAAAGAACCAGAAGCGAATGAATTAAATATTCAATCGTGATGAATTAACAAAACTTATGCTTGTGATTTGAATAAAATAAAAACTAAATAATTCAAAGATAAAAAATATCATTTTATCCTCAATTCAATAAAAGTTTGCAAAAATTGTATTAAATTCGTGATTTAGCAAAATGGGCATGCGGATGCGGTCGCGCAACGCTCAGTATAGGCAGGCAGTGGCCGGCGGCCAGGTACCAGCATCGTTCGACCAGTTGAGTGTGACGAAGCGCAATCTAAAGCCCGGTCAATGCTCGGCGCCCACCGTTTGGAAGGTCGCGGCGCGGCCTTCTTTCGGCCAGCCATCATCGTCTAATGTGCCCGCCCGCGCCCCACACCCTGTATTTATTTCGATACACTAACAGTTATGAGTGCTCTTGCATGTGTATATGTAGGTTATTTATCTGTGTCGATATGTATTTTGATTTTAACACGAATAACTTCAATGAAAATGATAATTGAACTCAAAATGGTCGCAAACATTTTTTGAATTGTGCGATTTTTAAATACCATATCAAATGTAACACATCCATCGCATTGTGGCACATTCAGTGTTTTCAAATCTCACGGTGACATTATCATAATAGCTTAATAAGTCTTTCCTGCGAATACCTTTGTGAGAACGTCAGGGTCCGAGGTCTGAGTCACACAACACGCATTATGCGCGAACCCTTTATGTTTACGAAACGTATGAGAACTTATTATTCAAAATATCCGTGAATATATTTTGATTAGAGAATAATATTCAAGTTTAATTGTGAAAATGTTTAGAAAAAATGTTTTAGGTGAAGGTATTGAACAACAAGGTCGACAAAAGCTTTATATTCATTATATCTCAATCCTTGTACACGTCAACCTATATTGCTTAACTTTTATTTGATTTGTTTATAATCAAGCCTTATTCAGTATTAGTATTGCAAAAGTTAACATAGCTATACCTGTTATGTGTTATAGGTATTCAAGTTAATTTAGCAAAAAAATATTCTAATAATAATCTGTCTAAAAAGCATGTAACATGCTTTACAAAGAAATATAGTGACCTCGAAATGAAAATCATGCAGCGCTCCTACCGTTACAATAACGAGGTCATTTATCAACTCTGTATTTGTTTGTCTCTACGCTTCAAGATAAGTATTAGATTTCCATTCACAAATCTGTTAGAGAGTTAAGCGAGTCGTTTGTTAATATGTATACCGTAGCATCGTGATTGTTGCTACTATTATAGGTATAATCACGATAATAAACATGCAAATCGATGTGTACGTATGGAATCAAACGACGTAGACTGGTCGGCAGTCGACGATAAATCACGAACTCTCTAGCGATCCTTGCGAGAAGAGGAAGTGACCGCACAAATATCTCCTCCACCATCATGATTCTGCAATTGAACATTAATCAAGTAAACTCGTTAACATAAACACTGCATTTACGTTTTTATATGTGTGCAATTTTAAATAATTGGCATCGTGTTATTATATTATGAGGATCAATCAGGAAGCAAACAAGAAAAGCTAAAATTATGAAACCGACGGGAAAATATAAAGGAGCTCACATACTCTAGTTTTACAGTCTACTATCTGCATGTAATGTAATTCATATCAAATAATAAAGCTTAATCCCATCGAAAGTAAACATACGTTTTCACGTTTTGTATTTGTATTAAGGAAGACAAGACTCATCATAAGACATAATAAAAACAGATTCACTAAAAAGTTTATGTAAAGAAACGCTATTAAAAGTTACGAAGGGCATTGTCTTAGTATCAAAATACTGAGGTAGAAAAGTTCAAAAAAGATCACAGAGATGATCAAGGCAGTGAACAAGTACTTGAGGGAAATGGGATTCAGGTAGGAAAGTTTTCGGGAGAATCGCGAGGGGCGCTCGGCGGAAGGGAGAGTAATCAAATAGGTAGGCGAGACGCAGTTAACAAGTACCGTCATGCAAATTGCTTTTTTAACGAGTTTATATTACTTAAATTTGCAGTCAATTACAAAAAAAAATCTTGAAACAACAAAACTGCTTGATATGATAATTTGTTCACGCATTTGATAATTATTGAATCAAAAATATCGTAAACGACCTTTTAGTGCGTCCTTGTGAAGGCCGATCAGTTGCCTATTATTAATAGTAAGTAAATTGTGTACAGCGTACAAAATCTGAACCATGGATACGTGATGAGGCTCTCCATTACGCAAGCTCCAAGCGCGAAGAACAAGGAAGTAACCTTTAACATCTGAAACTGTTCAAACAAATATAAGTATTACATTACTTGTTAGATATGCACGATTTTAGTAAATGAATTGACGATTAAGTTAAATACTTATCGGCTATATTTGTTTATTATTCTAATAAATACCGTGAACAGTGTATTCAACGCCGCAACTGTATATTTAGTTACACTGCCTACTGAAACCATCCTATTATTATTTACTTATGCTATACTAATTAATTAATTTATATTTATAATAGCATTATTAAAAAAAAATAGTAAACTGCCACAAATGTTACTGTGTTTTCTTTCTTTTATCTGACGAATCGCTATGTTCGTAGGTTAATTAAATTAAGGAGTATTAAATGCTCATACCAGCTTTGAAAAGAAAACCAGGCCAATAAAATAAAAGAGCTTTTTTTTCAATAAAAAAATAATCACAATATGTAAGGTTAATGGAGTTCAGTCTAAACTGCTCTAGGTCGGTGTGTAAGATATAAATTATAAGTTAAATGAAGTGTCACGGCCGGGCGGGTCGTGCGGCAGCCGCGCGGTACATGCTCTCGCGCCGCACGATGATTGATGTTAGGCGCAGTGAAAGCACTTGTATATGTACAAACATCGTGAACCTTAGCGGTATCAAATCTAACCACAAAAACAGCGTGCCCAAAACACGCGTTACAATTTTTCTCCTACATTGCACAATACGAATTTGTTAACGGGAACCGGCCATCTACATTTGACTTTTTTGTTTGTGCACGGGCGAGTATAAATTGATAATGTTGGTAATTTGGCGCCCGGCCCGAGTGCCGTTGCCCGCTACACTAATGAGTTTATAATGGACACAATAATATAGGATGATAATATATTTTCAGAATCAATGTCTAGGTCGAGTACGCACTGTGCATGTAATAGCCAGGTATTAAGATGTCACGAATATTAAATATCGTATCCGGGACAAACGAGAACATAAAAGGGCCATGTTGTGAAAGGTTTCAAATACAACACAATGTCACAGTTTGTTTTCTGTACTCAAAAAATAAAATGGGACCCTATCACTGAGACTTCACTGTCCGTGCGCCACCAGCCTCAAGCCTGTATCTCAGGAACTTTGATAGCCAGAATTTGATAATTACGCAGATAGACTATTTCTGTTGACGTAAATCTTTTATATTATCATACATTGAATTTTGAATAGTGTTAATACTAGTTCAAAATAAATTTAATTTAAAAAAAAGTTAGTAACAGTATGTACAGCTTTACACTGAAGCTATTTATCCTCAATGAAATACAAGATAATATGTATATAGAAAAATCGAATTGTAAGTTTGATCTTTACATCATCACCATCAAATCAGTCTTTCGCTGTTCACAACTGTCGGTATGGCTACCGCCAACCATTACGTTCTTAATTGGAAGGTATATACTACCTTCATGTTCCTAACCTTACACTACATTTACGATCACTGGGCAAAACCAGTGTGGAGCTTGATAAATCTTTTTATGGTTGCACATGTACTTCTGGTGATCTTTAGTCGAAGGCACTGCATTACATGTTAAATTAATTGGACGTCAAAAATATCACCTCAGATATACTTATTAAGGTAATGTATTTAAGCATATATATACTAGCATCTTATTATTGAGCAATTTTTTAACAGTATAAGTATTACTCATACATATCTGGAACAGGTTCTAAATTGATTTGTGGAAAATAGAGCAAAAAATAATATTTGTAAGTATTTGACTCATCGTAAAACGCCGTCGCGTCATAAGTTCACGCCAAGCAAAGTGCGTTCCGCGCCATGCTCGGTGATTAGTTCCTTGGGTAGTATACTTAGCTATTTTGGTAAGCAACTCTGGACTGTATTGTAACTGTCAATTATTACGGTTTATTTAAGAACAAGGAAAACAAACAAAAGACAGAAATATTTAATTAGGGGTCCCGTTTTAAAAACAGACTGGTGACAAATTTAGGGCAATCGAACTATGTCAATGCAGAAAACAGCAGACATAAGTTGAAAGATTCCGGATAATTTTCCTAAAATAGATGCTTCTGCAAGAATATCTAACTTCTTTAATCAAGTGATCAAAACTTGGCACATAAATAACAACTGTAACGGCGGAAACAGTCTTCCAAAACAATTGTGTAGCAAACAAGACAGGCGGCGGGGGACGCGCTCGCGAACAACACAAATAAGATCACATTCAACTGGGAAAATTTAGCGGCATAAAACAAGATATTGTCCAAATGTAACTAAGCTTTGTCTACTCAATGAGTAAAACAAATAGCCTAAGAAAATCCTATAAACCATTCATCCTTTAAAGAAACGATACCGAGAAAATCGCCTTAGCAAAAAATATTGCGCACTTCTGAAACAGGAAATATAAGCTTTAATATTGAATTACTGCTAGACTTCACTACCTATTATTACTAAAATTCTTATATTCAGACCATTCCGAGAGCTGTGCGGATTTGTGTCACGCATGAACAATAGCGAGAAATGCCTGGGATCGTCCAGTCTAGGGCCCAAAAATAAATGAACCATGACATCACCACGGAGGTATCATCACCCATCCCAAACATACCTTCTATGAAACACTTTTATTAATAGAGTTTACTACATATGACCTATAAAGTAAATACCATATGGGCAAAATTGCAATTCCTAGAAAACTGACTATTGAATATCTTAAAAATATTCAAGGCAAATGTCGTCAGATAGGTAAATAATTCTAAATCCATACAAATTATTAAATTAGTTGATTAGTTTTTTGACGAATGTCTGTAACGTTTTCATATTAAAACGGTAGAACTGATTTTGATTAAATTTCCTTTAGGTAGAATGGTAGAATGCTGGATGTAGAATAGATATACAACCATTTTCCGGTTTGATCCGGGGGCATAGCATTTCTTCAGAATGAAGATGAAACTGCGAGAAATATATTAATTTAATAATTACTTTACAAACCTTCAAATAAATAATAAATTGGGTGTGGAAATATAATTAATCAAATTGAAGACTACGGCAATGTTAACTTTTGGATAATAAAGTTATAATTAATGAATTTATATTCGTTGTAAACGTTGAATCGTGAGCATCCACGGCAGCGGCAGCAATTCGGGCGCAGATGACGGCATTGCCGGCTGATCTTCCTTGTATTGTGAGTCACCAGCAAGCGGTCATGACCTGCTGCGCGGATTTTGTTTACTGGCCCCGACTAGGCTGTTAGCGAAATGACTTAACATTAATCGCATTATTCGTAATCATGTACACCTCGGCTTAATTTGTGGTCATCTTAATTAGGGAAATACCAAAATTGGCGGAATTAAAAAGAAACTTCCAAGTCTAATAAAAACCCCTAAATTAAAAATTCTTATAAAAATAAGTAATCATGCGTACAGAGTGCGCCCTCTCTTCCCTAGAATCACAGATCTCGTTTAGCTACTCGACGCTGCTATGATAACTCGATCTACTCGATGAACCTTCGCTGATCGATGTTTTAAAGTTTTGTCTTTGTTGGTGAAGTTAACATAATGTGGTTATTATGGTTATGGTGTGAAAATATAACCGCTATGAATTTACGTTCTAATTGCAATAACATGTAAGTAGGTATAATTATAGCACGATAATGAAGTAGCAAGCTATCAAACAAGTTGTCAGCGCTCGTTAGAGGCCAATGCATTAAGTTTATTTTTGTTTCTGTTGAAGGCATCCTTCGAAGTAATATCAGTTGTATTTGAACAGTAAAGTTTATCGCACGGCGTATGCATGAAACTGGTACGATCCCTGGATTGCTCACGATATCTGCCTGTAAAATGCAAATGCTGAGTTCACATCCGGCTCAGAATATCTTGCGATATTATTTAATCTACGATTATGATTATGCCTGTATCACACCAGATCGTACCAGGACAGCGTAATGTGATGACGTATCATATTTCGCCCTTCATTGCCTTTTATGCGTAACTTATCGTAAATTAAATAATACTCGTTGCAAATATGAATAAAGATTCTCTATTAGTATCGACCTTCCTTTCATTGGAGTCGTTTATGGTGATTGAACATCCATAATCAGAATAATAGTGATATCATGTAGATAACACGAAGGATTGTTAGTTGTTATAATTGACAGAATTGTTTCTCGACGATGAAAAAAGACGGAGCATTATGCTTTAATTAAAAAAAAAAAACTTTAATTCGACTACATGTACAAAAAACCAGTATCAAAACACTGCATCTCGCACATTCGGGCTAAAGTCTTCACACCTCTCTGATTACTTGTACGATATCTTATGTTTATACGGGTTATTGTCAATTACGTACATATAATACACTATATTATATATACCAATGTAAATGATTATCGAAGAGCATTGCAAAAACTTGTAATGAAATAATAACAGCGGGCCTGAGCCGAGGCTGTTATGAGGCTATAAGAAATAAGTACCTACCCATTGAGATTATTCAACGATAGCATAATATGTATCTCAATATGTACATCTCCATGTTTTGTTGTAACATTGATATAGACTAGGATCATCACCAGCTTATCGACGTAACATTTAAACTATTTACTTCCGCAATCTGTTTTTGTAGTGTAGTCTAGTACCTACGTACTTAAATAAATACATACCGTTACCACTTAAAACTCTCGTGAGAATGTAAAAACAGTCAAATTAGTTTCGATTCAGTATGCGACTACACGCGATTTAACTGAATTGCATTGCAAATACAGACAATGCTGGTGTACAGTTAATATAGGGAGCTTTTGCTGCGACCGGCCACTGTCAAGTCGCCTCAACTTTAACTTTACGCAACTCAGAACATAACCGGCATACTTACTTGAAGTGAACACTGAAACATTTTACAGACTTGCCTCACCGATTGGTCTTACGTTCTACCTACTTTGTCTAAGTATACTCTTCATGTAATAAAATATGTGTCCAGCACAAATATTTTGATATTGTAACGGATTTCATTAATATATTATGAAGATAGAGTAATTCGTGAAGAATATTCAGGTACCTATTTCATTTATAACCGTAAAGAATGCGAGACGCTAGTTAATAACTTCTAGTTGCCACTGCCAAAGCACTGCAAGCTTACCTTGCACCTATAAGATCTCCGATAGTATTTCCAAAAAACAATTATTAGCAATGACCTGTGACCTTTTCTACCTCCTTCTATAAGTGTTGTCAAAGGTTGAAAAATCTATGACACGACGATGCAACTAACAGTAAGACAAGAAGAAATTAAGAGGGAGTAAAATACCATCATCGTCGTACGTTATTATGATTTGTAGAACCAACATTAATACCAGACAAGAAAGAATTTCTACTCCTAGTTTCCAAAAGCAGCATGTGTAAGGCCTAGTAACGAAATGTGTTCTACTTTTGCGGAATAGCTTCAAATTGTCGGTGGCGTGGAGTGCACTGCAGTTAGTGGCAATCTGGCGATGTGGGCCGACGGTGGCGTTCGGATCGTGTTAAGTAACGGCACCTAACTAATTATCTATTAAAGGCAACAATGGTCTCACGTCGGCGGTGGCGGGCGCGCGGGCACGTCGGTCGTGTCGCACGCACCACGCGGAGCGCCCCGCGCCCGCCTGTCCGTCGCGGGCAGCTTCCACGTTGTCGTCGAGACGACCCCACTAAGAACATCATTTCTTTCATCAACTTTCAACATGTGATAGACAGTTTCAAAATAAAATTTGCAACCAAATAATTCAATTGAGGGACTTCAAAATGTTTATACTACCAGGACCCAATACGTGGTTACTAACCCTAGTCATTTTAATCTGACATTGTATGAAGATTTTAAATTCAAAGATTGTTATTTTGCAAAGTAAGACAAATTTATAACAGGTCCTGGGTTTAGGTTAGGAACATACATATAAGCACAATCCACGTTAAATATTACTTATTCTACGTTAAAATTTTACGAAATAAAATACAAACTCTCTTGTGAGATACTTTAAAGCCGGTAAAACCGATGCTAAAATTATACACATACCTAAATAAAGTGTTATTTTTTGCCATTTTTAAATATCTCGCTGTTGCTATTCGCCGATTTTGTAGAATTTAGTAATGGCGTAATTTTATTCGCATGTAAATCGTCGTCACAGTTTTTTAAAATGCACAGCTTCATTCGTAGTTGCAAAGCGTTCCGCTTAAAAACGCTAAGGATTTTCCGTGACCGAATGAGAGCACTATCTGGCTGAGCTATTCCCAGGCCGCATAAACAAATTCTGATCACACCGGCGCGCGGCGGCGAGGCGTCGTGGAACGCTGCCTTGCCCACTTTAGATAGTTCGGTACGTGTACACTTATCTCTCGGTCATCACCACCAAATCAGTTTATTGAACACCATCACAGGATTTCCTTCATCATATCTGTAGATGATTCAGCTAAACCAGCTATGAGGAAAAAGACATTTTACCGTTAAAAGAGCGATAACAAAAAAATATGTACGAGTATCTAAAATCATTTTAATAAATTTTCTTTTAAATTTCTTGTTTGGCTAGGTCGCCGCTTACTCACAAAGAACATTGTGAAGAATTTCGCGTGTGAAAATCAAATATGCTCGTTGAGTCTCTCGAATTGATCAATGTTTGCATTCGCATCGTAAGTAGTGGATCTTATGCGTCATTATAAGATATTTTTGAAAAAGCAATGAACTCAGACGAACCCCTTCATATGTTTCACCACTTATAAAGGACACTACCTGGTTAGGTACTGTATTTTTCTCTGCATCGTTTATACATTCGTTATTTTTTTCACAGGCTGTAACTATTCGAGTGACAAGTAGGTATTATTTCAGTTTCAGCACGCATGTGACGTTGAAAACTCTACCTATTTTTACAAATGTGTCTAGAGCACCTTAGACCGGTAGTGTATCTGGTGATGCCGGTGAGTGGGCATAAGACTCCGGCGCTCGCCCTAACGGTATGCCGCTGGCGGCTCTGCACACAAATTAATGGTTGCCGCTCAAGGCCGCCTACAAGCAATCGACATAGATACATCGTTTTGTCGACTATGAGAACACGGCGCCATCCGACTCATGGTCAAGAATGGGGCCGAGAAAGCGGTCTCAACACAAGCAGTCGCCAGCGCACCACCTCTCGGCTCCGCCGCCGCCGCGCCGCCCGCCGGAACCTTCTGCCCGAAACGAAAGTGCTCGTGATTGTTTGAGTAATTTGATGACCAACATGCTAATTGGATTTCAGTCGAATTGTACTTGAAAAGCTCCTCAATTCATCGTTTAGTCGATCGATTTCAATCACGACCGACTCTCTCAATGTTATGAACAAAAAATAACATAGAAAACGACATGTGTCCAATACGGGATCTTACGTTGTGCTAATGAAATCCTTATCATTGACTCGAGACATGTTTTGTTTGGCCACCCATTCACTATTTTCGTGTCATTAGATCGACTGGGTGGATCACAAAGGTGCTAGTCGGTGTAAGTCGCTCTGGGTGCTCAGTTTTTGCGTGGGTGTACTGTTACTGTTAGCCGAGTTTCGGCCGCCCCGCCAGCGACTAACCTTGATACTTTCAGTTACGACGTCTAAGTCTATTTCGCACTCCTCTTGTTACCGCTGTCATCTTATTGTGGCCGAGTTAGCTGACAAAAAATATCAATCAAAATTCTAGCACAAAAGCCCGCGGCATTCGCGCTGTCTCTTGCTCAACATATAAACGAGAAGTATTTTTTTAACAACATCACTCTTACATGTTTTAAGTAGAGCCGGATCGCTTCGTCCAACTCCGAATTGAGTGCTTTATTTGGATTTATAGTACACACGTGTTTTTGAGTACCATGCATATAATTGCTATGCATGTACTCACGAACTAATAAGTACTCGGGTTATAGATTGCTACTACACTTGATGCTAACGGTACTCCTGGGCGCATAGTTAAACAAATTACTGTGTCTCGCCCGTTTATTAAGAGCCTAACAAGAATAATTTTAATGTGGTTTGTATTATGTTCAGTGTTACCTAAAGGGAAAAGCTATATATATGTAGGTAGGCAAATTCTTTATTTAATTAATTATTCACTCAACCTAATGTTAAAATTGACTGCCTGAAACCCCATACGTAATGATTACACACATGATGATTATAGAAATAACATTGATAGCATAAAATACCCTTTTATTAATAACAACTTTTACGGGTCAAAATATTTTTAAGACTTTTCAGACCATCTCAAGTGAGGAATTTTTTAATTAATGTTACGATTGGCAATAACGTCGATGCATTTCTAGACATAAAGACCGGATCCCATCATGCAACCATGATTGTGTCGATATCTATTTGTTTCATTTTTAGAAGGCCATGCTATTTTGTTGAAATATATTTTTTAATCTCTTTAGAGTAACATAAAGAACTTTGTTCATTCTTCAAGTCTTCAAGACTAAGTCTTCAAAGACTTGGAAGCTGAGATGCATACGTACCCATATTTACAAACAAAAACACTAAACAATAAGAAATATACTCTGCGCATTAAACAAAATTAAGACCGCATATACAAATAATACGTGATTGACTAGAGATACTTTAGTAAAACTATTCTCTAAAACCAAAATATTTACTCGGTGTAAACGCATAATGCAAGTGCCATAAATCGAAAGACATCAAAGGTGTTTTACTCGCTTTTGCAAATTCTGGACTGCCTTTATAATAACAAAGATATTTTACAATCACAAGAACTATGAAGTAAGGAACGAGATGTAGCATGCGACGTGCAAGTTCACTGACTTTACCTTCCCTTCGGGATTGGCAAGAAGCGGCATTCGCGTTCCCCGAACCTGTTTGTGTATCCGAATATCGGCAGCATGGGGATTTTGGAGACCAATTAACTACACTTGCAAGTACAACGACGTAAAATTGGCATGTAGTGAATATTTGAATGCGTAGCGGACGATGCACGTAACTTTTCTCTGTTACATAACAATTAGCAAGCGAGTTGGTCGCGGCGCGGCGCCCGCGCCTGCGTGCGGGGTCATTGGCAACGCGGCCGAGAGCTGCCACTTTAGGTTCAAGGGTATCTAGAACGGGCCTACATGCCATCGCGTTCGGACAGGCACAATTTCATCTATTCTCTGACCGCTCTCACCTTTTATAAAAAAAAAATTGTTGAACTTTTGTATCTAATTCTGAAACAGCGCAGCATAAACTGTTCTCTAACAAAATTAACTTTCATTTCTATTCGTTCAATAAACGGAACAAAATAAAATACCTACTATTAGTTAGCAGTTTTTAGTCATGGTGGAATAAAATTAAGGAAAGCAAAAATCTTTATGAGACATTCCTCGCATTTTTTTTTAATGGCCACAACAGTTAAAAGGAAAACACTGAAGTAGGTACTTTAAGGAGGTTTTGACAAAGTACTAAAGTGTTGCAAAAAAAAAAGAATAACATCACACAACTTCATAAACCAGTACATATGAAATATCGGAGTCGCATGTAAAATTGGGTTTCCAAACGGTAATACGTCTGTGGCATCCAAATCTAATTTCTGAAAAATTTCGTTTAGTGTTGGTCACTAGACAGAAACGAGAACAAGTGTGTGTAGAATGTGGGTAATTGTAATTAGTAAGTATATTTTTTTATCAGATTATTGTCACAATCATCATCTCCCGAGCCTTTTCCCATCTACGTTGGGGTCGGCTTCCAGTGTAACCGGATTCAGATTATTGTCTCAAATGTATAATAAATTTAAGATAGTGACGGCTCGCACGTCATGTAAGCCCGCCTTGTTTTCGCTGGTCTTTGTCATTAGCGTGCTCTCACGTCTAGTGCATTAGCTAATTTGTCATCGCTGGGTGCGCTTCGCTGATCGATTTTACATTATTACAATAGACTTCTTTATTTCACACCACGCTTCACAGAATTGTAAAGAATAAATTATATAACAGATTCACTACAGATTTTTTTCATTGGAACATATTGATAATAACTACAAATTAAAAGTTTTAACCTGATACAGAAATAGAATAATTTATGACCTAGTATATCAGATCATATGTTACTTTAATCGACAATTATTATTAATTCATTTTGATAGTGAGCCGGATGGCTTACTTTTATCTAATTGTCCATAAAATTCAAAATTACTCAAACGGTAACATTATGCAAATTAAAATCAATTTCATAGATCCAATTCTAACATATCCCACGAAGAAGTTATCATGTATAGCTTGTATGTACATCTGCATAGGTTTGAGTTAATTAAAATACTGCGATAAAACATTTCAAAATGATGAAGTGTCGTTTCCGTTAACTTTTATTCACACTCAAATGAGAAACTGCACCTAGCAATTTGTTGATTCCATAGAAATCTATAAAGTAAGTTGTTTACTTCATGGTGGAATTAAATAAATAAAATTTCCATTTGTTCTGCAGTTCACATCGTATATTTCTTTTACAATACACTACTTTCTAAGTATATCCCGGAAAGAAATGATTGATTACAGGTAAAGGAGAACAATTTAAGGAAACCTGGACTTTATGTCTGAAATCGACAATCCGTATAGAGCAAGCCTGATGATTAACGCTCATTAAGAAAAGAGGTCTGTGCCCTATACTAGGACAACAATGAAGGTTCATAATTAATTACAGACCTACTTTATCATGTAGCTACGGTCGTATAAATAGGTGTTTGGTATAAGATATATTAGTACCTAAAGACACAATGAAGATGGCAAGTTACGAATATCACACACTATACAAGCAGGTAGGATTGCATCATTTGCTAAGTATTTTTGTAAAACCCGAGAACCCTTTTCGTTTAGTTAAGACCTAAGGTAATTCTGCAGGAATGATGCACGACTATGACGCATTGTCTGCAGACGTCCATCACGAACTATTCTCGTGCTTTACAATTCTTTCAGTTTTGCCTATAAATAACTATTAATAGATACCGACCACGAAAAGCAATCTCGCAGGATGGCAGTTAAGAGCCCTCAACTTATTTTACAACGAAGCTCATTAATGAGAGGAGCGCGCGCTCCCGGGAATGTGCGACCAGCCTCCAGCGCGCAGGGTCGCTTCTCTCTTGCGGCGCGGGCGACGCCTGCCCGACAACATTGTATAATTATTACTTAATAGTATAATTGATTGTAATACATAAGTAGACATCTCGTCCGCTTCGTGTATCGGCAACTATCTAACAGTAAAATATAAACATTAAAACTTAAGCAGCACTAATAAATAGTAATTCTGTATTAACCGTCACTAAAAAGATAATTAAATTGAACTGAAAATCTTTAATATTGTGTTTAACCATCACATAATTGATTAAAGATTGAGAATTAACTGATAGTAATAAGTTATAAATAAATGTATTAATCATGAATGATTCTGCGTATGTTCGTGGATCGTCTTAATGACGAGCACACCGCTCTGCGCTAGCGTTGATGTCTAATATAAAGAACGTAACACGCATGCGCGTGAATCCCATTCAACTATTGAACGTGACATTATAGTACAAGACCGTACGTATACCTACATACACACTGGCCTTAACATTCAACTCTATGAATGAGTAACATGTCGTAAAAAGAAGCTTCTATTTATTATTATGCCACAGAAAAAAATATTTAATGAGATTCAATCACAAAGCATGGACATAGTACATATATGAGTATAATTATCTGTGGACATAGTAATTTTGCGATGAGAGTTTTATAACGAGAAAAGTATGTCATCACGTGATCATATAAATATTTTCCGTCTAGTAATTAGGTACCATATGCAGCTACTCGTAAGTACTAATATTATGAAGCTAAAGGGTTTGTTTGTTTCCTTGATCGCGCTAATCTCGGAAACTACATGACCGATTTGAAAAATTATTGCAGTGTTAGATAGCCCATTTATCGAGGAAGGCATGTACCTACTTCTGGCTTATTCATACTGACTTCCGGGTGCGCGAGTTACATATTTTGAATAAGATCACATTTTGAAATTAGTTTTTGGTTTTCATAGCAGATTCTCTAATAAATAAACCGAAACAAACAAAGGAGAAATCAGAACCACAAAAAGGGGTGTTCTGCATAAGGATACACAGAACTTCTGTAATCTTCGACTGTCTTGAGAGCTCGATCAACAGTACATACAGACTCCATTGACCTAATTAAGTATCTCCGTTATTATTTCTCATTTTCGCGGCATCCGAAAAATGGGGTAATATTTGGAATCCAATTACCAAAAATACTCATTCTTGGGATTCAATGTGATTCTCAAAATACTGTCATAATATTTGCATGAAATTTTGTGTAAACGTAAAATGACTAGTCCTTGAAAATTGTAAAATATTAGATTAGGTTACATGCTGTCTTTTACAAAGAAAAAGTAAACTAAATAACAATATAGCATATGGACATATGCTCTATGATGCATAATAGGAAATCCTTACCCCGTGGTTCCCCCGTTGATTCCCCCGTTTTCCCCTAAAGCCACCATACATGGAAGTGCCTATTTACAGCTTAATGTCATCGTGGACCTCAGGTTAAGCAGCGACACTTTTAGTGTCTAATTTCCATATAACGAACTGACGGGTAGTGAAGGAAATCGGCAAGCATCGCTTGAATCTACTAGTGGTGGGAGATAATGGCTTGTCTTGAAGGAAACTATCCAATTCCTGCGGTTTCACTTGCGTCCCGAAAGAACTACTACTTGTATCGGGATAAACTTTGAAAGTAAAAGTGAAAGTAGGTCGAGCCATTTCAGAGATTAACCAAAAAAATACCTAAAGTAATTTTGACAGGATAAACCGTGTACCGTGTCTCCATATGCAATAAGTAAAAAGGTGTTTAATCCTAAAATTAGAAACGGACACGCCAACTTTATTATTTTGTAGCTATAAATGATACTTTAAATTGCATAAGACTACATCCAGTACTACATCTGCAGTTGTGTACAGACGCCACCACATTAAGCTACCTGAAACTGAAAAATGTTCCCAATCAACTTTGAAACATATACTTCAGCGATAAACTTAAAATCTATTAAGGAAATTTGACAGATTGTATACAGACCGCAGGTAAACTGTCCATATTTTATCAAAATCTTTTGTACCGGATATGAAATTCTTAATGTCTACACAGTCAGCAAAACGTGTAGCTACAAGTACCTACTTGAATATTTTACCGACTTGTATATGGAAATTATGTGTTTCCTCGTGGTTTAAGGTTTTTTTCATATTGCAGTTTTTTTCGATTTGAAAACCTAAAGTTTTAATCTATTTACGCTAGAATTAGTATCAGGAATGAAAGTAGACAGCTGGTAAGTCGTGGGTGATAGGCCTCGACAAACACATAATATTCGCTTTTAACGCGTTAAGGAAACAAAACACAAGTACACAAGTAAATACTGATTGGTAAAAGCACCTCTTATAAGTGATGTTAGCTATGCCGTCATTTGTTTTTAGAATTCGTGTCCGCCGAGGCCTTCCTCGCGCCGCTTCCATCACAAAAACCACCAAAATGTTTAGCGGATGAGCTAACCCGCCCCGTCCTAGCGCACGACTCATTGATTACCTTGTAAAAAATTCAATCATCGGCTAAAATTAATATTCCCAACGGAATTATCGAATTCTAACATTCAAGTTAGTAGCTTTGCCACGCAACTACTCAACCTGCGGAACACGAGTATCCATCATCAAAAGTAACCATCGTTTTCCGTATATTTAAGTAATTCCTTATAACTTGCTGTTCATAAATCTAAAAAAGTTTATAAATGTGTTCATCAATATAGACAACGACGACGGGTGAATATTATAATTTTACAACTTGACAGGCATCTTACCTTTCATAAATAATTTTGGAAACCGTTTCTCTTCAATCCAATGATTTCGTTCAAAAAATTATCGTAACATTAAAATGACTTATGCCAAGGCACTGATGATTCATAGAACTATTGCGGGCTCATTGTAGCAGACAAACCGGATACTATTCAGATAATATAATAAGCGTAAGCTGATGTCAACAGGGATGACGTCTTCGAGGAGGTTAATCTTGGCAAAAAGCACGACTATCATGATAGTGCGATAGTGAATACAAAAAATATGCTAAGATTATCTACACCTCTTTATTAGTCACGTATCGACGTAAAGCGATCCAAGACCACAGGTCTGTTCAGTTCGCACTAATCAATGATCTTATCGTGGGTTTTTCACAAATTAAGGTTTTATTAATTTTATGTACACCTAAGACAAAGCACAACATTTAATATCTGATTACTTTTACGAAATTTGTCACAAAACGCAAGTAACGTTCTTAGTTAAGTTAGGTAAATAAAATTCCTTTGAACTTATTAATCTACTAGAGTATTAAATAATTTCATGTAGCGACAGAGCTAGCGAAGCCAAGAATAAACTTGTAGCTTTATTTAACTTCTCAAGATATTATTGCTCTCTGTTTAGCGTACTTACCTGTACTAATAACGAGTTACCTACTTCTATTAATAACGCCCGCCGCGCTATTTTCAACATCACAAGGTACTCTACAATTATTTACTCCGTGTGAGACGCACGTATGGTCATGCATGTATAACGGTAACTTATGTACATTTATATAAATAATTATCATGAGTGTTTTTACTCCATCCATTGCAATAAAATGTCTAACTCGCGATGTAGAGAGTATGAAGCTGCACTTTTGTTTTCCTATTTTTTCTCAATCTACACAAGCCGAAGAACTCGCATCATTAGTGATAAATCGTTAGTGAAGCAATAACTTTTTACAGCGGTGGAGTTGATATGCGGGAAGTACTAAGTGATGCCAATAAGAGATCTATCATTGAATCTGCCTGGGATACAGTTAGTGCCGGTTCTCCACCCCTATAAACTCGGTTTCAAACATTAAATAAGCCCATAAAGTTGCCATCAATTAAACATCTGACGTTGGAAGGGTTATACACCTGAACATAAATCAATTGCCGTCTATAAGGAAATTGGCACGTTTATGTTTCGAGTGGTACATCTGTGCAGCAGTATAATCAAAACTATTATTGTACATTAAATCAGATCTATGCTTCTGGAAATTAGGTTGAAGGGTTTTGCTTGAAGGTACGCATTTTAGCATCCATAACAGATGAGTCGCCATTGTTGATGGATTCTACAAAGTGGTTTTTTATTTTTTATTAGACCAGAGCCATTCATAATGAGATTTGTACCTCTTAACGAAACTAAGTATATTAACGCTATTGACAAAACTTATCACGTAATTAATAAATACTCACAAAATTTAAAACTCATTAAATTAAAGTCGTAGGCGAGTGTTATATGAGATTATATAATTCTTAAAGTTTTTTAAGACATTTTATTTTCATTAAATAGGCCAAATTTCATCGTATTACATTACATATAATTAATTGATTGATTACCTGTGTATGTAGGTACCTTTCTATAATAGATGGGTACCTTAAATGCACCTCAACCATAAAATGCTAATTATATTCAATATTGGCCGTCCAGTAATGACATAGGCGCGAGGGTCGTTGACATAGGTAAATATTTAAAATCTCTTTGCCATTGTGTGAAACCTGATAGGATTATATTAGTACATCGTGCGTGGTGCAGCCGTCTGCGCCCGCGCATTCAGAAACGATGCTAACAATCATGTTCCTACTCGCTGCTTGGTAATTAGGATAGGTTGGTAAATACTCATTAGAAGAAGCTTTGCACTCCTGTAAGCGCGACTGTGACCAGCAGTCTTACTAATGCAGGTACCGTGCTTTCCATGGAAAACATTAAACATACCATAATAATATAGTAAAACGAGACGGAAATTCAATAATTCAGTTAAATCAAGTTAATAAGTGCATGAATATTTAAGAGATCGTTAAAATTGATAGTTTTCAATTTAAATAAATGTGTCGAAAGCTCATATTTTAGATATTAACTTATTATTTTACAAATAATATTCTATAAAATATTTGAATGATAACAATTACGCTATAACGTTTCATCTTGTTTTCGAGACTAAAAATAAAGCTCTAGAAATGTAATAAATTTCATGATGACGAAAGGCTAGAAGCAAGAAAGCAATTGCAAGGCTAGTGGAGCTTCTGTGGGATTCGAATATAATAACATTTTTTTGGTAAACATTCATTCATTCTTCTTCACCTTAAGCTTAAGGAGAGTACAGGGGCGACAAATGGTTCCCGCTACTTGCACTCATCGTTAATTACCAATTGTTAAGGTATGTATTTGTGTACTAAAACTCTAGTGCCGTTGACACAATATAATGTAAATTGCTCAAGTAAGTAATACTTTTTAGAAAAATTAAGAAGCTTAAACCTATATTTCATTCAATTTGAGTCATAATTTATTAGGGTGTCCGTGTCCATGAGTAATGTACTATTTACTGAACACCCTATTTAATAATATAACTTGATAATAAAGAAGTAAAGAGGTTATTAGTTCTTAACCAGAAAACTAGTTAAGTGATATCTAGCAGATAGTAATAGCGTTAAACACGTTTGAAATAACCGTTACCTAGATAGGTACAGTACACAGTTATCTTATGTTATTATTTACTAAGTCCCAAGAATAAGTTACTAAAATAATTGATACTTAATTTTATGAGGTGTTTACTCAAAAGTAAATGGTATTTAATAACTCTATCTAGGACATAGCCTGAACATGTAGCTATGCACAACATTACTGCATTGTTTTCAATTTGGTATATTTGGTGTTGTGATACAATAATTTTAAATTACAGATTTTTACTCTTTCTCCGTTTTCTCTGAGCATTGAACTAAAGATCAAAATGAAAAATCAGTATGAATATACAACTCAGGTTTAGTTTAGGACGTAGGCGCCCACTTACAGGATTTTGCGAAATTCAACTCCAAAAAGGGGTGGAACTGTCAGAATGAAACTGTCAGAAAGTCGGGGACAGTATTCAGAATTTTATTCGTTTACGCAGGACCACTATGGAGCCATAATTTATTGTGTATTATGACTTGTTTTTATACATGTGCTGCAAAATTAGGTATGAATATTAATTTATAGGTACAACAAACAGCAGTCATGCTTCCATCAATATAACATAAGTTATAAGCTATTCATAAGTAAACGAATATAACGTACAATTACAGGACTTATCTACAGAAATCAATCGTGCCAATAGTTTAATAGCTTCAATACATGTAATGCCCCTCCTTGATCTTTAACTAAAAATTAGCAATTGGTCATCGAATAAATATTAAAGATTTTGTTTTTTAAATAATTAAATGCGTACCTATAATAAGTAGTGTGTTTCTGTATCAACCATCCGTTTTGGGTTTCACACAACGCACATTTTTCTTGCTGACCCTTCGTCTTTCCAAATATCTTGCATCCAGAGTAGCCTTATTGGACACTCTTCACACTAACACGACCCTCAAAGCTCCAGAGGATTTCCTAACTTACAATAAAATATTCGCAGATATCGTAACTACTCGCCTAAATAGGTCCTCGTAGGTATATTAAGTGAATTAAAACATAGATTCGATGTACGAAGATGCATCATGTGCATCAAGCTCGTATGTTTTAAATAAGCTAAAGTAGCGCCTAAAGCAAGATGCGCACGGTAAATAAGTATAACGGTGCTTTTACAACCTCCGCACCGGCACCGGTGCGCGCCGCGCCTCGGAACATTGCCAATTCCCATTGCTCAAGTCTTAACATTGGAATTTCTCACCAGTAAAACATGAATAGATTTACTGTTTATTACATTATATATGAATAATATGACTTCGAAACTCTGCAGATTATTTGATAATTAAAATACGTACCTACATAATTTTCAAAACGTCATTTACTACGTCATTCTAGGCAGGCACTGTAACTTCTCTAATTATGATTAATTTATTAACAAAACCAGTCCTCTTGTGTGATAACTAACCTGTTCCGTGTAACTAACTGCATGTTTGCACTTACTATCGTCAATAGGTATTTGGGTAGATGACACCAGTAAATAATTAACTAAGACCAGATAATTCACCAATTGCATTAAAATAAAGTGGTGCTCTTTTATGAAGCAAGATAAAAATCTATGGTATACCTAGTTTCATTGAGCCAGCTCATAAACTCAATTTACATTGTTATGATCTGTGTTTCTGTTTTCCAACTGAAGGGCACAGGCATTTTCTCATACAGAGAAGAAAAGAGATGATGCGTTAATCAAGCTGCCCCTGACCCCCTGCTGGTTGGTTATATTTCAGACCTTACAATAAATAAGTTCCAGTTCACTCAGATGTTTCCTTTACCATTGGTCAATCTGGTCTCGGCTAGAAGGACCTCGAACTTTCTGCTAAGATTGTAGAGAGTACACAATCTGCGAGCTCTATATCCCTGATGACTGAAAGTAGGACAGACTCTCACTCATCACCATAGAAAGATACCAAAATTTTGAAAGTAATTTTCTCTGTCAAATCTACAGTTTCAGTTAAGCATTTGATTGGCAAGTGAAACTGTGGTAAATATAAATAAACTTTTATTAATCCTTACAAAATAAAAAGGTAGTTTCTGTTTCTTAACTACAGATCACTTTTTTTGAATTATTCGTTTTTTTTTTTTTTAATTCATGATATATTATGATATAATCAAAATTAAACACCAGACATATCCACTACCTGCCAGCTGCTTTAATGTTTCTTCACCCACGGCGGAGGTAACCCAGGTAGCCGCGGACGGTCGAGCGTATTTGTGGGTAAAATGGTAAACCACTGTTTACTAGAACATACTCGTATATCATCGCCCATCCCCGGTAAAATTTTCAAAATCTATATTTTCTTTTATTTAAGGCTATCTGTCTGACTAGTTTGTCAGGTCGCAATTAGTATGATTTACACTACGACGATTTTTTTCATACGATAGGATTAAGCTGTTCACACCGTAACCAAAACTTCGACAGTTGCAAACTTCAACAAAAGGCCTTTAGTTCATACGAAGGTTAACATAATCATATTATCTATATTGGTGTTTTATTGACGTAACGATGAGAACTAATCCGTAATTATTATAAGATTTGTTTTCATAAAAGTGAGTATAACCTTCGCAGAGTAATCGCTTGTATTTATTTACATTGATGTACATATATGCTTTTCGTGAGTGTTCAATCATTTCTATTGTCAATGCAAAATTCTGTATTAAAAAAAAAATTACGAACATAAAGTTACTTTGCATCACGCACAAGGAAGGTAATATAAAACACTTTGTTGAAGTAATTCAATGTTTAATTAAAACGTCATGATCAAGACAAAAGTAACAGCATCAAATATTTCAAAAATGAAAAACTTTGTTACAATAGTTGTTAACCATATAGTTTATCATTATAAATCTGTTTATACATAATAATTTTATCTACATGTATAATTATAACCAGTTTTTTAAAGTGAAGGTGCCAATGAATTGGTTACAAATGTGCACCAAAGCCGCAACGATTTTTTTTTTTTATTATCCATGAAATAAACAAACTGAACGGGCACCTACATATCATGCTTCTGTAGTTAACAAACCGGTGAACGTGAACTAGGCTGGAGTTTGCATGATTTACTATAATATGATAGGGCCTATTCGGAATATAAAACTTGTCTATAGTTAAATCATTGAAACTATTCGAGTGTATAATTGCATTAAAAGATAGAAATTTCGATGCTGATTATAAAAGTGATGAAATATTTGCGTTTGTGTTATCTATGCTAGTTCTATACAAACCTGAGTAAAAACACCAAGTGTCCTTGTAATGTCAAACATTTTGTACTACATTTTATTATAAAATTATCATGTTGCGGTTGCTCACTTGTATTATAAAAATGTGAATCCATAGGTAAACGTGTAAGCTAACCCAGCGTTTATTCAAAATACTTTTGATACATCAATATTGGGTGTTGTTTTGTATAGTAGGCAAAGGCAACGCACCTTGAGCCGCTTAGTGAGTAAGAGCAATGAATGGCACGTGACAACTCAATGAAATCATGCAAAAACATATTAAAGGTAAGTAAATAATGTATGTACTTAAATTCATTTAAAATCATAATTTCTAAAAATCAAAATATGCAGACGTGCAGTCGATTAATTAATTATCATAATTGGATCAGTTGATAACATTGTATACAAACCATATTACATACTGTGTCCTGTACTTGATGTTAGAGATAGATAATGCAATACATTTTGTTTCTATCACCTAACTAGAAAATAATAAAAAATATAGTTGCTATATTACAAAAAAAAAAGTAAATAAAAATAGCTCAGCAACACTGAATTTCCGATTTATCTAATACCTTACAAATAAAACGGAAAATACGTAAAAAAATAACAAAGTAAATGTAGCCCAGGAACACGGAGGTGGAATCCTAAAGCCCTTAACAAAATCTATTTATATTTTAACCATCTATTGGTGTATTTAATTTTACTTAATCTATTCAATTCCTATACTATAATGAGGCGCAATCATGTACCTCAGATCCATACAGCACGCATGCACCCGGGACAGACTGCTATTATCTTTATTAAGCACTATTATCTTTGCAACATTAAGTCTCCTCGCTTTCAAGTTAATAATAAAGTAAATCAGAATATGAGCTAAAGTGTTGTCGCTTGTGCCGATCGCACGCACGTCAGTCGCGACCGGCAGTCGTCTCGTCGGCCGGCGTCGGCGGTGTGTTCTGAAACATAACGTTACACTTGATCATTTCTGCTATTACAGTCAACAAATACGAGTACACTGTTCTGTACTGAAGAGAGAGACCGGAATATGTACCGTACGTGCTCATTACAGTGCCAACCGGTATTAGTGTCCCCCAGATTAACCGCTTATTAGTGCCATAATGAGCAATGTAAGAATAATATAGACAGGAAATGTACCGTGGTATCATCGCGGTTGATACCAGCCCACTGGACAAAGGAAGGCAGGTCACGAGTGGGTAGCTCTGCAGCCAGCGCCTTCACGCGCAAGTTACGGTCGTCAGTGAGCAACACCACTTCGCGCACTCGACGAACTACCTTCGGCGCCTCTCTGCCATCTTCCCCGCGTGTATCTGCAACATTATGAAAATTAAATTTAGCTCAAATAGCACGGTATCACGATACGATAGCTAGGCGATATCCCCGCTAATACATTTTGTCGCGTACTGGAATGTTGGTAAGGAAGCGTCATTAAAACAAATAATCGGCGGCGCCAGCGCAGATAAAATCAGCGTTCACGCGACCTAAGATATGTAGTAACAAGCCGCCTCAGTCTAGCTCAGCGGACTGGGTCGACAGTACTACCGGTCCGGCGCACGCGCCGCCCGTCCGACACGCATGTTCACGCCTCTAGATTTTAATAACTAAACTCTTATACTATTAATAATTATTAGCTTTATAAGCAACATTCAATTGGGGAGCACAATTGTTCACTGATAATAAACATACATATATTAAATCAATATCTACCTAAGAATTTTATTACATGTAGCAAATTATCAATCACGTAATTAAAGGAATAACATTGATTGATTTCCTAAAGCAATGTCAATTATTAAGATTAAATTTACAGGCACCCCTTACAACATCCCTTTAACAAGTGCAGGTGGGAACTGATGGGAGCGGTTGCGTGAACATTGTTCTGGCTAGAAGAGAATGCAATTTAATTTTGTAGTTGTCGTGAATAAAATTACATTCCCGAGATTTAAGTAGAACAGAGATCTACGACAATAGCATTGAATACTGTGACGTCTTGGCTGTCTATTGTCATAAATGACGAACGTAAACAGCGACAATGCTTACTGTCTCTTATAAGCTGAAAGATTCAATGTGAGGATTGTGAGGTTTGAGTTTGTGAAGTTGTTGGTGGTTAAAAGTTATTTGACGACGAAGAGCAACTGACTCATGTGGTCGCTACGTGGCTTGAGAAGCTGCCCAATTCGACAATTTCAACAATCCTGCAAAGCCTGTAAAGGGTCCTTCGAAACCCGGTTATCACGGTTCATGAGATACGGCCTGGTGACAAATGAACGTATAGTTAAATCTCAGTCATAAGGTCCCGTTTTTATCCTTTTGACGTAATGCAAAAAGGGTGCATGTATGGCGTGTTACCGTTGTCGGGCGCGAGGCCGGGCTGCGTGCGGTGCAGGCCGAGCGCGGTGGCGAGCACGCGGTCGTCGTTGGTGGCGCGCGCGGGCGCCGCCTCCTGCGTGCAGGCGCGCGACGCCAGCAGCGTGCCGCGCGACGTGGCCAGGCGCAGGCCGCCGCGCGCGCGCCCCACCCAGCCCAGCGCCGCGCGCGCCGCGCCGCCCACGCGCGCGCTCAGCCGCAGCCCTTCCAGCTCCGTCATCACTGCACAACAATACTCACATTACTATGTACCAATAGAGCTCTGCACAAAAAAAAAAGGAAATCCATCCTTCTAGATCAGAAAAATTATAGAAACAAAGTAAACAATCGCAGTTGGGGGACCCCCTTGCCAGATAAGCTTCTGCGCTTTAGAACAAATGCCCCGACTGCGACTGTTTCAGTTTGTTTCTATATTTCTTGATGCAATCAAGTTGTTTGTTTTTATATAATATTTTTTACTAATTTTTTTATTATTTTATAACTAGAATCCAGGTAACAGTATTATGAGAGAGTTTCTGAGGAATAGAGTCAACCTCTTTACATGCATCGATTTTTTTTCATGAACTAACCCATTGCTTGGAGTAATACACATTAAATACCACACAATATAAATGCAGTTCATATCATATATCTCAAACCTAGTGACTACTCACCGACGACGGGCACGGCTAGCGTGTAAGGCTGCGAGGGTTCTTCCACAATCGCTTGTAGCAGATCTAAATGATCGATGAAGCAGTTGGTGTCGGGCACCAATAAACGGGGACGAACCTCAACTTCCGCGGCCACAGAGACGCCACGTAATATTTCCTGTAACAAATTAGTGTTGTAAACTATTATGCAGACATAAACAAATTGGAATGACTAAAATGAACACTTTGAAAACTAGATCTCTAAAGTCGAGACATTTTTTCGGCCAGCACGGTTCTAACCATTTGCTAGTTTGTGATGACAAAAACCATGACTTCCACAAGACGTTTGTTAAATACTACTTAAAATAATGGCGCAAGACGGTAGGTAGACAAATTCAATACTTTTATTGAACTGACAAAACAGGTCACTTTGTATGTAATGTATGAAAACAAACTATGACGTAGTAAAAACGTAGGGGAAGGAATTATAAAAAAGCTGCTTTAAAAAACATTTCGTACATACCTGCATACGTTGACGATGTTTGTCAAGCGTAGCCTTCCTGTTCTCGAGTTGTTCCTTGCGTCGTAATAGTTTTCGTGTCGCTTCGTCTGTGCCCTCGGCCTCAACTCCTTCACTGTGGCTCAGGGCTTCGCTGGCTGCACCGCTTTCAGTATTTTCATCCTCAGAATTTTCAGACTACAAATTAAAAAAGATTAAAACTGTTTGAGAATCATCTCACATTTATTAAACCACATTGCTTTATTTGCCTTACCCCTAAATAAAACAATAAAAAATGGTAACCAGCTCTCTAGTGAAAAGAAAACATTATTAATATTACCAGTTGCTGCAGAGGCGTGAGCAGCGGCTGTACGCGCTGTACGGCGCTGACATAGCGCGGCGCCGCGTCCGCCGGGTACTCCAGCCGCAGCACCGGCGGCTCCACGCCCACCAAGTACCTGAACCACGATACATGTGACCACTTACAGCAAACTAATATTGATAATAAGTAACAGTCATCTAAGCAGATGGCTATAACTGTGTTTGTAGATATAAATTTTGGGAACAGGGTATGAGCAAAAGCAAGTATTTGAAGCCTTTTGTACAAAAACCTCTTAAGGCGGCCAGCATATACGTTAACTTTAAGATCAATTTTTAAGGACGGCTTTTGGGACATAAAATTAGATATTTTGGATTATCAGATAGATTTTGCTAACTTACAACACAAATTTCACGAAATTTAAAGGTAATTATCTAATTAGTATCTTATGTATAACTAAGTTTTATGTTTACAAGTCATTACATTTTATATGAATAATGCCGATATCTAGTATGAAACGGGACGCTAATACGTGCTATATGGGTAACACATCAGATTATCAAGATTAAACAAGGAGTATCGTGATCGCCGGGTAACATCAAGTTCAGATACGCTGTCGCTCCATGTTAAACCGCTCAACTGCATGCGTCTAGACTGGAAGCCAAGCCTTACAGAGTTAGGAAAAGGCTAGGCAGATGCGTACAAAAAGGAAAAAATAATGAATATCCATGCGAACTCACTCAGTGCCGAAAAACAGCAGCTTGCTAACCCTAAGCGCGTGTTCGGCAGCGTGGTGCTGACCAAGCTGCTCCGGCCGCACCCACGCCACCGCCGGCTCCATATACATCAGCGGCGTGAACCCACCCAGAGACGCGTCCTCCGGAAGGCGGACGCACACGTAGCCTTTGCATCAAGATGTTGGTATTAAATACACAAATAAACTAAAATATAACTGTTGGCACTTGGCAATTGGTGGTATACGGTCCACGTAGTAATACTGGTAATTAAATGAAAATCTTGCGAGATGAAAAAGTGCTGCATGCACACCTTTATTATTTATTAAAATTAAGTTCTGTGTTTCCAGTGGTCAACAATAACTTCGCAAATTATTTTTTCATACTTGGCTGTTAATCATTACTTTTCGGACTGTCAAATGGAACGCCATGTACTCTTGGAATGGAAGAATTGACACAATAAATTCCCTAGCACATTAATCTACTTAAGAGTAGACTGTAAAAGAATTTAAATCCCTAAAAACAGTTGGTTTTAAAATTAAGTACTTAACTCGGTGTTTAAAAATTTAACATCAACCCAAATAATTAAGTTTACTTTTATGTTTTTTTTTTTTAAGTTATATAATGTAAGACAGTTTATTAAATTTCTTAGAATGGCGAGCGTCTGAAAGGCAATACAGTAGTTATAAACACTATCGTTCTTTTTATCCTTATGGGATCTGGGGAACAGCGCCGACCGCAACACCAGATACATTGATACTGGCGGAGCAGTTAATGCGACGGCATTATGTACTTTTATCTCGCCAACAATGTAGCTAATGTTAAAGCATTAGCGAAGGTAATTATGGAATGAATATAGTTTTATGTTTACTTAATTATAAAAATATCAATAGATAGCGAGATCGTTTTATCGAAAAAAATATGCAATTTACTATTCTCTTATCATGGTATTTTCAAATCATAATAAGTTAAGGAGAACGAAAAAAATTAAGTCCGTATGTTAATCACAATTTATCACATCAACCGCTGCAATATAACTAAAACAGGTACTCTGATAAGGTATTTAAATAAGAATAATAGAAACTCACCTTCTTTCATTTCGTTTTCGAATTCTATTGACTTGTCATCAAGAGCTTCCAGTATGTTCATTAGCTTTGCGAGCCAATCCCACGGGTCGTTATCAGCTCTAAACAAAAAATCATACTTTACTATAACACCATGTTTATTAAAAGACCGTGTTTTAAAGGTCAATAGTATAATCTTACCCAATATCAAAACTGTCGAACGATGGAGGTGGATTCCATACACTGCTATGGCATAACATCCAGTCGGACCACACCTTAAAACATAAATAACACTTATGAAACGATCATACTTAATAAATTATTATCAAATTATCACCGCTATTTCCTTAATTACACGTTACACCAGAGTTCCCAAGTAATTGGTGTTTTAATAACTGTACATCTTTAAAAGTTTATAAAAACAAGATCTGACCCTCGGAACTACAGTAACCCACAAATCAAAAGATAGACGCTGTAAATAGCTACGGGATATCGTCACAATATAATTTAGAGGATATCGAAATGCTTTTGTATTGCTAAGGCTAACCAGTGGTATTGTTTTCTTACATCGAATTAATGGATGAAATCGATACACCTCGTGAATTCTGTTCTAAAACAAGTTAGATGATACTATATTAGTTGCGCCGTAGTAGTAATTCAGTTTGTTTATAGTATTGGAATTTGAATTTAATGTGTCAAATTCTGGTATTTACCTGTACCGTTTCAGTGGTACGTAGGGTATGTTCGTGTGTGTTTGTACCTTGATGGCAGGCAGCAAGAGCAGTGCGTCGGTGTGATGCTGCGACTGCGGAGCCTCGGGCAGCAGGGCGCAGCAGCGCTCAAGCATAGCGCCAAACATCAACAGGGACACGCCCAGCGCGCACTCCAGCCACGCCGAACGTTCTCCACCGTTGCCCTCTTTACCAAAATTGTACAAAATTAGTGTCCTAACTCTAATCAAGCGTATCATGTATAGTTTTAGTACGTATCGCCTTGAAACTTGTCCGATACAAATATCTTCTCATCTATGTGTAATTAAAGACATACAAACTTGTAATATAATAAATTAGCATAAACATTTTTTAGAGAAAGTAGCCAGTAGCAGTTTTAATATTATCATTGATTTCGAACCTATGGCACTCGTGTGTTGCAGCAAAAACCAGAGTCAGTGCAGACAGTCTGGACACACAATTTTGTTAAATCGTAATTTAATTTTATGATCTGCTTGTTTTCGTTATATAGTATTATATGTATAAATAGTATTTGTTTTGTAGTGCCAAAAAATTTTTTTTTCTTTCTCTATATGATATCTCTGCGCAATCCCAAGAAAAAGGGTGGTGAGAGACGGACAAACGGACATTAAAGTGATCTTATGAGTAAGTGATCCATACCTATAAAAATATTTGTACAGAATAATCGGTAGCGATGTCTATTGATGATATGTACTCGTAAATACGTATTATTACGTATGTGCATACAATCGTGCCTCTCGTCCACCTCACGCAAAGCAGTTTGCATTAATCAGTAAACGATCAGGACCCAAACGGAACCAGCTACTTGTTGAATCATCGGATTCTCCGTAAACAATATCGATATACGTCGAAATAAAGCGAACGTGACCCAACATTTTTTTTACCTCATTTAATTATATTTTTCCTCAGAATCAGTAAAGCAACTCATCCACGAGTCGGATATCAATTAGAACTGCTAACTTTACTACAAATCCTATTATGGAGTGAGATAGTAAACGCGCTTAATCCACGATAATTGAAAATGTGTTAGACCTGACACCGGATGGGTTTTATAGATGCCCTTTATGAGTAGCCAAGTGCATGCAGTCTTTTTTTTCATGCTGTAGTAATGTAGGAACATAACGAAACTTGCATGCATAGTGACAGAAACATGTCGTCATTGGATCATCCACCGACAGCTCATCGGTCGGTCCGAGCCGGTCCGATATAAATAGTCGTCTAAAAATACACAGCACGGATTGCACCTGCAAACGCAAAACACCTACTATACTGCTTAACAAATACCTGGATAAACATGCGCACAGAAATATCTCGCAAGTAAAATTTGTTACGTATGCTATAATAAATTTAAGCGTAACAATATATAGCACAAGGGTGGACAAAAGTAGCTTTACTGTATTTCAAACTATTTTAGTACATCCTACCTTCTCACAATAGATGTTTATAAATATTCTGAAGCGAAGCTACCTTCATAACCAGACTATGCATTCACAACTGTCGATATTTATAAGATATAATATGATTCATTATCGAAAATCTATGTTCCGTCTGATTTATGCGTTTTTGAATGTATAAAACGTTATCTCATATAATATCTTTCCAGGAACTTTTTCCGTCAAGCGCTGCCAAAGGGCATCGCCTTGCCGAACGTCGTAATTAAGGGCCTCGAACGCCATAATTTTTCTATAATAATTCAAAACATCATTACGAGTAATGGCGTAAAAGAGTGGTCGTCACCGTGCCGACGCCGAGTCAGTTTGTTGAACCTGTCGCCATCAAATGTGTGCATTTGTGCGGTGCGCGGGCGAAGGCGGAGCGGCGGCAACGGAGTGCAGTGCATCAACCTCCAATAACTTGTAATTTGTAATTACAAACCTTTACTGCGCCCGGACGGAGCCGCAGGAAATAGCCACGTTTACAGCTCACGTTATATATTAATTTCGAAAATCGAATACGTGTACGCCATTGCGTTTTTATCATTTACTAGCTGTTCCCCGAGTTTTTATCCGCGTCCACAAGGAACTATTTCCGTCACCCTATTAAAAAGTTACTCCTTCATATATCAGCCACTGAAAGTCCTATCAAAATTGATCCAGCTATATCATAGATTAGCGGGAACAAACATACAGACAAAAAACTTTAATAAGTATTCTGAAATATATTTTAACAGAGTACCTACGCATATTTAACGTACGGTATTACGTTAAATAACGTTGATCGGTAAAACTCATGAAGTTTTGCAAATTATATTAAAAACTCCGTAAAAAAACAGCTTCAAATGTATCGACATTTTTTTTATTCCCATTAATTCATCTGATCTGTAATTGCATATAGTCTGAATGTTTTGTTCAATTAACTTCACCGTATAAAATTTTCCTTTTTTATTAGAAAACAAAACCGACGTCCGGAGCGAACCGAGTCCTCAATTATCTTTTATAGCACTTTATATTCTTATTTTCTTTGAATAACCATTTATCTAGAACTTTTTATTGCTGCCCCTTCTGTAAATTAAGCAATTTTATGGACATGCTTGTATCAGACTGAAATAGAATTAAAATCTATTTTATTTACCAGGTACTATGCACTTCGTGCAACGATTAAATTTACTGTCCCATTGCTATGTAGAGGAATCTGGACAGCGAGAAGTCCTAATCACCTCACTTCCTCAGCATGGATTGTCAATTTGCTGACTTTTGAAAGTGAAGCTTCCTTGCTATTTTTTCTTTCACTATTTTCAATGGCCAAGACGTACTTTCTTAATACATAAAGATCACTTAAAAATGTCTTTTGTTTAATACAAGGTTTCGAAGTTCGCAACAAGTTGTCAAGATTTTGAAAGCCAAAACATTTAAATACCATAGCCATCTTTTGGCCTCCAATGACAACACATTTAAACGCAAAATAAACCACCTCCCTCTAAAAATGCCGGTTCCCAAGCTAGAACTGTTTAAGAAGAACTGTGCCTACATGGCACCTTTAAAATAAAATTCTCTGCCTAAGGGAATAAGTGAGCTGCCATATAATAAATTCTGTATTGCCTTGCGGAAGTGGTTAATCCACAAGAGTTTTTACAGTCAGAAAGACTTTTTAAACCAAAGCACATGCCGATTTGGTACCCACTAAAATACTATTTAGCTCCATTATTTATTTTATTATAATAATTTAAATATTTGTTTTTTTTTTAGTTCTAATTTAAAGTAGGCGTTGTATTAAAGTTCATATAAAATAATTTTAAGTAATCGTATTTTGCATACCCTATAGTGACGGTGAAATATGTCATGTACTTTACTTACATAAATGTAACATCTTATGTACTACCATGTAAATAAATGATTTGATTTGAATGCACGAAGACACTCACAGTAAAGTAGATATATAATTAAACTGATATGCTTGTTTTTACGACGCTGACATATACGAAACATACATGACTCAGTGTCAATACCATGGGCAGTAAATATGTCACTGTGGCCCATACTAAAATGTTTTGACCACATAAAATGCCTCTATCCATTTCTTATCGCACGCGTGACTTTTACGCCTATTCAGAGCAATTAACGACGCTATCGTGTTGGATTCCGTTATATCGCGATAGAGGCAAAAAAAAAGGTATTTCAGAAAGAATTATTATTGTTACTATCATGAATATATAAAGTTTAAAACTTTATGTGATCATTTCATTGCCTAATAGCATGTAAAAACTTTTCATGACTACAATTTGTTTAGAATTATTTCATTAGCGCGTTCAAGAAAACAAACTCTTCAGATTTTATAATATGAGTTTAGATAATATTTCAAACGTGACATTCTTCCTGTTTCATTATAGCCATGAGCAATTCTCTATGCCAGCTATCTCAAAAAAACCTGCTAAGTTCTAGTCGGACGACAGACTCGCGAAGGGTTCGACATCATTAAATATGTATATGTCGCAGGGAAATGAAGATATCAGGTATTTCACGAAATCCCTAGGGATATCACGAAAATCCGGAAGATGTCGAATACTCTTGTTTTTTACATCTTCTTCCTAAAAGTATCTAGTGATATGACGAAACACCAATTTATCGTCAGTGATATCGTCGTTTCACTAAACTGAATCTAGTGAAATAAAGAATACTGTTGAGGAATAAAGTAATAAAACAAAACTACAAATTAACTGGAGCATTTTATTAGAAAATTAAGTTGTTCATAGTTGATAAAAAAAAAACAGTTTCGGAACGAATACTACACGGACGAGGACGGAAAGTTATTTTAGTAATTGTGGTCTATATGTGTCGGCCAGGTCGTGAGAATTGCGCAGATTCAAACTTCCCTCCCCCTCGCCCGAGGTAGGTGCTCCTACGCACTGAACTGTCGGTTTTTATAAAATTGATGCACCTAGGAAGTTCGTAGCTGCGGAAGGCCAGATCTGTTACATGATGGCATCCAGGCCGATTTTCGGTTACGGCGGCCGTGCTCTTTTTTATGGAGATCAGCCAGCTGAGCATGACATATTATAGTGCACAAGCATTCGCGCAGATACAGGTGAACTCTCTATTCCCTCACTCTCATAGTCCGATGGGACGGCAATCCGACACGACGGTGAATCAATCACCAACTTCTAGACTCCAGGCTGCTTTATGAAAGTTTCTCAAAACCCACAAAGCTATTTCGGCCCGACCCGGGATTCGAACCCGAGACCCCGTGCACAGCAGTCGCGCCTTGCGACCACTAGACCAACGAGGCAGTCAAAAATAAATAATCGAGTACCTATAAAAATTGTGTTATGCGAAAGAATCGCAAAAGCATGCGCTGAACGTACATGCTATCTGCAGCGTAATAATTTCGCGACTAAAATCACACGAGCCGCGCCAGCTCGAGCGATGCATTTGTTTCGCTCCCACTAGTAACCGCGCGGGTATTAGAGCGAGCGAGAGAAATGCATGGCTCGATTTTTATTCGGCAGTATCCGCTTTTCTGACATTTTACTAGATTTAGTTTAGTGAAACGACGATATCACTGACGATAAATTGGTATTTTGTCATTTCACTAGATACTTTTAGGAAGAAGATGTAATAAACAAGAGTATTCGACATCTTCCGGAATTTCGTGATATCCCTAGGCATTTCGTGAAATACCGGATATCTTCATTTCCCTGCGACATATACACATATAAAAATGCAAAAAAAAATATTTATTGCTGTATTTTTTATTTCAATATAATCTCTTATTTTAAAGAGAATAATATACTCAATATACTGTGAATTATTCAAATGCCTACATGTTGCTGTTATCGAGCAAAAAATACATTTTGTTTTTTTAATTTAAACATTTATTGTATAGCAAATAGAAATATTTCAGTATTTGTTGTTATAAAAGCAACAGAATATAGCATGGTGGCAAACGGACGAACAAAGGAACAGAAAAACAGCGAATTCTTAGTAATAAAGTCTCGTTTTACCTTCTCAGTACGGAACCTTAATAAAGGTTTTTAGCTGTATTTAAATATTCTTTTTTATTTGTTTGTTGCAAGACTTCCTATATAAATACGATATATTTATCTCGCAAAGGTTATTCATCGCTCAGATAATTTATCTTACCGGAGCAACGATCTAATAAGATACCAATTAAACCGGCAGGAAGCAGGTTGCCGGGGTCGGACTCCCGGGCACAGTCCACAAATCTCAATCCCAAGAATTAACTTATGCATGTCTATTCGTAAATCATCACCTGCCTAGCCTTTTCCCAAGCTATGTTGGGTTAGGCTTCCAGTCTTAACCGGACGCAGCGGAGTACCAATGTTTTATGTAAACTACCTTCTGCCTGCGATTTCACAAGCGTCCCGAAGGATGTACTTCCCGCACTAGGATAAAAAGTATGTTATTCTGATGCATAAGCAATGTTACTGCTAAGCTTCATCTAATCCGTTCAGCCGTTTGGGCATGAAGAAGTAACAAATATACAGTCGCAAACTTTTTCCTTTACTATCGCTGTGATCATTTGAATCATGTAAATTGAGAACCTCCTTCTTTTAGGCAAAAAGTTTCAGCTTTATGAGGTCTGACGGTAATCGCTGATTCTCGCTCTAATAGGTCGATCGACCTGTCCTTCTGTTGTTTATGGCTACCTTCTCCGCCTTGTTCAGGCGTCAACGCTCGTATCGGTTGTTGTCAATTGTTTATGGTCCGATTGTCGTACACATGTTTGCGACAACGCTCGTACAAACTGCTCATTGCGAAAAGGTCGCGTGTATACGAACTTAAAAAACCGAGCAGGCAACCTGATTAGGAAGGATTTTATAGACATCGATACTGGTATAATAAATCGGAAATCCCATCACTATCATATATACATAGGAATGTCACACTATACAAACCAGAAGCGCCAACCAACAGGCCAAAATGATTTTGTCAAGAAAAACTATTATAATAAAAAATTGCAAGGAATAATTAACTTTTGATAACGTTATAAGTTGACTATGATTTTTACACCTTCAAAAAGCACAGTTAAAATGGGGACAGGCGCCAGAACTAATGGCAGTTCCACTCGTTCTTATTAATATTTCAAAGAAAAAATAAGCATTACCTTTCAGTGAGGCGGCAGTGGTCTCAACAGCAAACATATTAAGCGCGGTCAGTTGCAATAGCCTTGCGGCAGGAGTTGGCAGTGGCTGACGGTGCAGGAGCGCGCGGAACTGACGCAACATCAAACTGGCACTCTCGTAAAATGTCTCCATTCTGCAGAGAACGGTAATATGTACACGCATACTATTTAAAAGCAGTAAACTTTATAATTAATTTAATATTCTGTTTAATTATTAATTAAATTAAATTAGTATAAATGTAGATAAATAACTGGCTAAAATAATAGTCAATTATGGTTCTTGGTCGGCACTGGTCTACTTCGCAATTTGTTACAGAGGCAGGGGGAATATCACTTGACCTGCTATAAGAAATGTATTCTTGATGCACCCAATAGGTGACCGTGAACAAGGTGTTTGGTATTACCATCGAAGATTACCAACGTTATTCCATATTGGTTGGAATAATATTTTGTTCATTTGTTTTGTTTTTATTTCATTGTTTGGTTGCATATCACATAATATAAATAAAATCATTAAATCATCAAGAGCTATAAACTCAATCCGTCTAACGTAAAACCTTTTCTGTTTCTTTTCTGGATCATTACTTCTTAATTGACATGATTCATTTAAATAGGGGTTTCGGTTAATTATAAAGGACATGACATAAAATTTATATCTTTAGGGCATTCATATTTTACGTTGTTATTAAGATATATCATAATAATATACTTACTTAAATTTTCCAGACAATTTACGATCCGAAAGGTTATCGCTATTAGGACATGAGCGTCGAATCAATTAGAGTAGTATTTTTTATAATGTTAATATATATATATATTAATTTATAATGTTTAATGTAAATAATAAATAGTTACAAAAAATCACATAGGGATACTAAACTGCTTACCCTATTTTAGTGATGAGCTTCCCATGTACGTGTAGATAACTTGTAATGAAATTTTTATTCAACTGCAACAATAAGAAAATACATAAATATGTTTATACATTTCCTGTTAAATGGTCTCTATTTTCCTTTTTTTATATTCTGGTAATCCACTTTATATGTTCTTTACGTCTTTATTATGATATATTTAGTTATGATATGTAAGGGCCGGTATTTTAAGCGATGAATAAAGGTAGTACTATGAAAATAAAGCTTAAATGTTTTACTTCTTGAATACAAAATTTTTAAATTCACTTTGAATTTTCAACTTTCTTTCTAATAATGTTTAGTTGGCTGTCGTTAAGGTAACATTGGTCAGTGGCACAGAGCATGCCGTTACGAATGTACCTCGACTGACGTCATGGAAGCAAGTTGTTCGTCCCTGGACGCAGGACGGAAGGTGGTAGTCCTGTGACCGCTCGGCCGCACCCACACCTCTCTCTTCATACCCGCCGTATTCTCTGCAGTGTTAGTTCCTTCAGTCTTCGAACCTTCTAGAGCAGCCCGACGCTTGCGTTCTGCTGCCTCGTACTAAATGTTACAAATCATTGTAAGAATCATAATCACAATGCAGTGATGCAGTGATATATTATTGAAAAAATATTGTGAAAATAGAATACCTTTTTCCTATTTTCGTCGAAAAGTGAGAGTAAACTTTCTCGTGCTGAATGAAATGGATTAGACGACATTAGACTTCTCATGTAATAGTAAACTGCATCTAATTTTCTTCTCTGAAAATTAAAAATATATTATTAGAATTAGGTGCAGAGAAATTGTTTATGCCACTTGCAATAAGGCAGCATTAGGTACTACAACAAATGAGAATAGAACTTTAAATATTAAAGTATATTCTTGTAGATATAACTTACCGCATATATCGCTAGTATAGCCAGCTGGTTGTACGGTCTGCCATTTTTAGGATTGATTTGTTGAGCTTTAGTGTACCAAAATTTACTCTTAGCATAATTATTTGTCTCATTCACTTGTTCCTTATATCTTGCTAAATCTCCCAAAAAGACGTATATCTTTTGAACTGAAATTAAAGCCAAACCCACATACCCTAGACCTTTTGGAGGCAACACATGATTATCATTTATATAATCGTCAACATTAATCTTATAAGTCTTCTCCAACATTTGAACTAGATTTTCAAAAAATGTATTTCCCTCTTCAATAATTACATTTATCAATTTAACTATTTTCGGTTTATCTTCTGGCGTCATCTGAGGAAAACTTTTTCTTAATGGTTCTATGAAATTGTAGTACAATATTTTCCAAAAATGATGTTCAATATTGTCAGCTTGACAGTACTTCAGATCTGACATGAGGAGCCTCTGTAGAGCGTTTTGTAAAAAAGCCCTGTAAAACAATTAATAATACTGTAATGTATCCACATTAAAAATAATAAAATGCAAAAGACAAAAATGTAGACCTAGTGATATTCCAAGTCACCTGCCACAAATTTTATAATGCCCGCTCTGCTTGAGCCTTGGCTGGGGCACTCACGTGCCCTCAGATAATAAACTTGTCTTAGGATCTCAAACTTTTGTAAGTTGAATAGAGAAAAGCCATACATAAGACAGATTACCTAGTTTCCGTAACATCAGGCCAGTGTTCGGCGAGGCCGAGCGGCCCCCGCAGTATGTGTGTCTGCAGTATGACGTCAGCGCGGTCCACCTCTTGCAACAGCGAGCGGTGTCGGACCGCGCGCGCTGCGTCGTTAGCCTCGTAGCCAGCGTTCCCGCGGGACGAACTTTCTTTCATGCCTGCCGAATGTACTTCTTATGTACCAAAAGAGCAAGTTCTAAGTTAAAAAAAAATAAGTGTTCAAAACAATGTTCCCCATACGGCTTTACGGACGATAATTTAATTAAACAAATCTGTAACAGTTTTAGGAGGTTTATTTTGTACTAGCTGCTCGCCCTGGATAATTTAGTGTTTCTGTACATTTTTTAAATCATAATTAGCACGAGGTAAGAGGTCGGAGCGGGCAGCTAGTATATCATAAATTAGCAGCTATGAGGCTTGGGCCAAAATCTATAGTTCGTCCGTGTAGTTTCGTCCAAATGTTTCTTTTTATTGCTTCTGGGCTGCTTTATTCAATAATTAGTATTATGGTTAAATAATGGATTTATAAATAAATAAATTATTATTGTGCTTACCTCTTTCCATTCTAATGTCTACTTTAGTTGGACTAGTTTGTACAATTATTGGTTTGGATGGATTATGATGATCGAATAAGGTTTTCTGAGTTTCCACTGAACCTCCTCTTCTGAAAACAATCCAGAATATTACCCACAGCTCCTGCACCCCCTTTTTGGTAATGTAACAATGTGTACCAAAACTCACCCCAAATCTTTCTGCATGTGTGTTATAGAAGACTGTGGCAACATAATTAGCCCAGGTTGCGAACCGGACGAATCTGGAGCCGGCTTGTTGCGCGAGTTTGAATTCTCGTTATGTCTAAAATATAAAGACAGTATATGACTAAACGTCAAATGTACCACGAAACGAATTTCATAATAACAATACGTATTTTATTCACTTACTTATCCTGAGAGTTAAACTTCTTGGACTCAAGAATTTCCTCTCTCCAGTTTAGAAGTCCAGAGCTAGGCGCGTGCGAGTGTGAGGATGCGAGTGGCGCCGACGCCGCAGAAGCATGCTGCGAACTTTGCGCATGTTGTTGATGCTGTGAATGTTGCTGATGCTGATGTTGTGAAGGCTGCGTTTGCTGGGCTTGTTGCGCTTCGGCGATACGGCCACGGCGGCGCTCTATGAAAGAAACACATAATTAAATCTGGCAATGCATGATTAAATGCGACGTTATTCTAAATGCAACATGGCGGAAACCGAAGTTGGCGAGCCAATATGCTACAATATAGTAATATTGATCGACTGACCTCTATTCTCAGTAGTGCGTCGGCCTGCTCGCTTCCGCGAGCGCCGGCCCGAGCCTCCTTCGGTGGCGGGCGCGGTGCTGACGCTGGCGTGGCTGGGCGCCGGGGACACCCGGCCGCGTTCTATACTCGACGTGCGCCCGTTCGCCCACGAGCCATTGTTTTTCTTCTAGAATAAACACCTTTATATATATTTTTTCGCAAATAAACTAACAAACAAAATGTCTGGAGGATTACAACTGTTTTACCTGATTTGTTGATAACCATGCGGCCGATTTGGACACCGAAGATGGGATTCGAAAACCATCCGTATCTCTCGGACTAGTCGCACGATTTGTAGACGTATCTCGGCTGTTACACTGTGAAACTATTCTCCTGAAATTACAAATATATAGCAGGAATGTCAATGACGTCGAGGCAAAAGGGATTTCCGTCCTTAAGGGTAATAATGCCAGCATAATAATAAAAAAGAACAATACATTATATCAACTATGCAGATACACATAAACATATAAACAGTCAGAGTAGATAAACAATCATACTAACCCTTCAGTGCTCTGTTCTCTACTGTAAGAACGTAATGACCTCCAGCGATCTAAATCATCTCTACTGTTCCCGATGGTAGAAGACCGATTACTCCTATGGCTGTCTCGCCTCTCCCGCTCTCTTTGCTTCAGTCCCGAGTGTATAATTTCGTGCTGTATGCTAACATTGCTGTCCTTTCTAGGTCTCTCTCCAGGTTCATACTGAACACTAGCTGTACTATCTTTTCTGTTTCTTTCAGATTTCTTTTCCGAATTTCGAAGACCTCGACTCGAACTCCTGAAATTGTAATTAAAATCTTTGACAACTGTAACATTATAAACATTGCACAAACTATACTGTACTACATATTAGTCATACCTCCGGTCTTTACGTCGAGGTCTTCCCGAACGCTTTGACTCACGAGGTTCAACAGGCTTTATATCATCCTGCACCGATGACTTCAATGGTTGTGAAAAGCTGGTAGATGAATCACACATATCATCTAGTTTTATATTTCTTTCTACTTCTTCTGTCCAATCCTGAAATCATTATTGGTAAAGGTCATTGTTAAGGCGAGATTGTGCGACACACGCAAATGTTTCTTCTAGGCTAGCAAACAGTAATAAATTGCAACCTTTGTCTGTGCCAAAGTTGTACCCAGTCACAGTCGCACAGCGTACACAGTCAAACCATTACAATAGAATCTTGTCATTAAAGTTAATTTTCAAAATAAATATTACACAATGATGACACAAACTAGATATTCCTTAAAATAATTATTTTTGGTCAACAACAAACTCTAGACAGTGGCTACATTATTTAAAACTATAATTTAAGAATATTCCACTGTGTCTAAAAAAAACACACACTATATTATAGTTATTTTACAGCTTTACATATTTACCAAATTAGAGATGTCCAATAAAGTTGCAGAGATCTGTGATGTGGTTTCACTGTCATGTTCATTGTCTGTTTCTTGTTTTTGTTGCTCCAGCTGACTGCTTGAAATAGTGTTAGCCATACTACTTGTACCATTCTGGGATGCTATAAACAAATGTTAAAAATTTTAAATTCATTAGACAACTTTCAAAATGAGAGATGGCTTTTGTTGTAATAAACAAAAGTATGGCAGTTCTGCTACATACTTATTATACAGAAAAATGTGTTGAAAGATGTGCAAAATATTTTTTTTTTTTTATTAAATAATGCCATGGTTAGGTAAATATAATATCAAAAATTGCTTACACATAGTACCTACAACATCTGGCCAAGATCTTATTGCTATATTAATGTTTTATCTGCATTACTAGCTACCTGCCCAAGCTCCACAAGGAGATATATTTATTATTCTGAGCAACTTTTCTATCATACAACTGTTGTCTTGATAATAAGAAAGACAAAGATAAATATCAATGAGTTTTTAAGGTAAGCTTAAGTAGAAAACCGTTGATGTTTCTCTAAGATTTGAAATTAAGTTTTTATTCATGTCTAGACAAAAGTACTTATATCTACTAGTCAGGAGTTAAATTATTTAATCATAAGATCTTTCATTTAACAATTACTTATGATTCTTTGATTATGATATGATCTTATGATTTCTGAACTTATGAGAGTAAAGACCTGCAAAAAGACATCTCACTTTCAAGGTTCACATATGGAAACTTTACAAAATAAAAATATTTGTGTTGAATAAAAATAGTTGTTTATGTATTTTCATGTTTACATTCTTGCTTAAAGAATGAGGTAGCTAAACTTGATGCCACCTTGCGGGCCTTCTGGATTAAAAATCAAAACCAATAATAATGCAGTGAAAATAAACAAGCAACACTTAATTGTTATTTACAGTTATAACTATTATGTGAATTTTACTTTAGTACAATGCTTACCATCATGAAACTCCTGACTCTCAGTACTGCTTGGTCCTGTATTAATTTTCTCATTGACATGTTTGTTTTCAGATGAATTTGTATCATACAAATTCAAATATGAACTGCTAGGGGTAGATTTTCTAGAATTTTGCACATCATAGTTTTTCAAATATGTACTTATGAATTTATCTCTGTCAAAGCCTTCATTATCTCTTAATCTACCTCTACCTCTTGATGGCAATGTTTGAGACCAGTTTGTAATGTTGTAATAGGTGTCCTGGTTGTATGTTGGCTGGACAGAATGATTTGAAGAATACTTATCTCTGCGTGTTTGATCAGAACTATCAAAACTGTGATGGCCTGATTGTTCTAAAAACTTTTTTCTAAATCTTGGAGGTATATTATCTAAATTAACCATGTACTTGGGTCTTGAGGAATCAGATGTATAACCAGAAGAGTTGCGCCGACCTGAAGGTGGCTTACCACCAGAAGATGACATGTGTCTTCCTGCTGATGCTTCCATACTTCTACTATCTCTATTTCTATCTATAGAAGATTGTTCCTGTATGTGTGCTGGTGAAATGGATCTTGTTTCTGATGCTTGCCTGTATTGCCTATTATAATTAATATCATTGTTTGTACCATCTTTATGATGGTAGTCTGCAAAAGATTTATCTCTTTTAGAGGCACCTCTAGCATAAGACCCTGAACCCTGTCTGTCTGGATTTTCAGACATTCTTCTATTGACGTACTGACTAGAATTATCACACCTCATGGGTACCTTAGATTGTCTACCATTATCGGAACTAGAATCTCCTGACCTAGGTACGTAAAGCTGTTGTTCAGGCTTTTTGTGGCGCATATTCGTCCCTTTGTAAGTGTCATTCAAATCGTCAGCAATTGAATTTTGAGATCCATAGTAGTTTTCGTTTCGGCTTTTAGAACCTCCATCTAAGTCATTTGTATCCATTTTTCCGTCCAAACCATAACTTGATCGTCTCAATGGTCCACTACCTGGTTTATAAAACTTTTGCTGTGGTTTATTTCTTCTATATTCTTTAGAGTCATCATCCATAGCAATCTTATTTTAATACATTAAACATTTATGATAATAACATTATAATAAGGATTTTAAATTATAACATATCAAATAATAATTTGCTGTTAACACATTTAGGTTATGTTAGAATTAACACTTTGTTAATAAAATGAATACTAAATATTTCAATTACTGAAAAAAAAGATTCACCTTATATTATATATAGAATAATATCAAATTTTGTACGATATATGAAGAGAGCACATCAATTCATTCACTATTTTTCAGACGAATTTCTGCTTCTATTTAGTATTTTAGATTTTCTTTCTGTTAATTCAATTTTCAAACTGTCAACACTGTGATCCTGCTTCCATAGGCTAAAAAATTTGATCAGGTTAAATACGGTACTTTTAGGGTGCCGTCATCCTAAAAGGTCCAGTCCATGAGTAAAAAAAAAAGGTTTGGCCGTCCGTCTCCTGTCCATAGGTCTAGGAGGGAGTCTCTGATCTGTCCGTGGGGCCGTCCATCTCTGTGACCGTGTGTCACTTGGCTGTATCCCAGGAACCTCATAAATGGTATGGTATGGTATCGCTATAACAACAAATACTTAAAGCTATAACGAAATAAGGGATGTAGCAACTCGAATTATCCACGCAATAATTATTGAGTCTATAAATCACTTTGAAAATAAGTAATTATACTAAAATAAAATTAGTATTTAGGGGAAGTCCCACACAACAGCCAGAACACTTGGTGCATGAGTCCGATTTGCACTTAATGGTTTTTTTTAGTATAATAAATTCTTACAAGCTCTTGTCCAAGACATAGATGCGGCTGCAATTTATTGCTCATATAAATGATTTTTATTTCAATGTGTCGTTAAAAGTAGAAAATAGAGTTGAGGGTTTTTGCATATAATCGATGTCATATTCCGTAGATAGATGTGTGGCTGGTGTATAATGTATGTATATGTGATTCATGTTCTCATTTTCTATAACAGCAACATTGCCGGTGATGTAAAACGTCAATTTTAGAAAGTTGTCTATTACTATAGCATGATCACCATTATTTGACACTTGTAACTCTACAAATTCCCTTTGATTCCACCTCTACAATAGATCAAAATTATATGTCGCACTATGTTTTCAACCTGCAAATTGCAATGGGTTCATAACCCGTAGGTGACGTTAATTAATTTTATTTATTTATATGACATAGAAATTGTACATTTGTATAGTGTTAAGTATAATATCTGTGTTTATTTTTATCAATTTTTATTAATATTGTTCATGAATAAGAAATAATGTCCTTCGAGTACTTGCCCGTGGCTGAAGACGAAAATGAAGAACCCATAGAATTACCAATCGAAGATGATGGTACGTTGATGTTGACTACTGTATCGGCGCAGTTTCCAGGCTGCTGTGGCCTAAAATATCGTCACCCTGAAACGAAAAACATCAGGGGCATCAGATTAAGAGATGGCAGATTGTACCCACCCCCAGAAGGATGGGGTAATCATTTATACATATGTAGCTTTCCTAAAGAATCTAAACGCAAACCGGGTGAAACCTCTGAATCAGCTGCGGCAAAGAATAAGCGTAATGATAATTTGTGCTCCGATTTGATTGTGTTGGGATTGCCTTGGAAAGCCACTGAGCAAACTGTACGAGAGTATTTCGAGAAATTTGGAGAAGTTTTAATGGCGCAATTAAAGAGAGATCCTAAAACTGGTATGTCCAAAGGTTTTGCCTTCATTAGATTTGCTTCTTATACCTCTCAGATGAGAGTGCTGGCACAGCGGCACATGATTGATGGGAGATGGTGTGATGTTCGGATACCCAACTCAAAGGAAGGTTCAGTTGCATCAATGCCCTGTAAAGTGTTTGTTGGTCGCTGTACGGAAGAATTAACAGCAAATGATTTGAGAGAATATTTCTCTCAGTTTGGGGAAGTTACAGATGTGTTTATTCCCAAACCATTTAGAGCTTTTAGCTTTATTACGTTTTTGGATCCTGAGGTTGCACAAAGCCTCTGTGGTCAGGATCACATAATTAAAGGTGTGTCAGTGAATGTTTCTAATGCCTCACCCAAACAAAACAAAAGTGGTTCCAATCTACGTAATATGCCTGGCAGAAATTATGAAGATGGCCACCCACACAACGCCTCAAACAATAACTCATGGAGCAGCCGCAACATGGACATGGTTAACATGCAAGCTTTGAGTTTATCAGGACAACATGGTCAAACTGCAGTAGCTGGAGGTGGAGGACAGGCTCAAGGTGGTAGCATGCCTCTGGGAATGGGGGGACTACCAGTAAACCAAGCTCTAGTAGCAGCTGCATTAAATCAGGCTGCTGGCTGGGGTCTTATTAACAACATACCGTCCGGTGGTTCAGAGCAAGGCGCCTTTGCAGGACCAGCATCATCTGCACCACCAGCTCCTCCCAACTTTCTCTCTTGGATGCAACAAGGTAATTCTGCTCAGGGACCCTCTAGTCAGTGGGGACAGCGTCACCAGTCCCAAGGCCACTCTGTTTGATCCATCATCTGGTTGAAAGCTCACAATAATTTCTGTGATTGTAGCAACAATTAGATAATTATTATCATGTGTTTTTATCTACATAATAATAAAACATTGTTCTTATGGTAAAGAGAGTGGTTTACATAGTTTGCTACTGATGTTATTTATTTATTGTGGAGTTGCTTGTGTTATGTTGATTTTATTCAAACTTATATAATTATATTACAAATGGAGTAGATTACAGTATCATGGATCATACAAACATTGCACACTAGATGAATTATTATATTTTAGTTACATTCTTATATTATGTTTATAAACAAATTAATTGGTCTTGTTGTGCTTCTTTCTAATTGTTGTCAATTGAATTCATGTGCTTTCGGCACTTTTTCATGATTAAGGTCTTTGATTATCTATTTGTTTTAGCCCAAAAAGTGCAAGAGATGTTTTTTTTTGAATATAAATATTACTGTAGAAGCCTGAACAGTCCATTTTCTCATATTATACTATAATATCTCCTTGGCATTATTTCCATACAGCACCTAAAGGTCCAAATATACAAAAGTATCTTATATTTTAATACAGATTTGAGTCAAGAATTATTAATAGTCACACAAATTCATGAAAATTGTAACGGTGCAGTTTGCTTATTTTAACTAATTATAATAATATACCATGTAGGTAGTAAGTAATGATTTTTTTAATAGGCTTCTATAGTAAAATTATGTATAAAATCCAGATTATGAAACAGGTTTGGTTTAATCAAAACTATCTATACATCATGGTAAATGATTATTGGCTTTGAATCCAAAGTGTTGAACCTAGATTATGCCAACAACTTTATGAACATTATTCTTTAATCCTAGGAGTGGTTATGACTTTGTAACACATAATTATGTAAAGGGTAATGCCAATCTTACTAGACAAGTTAACTTATTAATGTCCAGATCCTATAAAAGAAACAATTTCTATTGCTTAATAGTTTTGATTATTATAAGCTTGCTTAAACTTTCCTTGTCAGTTGGTGGGGGATTAAGCTCTATTTAAATCACTTGTTCTCGACTGGATGATGATGACACCTGTTACATACTGTTCATTAGGGACATAGGACACACAGGAGGCTTTTCCACTCATTTAGAACTTGAGCAGCAACTTCAGTATTTCCCCCGCCAAGACCAGTTGAGGCAGCCTCCTACTCAACTGAACAGACTTAGCACTTTCAAATTTTGCATTGATAATTAGTAAGGTGTAGCAATTTGTACTTACCTACATTAAAAATCATAGAAATAACCTGCTGCATCTAGGAGTGACTTATCGTAAGGGAATTCCTCAACAGATAGGAAACTGCATAGTTATTCAGTTCGGGTTTTCTATTAGTAGTCCTTTTTTATTTCTATATTTTCATAAACTAATTAAGATATAGTATAGACCAATAAAGAAAAATATCTTTAACTTTTGTATTGGTTTAACTCTAGATTTGAAACAACTCTGAATTTTATTTTTAAATTAAATTAAATTGTTTCTTGTTTATAGGACCTGAGCATAACATAGCAGGGCAAATTTTTGTGAGTAAGTGACGGAGCCTAAGACTAACTATTTATTTTTCCAATATACATTTTGCAATTTTCAGAACCTGACTATATACAGAGTGTTACAAAATTTCCTTAATTTCTTTGCATTACTTTCAAAGCTATTTCACAGTCAATGCATTGACTACATAGTCAATGCAAAATAATTTATAACAAAGTAGTTGATACTAAATCTTAACAGTGTAACTGCTAGATAAAATTTCAAACATCTTATTAGGTTATTAAATGAATGAAGGTTGCACTCGCTCACAATGGTTTCCGTGCCGTGCTTAATATTCAAACCAGCTGAATTTTTACTTCATTCTGTGAAAATATTGTCTTCTAAAATTTCTATTATCTAGCTATCATGGTTCATAAGCCTGTTGATAGGCAAATGTACGCACAGCGGGGTCTTAGTAACTGGGTTCCATTTTTACGCTTTGGATCCCTAAAAAGTATTAAATGGTACTCAAAGAAGTATAGCTATTTAAATTAATACGGCAAAACAGTAAAGTACAGCACAAATTACTATGGTACTACGCTTTTAATAAGTTAGTGTTGTGTTAAGAGATTACAATAGTGAAGATAAATTATTGACGATTTGTCATATATATTTTTTTCATACAAAAGAATGTATGTATAAATTGTGATCCATGTTATGCAGAGTAGAGCCAATGTTAATTTATTTTCTCGAATTGAATTAACTGAGAAAAGTTCTTCAATATTGTAATCTGTAAACACAATACTACCTCCCATTAAAGCCGTGGCTGATATTTTTATAACACCTTATATAAATGCTTAAACTCACCCTACGTGCTTCTTAATCTGGATTTAAAATATTTAATAATATTATGTCATGGCGTTAATAAGTAAGTTACTGTACTTTTCTATGAATATAAAGTCTTATTTCAATAAAGGACCTCTCTGAAAAGGCCCTTTAAAAAATTAAGTTACCATTTTATCAATACCAAGAATTCAAGCTGTCATGGTTAAGATTTTTATTTACATCTGGCAAAGGCTTGAAGCTTATTAATAACAGCATTAAATAAATAAATCACTTAATCAATGTTATGTTATAAAGAAATATAGATTTGATAATATAAACATCACTGCGTAGGTAGACATATATATATTTACTAATATAAGATTATTCTTTTCTAATCTTAATTCACATAAATTTTATCAAATTTTATTAATCTGTCTATAGATATATAAATAATGTTGCCAGGAATGCGGTTAAAAAAAAATGGAAAATTATATTTTGCGTACCATAATTTACGTCGCAATAAATTGGACCATCTTACGATTGGATCTTACGCAACTTCAGTGCTAATATGAGTGTAATAGAATAAGTGTACTGTGCTTTTGTACATTAATAGGTAATGATTATGATTTAACAGCAGACTGTTGAGAGTTCATACATTGTATAGTAAAAAAATAGAAATCTATTGATTGTTACATTGTTTAACAAATAATGTTGATTATTATAAATTTATTGTGTATGTTTCCTCAGGTGGATGTGGGTATGAAAATTGTAGACAGATGTCTATTTTTGACGAAATAAATACATAGTTAAAATATTTTTGTTACTAAGCAATGTGGGATTGTTTACTGAATGGGTATATATAGACTTAGCTGTAGAGCACTGATCCAATAGCTTCTGTAAATAAATTTTAGAAGAAATCGAAAGGATGTTTGTACAAATTGCAAGACTGTATATATACATACCTAAACGAGATGATAATAAGACATCATTCAACTACGATTAATCATGTCTCTATGAAGAATTATAATATACCTACTTTCAATAAGATTCTACTGCTTTTTTAAAATGTTCATTGTCACAAGTTTAAACGTCCTAGTAAATCTTATAATCTTTGCTAGTCTTATACAAGTGAACACTGTAAAAAAATTAGATCTAAACAGTTTTGGTAGTTGCATCCAAGGTACTCGAAGCAAAAAAAGTCGTAAAACATACTACGAGTATATGGTGAATTACTAAAATGGATTTTTAATGAGTATAGGGTAAAAGGATTTCCATTTGAACTCAGGGCATATATCAGTTTTGTCGTTGTTCCCTTAAGAACAGTACCCTGTTCTGTAAAGTACCCTGTCTAGTTTCTGGAGCTAGGTTTAAATTTATTAATTTTAAAATTATTCTTATTGTCAGCGGCAATTTAGAATTTGGTATACATTTTAAATTATGTACTAAATAGTACTTGCTGGTTTCACTTTATTCACTATCACTTAATAAAGTGCGTAGCGTAAAAAAATTGTTATCACAAATATAATACTTTGCAAATTAATTTGTATAAAAATTCATAGAATACAACATGGTAATAGTACTTAAGTAGGTATATTGTATATTCTTAGAGACTATAAATACTTATAAAGAAAGCTTTACGGTAAAAATATCCGTGGCAAATGTCTTATCGTCTCCGAACCTAACCGAAACGGTAAAACAAACGATTGACTAAGTATAATAATGATATATTTCTGAATAACCAACATGTAAGTAGGCATACAACCATCGAGAAATAGTGTTCTACTGATGCATTGAAATTGTTTTTATCTTTCCGTGAACCATGATTATGTTATACTTTCCACTCATTGTGTAATTACATACATAATATTCCGAAAATATTGTCGATAGGTAACTGTAGGTATTGGTATTGTTTTTCTTGTGTATGTTTTTGCTTGACTTTGTTTATTTTATTAACTTATTTGGTTTGGCCATTTGTTGTTTGGTTTTAATATAAATGCATGTCGATTGTCGGTGTAGAATAAGCATTGTTAACGTGTGTTATGTCTAATCTAACAATATCACAATAATTAATGGATATTTTTCGGAGACACGACATACTTATTTATCCCATAAAGTCAATTTATATATGTGTGGCATTGTTATATGTAATATAAACTCGGTTTTAATTATTTTCTTGAACGAAGACAAGAGGACATTAGCGAATGTGTTGTTTTAATACTAATATTAAAACATGTACTTCAATTCAATAATTTTAAAGCAGCAGATTCAGATCACATTTTGCATAATTTGCACCACTGCTTATTTTTAACCCTTAACTACCCTATAATATTTAAGTGCAATATAAGGTATATAAATAATTTTCAATCTAAATTGGACCATTGGATTGTCTATATTTATTCAACAGAGTAGATCACACTTACGTTTGGATTTGTGTGTACGTTTACATGTACGAGTATATTACTTAGATCATTGTTTAGGTTGAAGCGCCAATAGGTGTCTTAAATGGCACACTTATAGCTCGGTTTTCTAAATGTCAATTACTTGAAACTAATCAGTAAGGTAAAATATATTTTCTATTTAAACTGTTTACACAGATTGCTGGAAAACTAGCAGACAGGTCAAATGGTACCTATACAATGCCTACGAGTAATAACAAAAAAATCAAAAGAACTGCCCCCATGGCTAAACCAAATACATACATAATATGTGACAAAATAAAGAAGTTTAAAAGAGTAACAGATGTGGCTTAATTTTGAACGTTAGATAATTATGCTCGATTTTATTCTTGGCATTAAACAACTAACAGATATCTTTTATTCCATAAATTTGGAATGGCATGAATGTTTGTAATTAGAAAAAAATATAACTCATGAGCTTTCTTTTGTACCAGAAATGAATAAAAACAATTAAAAACTCGGTAACTTGCGTGTGAGGTCAGTTTTTCATGTCTCAATGTTCCACCATATTCCCGTGATCCACCATTATGCGGCCCGTGGAAGGTTTTTAAATGAAATGTTTTTTTTTTTTTCTAAAAACATGCTTGAGGAAATCGCAATTTTGAAACATGGAATTTGAAAGGTGTTAAAAAATAATAAAACTCGATCAATCGCAGCGTCTTTAACTTATCCGTCAACTCTGCTTGCAAAGCTATAGAAAAAATATTTCGGGCACAGCTTTTTCTTTGCCTGCCTAGCTTTTTCCAGCATCAGTATTATAATCACTTCATAAAAAAAAATGGGATTGATAACGTATTATTTTGATATTGTATAACGCAACATAGACATTATAATTATTTCTTGAGTTTAAAATAAATAAATAATATGAAAAAGCAAATCGCCCTCGCTTTGCTTCTTAATTATTATTGGGAAAAGTTTTGAGCCCCCCCAAAAAAAAATGGACTTGTTGAATATTGAAGGGATTGTGGAAGATAAAGACAGACTAATAAAATTGAATGTAATTTTTGCGGTCCTTCATTTAGTCACTTATATGTATTGACCCGGGACATACTTATCTAGTCTGGACTGCCCTGATCTAAAAAATGCACTAAAACCCTTTCGTGAAGATCAAATGACTGATATTGTCATAAAATTAGGTGGCCTTTAAGAATTTGGGCTTATTACCTTTTACGTAAACTCGTTTTAAAAACTATAATCATTCAGTGCAATATATACATTTGGGTACTTAAATTATATGTATACATGCGTGTTTTATTTGTCTTATATGAAATCAATAGGTGTGTTAGACAATAAGTTATAGTAACAAAGGTATTAAAGATGAATGTTAAAAAAACCAGCTCTGTTTTGTATGTCATTAAAATGTGCCGTGTAGTCAGTAAATCTACTTAGTTATCTGTCAATTATGCCGATAGTTAATTTTTCAATCATTGAAGTAATAACTGCAAAATTATAAATTGCTTTTATGTTATTATTATGTATGAAAATTAAACCAATAATCTAAAACAGTCGGGTAATAAAATTTAAGGGTAAACATGAAAATGTATGTTAATACAAACATATTATAAATGCTGTACTGATTTTGTGAAATAACTATACCTTCCTATAAATCGCTAGGATCAACGTAATTTAACAAACAATAGCTTGCAAGGGACTAACCAATTAGTACATATTTTGAGGTGCCTCGCGTCATGGTTCTTGCAAGACTCATGGGCGAGAATTAAGATAATAAGTCCTGTATGATAATTGATTGCAATTAAATTTCTTATAGAGTAATTGTCTATTTATTATGAATGTTTTGGTGTTGCAGGACATTGTGAGTAATGTAATAACTTATATACAGGCTGATCTAAAGGGCGACGTCAAGCCACAAAAAGTAGATTCCTCATACCTAAGGGCACACAAAAGAAATTTGACCATTTAATTGTCAAGTGAAAATAAAAAAACTAAAACGACAAAAAACGTGAATCATCCATGGGGTATCTTTGTGTGGCACTAAGCATAAGGAATCTACATTTTGCATCTTGACGTCACTTTTTGGACCACCCGACACGGTATCGTTGTGTGACGACGTGATTTGCGTGGTTTCTTTGATGTCGTCGGCGACGTCCTGCGTGATTTACAAGGTTTTACCTGTCTGTAATATGATTTATGTGCACTAAGCATAACTTACACGTTATCAAAGAGTTAATTTTTATTGCTATATCGTAAATATGTAGGTATACTGAAAATAAATAAACAATTTTCAGGGTTATATTTCAGAAACAAAAAAAAAACTACCTACCATTTGCAAGGTTAATGTTTGATATAAGCTACTCATTAATAGTCACGAACTTTAATTCAATTCATGAATATTCTTGGAATAATGACCCTTTGCTTAAAACTATTTAACAGCGATTGTCGGTAAACGTATGAAGATGCAATAGGGATGTTGACAAAACAAATGGATAAGTGAAAGCTATTGGACACATTTTCTACGTGCTTTTATTTAAGATTAAAATTTGGCATCCATATTCAGTTCCGATGACTTAAGTAACATCAGGTAACTTTCAAACAAACAGCCAAAAGTGTCTTCTAACGAGTAATATTTTGCATTGTTATTCATTCTGGTGTAAAAAAAACTATTATAAAAGGAATAAGATTGAAAAAGAAAGATTTAAAATGTTTATTTTAATAAATGTAATATTAATTTAATAATTAAATATTAGGTATGTATTTCTTTTGGCAACATCCCTAGAGATAATAAATATTTGTTAAATATATCTTTAATAATTATCGGATTTAAAAGCTGTTAATAGTAAAAAGAGCATTTATTATGTAGCTATCCAGAGATATAACCTTCACATAGGTTTTCCAGACTATCGTTGGAACCTATTAATTTCGAAGTCTCAGATTGATCGTCACGATTGATGGCAACAATACATCTACAAAATGTAGCGAAAGAATTATTTAGGCTTTAAAGTTTCGAATGACGAATTCTAAGTTATCGGTGGTTCGTTGATTTATTATTTACTAATTTAACTTCAACACGTATTCAAACCATCGCTTTCAAGTTTTTTAAGTTAAATTTAGTCAATTGACTGTTGTAAATTATGGTGTAGTTACTAAATAAAGCTTAACGAACCTAGCATGAGTTTGGTGGATTGACCGGATTGCTTTGCTTTTTTAAAATTATTGCGTTGTCCGACACGTTGTAAATATAATAAGTAGACCATCCACTAGGGCCAAAGTTCAATTTGTAGACCGTTATTACTATGTTCTGGTACAACATATGTCGTGGGCTATAATATGTTATTTTTGTAATAGCTTCAGCCATAATACCGGGCTGACCATTTATTAAATGAAATGTAAATGTAGAACACGTAAGAAAATTTATTAACAGACACAACTGAAGCACATGTAATTTACTTATGAAAATGCACATCCTTGTTATTTGCTGCTCCGTGATATTAAAATTCTACTAATGCTAGACAGATTTGATGTTATTATGTATAAGCTGTACATTATAATTTGAGTGTGAAAAACCTATTGACATGAAATAAAATTTATTTAGCGTTGCAATTTTGTTTTATTGACCCACTTCAGAAAAAGGAGGAGGTTCTCAATTCGACAGTTTTCGTTTTGTTTGTAAAATAATTTCTCGTAGACGCCTGAATTGATTTGGAAAAATCTTTTTTAAAATGATAGGATATGCTTGCAATTGGTCCCACTGTCATCAGGTAAGGATCTGACGATCAGACCCAGAGAAATGTGTATATAAGCAGCAGGTAACTAGCAAAACAAAGTTTCGTCGGTGACTATTGGTCCGTTCACATTGACTCCGTTCTCTTTTTATAAGTAGGTAGGTACTTGAGTAACCAACAGAACGTCGAGTAACTATTTACTTATCTATGACAGCGTAAACTTACGGCTCCGAAACGTGGTCTTTTACTATCGGCCTCATATCAAAGCTCAAAGTCGCTCAACGAGCTATGGAGAGGGCTATGCTCGGTGTTTAGCTACGTGATCGAATCCGAAATGAGGAGAGTCGTAGACGAACTAAAGTCACCGATATAGCCCACCGGATTAGCAAGCTGAAGTGGCAATGGGCAGGCCATATTGCTAGCAGAGCAGTTCGCCGATGGGGTCGAAAAGTGCTAGAGTGGAGAACACGGACCAGCAAGCAAAGCGTAGGACGTCCACCAACAAGATGGACAGACGACCTTATAAAGGTCGCCGGAAGACGCTCGAATAGGTATGTGTGGAGATCTAAAGGGGAGGCCTATGTTCAGCAGTGGACGTCCTATGGCTGAGATAATGATGATGACAGCGTAAATACTCTTTCATTAATCTTAGGTAAAAACTGACTCTGAACCATGTCAGAACTAAAGTTTAGAGATTACATCAATCCAAAGAGTAAAGTAAATAAATCAATCAAAGATTGACAACTAATCAAAATTTAATGTGCGTTTTTCAAAAATTTTCGTCGTTATAAATAATATCTGACCGAGTATCGAACCATGGACCCTCAGCGGAAAACTGTAGCCGGACCCATGCCTCCTACTAGTATGAAAACAGCTCGAAAGAGTTTCGCAATTACAAACACCTATATCAGAAGTAATAAAAAAGAAATAGTCAGTGTACACACCAGCACACCTGCTGTAGAAAGTCGAGCTTTTCATCTTGAACAGAATCAAATTTATCATGGAGATGTAAATATTCTTTCTATTATGTAAGTGTAAATGTATATTACCAGTTCAGTCGTTAGTGCAGTCATCAGTAGGTATTGGTGCTGCTTAGGATAAAGATAAACTGACGTAAGAACGTGGGCAAGACTGTGTGTGCGTACTGCGTATACTTATTAGAGAGAGAATACAGACGATGGCGGGCAACCTCTTAATTTAATGTGGGAAAGATATATTTTGCGAGTGCCGATTTTGTTGCAATTTTTCCAAAGAAAAGGTCAATAAGTTACAGAAAAGAAGATATGTATAAGGGAAAATTCATCGCTCATCATAAAATGCTGTAACTCTGTGCGGGAAGATAGATATCCCAGCGCTGATTTTCAGACAGTTGGTGCTTTTTTTTAGTGGGAAATCATCAAATGATCTCGTCCGCTTTGGGTGCAGCTGGAAGAAGTGTCACTCTTACTGACTAAAACGAGCTTTTTTCCAACTAGAGGTCTTTCTGTGCCAGGGCCGCGGTTACTCTTAGAACAACCCGCTGCTAGTCGGTGGTGTATTATGAGGATTACAAAAAAAAGTATTGCGTAATCGCAATTCATGTAATTTAGCCTAATTAATTTCAATTAAGAAATAAGAGGAAATCGTTCAGAGCACGTTAGCATATTATTTGTCAAACCAGTTTAGTTTCTCTAATCTCAAGAACTACGGAACAACTAAACAGATTTGAAAAATTCTTTCAGAGTTAGATAACTCATTTATTTAGGACTGTGACAGTAACTTGCCTGAGCTGCCGCCCCGTAGCAGCTCACGCTTTTCTTCTGTGAGCATCACCCTGTTCTAGAATCACATAAGCTTTTTGAGTTTTTATGAAACTGACAAAGCAATTTCGGTCAGACCTACAAATAAAAAAAAACACTAGTTAGTCCCATAACGCAAGTGCCATCCAAACCGGAAGTTTTGGCGGGGTTTCAAGCCCGTCTTTCGCTAATGATGGATTCTTTTACCATAATGTAGTGGTGTCCAAGATACACTAATCGTCACATTGGTACGTAAGTGCCAAGAACCAAATCAACAAAAGTTTTATACCGTTCTGTTATTTTAGTGACACGAATAAAGATATAATGTGCTGTAAATACACGGAAGATGTTAACGAGATTGCTGCCGGTTTCACTGACGGCACAATGAGAGTATTTAGTTGCAATACTGGTAATTGTATACACACCCTGGTGGATGAAGAATGTCGAGCTTACCCCGGACCTGTTACTGCTATCAAACATCGGCCAGTCAGCAAAGCGAATCCTATTACGAATATGCTGTTGTCATCTTGTTAGTATACACCTTACCTGATAACTTACCAATTGTAAATTGTAAGGGCCATTTTAGCTAGAACACTCACTAGTTCTGTTTAATAATAAACTGAAAACGTACGTAACCAACGGGTCGATCGATCATAAGGTTAAGCAAAATTTGGTGCGTGGATGGGTGACCTTCTTGTCATGACGAGTTCCTCTGTGTTATATAGGTACGTGATAGATACCTAAAGCAGCACCCATTTTTCTGATTTTCCTTTTTCAACTTGCATTTTAACGCTACCACTTGCGGCGTATTAATGCTTATGCAAATATCCCTAGATGTAAACGGGTGTATCAAATGCTGGAAATATAAATATGACCAGTGTTTGTACACGATTCGTGAGAAACGGCAAACCTTGGGATTAAATTATCATCCACGTTACAGTAAATTTGTTACGTACGGTGATGATGCTAAGCTGAACATGTACGACGAAGAAGCGCAAACTCAGGAACGAGCTTTCTATTCCAGGTGAACTAAAGAATGTTATTTCGTTTATTTCAATGAAATGAATACTTAGTCCATCGACCCATAATTGAAAATAAATATTTGTTTAGATCTTAATTACTTTACCTTCTTACTTGTCATAATATATTGTAGCTACCTATTAAATTCGCGTTAAAAGTATTTTATCTTACAGTAATCAGAAGAATAAATTGGACGGTCACACGTCAAGAATATTCGCATGTGCCTTTAATCCAAGATCACAACATGAGATGATATCAGGAGGATGGGATAATACAGTAATGTGTTGGGACGATCGTCAGCCATATGCAACACGATATTTTGTTGGTGTTCATATGTGCGGCGAAGGACTTGACTTTGATAAGCCCGGAAGACAGGTAAGGAAATAATCAATGAGGAAACAAATCCCGAAAAAAGGTGAAATAAGGTCTATAATGGATGCGTCTCTCCATACAGAATCGTTGTTTTCTATGGACATACGCTATATAAGTGTGAGTAGTCGCTTAGTGTTTTCGGATTATTACGTTTAAAATCTTATAATTCCCGCTTGTCGAATTCCAATATACTGTCCCGCTTTTACTTTAGTTTTAAGTTTTCGATCAACAAAGAACTCAGGTGGTAAATACAAAACAACAACTCGCGCGACATTTCCAGCCGCCGAAAAGTTTAGCTCGTACTATACCGATCAACTATTCTGACACCAATGTGTTTCTATTTTTTTAAGATACTCACCTGTTCATGGCAAGAGAAAGAAAGCATCCAATTATGGGATTATGGATCATGCAAATTAATCGAAACGATCGTCCCGGACAACTTTCAGTCAAAACTGTATTGCGGGAAAATGGTGCCGCATACTAACTTGATTGTGTGTGGTGGTTCAGACTCAAATATTTTAAGAGTCGTAGATACGAATATGAAAGTGGTAAGTTAAATTTAATATTCAGTCCGCCTATTACGGATTTGTTTCAGTTAACTTAGAATGTAATGACGTGCAAAATTTCTCCATGATCCGATATACATAGTTTTGTATATCCGAAGTCCTAACATAGGTATATTTTTATCGCATAAACATATGTTTTTAAAACTGTGTTTTCAGACAGAATGCAGTATACGTAATAATCAAGGCGGTATCTATGCATTCGATTTTGGTACCATAAGAAGAAAGCCAAGGAAAGTAACGGACTCTTACAAAAAAATCACTGAAATACCGAACGTACCTCGAGTTTCATTTGTAACCGGAAAAAGACTTCAAACTGTAGACTTTGGATGATTGGCGAGTGTCAGATATTTCCACAAGTACCTAAACTTTAAAATACTAAAAGAGTGATACAATAATTGGTGAATTTCTTTTTCTACATAAGCTTTGTTGGTTAAGAATAAGTTGAACATTTTTGAGCGTAAATATATTTAAAAATACAAAATGTTGGTTGAAGTAATTTTATTGTCCTAGCCCTGAGTGTTATTATGTACTGTAGATTTTGCTTCTTTTGTATTTGCAACAAACATCAAATATTATAATATATTCTATCAGTGGGTGAGGTCTTGTATATGAAACGCTGACGTAAAAGTTGTACATCAGTTGTATTGAATTTATTCTCCCTTTTAACATTTCTCTACTCACAAACAGCCGTTTATACAATTTTAGGTGATAGACAAATACACTGTGATTTCATTTTGTAAATATAGTATATAAAACTCTAGAAAGATAAAATATCGAGTTTGGCAAGAATTCATAATAAATAAAAAACATAAATACTTCTACATAGTATTATATACAGGATTTGAACATCTATTATTCGACCGATTCAAGTTGAGCCTCGTCAACGGATGGGTCTTCCCATGTTGCAATTGTTTTTTAGTTTGAGCTTTCGACATCACAGTTGATACGACTTCGCTGTAGTCAAGGGGAGCCAGAGACACGACCGTGGGCGCGGGCGGCGGCCGCTCCCCCGCCCCGCGCACCGCCCCGCAGCACGACGTGCGCGCGCGTGCCTCGCCCTCTGCCGCCAGCCGGCACTTCTTGGGCAGCGACTCGCGCCCGCGCCGCGCCTCGCACGACTCGCGCCCCGGCCGGTCGTACCGGTCCACCAGCACCTTGACGGACAGGTCCTCGCCGGACGGCGGCGACGCCGGCGGGCGCTCGCGGCCGTCGCCGGGGGCCGGGCGGCGCGAGTCGGCGCGCGCCTCGAACTCCTTCTTGAGGTTGCTGACGAGGCCGGCGGCGGAGGGCGCGGCGGCGGGCGCGGCGCGCGGCAGGTCGCCGTGCGAGGCGCAGGCGGCGCGGCGGCGGCGCAGGCCGGCGCGCAGCCAGGTGTCGGGCGCGGAGGCGGAGAGACGGCCGCTCCAGGTGGACGCGCCGCGGTCGCGCGCGCGCTCCATGCGCGCGGCTGCGTCCGCCAGCTCCAGTATGGCACACGTTTCGTTAAATTTTCGCTCGTTATCGGCCCTGCGGCCCCCCGCGCGCGTCTCGGTGTGTTCGCTGATGATGCCGAGGTCGGACGTCGGCTTCTGCGGCGCGAGCCCCGGCTCGGAGGTTTTGTCGGCGTCGTCCTTGCGGAGGCGCTCGTCGCTGCGGTCCTTGGCCCGCTTGGGCTCGTCTCGCGGCGTCGGTTGCGTCTTGGGCGTCCTGGTGTCGTAGGAGCCCCAGGAAGAATGGCGCGACAGGTCGAGCACGACTGCACTGTCGAATGAGCTCCACGAGCTTTGTCTGCTCGGCGGTGGCGCGTCGTCGTCGACAGCTCTTCTTTCGTCGCTATCTAAATTCGAACGTTCTACGGAATTAGCGAGAGTGTCACTAGTTGTCACTTTATTGGTCTTCACGTCTATTATTCCACTGTCACTTTTCACTATATTATCACTATTACTAACAGTCCTGTTATCGTCAATTTTCGGCCACGAAGGCTCCCCCGGATCCCAAGTATGTATTTTATCGATTTCAAAATTTGACTGGGGATATTTGTGACTTAGATTTCTTGATGGAGACGCTTGCGATACTTTATTTGGAACGTCCGTTTGATTAACCGAACTAACAGGCGCCTCCAATGTTTTGCTATTTTGGGTTTCACTCTGATTACCAAAGATTAACCTCTGATACCTTTTGGTAAAATCTTTCCGATCGGTGGAGGCGGCGTTCTCGATCTCGTTGACGATGTGCTTGACGGAGGGCGCGCCCTCCTCCTTGAGGCGCATGATCTGGTTGGGCGACACGCTGTAGCTGCCGTTGGCGCAGGGCATGAGCATGTGGCGCGTCTCGAAGGGCAGGTTCTCGAGCGACACGGAGGTGGGCGGCGGCAGCAGGCTGGCGGCCAGGCGCGAGTCGGGCGACCAGGAGCGCGGCCGGCCCGGGTACGAGCCCGTCAGCGCCAGTACCAGTGGCGTCGGCTCTATTACCTTGTTTTCCGTTTTTGACGCATTTTTTGGAGATTTCAGGTTAGTTTCTGATTTAGATCGTTGCAACTTTTCTTTGTTTTTCATCGCATCCAGGATACCTTGGTATGTTTCGAGTTGATTCAAGAAATTCGTATTCGGTTTAATACAACTCCGTTTTGCTTTAACGTGTTTAAGAGCTTTCTCGAAATTCCAGTTGAATGCTTTCATAGCATATGCAATCACCACTGAAGCCGATCTACTAATGCCCATTTTGCAATGAACGAGAACTTTCGATCCTTCGTTTCTCGCTTTGTTTATATATTTGTATGTGTTATCCCAGTGCTTTAACAGGTCAGTCTTCTCATCGTCATAAACTCTAATGTTAAGGTAGTCGAACATACCAGGGAAGAAATTGTCAATCTCTCTCGTCACGTTCAATATGTGCCTCACCCTAGAAAGAAAGAAAACAATGACTATTGTTTAATCTCATTATTTTACATTTTTGTTACCAAAGTCGCCAATAGCCATATGAATTAGGTATATAGTGAGTATGCATGATCATTAAGAACATACCCATTGCGTTGCAATTCTTCAAGATTACTAGCATTCCATTCGGAGCCAAGATAAACATGGTCGAAAATCTCAGTGGGCGCGTCCATCTGCCCCAGTATAGTGAGCATTTCTTGGTCGATGAAGGACTTGTACTCGGCCAGGTCCATGTCGAGTTCTTCTTCGAGGCGGCCGCGGATGAACTTGCTGGTCACCTCGTCCAGATCAACGCTCATCATGATCTCCTTCAGTGTGCAACGAATAACGCGTTCAGTCTCATCCCTCTCTCGAGGCCTTGAAAAAAATAAATCTCGTTTAAGTATAACATTTTCAGAATACAAAGAACATAGGAACTATTTATTGTATTTTGTTTTGAATTATGGTGACCACTGGAGGGCTACTTCCTCCTTAAGATTCACGTTTATAAACCAATTTTACAATAACCAGTTGTAAATTATTATAACTTATTTGAAGTTCTCATAAAATTCAGTAGGAAGAAACCTATTTAGTAGGCTAACTACAGGTCATCTTTGCAAGCTAGTAGCGAGTTTTAATGAACACATTGGCGTGCGTTCGATCCTTTTCTAGGCCAAGAAACTAGGTCTAGGCAGAACACGCATGATTGTTATTATGTTACACTCTCTCAAAACTTATTTGGGTTGTGGTTTCATTTCATTAAAACCTCATTTAAACGTAGCTTATGCAAAATGTGATTAGTATAGTTAATGCGAATGAGTGTTAAAATGATAATCACTTGAGTCTCAGTGAATCGGGTGAGGGCGGGCGGCGGGACTCGATGCAGTCCATGGCATGCCACTCGTTGAGACAAGAGCGGTCCGAGTCCACGTGGCTCTCATAGTACGAACACCACGAGTGCGACGTGCCGCCCGCGAAGTGGTTCATCTCCCGGGCTTGGGCACTCGCTCGGTGCAGGGTTTGTAATGCCGACCTGCAAACATTGTTTGGAATGTCGATAATGATTCAAAAAAACTATTAATCATGCTATTAATTGCGCGATACTGAAATGTACATAGGTGTAGGTCAGCCCGTACTCACCACATGGCCTGCACAGATACAGGCTTGAATATGTGTTGTTGATTGCACACACATACACTGAATCCTCTGTGGACAATGAATCCCTAATTAGTTATTGTTCTGGGCTTAGTGAAAGTATCCAACGAGGAGCTCTGCTTCGTGTCGGCGATCCGTTTAAGAAATTACATATTTACCACGAAACAAATGTTGAAACTATGCAATGATTCTTTGTATATTTTGCGTGTTTGTTTGTATGTATTTTAGAAAGATGTGTACGCAGTATAGAATATATATGGATCGTGTGATATATTGTGTGAATATACATGGATTGTGTGGGATATAACGTTCCTGATCAACAACTTACCCATCGCCATCCAACTTAATCGATGTGTCAGCGAGAACGCGCAGGACGAGTCCAACAGAAGTGCGCTCATTGCAGTCGATGCCGAGCAACGCCGCCTCGTTGCTGCGACATACCACTACCAGGTACCTGGTGCGGCCTGCATGAGCGCTCTCTAATTTCACCGCCTTACAATAAACAAAAAAAGTATCTTACTGGTAATTCCATCAATAGCTATAACCTAATTAAAGATACGACAACCCATCTTAGGCTACTTCACACTGAACATGACGTTACGGCATTACATCTTCAAATAAAATGTCTGCATCAACTTTTCATAGCAATCATCGTTTGAATGCGAATGTAGCCTTGTATATATAAGTGCTAGTACCATTTTGAGCGTTTCCTCGGGACGCAGCAAGTAGAACATGGACTGCAGATGATGCTGTATGTCGGGCTGGGGAAACGCACGCGCCGGCGATCGCCACGGGTTCGTACAGCCGCGCTCTGCACTGCCCAGCACCACTGCTGCACCCTTATTTGCGAAGTAGCACTCATTGAGACTGAAACAGCATCAGTAATACTTTAAATAACATAAATAGTTTTATTTTTTTATTTTAAAATACATAAATCTCAAAATTTGCCATACAACGTGGCAATGCTGCCAGCCTCTTGGGCACGCTCCCAGTAGACAGCCATGGGGATGAAATTTTCGACGCCTTTGTTTTTTTATGTAAATACTTGTATTATATACATATATACATTATTTTTTTACTTTTCATTAATGATTTAAATAGTGTTTGTAAACAAGTTGTAAATATTAAATCTCAAAATAAATAAAAAGTGTCAGAATCATACATTCAACATCACGTGATATACAGACGCCAGTGCATCAAGCTACCCGAAACTGGCAAATTTTGCCAACCAACTTTGAACCATGGTCAGCGTTAAAGTTGAAAATCTATTAAACAAAAAAAGACAGATTTAAGTAGCTTCATGTTCTGACGTCTATACTTTTTCGTAAGAAATAAACTCAAAATAATGTGAAGCATATATCAACAGGACTAGGCATTAGACTTTAGTAACCGATCCTTCTTCATCCTTCAATCCTTTAATACAATAATGGCTAATTTATATAGACGTACGAGTTTGTCTAGTAGTCTTAGCGAACTTGGGTTTAGGGAAATGAAATATACAGCTTCGTATAATTTTTACGAATAAAATCATGGTTAACTTTAGACAACAATTTCATTGACGATTTAACAAGCAAACCCAAGTTCATAATTTAAACAGATAACGAATCAGCACACTTAGCATAGTTTCCAATTAATTGAAACATCAGTTTACCGTGTAACAAAACCGTGTACCTTGATTATAATTAGTTTTTATACATAATGCAACCGTGAAATGTATCAATGACGCCATTTTTAGTAAAGTTGTTGCAATTCGTTTTGCGGGCAGCGCATTTAACCTCCCTTTCACCGGCGCGGGCGCAGGCAGCTCTGCGCGTCTCAGGCACTACCATCGACACGTTGGCCGTCTGGCGAGCTTGCCTCGACGCCTGCGTTATTACTACTTATTATATGCTTATTACTCACTCATTGTTCATTTAACACAAAAGCCAGCCTCAACTTATAAATACATAGTAAAAAAGAAGTCGTCCCGCTTCTGTCCGTCCCTATATGCTTAGAGCTTTAAAAATAAGCAACTGATTTTTTTTTTAGTAGAGTGAGTTTGTTTGAGAGAGTGATTCAGCGGAAAGGTTTATATTGTATACGAGTATAACATACATAATATAAAGAAAGACTGATAACTCTCTTTCTAACGCGATGTCGTAAACAAGCTAATTTTTTTGGTCTTATATTGCAAACGCTGACTGGACCCAAGATTAAAACAATGTACACCTTAAGGAAGTCTACAGAAAGTCCGCGATGGTATATTTCTAACTATTACAGATTCGTTATTATAACATTTTTTTTTATGTTTGAAAAGTTAATTCGTATCAGTAATAATATATCATGTCTATTAAATTTAAAAAAAATATGTTTTTTTCGGGAGTTATCAAAAAATCTGCTCGCAGCCGCCTGTCACTTAAAAGGTCTAAACTCACAGCCCCTTTATTCGGTTTGAAGATAGTGGACTTGTCTGTTTGTGATTAATTATAATTTTATTAAGAAGAATACACATATTATACACATATATGCATGCATAAGTATTAATTCTAATTTATTTATTAGTTTAATATAATTTAATTCAAATCAAAAATGTGAGTGTAAGAGATTTACATAAAACAATCGGTTCAAGTCAACAATGATGTAGGTAGTTCTTACTTAGATTTATACCACACTATAAAGATTCAAAGTTTGTGTGTTTGTGACCTCGTAAGGTTGTAGGAAGTCCTCTGAGGATCTTAAATATTTAGATTTTAAAGATGTAATATTTATCACTTTATATATCTTTTTGTGTCATGATATATTTTATCCAGGTACTTGAAGGTCCCTCGGCTATTTTTTAATAAATTAAGCAATTTAGCACAATGATTCAGTTGGCATTTTGACTTCCTCACTCCGTGCTGTTTTGTGAAAGCTTCTTAAAAGTAGCAAAGCGATTTCAGCCCGTCTCAGGGAATCCAACCCGAGACCCCTTGCACAGTCTAAAACGTTAGCAATTACAACACTGACATTTACCTTCATACGGGTCGAGTGCCTTTCAGAAAAAGGTAAACGTTTCACCAAGCGTAAAATGTTATGTTGAGGTCATCCGAAAATAGTGCTACGAGAAGTATCGTCATACAGGAGGGGGTGAATTTTGTGACGTTAATAATAGGGTGAAAAATAGATTCACGATGGATAAGTAAGTAACAAAACTGAATGTTAACGACTTGTATTTGAGCGGCAAGGGCGGTTTCTCTCAAGGTTCATTAAAAATAGCGCTGTCGGCCTGTTGCCAAAATGTTGCGTTGCCCGCCCATACTTTATACGTACACAAGAGCATGAACGCTGCGGCCGCCCATCGCGCTCTGACAACCACATCTAATTTGGAGCACGATACCCACAATATACAGGAACTTCATGGATACCGCAAGTGCGCCACTTGTGGCTAAATTTCGCTTTTACAAACTATGGTAATGATTTTAGTTACTTATTAACATTAGACTAACTAATCTAATGTTGAAGTTTGTCTGCCTGAATGCGCTAATCTCGGAATTACTGATCTGAAGCGCCTATAATTCCTAAGACAATCGCGTTTAAGCAAACAAACAAATTCTTATTTTAGTAAAGATTAAGTATCTAAGGTAAAAAAAAATATATATAAAAATAGATAATTTTTGGAATACAATAATATTTCTATAAATGTTAATCAACAATTTAATTTAACTTGTCACTCCCAAAGCTTATCGAATATTAGCGAACGGATATATTTATTGTACCTACTTACAAGGATTCTAAGACAGATAAAACTAATACAATCTACACTTTATATAATTAAGTGAACTTTTACTCGCAAATTCGGTAGTAAGTAGTAGTTAGTTAGTAGATAAGTGGACCGTTGTTTGTTTTATTCTGTTCGGGTTAACGATGAAGGAAAGGTATTAAGATTTAAGGGTGCATTTAGCGACTGGGTAGGGGATTTCCTTCAAGTAACTGGTATCGATCCATAAAGCAACGCTAATGAAACAATATTATATTTATTGTTTATATTTGCATAAGGCGATCCAAAGTAGAATGCTTGAATTAACCTATGGTTAAAATTATAAACAGCATTCTAGATCTACAAGAACTTCGTAGGTTGGATATGATAAGTTAATAAAACCCTCTTTTTAACTATGAAAGCTCGAGTTTTCCAAAAGCACTGACCCAAGTGGCTATCATACGTTAGTTTCTCATGTAAACAACAGCACAGCTGGCTCGGTTATTTCATAAAGAACAGTTTGGGGTGCGATTGTTTTCAAAAATGTCGACAGTTCTGGTTTTTTGTTGATTCACAAGACGACACACGCCGCGATCACATGTCGACACAAAAGCTTGGTAGTGGCGCTAACCGACAAGCAACATCACTTATCTAAAACTGCTATAGACGGATTAGTTTTTTTTTTTTTTTTGTAATTTACCTAGCTGTGTATAATTAGAGGCCTTCTTCCGAACCCAAGTAATGGTGATAGGATGATTTTTAAGAAAATTTGCCCATAATATTAAACAAAGCTAATCAAAATATATTGTCTCTTTCCGAAAGAAGCATGGCTCAAATAGCTTTGTGCGTTGGTATTTTCCTGTTTACTTCCTCGGATAAAGGTGAATAATATTTTGCCATTAGGTTAATTAAGCACAATATTAACACTTCATTATCATAACATTATTATGGACACTATTGACCACTTTTGACTAATAGATTTCCGATTTAATTTATTTTCAGATTTCTCGAAAAAGATGAGTATTTTTACAGCACCACAACACTACATGAAAATTATAATTTAATAGTTACCTGAATGCAACCATAATGAAATCCAAATATTAAAATAAACATCCGAAACACAAGTAGTTTAACTACATGTCAATAGTCTTTGTAGAATATAATAATAAACATTAATAATTCGTCTATGAACTTTTGCCAACCATGGCCTGGATCCCAGTACGCGGTGCACTATACAACTCATCCCGTACGACAATAAAGTGCGTGCGCGACGCAACAGCGAGCCCACTCGACAAACGACGTCACAACACTCATAGCTTCCTTCTGAACTGAGCACAACTACAGCTTAAATATAGAAACGACGCAGAACAGGAACACGAGGCGATCGGGCAAGGAACATGCAGAGCTTTAAACGATCTACGCGCGCCATAGTTTTACGTACAGTATGGACTGTATGGAGTAACTTTAATCATTTATTTCAGCCACATTTTTGCACCTAAATTGAACGATACAGGAAAAACATTCAGCATATCATTCATTTAAATGATTCTATTCCCGTATTTATCGTATATAAACCATACACGAGTTACGACCACAACATTAATATAGTACTAATCTGTCTATGAATCTATCTGCCTTCAGATTAATGTCCTTGATATTTAATTATGGAAAGGTTAGGTCTAGCACTCGAAAATTACAAATATAAGTCCCTTCTCCCGTTAACCTTTACGGACATCTGATGTTTCGAAACAATATAGGATAAACGAAAAAATCCGCGGAAGAAAAAATGATTGTTTTTTTTCTTTATTATAAAAAACTGTATAATATATATTTCCTAAATAAAAATTCCTTAAAATAATTTATATTTCCTGCAATAATATGTAATTCCGAACAAAAACTCAGCTCAGGCCTTGTCTAATACAACACATCCGGAAAACGACACAGGATACTTTATACGACGTTATATGATGTTTGACGTTGTTCACACTAGGACGATAGAAAAACCGCAACCAACAACAGCTGTTAGTTTAATATTTTCATTATGATTTTTTCTTAATCTTCTATGTTTATAAATATGATAAAAAAGCACAAATGTTCAGGCCAGTTTGAAAGATTTTGTAAGAAAATAATAATATGTTCTTCATTCCAAAGATAAAAAATATCCCACAACTGAAAAATGGGCCCTAAGCTGTGCATCTCGAAGTTATCTTAATAAACTTACTTAGTGCTTGAAATAAATTGTTATCCCTGTTACAGAGTTACACCATGCAATGCACTAGATTTAGTATTTTCGGTCTGCTTAACGAATAATTTAAAAAACTAACTTCAAAGAATCACAATCAATCAATCAATTTAAATCAGAACACCAAAATACTTATGCAGCCTTTACCACAACCAAAAACGAACCAGGCATCCCGATTAAAAAATCTATCAATTAAAATAAAGATGGAGTATAGAAGATAGCTATTAAAATACCAATAAAAATAACGAGAGAAGGCATTTATGTGAAATACTTGAGTGCAAGTGAGAATCAGTTTCTTGTCACTATTTGCATATTGGTTTTTGTTCATCTGCCTCCAAACCCTTCGTGGCGTGGCAAGTAACGTTTATGGAATTAGGGGGGTGTGTTAAAACAAAATGTTGTGCTCTACAGCATTTCTGGATACTACACAATATCTTGAAAAACATACCATTATATGACACAGAACACATTCTGACATGGACATTCGCATGACACTATGGTGTTAGAAGATGAACTGTCACGCTGGCGAAATAAAGTCAATGAAACTAAATCTATGCATATAACATTTAGAAAGCGGCCTCTCGAAGTTGAACCTGAGCTGTACCGCATCAAAATTCCACACACTGATGATGCATTATTTGGGATTATACCTGGACTGAAGGCTAACATGAAGATAACAAATTCAACCAAAAAGAATAGTAATGTAACTGCAACTACAAAATCTAAACAAAGACACCATCATATTTACACAGGGTACAATTTGTTACTAGCGGGCTACTTAACCAAAATTCACCTCAGTATTGCATAAACAATGAGTGAATAAACAAAGAGGTATTACAAAAAAATATAGCAGGTTTCTTTCTTCCTATGGGGGTACATTTGTTGAATAATTACCCTGGCCCTGAGGTTAGGGACCTTGAGGCTAATATAATGTTGTAATGAATTAATTGTTCCTTGAAAATAGTTGCAATGTTATAGTTGTTTGGTTTTAATCATTTATTCCAACTTGGATGCAAAACAGCAGAGTCTTTTGTAATAGTGTCTTTTATAATTTTTGAACATTAATTACAAAAAATTACAAGAGACAACCCCCAAAACGACCACTCTTCACCACTTCCTATGTGTGCTGGGAAGAAGTGCTATCCTATTTTTTTTATGCATAAATATTCCCAATAATGTGGCTGTTAAAGCCATATTTTTTTTTCAATAAATGAAATAGATTAATTATTAATCTAGGTAATCCTGATAACACTTATCCATCAACAAACAAACTCTTGGGCTTTACTATATTTTAGATTTTTTTATTTTGAAAAAAATAATAATATAAGTTGTGACCTAAGCCCATATTCTATCAGTTTCATCACACATAAAAAGGTTTCACACAATATATTGCTACAACTGCTACTTGTTGCTGTCACAATTTAAGCAAAAAACATCTTAACAAAACTAAATGTTTATAAAAAAGATACTTTATTAATTTAATTCATTATTTAGTATAGAGGAGATTGGTCTGTATACTATTTTCCATTCAAGGATTAGGGTCTGTATTACTCTAATTAGTTAGATGATTATTATTTGGAATAGCACATTGTTATTGTTGTCATCTATGAAAATTATGATAACATAACATTACCTACCTCTTGCTGATACGGTTTCCAACATCGTCTTCAATATTATCACTTGATTTTTCTGTCTCATCCTTAAACAAATAATATTAATTTAACAATGTTATCTCATTGTATATCCTATATTTCCAGAAGTTTGATTCTAACAGCAGCTATGGCTAAAGCTGCATAAATATATTTTTCATAATACTGAGTACTTTGGAAACATGATAGGTTCATCAACTGTTATGGTATCACAATGAACTATCAAGACAAAGAGTTATTGTCAATGAAAGTGCGAGTGTTAAATGAATGTAGGCAATAAGTTGTCATAGTACTTCCCGAAAAGTTTAGGCAATGAACGTAGCGAAGTATCTGTCTCACATCTGACACAACAGAACATACGATAAATATATAGTGAAAACCAGTACTCACCGTTTTCCTAGGTGTTTGCACACTCGGAGAACGTCGAATTGTAACAAGTGCCATACCACATTAGCGTTAACAAATCATTATCAAGGTATGTAATACAATCACAAACATAAAGAGGAATACCTATTGACTTATCATAACACTAATCCTTATATGATTCAATATAGGTAAGGTAAAACTTAGAAGCATATATCACTAGATTCTTTAAATACACTCATAATTGGTTGCAACAAGTACAATCTATCACTAATTCGCCCATTTTTTATTTTATTAAATTCTATTCTCATTCAAAGAAAAGATGATGGATGGATGGATGAGTGAGTGTGTACCACAGATAAAATATTTCATGAGCCTGCTTGGTGTGGCGCGGCGAAAACTCAGGGCGAAGAGCTATTTTTTTTGTGACTGGACCACACCTATTTTTTGTTTATGGTTTGTATATAGCAAGAATATTATAATTATAAAATACTACGTAAAAACTGGATCACGTACTCCATACAAATACAGGCCTAAGAGTCATTTTAAGGTTTGTATTCGTGAGTAAAATTAAGTGTTGTAATCCGGTACACTTGAGATAGACTGCTAGGAGTAGTGTAGTGTCCTTATTTCGCAATAAACATAATGTAGGGTGTCCACACATTGTATGTATCAGAGTGGTTTTCTTGTTATACTAAGTTCGTATAACGTATATAAATTCGCATGTGAAAGATAAGCTAACAATTATTTTTAGGATTTTATAAATGTTTAGTTTTATTTACTCAAACATTAAAACGCTTACTTCGCTATCCTTCTGTCCATCTCTCAACAGCAAGTATGTCATAAAACGTCTAAATGACCGTAAAAAATTACCGATAATGCATTTTTGTTGCTGCTATAACAGCATACCTAACAACCTCTAAAATTGACGATGTTCCACTACTATATTACGCATGTAAAATAGTACACATAAACCTTCATCTTAAATAACTCTACCTGTTTAAAGATGCATCAAAGTAGCTTACATACAAAGGTACAGAAAGACAGAGAGTGGGAAAGGAGTTTGATTTATGTACTATAATGATAATGGTAAGGAGCCTTTCTTGTCTCAGACCGACTATAAAAGAACTAATGACTAGGCAGTATGGTCGAAAGACCTTAGCCTGCTCTATGGGAAAATTAAACAAAAAAAGTTGATTCTGGCGGGAACTTTAAATAAGCGCGGTTCAGAATTTTTTTTTGAAATTAATTTTAATTAATATTTTGCAATTTTGTGTGTAAAAGTTAATTAAAACAACAGGATTAGGTGGGCAAACCCGCGAAAATGGTGGGAAATGAGGGGGCGGGGATAACCCGCCCACCTCGCATAAACGTCCTCGGCCTGAGGCTCGAGAGGACGGGACTCAGATGGACTGCTGTGGTGATGGCGGCGGCGGTGAGCGTTTAGACTATTCACCATACATTAAACCCAATTATAAAAGACTGTATCCGGAAAATGCCACATATTTAGATTTTAAAGTGTTCATCGAAACAATAGACAGGAAAGACAGGATAGGAAATAAGAGCCCTATATACCTCAATCACATATTCTCTAGCGAGATAAAAGGTGTGACGTCGATACAGCGAATCAACGCTAATAAAATAGCAGTCATATTTAAACAGTACAATACTGCAAATAATTTTATTAACAATACCACTTTCCTTCAAAAACATGGTCTTAAAGCGTTCATTCCGGCTGCTCAAATAGAAAAAACGGGCATAATTAGATTTGTACCAGCAAACATTTCCAATAAAGAACTATATACAAAATTGACATCAATTTATGAAATAATAGCAATACGAAGATTTACAAAGAAAGTTGGACAAGAACGAGTACCACTTCAAACAGTTAGTATTACTTTTCTCTCAAATATTCTTCCTGAGAATGTACAATATGACTTATTTTCATATCGAGTATTTGAATATGTCCCACCATTGCAGCAATGTTTCCGTTGTTTTAAATTCAATCATTCAGCTAAAATATGCAATGGCAAACAAAGATGTTCCATTTGTGGAGGTTAACACTTATATAAAGAATGTGACAAACCAACAGAGATCTGCTGTGTCAATTGCAGTGGGCCTCATCTTGCAATTTCTAGATTATGTCCAATTAAGTTAAGCAAAATTTTAGAAAAGAAAAATAAGATAACTTATGCTAGTGCTACAATGACGAAACAACAAATAAACGACTACACTCAATTTCCACCTCTTTCACCTCCAAAAACGAAAACATTTGAAAATGTAAATAAATCTGTAAATAAGCCTGTACATACACCTGTAAATAAGCCTGTTTCTGTAAATAACCCTGTTAATAATGTAAATAAAGCAAAAGATGTTCCCCCTAGGGACATCAAAGACCAAATTGTTGCCAACAACGATGTACTTATGGCCCTAGTACAAACGTTGGTGGAACTAGGCAATAAGGGAGATAATACTCCTACCACGATAAAAAGTATTAAAGAAACTTTACTTAAAAATCTAAAGTAATGGATCCAAGTCCCACACTGTCTAAGCTACGTATTGCTCAGTATAACATTCAAAGTGCTAATAGTAAGAAACCCTTATTGATTCAATTTCTAGAAAAACAAAATATTGACATCTGCTTACTTAACGAAACATGGTTTAAAGACAATAGTTTTAGAATACCCGGATATAATATATACAATAAAAATTCTAATAACGCTCATAATGGTGTAGCAATTCTGATTAAGCCATACTTAAAGTATAAAGTCTTAAACACTATTTTTTATGAAGACATACAAACTGTTGCTCTGTCTTTATCTACTGTGCATGGTAGCTTAACTATTCTCTGTGTATACTGTCCTCCTTCGAGTGGACATATACGAATCAACAGACTACGTAATATAATTAATGATCTTCCGAAACCTATCTTTGTCAGTGGTGATTTTAATGCTCATCACATAGCATTTGGTTGTCTATCTACTAAAGGCCGAGGTCAAGATTTGTTTAATATCATTGATGACTTGGATTTATGTATTTTGAATGATGGTAGTTTTACAACCGTTAGCAACCCGAGACGAAACCCATCAGCAATTGATGTTACTTTTGTTAGTGCTAACCTCGCATCGATATGTGAGTGGTCTGTACATGACGATGCCATGGGTAGCTATCACTATCCAACAATAACAGAGATTACACTACATATAGATAAATATCAAATAAATCCTCCTGTAGATAGGTTTATATATAAAAAAGCAGATTGGGAGAGGTATAAAACTATCTCTAAAACAATATTCAATGATTTAGTCCTAAAATTGTATGATCCTATTTCAACCTATAATGAATTTTGTTCTCGATTAGATACTTTAAAAGAAATGACAATTCCTAAACTCAGTAAACCAAATTATTTTAAAAGCAGACCTCCAGCTCCTTGGTGGAATGACATTTGTGAGGAAAATGTAATTGCCTCTTATAATGCACTGAAACTGTATAGAAGTGTTCCTACTATGGAGAATTATATAGAATACAAAAGAAAAGATGCACTTAAAAAAAGAACTATATTAGAACAAAAAAGAACAGGTTGGGACAACTTATGTAATACTTTCAATAGAACTACTCCTATAAGTAAGATTTGGAATCTCGTAAAAATGTTTAAAGGTATAAGAGCTGGCAACAAATCATACAGAGATGAGTTTATTTCTCCATTTCTAGATAAATTATCTGATAATAGCGATTTAACTAACGCTGATAATTTAGGCAATATTTTTGAATTAAATAATCACAACCCAAATTCTAAATTTTTACTAGTTCCTTTTACATGGACAGAATTTAACATGAGTTTGAGATCTCGGAAAGACACTACACCTGGCTTAGATGATTACCCATATTCTATCATTAAAAATTTCGATGAATCTGCTCAAAAAGTATTTCTTAATATTTTAAATTTACTTTGGTATTGTAAATGTATTCCACAATCATGGAAAACACAATGTGTCATTCCAATACTCAAACCAGACAAACCGGCAGAGCTTGCCAGCTCTTACAGACCGATATCACTGTCTTCATGTCTAGGTAAAATATTTGAAAACATGATTAAAAATCGTCTAGATTGGTATATGGAGTCTAACAGCATCATTCCACATGTACAATATGGATTTCGTCGAGGGCGAAGTTGTGCAGACAGCTTCACTTCTTTAATTTCGGATCTGAAAAATGCAAAGGACAGAAAGTTAAACACTGTTTGTGTATTTATAGATATTCAAGGTGCATTTGACAGTCTAGATCCAGCCATACTTGTAGAAGTTATGTCTAGATTAGGAGTGCCTGGTCAACTTTGTAAATGGATTTTTAATTTCTTAAATAATAGAACACTATATGTAAGGCACAATAATACATTGTATGGTCCAAAATCCACATCTAAAGGTACAATGCAGGGTTCTACACTTTCTCCTTTGCTGTATAATATATACACAAGTGAAATATGTAAATTTGTAAATAGAAATGTAGATATTTTGCAGTTTGCAGATGATATTGTCTTGTACAGTAGTAGTTATAATGTAGAAATGGCAATTGAAAATATTAACAAAGCTCTGTCTGAACTATTCCACTATTACAATGAAATATTACATTTAAAAATTAACCCCTCAAAAAGTAGTGTCATGATATTTGGAAATGAGAATACAAATTCGAAAGTAGTTTATAATGGCGAAATTATAAACACAGCTAATTCAAAGAAATTTTTAGGCATAGTAATTGACAGAAAATTAACATTTGAGGGACATATTAAACACATATCACAGAATGCTCTAAAAGGTTTAAATATAATTAAATGTCTTGCAGGTGTTTCTTGGGGAGCAGACCCAAAAATATTGTCAATTTTGTACAAGAGTGTAGTTAGAAGTCATTTTGATTATAGTTCACTGGTGTATATAAATAGTACTCATGTAAATAAATTAGATCTTTTGCAGAACAGAGCTTTGAGAACAATTTCTGGTGCAATGTGCTCTACTCCCATAAGGGCCATGGAAGTGGAGACTAAATTGATGCCTTTAATTCTGAGACGTGTACTACTTGCAGAGAGGTTCTGTCTTAAACTAATTGCTGCAAATAACAGGAAAATAATAAACAAAATTGTACCTTTTGAAAATAGTCCTTCTGGTCAGCTAACTACAGGAGAGAATCTCCTGGGTGGCAGATCTCCAACATTATCCAAAATATTGCTGGAAACAGAGAATAGTTTTACTGGTGTTAGAAAACAGTGCCCATGGCCATGCTACTCCTTCTCCTATCAGTGTATTACACATCCTATTAGTGTATTCCAAAATCCAATTAATAATAATACAGATATGTTACAGTTTTTGGCAGAAAATAAGAATTATTATATTATTTACACTGATGGCAGTAAGGGGAGTGACTATGTGCATGCTGCTTTATATGATTCATTTACAAAATTCTCTCAAAGCTTTGTTCTTCACAATAAATGTACCATATTCAGTGCAGAGGCATATGCGGTTTATCGCGCATTATTGTATATTCAACAGATTAAGCATTGTAAATATTTTTTGATTGTGTCTGATTCACTAAGTTTGATAAAAGCCTTAATTAACCTTTCCACTTCATTCAAGTCAAATTATATTCTATATTTTATTAAAGAAATAATTCATCAGTATTACCTTAAGCATATCAAAATTGCGTTCCTGTGGGTACCTTCTCACCGTGGTATATCTGGCAATGAAATAGTTGATAAAACCGCATATGTTGGTAATAATGCTGTTGATGTCAGAAATGCAATGGACATTCCTATGACTGATTTCCTGCAATGTATTAACGAAAACATAGATAAGTTATGGTTAGAAATGTGGAAGAAAGATCAAGACATCAAAGGAAAGTGGTACGGAAGTATTCAAGAAAGATTACCTGTGAGACCCTGGTACAACAGGATGAAAGAAGTCAGCCGAGACTTTATCACAACGATAAATAGATTGCGCTTTGGCCATAATACAGCACCGTCACACCTTGCTAGACTTGGCATTATTACAAACAATATGTGCCCACATTGTGAATTACATGAAGGAACCATGGAACATCTGATTTTTAACTGTCAAAACTTCTTGCTTGACAGATTAGTGTTAGCAAGTGAACTCAGTGATGTGAAAATTAAGTGTGATTCTTCCTCCCGCCCGCCGCCACTTGAACAGTTATTAAAAGACAAAAACACTTATAAACCTATTTATAAATTCATTAAAAATACTATTAACACAATTTAAAAGTGAAGTGATAAACTCTCAGTGCAATTAAATAAGACTTGACCTAAAGGTCTTGGTTACCAGGTCATAAAATCCCAAAAAAAAAAAAAAAAAAAAAAAAACAAAAAAAGTAAAGTGAAATGCGTCACTGTCAAAATGCGCTGCTAGGACTCGTTTATTTTTTATTTATTACCTAATCATATCGCTTAGCTTACACTGCTAATCATCAATACTTATATTCTCTCAATTGTAAATTAATGTTCACAATCAGAAGGTGTTTTTCTAATGATTCAAAAATTGTTATGACACCTTTGCAGTTATATAAACATTTACTGAGACAGTGCGAAAAACTTCCTCCCGACGCCTGTAAACATTATAAATTCGCCGTGAAACAGGTTACATAGCTATTTTTATATATTATTGCTTGCTCGCCTAAAACTTGTTTATCACATAACAGCAGCAGCAGTACATTTAATATACTTACTATACGTTACGTACGATTTAATACAATTTGTTTTCAATTGTTGTCTATAATATAATGCACATTGGGTAAAACAATTTACTCAAAGTACCTATTTACAAACAAACTAAAATTGATTAAAAGATGCTTCATCCTTTGTCTAGCTTTTTTCATAATTTGTTTGGGACAGCTTCCAGTCTAACTGGATACAACAAAGACATTGCTTTACATGAAGCAAGTAATACATCACTACACCAAATATTGCCCAAGTTTGAGATTCATCAACTTGTGTTGCTGTAACTTATCCAGAAGTTCCTGCAATGAATAATGACTTAGATTAACAAACAAATTATTATGATATTCTCTATATTTAATTGTTTTTTCAATTCAATTGCTGGTTTGGTTTACATGACATTAAACTCAATAGTTTTTATTTTTGAGCTTAGAATTAGATTAAAAGCTACTCTACATTACAATGTAATAATATACTCTTTTTTTCTTTCTAAAGAGCTATAAACAACACAAGTTTGAACCAGATCCAGAGAGAGTGAAAGAAATAATCTCAAAAAGTCTTGAGGATGCTAAATGGATTGTAAATAAGGTAAAAGTTGAAAGCTTGAAATTAGTTACTACAAGAAGTGATAATATAGTGTTTTTTTTATTTTACATATTTCACATTATAAGTTCAAAATTTGTAGTTATGGAATACTATTGAATTTTAGATTTTTTATATATCCTATATGCCAATTATTATTCAAGTATCAAAACTATGTCAATTATAATATCTAAAGCATACCTCTAAAAAGGTTCTACAGAAATAAAATCTTATTTCAAAATTCATAGGATATATCAAATATGTATGTACCTGCCCATCACTTTCTTGAAAACATACAACCATTTTCTATCACTAAATAATTACAAGAAACAGCTAATATAATACATATTAATTTGTTTTCAGTACACTAATAAATAATGGATGCTATGAAGAAATGTATAAATGTAATAAACAGAAAAGATAATTTTATTCACGATACAAGAATACTGTGATTACCAAAGATGTTTGGTGAAAAAATTGAAGATTACGAAATACTGGAACACCTTGGTAAAGGAGGATTTGCACATGTTTATAGAGCAAGATGTCGACAAACGGGACTATTTGTTGCTATCAAAATGATAGACAAAGCACTTATGGCAAGTGCTGGAATGATAGGTAGAGTTAGGCAAGAAGTCACAATACATTCACGTCTAAAACATCCTGCTATTTTAGAACTGTACACATTTTTTGAAGATGCACATTATGTTTATTTAGTTTTAGAACTAGCACACAATGGTGAGCTTGCAAAGCACTTTAAGCTAGGGACTCGTGGGCTATCTGAGAAGGCAGCTGCTGATATATTTAGACAAGTACTGAGTGGAGTGCTTTATCTACATACACATAACATCATACATAGAGATTTATCTTTGAACAACTTATTACTAACTAAAGATTTAAATGTTAAAATTGCTGATTTTGGTTTAGCCACACAGTTGAATGGTCCAGATGAGAAACATGTTACTATGTGCGGTACACCAAACTACATATCTCCAGAGGTTGCTTCCCGAGAATTACATGGATTACCAGCAGATGTTTGGGGTTTGGGTTGTATGCTATACACTTTATTGGTGGGCAGCCCACCTTTCCACACTCAGCATGTTAAAACCACACTTAACAAAGTCATTAATGCTGATTACAAAATACCTATGGAGCTTTCCTTACAGGCCCAAGATTTACTGCAAAAACTGTTGTGTAAAGATCCTCTAAAGAGAATAACTTTAAAGGGAATTTTAGAACATCCCTTTCTGTACACTGGACAAAGTACTTGTAAGCAAGATATATCAAGAGATTCTGGTTTTCTCACAACACTGCACAGCACCCAGCACAGCAATAAGCTCAGAAATGATGATAAAACTGTTCCTGAATTCCCTTTTAATGAATACAATGCTGAAAAAAAGGATATTAGGCATATGCCATACAATTTATTTACCCCAGAGGGGAACCATAATGCAAATCATTCTAATAATCGAAATTATAATTTATGTGCAGGAATTGATAAAGGTTCAGCAGAATTACTTGACCTAAAAAATCTGCCTAATACATTTAAAAGAACTGATAGTCCATGTAACAGCAACCTTTCACTGTTTGAAAATATGAAAAAAATACATATAAATGGGCAAATAGCACACACAAACATTAATTCTGAAGAAAATAAAGAAAATATTCCAAAAAATTGCAACATTAATACAAATGTGTTGAGTGTACCACCTCTATGTGCTGAAAGGTTGCCCACAATATCCCATAGGACACGAAATGCCATTTTGAAAATAGAACCTTCTGGAGTAATTGTGGAGTTTATCAAGAAAAAAGGCAAAGACCGTGAAGAACAAATAACAGAAATATGTAAAATATCTAAAGATGGTATGAAGATCATAATATATATGGTCGACAATAAAACTAGAACTCAGAACACTGAACATGAGCCTAACCCTGATGAAGTATTTACTTACCATAATTTGCCACAGAAACATTGGAAAAAATATTTATATGCTTCAAGATTTGTTGAACTTGTGAAAGCCAAAACACCTAAGATAACACTTTACACATCCTTAGCAAAGTGTCAACTAATGGAAAATTCTACTGATATTGATATATTCTTTTATTCAGGAGAAAAAGTTACTTACACAAGTCCAGAAGGTTTAAAAATAATTGATAAAAATTTAAAAACACATTACAATCTCACCACGGCACCTGAACTGAAATATATAACTGATCATTTCGAAGAGTGTTCCAGCCGGATGAAGCGTGTACAAAGTGCACTATCTGGTATATCTGATGAATGCTTTCCTTTAATAATAGGAAAAAGACCAGTTCAGGTCGTGACAAGTTTACAATCGCCTCTTCAAGGTTCTGTGGCAAATTATAATACGCCCCTGTTAAACATCGGATCATTTCACCGCACAGCTGCTAGCTCTAGTCAAGCCCCAAGCGATTATAATTAATAGACTTGGAATTTGGAATTTCCTAAATTTCACATATAGACCAAGATCCCAGGGCCGCCACATATCACTTATTTTCTCACTAATGAAAATAAGATGGAGTAAGTTCGTAAATTGACTCGCAAATTTTTTACCGACGGGCAATTCACAGAAGGACGGGATTTATAAAAATCAACATTTCGTCAACAAGCCCCAAGCTTATTAAGGTGAATATCTTAGTAATTTAGAGCTTCAAATTTTAGTAAGGAGTACTAAATTCCATTTGAATGGGCATTTAACCAAAGATACATTACGAATCTTGATATGACTTAATTTAATAACGCAGTTTAAAATGAAATCCATTTAAAAATATAGGCTTATAGAATAATACCCATTGCTTAATCAATTGAATCATTATTTTAATTATAACTTTATTTGTTTGAAGTCCTATCACGATTTAGTTAATTTAAAACCCACCAACGTTATGTCTTTTTTACAAATATAAAACATATATTAGAAACACTATCACTACATACATAAAATAAAACAAAGTCGCTTCCCGATGTTTATCAGTGTGTCCCTAAGTATACTAAGATCTTTAAAACTACGCAACTGATTTTGATACCAACTTCGTCCGTACGAAGAGGGATTATTTATACGAATACTTATATGTCATTTATCCGAGTGGGTGTGGGCCGCTTGTAAAAAATAAGATTATAAAGATAGAGGTAAGGATACGATAATAATAAAGATCAATCCTTTTAATATAAGTTATGCTTTATTATTTAATTTTAAGCATTTAATTGAAAAGGTGTTCGCCGACGTCCTACGTCGATATCTTGATGAATATTTTAGCATTTTAATAAATTCTGACGATATTTGTGAATTGACCATCGGCAAAAATTTACAAGTAAGCAACCAAGTCAACGTTCGAAGGACATTTTTTCAATGAGTCTCTTTGAAAAAATAAGTGATGTCTGGCGGCCCTGGGATCTCAAATTTATGTAACTTGACAAATTCGAGTGGAATGCTTTTCGTGTAAAATAAAATGTTTAATCTACAAGGAGTAGGTAACAGAACAAGCTAAACAGTATAGTTGTTTCGATTTTACGTAATTTACTGGGTGATCAAATTTCTGCGTTGATTTCCGCGTTTGTTCACGATAAACTCATACATTGCCGCACGGTTTTTCACGCTAAATTGATTCACGAAGGTTTAGAAGTTTATACGTACTCCAGATGCAGCTGTAAAGTAAGGCAAGATGATTTGAAAACCAATCTCTTTGTGATGTTGTCTTTTATGGCTTTATGGACTATGTTATAGATTACAAAAAGCCGTTTTTATGTCATTTTGTAAATCGGCCAACATTTTTAGTAATGTTGCTTCTACTATTTGCTCCCTACATTAGCATAATGAGCTCTGAAATGGCACGTGCATGGCACTGGCAAATTTGAAGATTGGATTTATTGTAATTTAGATAACCGTGGACTAATTAGTTGCCGCGTAATTTTACATTTTAACGAAATTGAACTTCAAACTTTCAGTATTCCGACTAGCTAATTCTGTTATTAAAACTTTTTACTAACATTGATTTAGTCATACTATATTGCACTTTCATTGTATTACTATGTTAGTTTTATGGCATTTTTGTGCTTAATTTTAATGAAAACATATTTATGTAAGTGAATACATATAAAAAGACATAGCTATGTAGAAAAACTTGTTTTATTCTAGCGGTAAAGGCTACGTCACTAACTCTTCGCGGATCTTCCCTTTGAAGCATGCACGGTCTATTTTAAACCGACTTCAAAAAGGAGGAGGTTATCAATTCGACGGTGTTTTTTTTATTTTTTTGTGTGTTTGTTACGCGATTACTCCGCCAATTTGTGGACCGATGTTCGAAAGGAGATACTTCCGAGGTGGTCCCATTGCCACCACTTTTAGATCTGATGGTCGAAAACCGAAGAAATCGAGGGCATCTCTTGAAAATTGTAGGCATGCATGAGGTAAAAGTTCACATTCAGATATATGTCCAATAACACAACAAAACAGTGAAGGTTTGGAGTCGAGGGAACTCCTCAATAGTACCTATGTGCCAACTACCTCGTGTTTGAGCTCGTTTGTGTTGCTGAGTACTTTACACCGAGATAAGTTTTGATTTTCATACTGACATGATGATGGAGACTGTAAAGAATTTAGTGCTTGGACTTAAAAGATTTTTTTTAGTCCGTTTTCTTCCTGGGTAAAGTTTCGTCCACATAGACAAGCAATAATCTCCAAAATATAATCATAACAAAATGTTTACATTGAGACAGGAACTAGAATGTCTCCAGCGATATATCATACGTACAAGATTCGCATAATTATGACATATCGCTAGAGCGGGCCATACACGCTCAGGTCTACCGGAGACCGGAGAGTTCTACTTGGGCAGGCGTTCCTGCACAGGCAAACTGTAGCGTGTAGGGGACTGACCTGTGCAGTTTTTGAAGCTGCGTAGGCGACCGTAGCAAAATCGAAAATCAATCATTTCTTAAGGCATCGTAAAAAGAACTGAAGCCAGCTCAGGTAGACTGGAATATCCCATACACGCGCGTGCAAACCGGCACAGGTAACCTCTCCGGTATACCTGAGCGTGTATGTATGGGCCGCTTAAGCGACAATGGTCTATGTTTGTTTACACAAAGAGTGTTCTCGCATACGAGAATCTCGATTTGTATAAATATGATCTCGTAAGAATTTCTTCAAGCTCTTACGAATATCGTACAAATCGGTAAGAACATTTAGCGAAATGACACGCTGCTTGTCGCCCAAGTCAGCTGGCGTGAAGAGTGAATGTTTAGACGATAGAAATGTTTTATATTCCTTTAATATAATTAACGTATCTTCGAGACCAGAATCTTTCCCCGTCTATATGGGCCTTTAGTGACCAGCGAGAACAATAGCCAGCGACTGCTAGACCTTATTAGTTTTTAAAGGCTCGTAAGTTGCCAATACATGAAAATCAAACATATTATTGCAATTGTAGAATTTATTTCGATTACCTATCCAAGCGTTCTTAGCGGATATGTGAAGTTAAAACTCTATTACAAAAAATTAAAACCGACTTGAAAAAAACTAAAAAAAATCTAGAGTCTAGAGAATCTGAGGTCTAGAGTAGGTTTGGTGTTTAGAGGTTGCAGCATTTATAGCTGTAAAAAAAAACTTGTAGTGCTAACGTCTAAAATCGTGTTTTGTCATCGATTTTAGATTTATATATTTTATACCCACTATAATAGAAAGTTATCATCAATATAAACCAGTTCACAAATACTTATAAAATAAGCCCAAACATGAAGTAGTTAGTATAAGATACCGTTAAGAAGTTCCCTCGACTCTCTGTCGTCTCCATAATCAGCTCACCTCTAAACTTATACTCTTCTGTGTGGTGTCGTCATCGTCTGGCATGGCATACACTTGAATCTGAAGTTTTTACCCCGTGCAAGCTTACAGTTTCCAAAAGATGCCCTCGATTTCAAGAGTTTCTATCATCAGATCCTGGATGCCCTTTCGATGATATTTTTTCGAATCGATTAGTATATTACGGAGATGATATGAGAAAAAGCAAAGACACACTTTGTATATACAATAAATAGACAAACACAAACATAATAGTAGGTAATCAAAAAATGCTCAGAAAATAAAACAATACTGAACCAAATAGGATTAAATTTTATGGGACCAAATAGACAGTATATTGCATCGAACAAAAATCACACTAATCGAACTTAAAAGAATTGGTGTATATTAAACGCAGCTACATTCAGGATAAGTAATCAAATTTAATACTTGAAAATATTTGCAAGCTGTCCATAAAAAGCTTTGGTAATTACTACAAAAGCATTAATTTGTTTCTCTTCGTACGAGTTCTTGGACGATTTTGAAACGAATTAAAAATTACCAGCACTGAAAATTAAATTAAAAAATATAAATTATTTATCAACTGGCAACAAAACTAGTGATCCTCCATCTTTTTTGTCACGATGCCTCCTAAGAAGCAACCTGAGAAATCCGGTATGTATTTCCATTTTGTTAGAAATTGTAGCGATTTGTGAATTATTTGCCCTATATTTGTTTGTGCGTAGTTTAATTAATTTGTAATCTATAAAGTCGTCGCCAGAACGATAAGTAATAGAATTGATATTTGTGACATTTCCTTGGCTAAGCCACGCGGTAATTGTTGTGAAGCATGAACTTAAGTGTATTTATTTCTTTCTCGGTTTTATATGAAACCATTAAGATCTAATCCGTATGTAATCTCAATGCTTCTGTAAATTATTACTTGGCTATTAAAGAAAAAGTTTGACCATATATACTAATTGAGGTTATGTGTACTCCTTCATGTTGTAATTAATTTTAGGGTCCTCCGGATCCAAACCAGCTGAGAAGAAGCCTGCTACGGCTAAAACTCCAGCAGCTGCGCCCAAAGCTGCATCTACTAGCTCTGCTGCTGCACCTAAGCCGGCGACAGCCAAGACGCCAGCTCCCGCTCCTAAGGCGGCTGCACCCAAAGCAGCGCCGGCGGCTAAGCCCGCTGCTGCTAAGCCAGCATCCGCCCCGGCGGCTAAGCCTGCAGCAGCTGCTTCCAAGCCCGCTGAGAAGAAGCCAGCATCAGTACCTACAGCTAAACCTGGCTCTGCTAAGGCAGCTGCCCTGAAAGCTAAGTCTAGTGCTAAACCTTCAGTGAAGAAAGCTGCAGCTGCTTCCAAGCCTAAGCCTAAACCAGCAGCGGCTAAGTTGAAAATCGCACCCAAGCCTAAGAAGACTGGCATCAAAGGACAAAAGAAGCAAGTGGTTAAACCAGTTGCAAAGGCTCTAAAAGCGCAAAGAAAGGTAAAATTCATTTTACATTATATTTAGAATGTTCCATTAGTGTCATGCAGAATTAAATGAAGTTTCTCAGTTCTACCAAGGTTCTTGAAGGGATTATTTTGTTTCCTTAATAAAATTGCTGATGTTAATTGCAAGATAGTGTTGCATTGTAATGAACATGATTTACCAAGCACTCTTTAAAATATTAAGTGTTTGTTGTTTATTTTATACATCAGTGAAGGGATTATTGAAATAGATTCACTCATTTTTGTGTGAATGAATAAGTCTTTTACAGCTCTTCTGAATTGTGATATTATGATACTACAGTTTGGATAAATCTCGATCAAGTTCAGAATATGCCCATGTGGCTCAGACATATCCTCCCACATCTCTGCTACTGATAACCTTATATGATACCTTAGGTTACATCTTGAGGTAAAGTGTCTATTGCAAAAAAATATGATATGTTTTCTCATTGATTTGACTACAATTTTATATTAATTTGCTTTTTTCAATGATCCAGTTAGCACTAGGTCACCATACTGAACTACAAAACAGGGTCTCATATGAGCATATTTTGTAATAACATATACATATCCTTAGCACCCATTACTGTTTCATTAAATATGTCCTGATGTTTGTTGTATTTAATTTTTCAGGTCGTCAAAGGTGAACATGGCAAGCGTGTACGCAAGATCCGCACTTCTGTGCACTTCCGCAGGCCCAAGACTTTTGAACCTCCAAGGCATCCGAAGTACCCCAGGAAATCACTTCCTAAGAGGAATCGGTAAGTTTAAAACAATTTATGTCGTTATTTACAATATGGATCAACTGTTTAAGAGGTATGGTGTCACGGACAGGACAAACAACAATCAGTTTTCATCGCTTTTCTTTATTTAGATCTTTTAGTACACTACAACTTTTAGTTGAAATTAAAATCAGTCAGTTGATGCAATTATTTTTAAGTTGTAATTGTATTTTTTTTTATTTTCAGTATGGATGCTTATAATATCATAAAGTATCCATTGACATCTGAAGCGGCAATGAAGAAGATTGAGGACAATAATACATTGGTATTCATTGTTCATACCAGCTCCAACAAGCACCACATCAAGGCTGCCGTCAAGAAGCTGTATGATATCAATGTTGCGAAAGTTAACACCCTCATCAGGTAAATACACAAACAATACATATTTCAACTATATACATATTTTTAATATGATGATATTTTTGTGGGAATCTCATTGATAGAGAATGATATCAAAACATACACACTTCTGATAAACTAGAAAGTAAACTTGGCTTTAAAATGTTTTATTTTGAAATACTAATAATATCTTCATTGTTGCAGGCCCGATGGCAAGAAGAAGGCGTATGTACGACTCGCCAGGGACTATGACGCATTAGATGTTGCCAACAAAATCGGCATCATATAAACTAATGTTGTACTTTATTTTATAAGAATAAAAACTTAAAGTAAATGGTGTGACTTATTACTATTTAAGATTACAATTTGTTCAGTGGTAACCTTAATATAATATTGCCATTATTGTACTAAGGTCAAAGTCAAACATAAGATCTTATTGATGCGTTATGGCATAATTTATTAAGATTATTGTTTGAAAGATAAATACAGATAACGACCACAGTATACTAAGTCAACGGCCTAGTATTGACCACGGCACAATACTAGCTATTTCTCTTGGTCACGTCATTACGTGTGAAGGAAACGATTAACGAAAAAAGTTAAATCGGTCCAGCGATTTAACTTTTTTCGTTTTGTTTGTTATTGTCAGGAGACAAAAAGGAAAGAAAAAATAACAGCGTCTGTCGGGTCAGCTAGTCTTCAAGTAAAAACTGAGTTACTTTCTAATAACAAAAAAAAAACATCGCAAAAAAACTGACAGTGTTAAAAATAATGCGAGGCGGTATACTTCGTCGCGGTACCGCTTCACTTTTTTTATCTATTAAGATATTGCTTTTACAGCATTACGATCAACGATCTGAAATCTGTTTGCTTTTTAACTTTCTTATGACATATGAAGACTTATTTATTCTTTTTAAATAAATTGATCAGACAGATATTAACAAGTGCCTTCTATTACATTTTAACTCATTTTAGGGTTAAACCATTTTTTTTATTATTGGCTCATAAACAATTATTTACACTCATAATATTACAAAAATAATTATACCATAAATAAACCTAGGTGTAATAATCTCTTACAGGTAAGCACACATGTACAGCATGCGATTTAATACAATAATGTTAGGTACCTATATAATAATATTTGTATGTTTTTAAAGTTAATTAAATAAATGCTTAATATAGTTATGACGACATTTTTGTGGAGACACTGTTCGAGAGGTACTGAAATATTAATACAGAATACCTATTGTAATTTACAGCACCATCTATGTAACAAATTAATAACTAATATCGTTAGGTACACACGGTACACACATAATTCAGGCTACAACCGACCACACGAACACGTCTTGACTGGTGTTTCTTTCTTTTTCTTTGGGGTGTGAAGAGCTTGTAGCAGCGTCTTGTATATAAAGTGAAATTTATATTTATGGGTCTCATACAACATAATAATTATAGTCTATTTTAAAGAAAATATGTATGACCACGGAAGACGTTAAGATGGGTACGCTAATACGAGCTCGTGGTTAATTAACAGCTGCACGAGTCGCTAGATCATTAGGTGTACTGTGTGGTCGGTTCGTATGTTGTGTTCATATTATATGGACAGGTTCGTGTATTTCAGTTCGTCCCCTTAGTGGTACGAACGGGAAATCACGGTTAGGATAGGTTGACCATCTCAGCTGCATCGGATTCGATTGGAAGCCGATCCCAATATGGGTTGGTAATAGGATAGGCAGATAAATATAATGGTACAGACACATCAAGTTACTATAATTTGCCAAATTTCTTTAATAGATTCTTAACTTTATCGCTGAAGCATATGGCTCATAGTTGATTGGGACAATTTGACAGTTTCGGATAGCTTGATGTGTTGACCTCTGTACGAACCTTTCGTGCGCGAGCCCGAGTCGCACATGGCCGGTTATTTTTGCCCTCTTTTCATATTTAAGACCTTCGTTTCTGAGGTAGGTAAGTAACTTAATTTTGATCAGGGGCACAATATTAGACTCTCGCACAGGGCCCACAAGAGTCTAGTTACTTATTTTGTTAGTGAAAATGAATCTAAGCATTTCATAGCAAAATTCGTATAGGTATAACAATTTTATATACCTCAACAAGAATATTGCTATATATACATACAACAACATTAGCATAAGTACATATATTTTGTAGGATCGGCTTAGATACCCGAGGATGTGTGATATCGTGTTGCACGACTAATACAAGTCGTCTTCGTCGTATTTTGTGCCTACCTACTTGAGATAGACCAATAACCTTGCCAGCTACCTGCTTCGGTACGGACAACAAAAAAATATAATGCTATTTATATGTAGGTATTGCAGGCGTAGCGGTCTCAGCACGCCGAGGCAGCCTGACTGGCCGTCACCTTGAGTTTGTGACCTGTTATTGCGTCACACTATCATACATATTAAAATGGGGGGCGACGTGTTTTTTCCGCAACATCATGTATTTGAAATCTAGAAGTATAGAATAAACGTGTTTAGTAGAACAATGATTTCAACCACTTACGCCAAGTCGAGTTTAAATCGAACGTTGGAAATATTGGTAATTCCAGTATCATCTATTCGCCATACTTATTTTTACAATTAATTGATTGCAAATAGTCTAAAAGACTACATAAGCAGTTTCCCTATAAGTATTAATAATCATATACAGGGTGATTTTGTTCAATTGAAGCATGTTTATTTGATTTTGTCATTAACCTTGGTTTAGTTTATTGTTAAATAATAAGCACAATTAAGGAACGCACTACACCTTATCGTTTGTTCTTATCAATTAAAATATTTAAATTCGAAGAGTCACTGCTATACCGCCTGTCGCCACAGTAATTAACACAAATATTCCTACCAACGTAAACGCTTACACATCATGACAATATTATGTTCTTAATCACTCTTAAATGCATATTTTGTCTAGTCATTATTACCAGCATAAAACTTAAGCCACCTTATTACGTTCTAAAAAGTCCCAGTATATCTAGCACTAAAGCAAGTACCTCTTAAACAATAATATGGTGATATCTTTGCTTCTAATAAGGTTCGTCAAAAATATATAAAATGTCACCCAGGTCTTCATGCCAAAAAGTAACGCTAGCGAAATTAACCATGCATTAGGTATACTTGCCTTACTCAGACTGCTTTTAAAGGGGTTTCGTACATCAAGAGGAAAGCGAAACAGTGACCACTGTGTTGTCCATGTGTCACGACCCTTTATTTCGAAAATAGGTACGCGGGGGTATTTGGAATTTGAAACGTTAACTCAGTTCTACAGTCCTATGGCAACGGTGTATCTGCTGCAAACTGGCAGAAGCTAGTTACGAATAAAAAATCTTATACCTTGTGACGATATTTTCTTTCAATACTTTCCTCCTATATACTGCATAGTCATTAAGTCTGATAATGTAATATTTTGTTAAGTATGTACTATTAGCAACGATTGGCTCGGGATTTGATAATGTATATTTATTTAAATAATATCGGTAGGTACCTACGTTACGTAGATGATAACACTGCAGTTTGTTTTAAAAAACGTAAGCCGTGTCCTTTGGATGATAGTTTAGTTAGTCATCATCATCATGACAGCCTTTTGTATCGTCCCACTGCTGGGCACAGGCCTCCTCTCCCACGGAGAAGGATTGAGCGTTAAATCACCACGTTTGCTCAATGCGGGTGGTACATTAGTACACGAGATTAATTACATATTATATAAGGACCCCTGCGTTCTGGCCTTGTATACATTGGAAATACGCTGCGCATTCATTATACTGTCAAGTGCAATATAATGCTCTGGTTTTAGCTTATTTTTGCAATATCTACCAACACTTGTTAACGGAGTCAGTGACATCTGCTGACGTCTTAACAAAAACTCGAGTGCGTGAAACCCTTCAAAATGACAATTCCTACTTAGTAGGTAGGTACTAAAGTCTTAAAATAACTTAATAACCAAATTAATGACTAAGAGTTGTCGCAATATTTTTAATCCTGATTTCCATCAGTAGGTAATGCCGATCCTCATTGGTAAGAAAAAAAGTATTTCAGGTAAGTTATCTAGGTACTCGACCATGGGGATGTGAATTTTAATTCTCAATTGTATTTGTAACCGAAAGAAGTGCAAACTTTGACCCGTACCTACGTATGTTAGTCCGCGACCATCTCATGTTTAGCTGAACGGTATAGTACTTAGCGATGATAAACGGTACCTATTTGGTAAGAATGTTTCACGATTCAAGTAAATTTCCGCATCGTAGTAAAATAAATTTTGTCGTTTAACCAAGTTAATACCTAAACCACTATCGGTGAAATTGGATCTAGGGAGAAGTGCTCTACCCATTGCCTAAATATGTTTGTGTTCGGACTATTTTAAAAACGGTTTAAACGTCTATTGAACTTTTTGTAATAACGCGGACGTCGGACGGAGTTAACATAGGTTTACATTACACCTTTTTGTACCTTAAAAATCAAGACCCCAAACGCAGCTTAAATTGTCATAGGCATCTGAATGTTAATCAACTTTTAATGGAAGTTTACGTCCTTTTTGTTCTCCATGGTCCTAGTTGTATAACGTGAAACTTCATAATGTAATTTACCGGAAGTGGGTAGGTACATATTGTTGATTAATTTTGACCTCTACACAGTATTTAACTTAACTTAACTTCGCTGTCAACACTACTACAAAAAATAATATATTTCAACCACGGAACAGAGAATTTTAACAGAAGATTTCAACCTTCTACGACTTCAGGAATATGACTCGGATGACGTGTTTGAGCTACGTACATTGCCTTTTTTGCAGTTTGGCAATCATTAGATCTCGTTCCGGTCGTCGGTCAGCAGGAGCAACAAACCAGACCCCGGTAACTGCATCGATATCCCGCAGCCCCGGCGAGCTTAAACCTGTAAGTGGACCACCACTTCTTTTACTGATGAAAGGAATAAATGCCTGTTTGAGGAAGGGGATATTTTGCAAAAGGGATATTATGTGAAAGGGACATTTTGCTACCTGTAGTCATTTTACGACAGAGCTAAATCACTAAATCACAATAATAAGTAATAGTCAAATAGAGAGCCGAGGCTTTTACGGTAAAAGGGTAAAGCAGATTAAATTCTTAGTACCTACCTCATTAAATTACTGAAGGCCAATTTATTTTATGTCTAGCGATTTGGATGGCGCCCTCCTAGACCCTAGCTTCGTACGAGCAAACACTCCTATATTAAGCATTTTTAGTAAGTAGGTATATTAAAAAGACAAATGCGGACATAATGCGGGAATGACTTTCTTTAAATTATATTCACGACAATTACAATCCCATAGAAAAAACAAATTAGCATCATTGCCTGCCGTCCTTTTGGGGGACTAAACGCGTGAGTACGCGACTAGGTGCATAAACGTATATAAGATTGATTTCATTTGAATTGCTAAACAAATAGGACCGCTAGGTAACTCCAGGGTAACTCGGACGATCGACACTGATTGTGTCGTCGTGCCGCTTTGTGATACACACACAAGGTATTACTCGGTAGTACCTTTCCACGTCATCGTAACCAGATAACCTGTATTATTCTGTCTACCTAGTTGTTAAATTATAGTATAGCCGACTACGTTTCTTCTTTTCATACATTGTTCATATTACGGCGTATGAGTTGGTAAAGTAGATACTGTGGGTAAACTCAGACGCACGCGTAAGCAAAGCGGGTTCGGAATAAACTATAGTGAACTGTAGTCTCGCTCGCTTGTATCGTCATTAGCAAGAGGAGCTCACGTACGACTACGACGCCACGCTACCTTCGGCTTCATTCGGTTATATTCGCTTCAGCTGTCGTGTCGCCAGCTGTGTCGAATAACTAGTGTTCTCGTTCACTCTTTTAAAGTTCCGTCACATTAACAACTAGAAACTTACCATCACGTCACTTTAGTGTCAGTGCAGTGTACATAGTGTCGTGAGGTGTGCTGTCGCCGGATGTGCTGATCAAAAAGTCCTTTCGAAAAATAAGTCTGACAAGTGACCTTGTAACCTATTCAACTAAGTGACTGTTACCACGTAATTTATTGCGCAAAGATACATAACCTAAAAAATGTCAGACAGCGCACAGGACGTTCTAAAGGATGCCGCGACCGGCGCTGCTGCTGCTGCTGCCGCTGGGGGATCGCTTTTCAGCACGTTTGATATCATAGTGCTCGTCATCTTATTGGGTGGCACCATTTGGTGGCTATATAACTCAAAAAAGGAAAATAAAAAAGATGAAATTCTTCTTAGTAAATATTCAATCCAGTAAGTTAATTTTGTTTGTAAAGTTGTTTATGCAATAAAATATCAGTATCTATTTCAACTAGGATAGCAATGGAAATTAAATAATGATTGTGCTTCATAACAACGTCAATTAATTTTGTATTGCAATTACCCTTGCTACTTGCATTATCATTGTCCACAAATATACATATGTGCAAGTACAGGTAGGTACTATGCTCTTTAATTGATATAGGTACTTCTTAACTTTATACTTGACAAAGCCTATAAATAAATACCATCTGATATAATTAATTGAAAATCTGAAACAAAGCGAAACCATCTTCGTGCTACTACGAATACATACTTTAAAAGTTTAATCACAATTACTAAGCAGACTAATACAAAAATAAACAATATTCCTACGATATTATTTTGCGATGCGATGCATCCAGCCAGCCATGTTTAGATTGACGTGACGTCAGTGGAAAAGACAAGTCTCGTTTAGTTTTTTATTTCTCAACAGGATAATAGGTCCTTTCGGAAGGGGAATGACGTTAGTAAGTCGTGTAATCTTTTTATTTTGTCATACAACTTTTATTGCACTGCTTTGCCTTGCTAAACCAAAAGGACTGAACTGAGATATCATTTTAACAACTACCACAAACCTGCCGCTAATGTTTCGTCCGCACGGCGTATGTTAACAAATGTTGTATGTTAAATTAATAACAGTAGAGCCGGAATAGTATATTATACTAATATCCCCATAATGTACAATTTAAAAACAAAACTGTATAAATCAAATCAGTAAGTTCTCGTCAAATAACATGCCGCGTTCTGAAGTAGGCTCTAAAAAGATTAAAAAAAAAACATTTTTCCAAAAAATTTAAACCCGTTTTTTAATTAATAATTATCTGCACAGCCTTTCCCTACCTTTACGGTGATAACTACTGGTCCGATTTGAAGAATTCTTTCAGTGTTCCCAGTGTTTTCAGTAATAGCCCATTTGCCCAAGGAAGACATAGGTTACTTTTATCTGCTTGCGTAAAGTAGTGCCCTCGGGACCGGAGTAAAACAGCTGGCGCAAACTAGTATTTGATAAAATTACAAAAATCATATGACCATACGGGCAATTACGAAATACATCGTCCAACGCATTGAGTCGGAAAACTTTGGATTTCCTACACAATGGACGCCACACGACGAAATAAAATGCAAGAAAAATAAGTTGTCGCTTTAAAAAAAAATATCATACTTTTGGAGAAGGTAACTGCCGCAGCTACGCGGATTACTCATCCGCGTAGCTGCGGCAGTTACCTTCTCCTACAGAGTACACATATACAGGATTGCGTTAGTTCAAAGAGTATAAATTAACCACATAGTGGAACAAAAATTCAGTAATCCATTATTGCATCACCTATTCGCTGTTTCCTACATAAAATTTTAAGCACGATCGATCATGGCAACCGTAACAATTGACCTTACGCACTAACGACATAGTGACTATTATTTAAGTGTTTTCACCATTCAGCCCAGCCATAATTATTTATGATTTAGCAATGTATTAGGTCTGCCATATGCGGAGTCTAACTGAGCACTATATAAATTAAGTGATTAAAATTCCTAGTCGATTTGGTGATCTAGCGGTCAGGGTCAGTGTCATTAAATCAATACCTACGTATAATGTTATAACAATGCGACCGTGTTGACAATTTATTATGTAATCTGTAGCACACCTTTTCGACAAAGTGTATATAAAATATTCAATGGCCTACAAATCGCATTTTACAGTGAACCTCAAAAATAGAGAATGACATACTTTACACAGAATAACGTAGAGTACATATTTTTTTTAATAAAAGAAAGGCCAGAACTAACTAAGGTAACAACAGTTACTTCAATTTAATTTTAAAATATGAGCCTTTCAAATAATTTGGAAAATTTCATTGTGTTCATCGACAATTGGAGTTGACTGTACTAATATTGGTATAAAACGAACTAACGGCTGGCAAGATCATTTACTATTTTTTAGAGACAACATACCTACAAGTTGTATTTATGCTGACTACACTATGTTCTAATTGCAGTCCAGATCTACAAAATTAGTACAATATTTAATTGCACTGGAAGTTTACGTTATAGCGTTACTTTAGGGAACGTCCGTAGTTCCCTTAGATGCTTTGTTTGAATGTCATTAGTAGACCCCGTCATTTTGTTCTCGATACGCAGAACTGACATCCAATAATAAAAAGTCACATGCCCTCGCTTAAATTCATTTGAGGGCATCGACATCAGTAGTTAAGCAATGCTACTTAACGTAGAAATAGTAACGGTTATTAAAACTTCTGATTAAAAGTAGGAAAACAATAATAAATAAGTTCAGGAAACAATTGCAGTTGCAAACTATTACTACACTATTCCGTAAGTCAGAAATGGACGTTCTTATCTTAAACAAATGTAACTGAGGAGCATTTTCATTATCTTTGGTTAACGTATAGGTCATAATTATCTTTGGAATGAAGTCAAACCAATTGATGAATTCAAATATGTTAAGTAAATACAAATCATGCTAATGTTGTACTTATTGGTTTAACTTCGTTAAGTACGAAGGTTTTAATATCGTAGTGTTTGTAAACTATGCGCATAATTTATAATAATTCCAGTGTCATTCATTACAGTTACAGAGTCCAAATTAACTCCTAAAAAACAAAATGGAAAGTTTCACTGATTTCGTAAATTTTTCATGAGTTTACCACGGTTCTATTTGTAGTAGTTAAATGATTTTTCGCCTTTTATTTATTTCGCACACTGAATCAGTTGCGAATGATAAGTTAATTTTTCTAACTATGCGCCCTGTCACGAATGATTTTTATCTAGTGAGTACCTAGGTAATTTTTTATTTTAAATATATATCCAAAAAATATGTGCAATGTCATGAGCATAATGTCTATGACAAAGCAAATGAAATTCAAGATATTGGAATAGGTAGCATTTTGTTTAACTCTAGCTAGATAGGTACATTCATTTTTTTTATATTCCCGATCGGATCACCAGAAGAACAAAGTTAAATTATTTATTCAAATAAAATATTCAGGCAAATTTTATTAGTCACACTGTTTAAGAAATAGATTATCTAGTCATTATAAGACACAAGTTCTAAGAATCGTTCACGGACCCTGAACTATGGAATGGACCCAATTCGGTTCCAAAAAGGATTTTTAAACATTCTGCGCTCCGTATGGAAGTTGTAACCAACCGGTTAAAATAACTAACCAAGAGATTAATCAACATTACCTACAAGCTCAGGACATCCTGACTTGGATACGGTCGATTTATCTTCTTGTCTTTGTGCAGTGATAACTCGGGACGTGAAAAACTCACACCTTTGGAAAAAAGTGTTCTGATTATTTCAGCCAATGTCTGTCTCTTCAATAACACTACTAAGTATATTTTATACTTTCTTTCCAAAAAATCTTAAGAAAACCAAAAGCACTGGCTATTTGACGCCATATTGAAAACAAAACACAACTAGCGCCGCGGTAGAATTAACGGTATGGTGATGTAATAGTCCAAAGTCTCCGTTTTTATGAAGCCAGCCATAATTGGTACATCATACGATACATTTCTATATTACTGCATAATGCTAGGTGTTCACGCACCCCGTACTTACCTACCTGTTCTTAATTTGTTAAATACAGACATCATGCAAAATTATCTAATCTGATACTTATATATACATAGGTAACTCACATTAAAGGAAGATAGATACGCTTGGCTCATAGCACGTAGGCACACGCAGATACATTATCATAATGGTAATGATAAATAAACATATTATGTGCCAAGCATTTACGAAATACTGAAGTTTATGTAAAGGTTGAATGAATTGATTATTTTTTTATTTGGTTTGCATACAAAAGAATAATGTAATAATGAGCGTCAATTACGTAGTTTAATGGTATTCGCTAATCTCACAAAAATGGTCACGTAGCGTGACATAGCACATAGAAGTGTAGTAAGTAAACAAATTAAACTGTATTTTGATTATTTATTTGGCCTTTCTAAAAATGTTTTACAATCTTACAAATAAAACTTCGACAGCAGTAATTAGTTAGTTCTACAAAACTAGATACAAAGTACAGATTTTATAATACTCTAACCCAATGAAAGCGCATAACTGAGGTAAAGTTTTGTTTAATGTATACCCCAATTCCCATTTATACATAATTATGTAATTGTAATATGTAATCTGTATAAATACAGAAGAATAACCAAACAGCAATGAAATCATCTAGAAATGCAATTAAATTATGTTTTGTACGTTTTTGAAAGCCATCGTTTCAGTTTACAGTGCGAAATACCCAATACAAAAAACGTTATACAAATTCATATTTGTTCTACTAAGACGGCAATTTAAATGGCTAGGTTTCGATCCAGCACCCATCTATTACAAAATTAACCTCAACTGTATGAAAATAAAGGACACAACCCTCAAACTTATCTATAATTCAAACAAATAATCGATGATATGTGGTAATATGCATGTGCTATGCTAGGTGCTATTCGAAAACACATGCTTGAGTATCACGAAGAGTTCATCGATATCTTATCAATAAGTGTTTCTATTTATTACAGCAATTGAGTTTGTTGTGTATACTGATTTTTTTTTTAAATAAATTACCTGTAACCCAATCTTTTATCTATTTTTTTCTATTTTGGTTATCAGGTCTCATCAAATAACTTTGCCGCTCTTAAGTCGGCTCCTAGATGCGCCTTCGTGACAGTCAAAATGTTTAAATTTCAACAAAATTTTACTGCACTTCATCTTTGATGAAAAAAAAAGTCCGCAAATGACTACTATTATAAGTTTGAAAAGTTAATTAAAATCCTGGTCGAAGTAAGAACCCATTATCAGTTAATATTTAATATTAGTAACTTGGTATTCACCCTCATCAATATAAATTGCGTTATAATCAACGCAATTGAATTGTTCTTATTGGTTGTGTCGTTTAGGAGATATAACACTATTATGAAAACGAAAAACCCGAAAAACCTGGCCCTGGCCGGTCACTTGCGGTTTGACTGGTTCCGATCGCGGAGCGAGCAGAGATCATTATTTTAATCAAAAATTCAGTAGACTTTCATTATACCTGCGCCACCTTAATGCTACTTTGAATTACAAACGGACGAATAGCTAACAAATCTAACAAATCGCTATTCGGTATTTCGAACGAGTAGACAATACGGTCTGCGTCTCTTAAGCTTAAAAAAGCAAAATTTGTGATGTTTCTTGAACCATCAGTGCTACAAGCATTTACAACAACTCCGAACGCAGCGAAGTCCTTAATATATATAAAAAAAAAAAAAAAAAAATAACTCTGTTCAAGGCGTACTGTCAGTCGTTCTACACTAGCCAACTTTGGTACAAGTACACGAAGAGTGCGTACGACACTCTTCGTGTACAGTACAATAATGCATTCCGGGCCATGCTCAACCTACCCTGGCGATGTAGTGCGACTGATATGTTCGCTGAGAGCAGAGTCATAAACTTCTATGATCTCATAACAAAACTCAAGACGTCCTTTCACACACGAGTTGCAGCAAACAACAACGAGCTTGTTTCTACCGTGTACAGAAACGTATTCCTACTGAGGAGGACAAAACAGATCGAGTCACTGGCGCCGAATTGATTTGTCATCCTTAGTAATCCTACACGATTTTCTTATATTTCACATTATATTTTTGTTAGCTGTTTTTAAGTTTTTAAAGTCTGTAATTAGTTTATTTTTGTATGTCTTAGTGTTTATTATGTATGTAAAATATGGGTGTATACCTGAAATAAACGTTTATTATTATAGCATAGCCCTCCAATAAAACAGCTATCCCTTAGACTGAACAGCTCTAGCACACGTTTACCTGTTAGATTGAACTATTTATTTCAACGAGTTAGTTACGACAAATTATTATGTGCGTACAATATACAGACCAAACAAAAAAAAATATTCAAATTTTTCTATCAGTTATATACATAATTACCTTATCATAATTTGAGATTTTTTAATGCTATGTACGATTTCCTTTTTTATCTAACTTGTTTGCTTCTTCCGTATATTTTATGATTCAACCAATGGCAGGCATTTCCTTATAAATGACGTAGTTCAATGTTAAAAATAAATATTTGTCCTTAGTAGATAACTACTTAGGTACTTTAATCTGTAATGAATTATATGGTCTTTACCATACTATTATGTGTACTGCGTCTTTATGTTCACTGTGTTTTTGTTTTTTTACTATTCTTACCTACTTGTTTCGAATGATTGTTTGGTTATCAGTACTTGACCCTAACAAACAAAATGTGATTCTTATCGACATTGTTGCCAAGGTCCTACTTCATTGTCAAAGTAATAAACATATTTTTGTGTTCAGTTTATTTCAAAATATAATTCTCTATTTTACTTCTAATAAAAATGAGGCTTCCTAAATAAAATCGCTTCCGAAATACTCACTACAAAAATGTTCAAGAGTATCGTTTGAGAAATTTTCTGTAGAAAAAAATGTTATAGGTTTTCAGCTATAAAATACTGGTAATAAAAGATTATTCAACATAGACTGGCAGTCATTTAGATGTATTAAAGAATTGATGTGTTTCTGTATGTTAAATTGGGGTCAAACTGCCAACAACGGGGATTACCAAACCTCATCTTCCTGTTTTTGTTTTGTACTAGCTGTTGATCGCGACGTCGTTCGCGTGGGCATTAGGATTAAACATTCACCCCCGTCCCCTCCATAGTTATAGCGTGATAATATGTAGCCTATATGTTGACCCGACCTCTCTGTACTGTTAAATCGCTGTAAATTTTCTAAAGTAAAAATAACCAAATTATAATGACGAATACATAATTATTCGTCATACCACTTATGTAACTGCATATTCCGGATCATTAAGAATTCAATGATATGGTACGATTGTAATCTAAATGCGACTTACCTGCTTATCTACAATAGTAGGTACATTATATACCAGCATACCTATATCAAGTAAATAAAAATACTACGTATATATATACATTATATACATTACATTTTTAGATTTATTCCTCGATCATTTCATTCCTAAAATAATTACCAATGAAAAAGAATCCCATAAGTTTCTATAGTGAACTGGTAGGACCTAACCTGACCATGAATAATAATTATTAATCTGGTAAAAAGTCAAGAAACCTAAGTCAACGAACGACGTGATAGTCAAGAAAAAATACACAATGTAGACTGGGAAGGCACACGCGAGTTGAGTTCGGATAACTGGTCATTCGGTCAATTAATCAACGTTCGTAAAATCTTAAAATTACTTTAAGCAAGTTTTTCTTCACATTATTATTCCTATTACTCAATGTCTTACAGTCTTTATTTATCTCCGTAGGGCTGCGGGTTCCATCCAAGTTACAGAAAACTCTTTTATAAACAAATTAAAGTCATCCGGAAGAAGTTTAGTTGTTTTTTATGGATCCCAAACTGGTACTGGTGAAGAGTTCGCTGGTCGTCTTGCCAAGGAAGGCATACGATACAAGATGAAGGGGATGGTTGCTGATCCTGAAGAATGTGATATGGTAAGTTGAAATAAGAAGATATCGAAGAGTTGTCTGCCAGAATATATGAACAGATTATGGGAAACATGTATCTATTTCTTTATATGTATGTAACATGTTTATCGTTGATTTTAGGAAGAACTTATGAAACTCCAAGACATTCCGAATTCTTTAGCTGTGTTCTGTATGGCAACATATGGCGAAGGAGATCCCACAGATAACTCCATGGAGTTTTATGAATGGTTGAAGAACGGAGAACCCGATTTGACTGGTTTGAATTATGCTGTGAGTACCATTCATTTTTTCCATATGTCAGGCTAAAGACCATACCATAAGTATGGGCATACTGCCTAGACCTCACCTCGCCTAGACTTTCTCATTGTATTTCTTCCGTAAGTCTTACTAATGAACTTAATAATAGCTGCAGGTAAAAAATGAGTTTCTACTTACATTGTAATACTACCTTTGGTAACATAATCCCACAGTATCCGCATGAGAGAAATAAAATATTATTATTGAGAAGAAACACTGAAAAAAACTCAAGTACGACAGTCGTGTAGTCTTTAATAGTATCATTAATTATGTCTGTATAATTTAATTATGTTTTAAGGATGGCTAATGTAGGCTCGTGGTAGGTAGAGCGCATTTAAAACATTATCTAATAAGCGCGTATCTGATAGTTATGATAAAACAAAGGTTTTGTGTTATTATTACTTGTGCTCTGCTAAATTGTTTAGTTTTTATATTGATAAGAATCGTCAGGCAGTGAGTGCCAAGTACATACATTAACTTGACGGAATCCAAAAGACACGTACCTAAACGTGTGTCTGGTCTAACCAATCATGGCGGGTCTTGGCGGGTGCTTGAAGTGCTGTCAGTTGACTTTACTGTCGGTCGAGTGTCAGTCAGTTCGACATTATCGTTTGACATTAGCATTTGACAAAGTCAAAAGACATTCGCTGTACTTAGGTAGTTGTTTATAACTTAAATGATTGTGGATTATTTCGTTATAAAAAGAGAAATATTAATTGTGTTACTAATTTGTTTTGTTTAATTTCTGTGGCTTACAAACTTACGTAAAATCAGGTGATATGGGTGAAAGATAACCTATAAAACAATGTTATTAATTTGATTTCATTTGTTACATAAAATGGGAAACAACCGCAGTTATAAAGTTTACAGCAATATAAAAATATGCAAGCTTATGAATATGTTTTATCTAAATGATTTCTTATTACCCAAACGTAATGAAACTGTTCATATTGAATTTAAATCTACATTGTTTAATTATTAACGAAGTTGCTCAGACTGTGACATTTAAATAAATTAGGTACATATTTAGAAATATTATCGTTTTTGAAATCCATGTTGCTTGCCATTTAACTTAAAATATATAAAAAAAAATGAACATCTTTATAAATTTACCTCGTTTTTTCGGGCATCGAAGGTTATTAGGTTCAACAATACGGAAGTTACGATGCGTGGTATGCTATATAATGAGATACAATGTGCAATGTGTACGACATAATATATCATGATGTAAAGTATTAATAAATTTTCAGGTGTTTGGCCTTGGCAACAAAACATATGAACATTACAATGCTGTTGCTATTTATCTAGACAAGCGTCTTGAAGAACTTGGCGCTACTCGAGTGTATGAACTTGGTCTTGGGGATGATGATGCAAAGTATGTATATACTTTTAAATATTGAAATATAGCATAATTAATTGATCCAATATTAAAAGTTATTTAACATTTTACTTACACTCACTTCAACTTGAACAATTTTGAATGCATGCTTTTCAATTTATATTATAATTCGATCCTGGATTGTAATTTTTATTTTAAGTGATGTTACATTTTCTTTATCATTATTTTTATTTGTATAGTATGAACAATTATAGAAATTAATATAATAAATTTCAGCATTGAAGATGACTTCATTACATGGAAAGACAAATTTTGGCCAGCAGTTTGTGAGAAATTCAATATTGAGAGCACTGGAGAAGAAGAATTGATACGTCAATTCCGACTTGTGACACATGCCCCAGGGGATATCCAGCCAAACAATGTGTTCACTGGAGAAATTGCAAGGCTGCACTCCTTACAAGTTCAAAGGCCGTAAGTGTCATTGTATAATACATGTCACTTCTTATACAAAAACTTATTTTTGGTCAGGATTTAACAGGATTGAATGAATGTTTTTTTTTTGCAGGCCTTATGATGCTAAGAATCCATTCTTAGCCCAAATCACAGTCAACCGAGAACTGCATAAAGGTGGTGATAGGTCCTGCATTCATGTGGAACTTGATATTTCAGACTCAAAAATGAGATATGAAGCGGGTAAGTTAAATTTAATCTAAATATGTATATCCTATATAATATATAATAATATAAATTTGATTATTAAATTACACTTACAATTTACAGGTGACCATGTAGCTGTGTACCCAATAAATGATGCCAATCTTGTTGAACGTTTGGGTCAGTTAACAGGAGCAGATCTTGAAGAAATTTTCTCCCTCATCAATACCGATCAAGAAAGCAGCAAGAAGCATCCATTCCCCTGTCCAACATCCTATCGCACTGCTCTGTCTCACTATGTGGAAATCACTGCATTACCCCGTACTCACATATTACGTGAGCTTGTTGAATATTGCTCTGATGAAGAAGTAAGCAGATTCATGAATTTATACATTGTTTATATAATAATACATGGGTAATTTTATCCAAGTTATCAGATTCAGAATATTGTTACTATATCTACAAAATGATATATCAGACTCTTGCTAAGAGTGGAAGAGACAAGAGTCCAAACATTGATTAAACCAATAAATATTCTTTGCAGGATAAGAAGAAGTTGATGCTGATGGCAACTAATTCACAAGAGGGCAAGGCTATGTATCAGTCATTCATTGTGGATGCCTGTAGAAATATTGTACACATTTTAGAAGACATACCGTCTTGTAAACCTCCTCTAGATCATCTTTGTGAACTGCTGCCACGTCTACAACCAAGATATTATTCCATTTCATCCAGTCCTAAGGTAAATAAATTTCACAGCTTTATTCATCTGAAGATACACTAAAGATGCCTCTACTTATTAGATGTTTCCAAACTATGTTGGGGTTGGCTTACAATTTAATCTGATGCAGCTGTGTTTTACATGGACTCTCTGCTTATCTGACCACTCAGGCAACCCCTTGACACAACAAATCTAAATATTGTTTTCCTCACCATCACCTTCCCAGTGTTTATATATTAGTTAGCAAGATATTAGACTCCTAGGCAGGATGAAGCATCTCTATAGAATCTATCACCATGCATGTCTATTACATTTTCATTCTTTAGTTGTACATTTTATTATTTCCTTTATGTTTATGTTCTTTAATGATTCCATTTATACTTTAAGCTGTTGTAATTATATTTCATTGTTATTTTTTTATCACATGCTGTATATCTTTATTGATTATCACACATTTAACTTTTTTTTTATTGCTTGCAATAATAAATAATATACATAGATTGGCATCCATCAATCGATTGACCCGTGCAGGTGTAACTTAGCCAGGAGCTCCACTTACAAGATGTCTCCAGTGTTATTTTATTATTCCAGATGTATCCAGAGACTGTGCATATTACTGCTGTGATTGTCAAGTATAAGACACCAACTGGTCGCGTTAACAAAGGTGTAACTACCACATGGCTGGCAGAAAATAAACCAGAACCTGGGAAGCCACTCCCTCGTGTACCCGTGTACATCAGAAAATCGCAGTTCAGGTAAATGAGAGACAAAATTTTTAACGGCGCACGTTTCTATTGACATTGGAATTAAATCTAAAATTACAAAGAGCTCGGGTTCTTCTATTTCGATAATGCTTCAATAGTGAAAGAATGGTAATGCATACCTGTTTCACTATTTTGCTTTCAATAACGATTTTCAATCGTGAAATGATCAAGCTTATTGTTGGAACTGCTGTTTTAAGAAATGTTTACCTTTTTTAGGTTACCACTGCAGACGCAAACTCCGATTGTAATGGTCGGCCCAGGTACTGGTCTAGCGCCGTTCCGTGGTTTCTTACAAGAACGTGCTTTCGCTCGCGCTAATGGAAAGGAAGTTGGGGAAAATATTCTTTACTTTGGATGCAGGCATCGTGATCAGGATTACATTTATCAGGATGTGTGTATAACCATTATTATTACAAATAGTGTATTGCAAGATTTGTGTACACATATTAAAGCATTTTTTTATTTCAGGAACTCGAAAAGTATGAGCAAAATGGTGATGTTAAACTAAACCTTGCATTCTCTCGTGACCAAAAAGAGAAAGTCTACGTGACACATTTGTTACAAAAGGATATGGACCTTTTATGGGATATCATCGGTAATCGCAATGGTCACTTCTACATCTGCGGGTATTTATTACATTTAACCGATTGTCCTGTTGAAAAAAAAAGCTTTCGAATCTTAAAAATAATTTGGACATTTTGTTTATTTTCAGTGATGCTAAGAATATGGCTGTTGACGTAAGGAACATAGTTCTAAAAGCTATCCAAGAAAAAGGCGGGCGCACAGAGTCTGAAGCAGTGCAATTCCTTAAGAAGCTGGAGTCTATGAAGAAATATTCAGCAGATGTATGGAGTTAAAAGATTCAAAATTCATAATAGGCGAATTTGTGGAAATGTAGACAATTTTCAGTTATGTGTAAAGGTGATTATATTATGTTACGTTATAAATGACACAAATGATAAGTTGGATTAATTGCCATTTGGCATGTTGTTATTATTAATTAAGATTGCAGTATGAGAAATAAAAATATTGAACAAAGTGACACACTACATCTGCCGTGAAATGTTTTGTATTTAGTGAGAGATGTTAGTTAAATACTACCTAAGTTTTCTATGAGGTTCAAGTGGCTCATTTTTCTTAAATTTGAAGATTTTTTATAGGTAAATTTTATTACAAAACTTATTTAAATTCAAGAAATGGTGAAAGTAATAAAGAGAGACTTTGACTAAGCACATAGTTGTCAGATATAGGACCATAATAATGTGAATTTCATTTAATGATAAGTAGTACAAAAATGTACATGTCATTCAGTAGGTACCGTTAGAATTTAATGATCATTTGCGTTTGTCACAAGCGTAACTTTTCGAACCATGATGTCAAAATTATTTCCTATTAACATTTTTCGTGAATCAAGTTGCTTTACAATGCCGCAAATTACAGCGCTGAAATTATATTTATACTGTTTATTCTAGCTACGTCAAAATAACCTGCTTATATTCTCTTCATTTGCTCTATCTATTAATATTAACCTTTTCCATATTGTTATAATTATGTCAGTCCATAATGATGTCTGTTAAATGAATTTGTACCTAGTCGTTCGTTACTCTAAGGTGCGGATTACATTGGTTTTATCCTGATTTCATGTGTGCATTATACAGGAATATTTTCAAATCAGTAATTAATTTTAAGAACATAAACTTTAAGACATTTAAGACTATATTTTTTTGCGTTCAAAACGCAAAAAATATTTCACGGTAAGGTATCGCCCGCGTAAAATATATAATTACAAACTGTTTATATTATTCTTTTTTTTATGGATGTATGCTAGTAGTAGAAGTTCCGAAAATAATTGTTATAAAGTACAACACTTGTTATAAAGTAATCCTGTACTGTTATAAAGTAATGCAGTTGCTGCAATGGCCAACTTTTGACGCAGGACGTCTAAATTCTAGGTACCTACTTTTAAATGTATTTGCTATCGTGTTTTCGTAGCTTTTAAATTCGGACATACATTCTATTTTATACAACAAATGTATTGTAATGTTATCATTTTTGTCAGCTGTTGTGTATTTTCTGATAAATGAATTGTTGAAGTTTATATATAGGTATGTGGAATGGGCAAATAGATTTAAGTAAATAAATTAATTTTTACATAAAATCTTGTAATAAATCGCAGTTTTATACAGTTTGTTTATTATTCGGCATCACTTAAATCCCTATTGAAATAATTTAACAATCATTAATGTGTTGTACTGATACTATGCCACTTGTAATTCGTTGTACAGCTGGAAAAAAAGAAGGGAGCTGTTTATAAAACAGTATTCAGTTTTTCACTGCATTTTACTTACGGTTGAATAAATAATAATTTATGTTTTAATCCGTATCAGATCACACGAGTTTGGGTCAATTTATACGAGCGCAAAGTCGAAGCAAATTCTTTACAACTAAAGCGCAGTCGCTCGAATGCGCGCGTATAAGCCAGAATACGCGCGCTCTCTATTACGTGTTGTAATGGGCATCAACAGTTGCGCTATTAAAATCGCTTGCCAGTTGACTCTCGTCGCGGACTAGCGTAAAATGGTTGACATTGATTTTGTACCAGGTAAATTACATAATATTTACCAACAAACAACACCGACGCAGGCCTATTTCCGACTGATGACGCGTAGGTAGGTTCGCTAGTGGGCATATATGTAGATACGCGAGAACTCGCGCACACCTATCAGAATTCATCTCAGAAGCAATGTGTGCGTTATGCTTGAAGTTTTGGCTTCGACTCTGCGCTAGGATGAATAGAAGGTCTGTCTGGACTGGGTCAAATTTAAAAATCCTTTTTCTATTCTATTTTGGATTGACAATCGATGCCTATGATTCTGCCAATGTCGATATTAATTTATTAAAGCATCTTAAATAATGTCACTTTACTTAATAGTTTTGAAGGACAACCTGTTTGATTTTACTGATAATACAAGTAAAATAAGTGTATGGCTTCATGTGAAAATCTTGTGACGTCCTTACTTTCATACACATTGCATAGAAAAATCGTTGACTAGTTGTTAACTATGCTTACCCTCAGCATTTACTTATATATTTTCTGAGGTCATCCTGCCCCTCTGGCCTTGGGAAAAGAAAAAAAATGAATGAAAAAACCATTATTTTTAAAACAATGTATTAAATTAACCGCATTATATTAGTTATATACACAGTGAAGTAAACAAAATGCAAACCATCCGTTTGTATAATCAGTAAGTACACTAACTGATTATTATCATCAAAACTAAGGCAATAGATGGAAGAACAAGATGTATCCAGCAATCGGCTTGGGTGTCCCATATATAAATCTAAAATCAGCAGACTTGCAGCTGTAAAATGGAGACAGGATTAACATACGAAACTTCCCAGAAAAAAAAAAACTTAAAATTAAATAGAGCCTGACAAAAGTCTAGTATGTAGGTTTGATATTTTACCTTCATCATAAATACACAACTTGACACTAGTATTTTAACCACAGTTGGATTTTTAAGTAAATAAGATGCATGATTATGATAAATTGGAAAATTTTGGTTGAATGAAGACTATTAGAAATGGTCATCAGTGTATATTGAGGAAGAGGTAAGCTATGAAGTTTGATGTTCAGGCTCTATATAAAATTTTACTACATAATAATTATGCATACTCATACAAGACACATACCACTAAAAACCAACACTATTTTCAACATATGTATTAAAATACTGGATTTACTACAACAATGAAATATCAAATCGCTTTTATCACACTAAATCTATTATGTACACTAATAAAACTATATTTTTTTTTGTCAGGATGATCAACGTGCTCATTATAAGTCAACAATTTTATAGATTTACCACAAAGCTTCATTAGGTATAGTCCTCGGTATAACATGAATGCTAATGCGGATTCTTAGTGCCATCTGAAAGAAAAGAAATACACGTACTGACTGCAAAAAAATGCTTCTTCTTATCAACAAGTTGTTTAGAAAAATGCAGTATTTAAATGATTTTTTTATGCACCAGAAAGTATTATCAGGGATTATTAGCAAGGATAGTTAGTCTACCTTTTATATGTCCACTGCACAATTCTAGTCATCTTGTCAAAGAATGTGACAAAAAACATGTTAACTCAAATCCATCATACCAGTAGTCGGGCACACAATATTGTACTTTTTTACACATATTTTATACATAGCATTAACTGTACATAACTATACATTTTCAGTCTTCCGCAAATAGTAAACAATTGGGAGTTGGATTAACCATTTTATGAAATATCCATAAAATACTATTTTGTCACAACCAATTTCTACTTAAATGTATAAACTGAAACATTAAATCAATATACTTGTGACAAATAATATTTCATGTAAGTACATACATCGCATGTTAGGTGATTTAGCTGCAAAAGTGTAACTTCTGAAGGCACATTTTATTTGGCATGTAGCCGAATCATCATTGATTTAGTTTATATCAAGCTTGCTACTGCTATTGATTACTAAACAAGGTACAGTAATAGGTCTTCAGTTATAATGAGCATCCTGAACTTTCATTGACAAGTTTGCTATTATTAATATTCAAAAACAGGATCAGTTTTATCTTCCCTAAAAGTTTATTAATTATTCAATAAGAATGTTCTTATGTGTCTACATCTACGTAACATTTGTAGCATATAGTTTACGATTGATAGTTCTTTTATAAGCGTATTATTGTATATGTTTAAAATGTTCCTGACATAGAAGCAAAGAAAGATGGAGCGAAATACGAAATTAACCCGCACGCGTCAGTACCGCTTGTAATATTAAAACTTATACAAAACTAATAACTGAAATAAGAAGTACAAGGGAAACATTTATTAATTTATAAGCTACGTGTCACAAGTCATATAAATAAAATGTGAGACTACAGTAATCAACTCACAATGAGAGAACTAGCTTCCTTCTCTAAAAAAGCCAGCAAGGTTATCGAGTCTCTTATGTAAAAAATATGTACATTGTGTCAAACAAAATGCAATACCATATAACTAATCAGCGTCATTACAGTATTTAACACGTAAGTAGTGATGCCGGCTGGCGCGGCGTGCACTGCCGGCCACTGAGCGTCGCGCTCACGAATCGGGTGGAACATCCCATTCTGCTAGACCGCGGTCCACTAACTCTCTATTCAAAAATATTACTTGCTGAAACATAAAAAAATATATATTGAACACAGGCCAACTTTATATTCGTAAAACTATTTTATGAAATATTCCATCAGCTCTAAAAACACTACGCTAACGCAGATTGACATACGCGCGACATGTCCTGCGCGGAAAACTTTGTCAGGCTTTTACGCGCGTTTTCAGTAGTAAATTTTGTTCGGACTCTAACCACTAGTGCGCGGCAAAACCGAGCATACCTATAATCGGTTGTCTGAGAACGCTACTTCATGATGTTTTATGAAAAGACTATCTTCCGCCCGCGGTTTCAGCTGCGTCTCGTGGGAACCACTTCCCGCACAGGAATACAAAGTAGCCTTTATACTATTGTGATATAATATATGCTATATTACTGACAACTGTCGCGTTTATAATATTAGTAGGATATGTCTCACCTGTGGGTGTAGAGTGAGGTAGAGATGTACGAGTGGGAGCCCAGCTTCGTCATAGCCGGCGACTTGCGCGTGTAACAGCTGTCCCGCTGTCAGACCAGCCATGATACGGAGAGCCTCCCCACTCCACTCAGGTTCTAGTAATATTTTGTATGGATAACTTTAATTTCTACTGTACATTTATTTAATTATTTCGATTTAAAAGGGTACTATTTAAACAAGTGTTCTAAAATATATTCCAAGTGACAAAAATTGATAATTGGCTATGCGAGCAATGCTAAAAGAGGGCCAAACATTTAACTTACTTAAAATTCAAAATATATGAGCAACTAAATATTTGTTGGAGTGTCAACATTTTGGCCTGCATTGTTTTTAAAATTAAATACAAACTTTTTGAAAGCCTGTCCTGAATTTTATTATTTATCAATTTTGCTAGACAAAATTGCCAGTTAAGTTAAATTTTACTTATTTAAATTCACACTGCTCATGTCATTAAAATGGTATAGGATCATCTGTGATCTGTCGCTTAATGTTTTTCAATTCAATTGTTTTATTATTTCTTAATTTAATACACAAGTTAATATATCAAAAATAATGTAAAGCTCACCATTGTTAGCCGGTTTTACAAAAGCAAGAATGGCTTCTGTTGCCTGGAAAGGTAATGTCATAAAATCTGATCGAATCTGTTTGAGTTGATCATTGTCCACTGTCAAGTAACCACCAAAGTCCACAAGTTTCACAACTGATGTGTCATTTTCTTCTGATGTTGAAATCACCTGCGCACGATACCAGTTATTTTCTGTTGGCGCAGCACATATTGAACCCTCTAAAATAAAAAAAAGTACTGATAAACATTATGTACATTTTGGAATCCATAACTCATTTTTTTATGTCACTGTTATTTATATAAAAAGAAAGAAATTACTTTTATTACGTGCTTGTGATACATAAGTTACATAAAAGACAAATTGTACAAAATTGAGGCTGTAAGGGAAGAATATGCGTCGCAAACACGCAATTTGGCCTTCGCTCAGCTTAATGCTGCAACTCTGAAAACGACAGAGTCACAGTGCTGATTTTCAGCGATAGCTGCGATCCTAACGTGATGACGTCAAATAACTTTCTACTTAGAATTTAGTAATAACTACCTGACAGATTGAAGACAGTTAAAAATCATGTTTACTTATCTACAAAACAGAAAAATGCATTACCTTTGACGGGACGTGGTAAAGATGGAACCTCTGGGTTCTGGTATGTAGCTGCCATGAGACGGTGTAGTGCATGCAGTGACGGGAAAGTCGGATGAAGAGGTTGTTGTAGGAAGAAGTGTCCTGCACTCACCAGACACGTCATTATAGTGTCATTGTTCACAGACTCCACAAGCTGAAAAAAATAATTGCATCAAATAAACAAATTCCTGCTGCCTCTAGGTATTTTCCTTGTGCTGAACAGTTATGTCAATTATGTATGTGATACAAATTTTAATTATATTTAAACATGATCTCCAAAAAGATTTTTATTGGTTTAGCCTAGCCAAAGTATGCTCCCATCACAACAAAAAGTGTTCTGTTAGTTAGCACAAAAAATTGTTCCAATCACAAAATGATCAAGACTGTTTCAAATGTTATATGTATATGAAAGAAGTTTTGAGTCTGAATTTTATTTTCAAGTAATAATGTTATTTCTAAATTAGAATTGAAAACGAACCATAATTCAAACAATACATTAACATGAATGAAAGCTTGTTAAATGTTGATGAAGCAGTAGTAACTTTGCAACAGTACTTACTTGCAGAAATTCAGGTACAAGTGGCACCAATCTTTGATAGAGTTCTGCACTAATTTCTTGCAAGGAGAAGTTCGGGAATTTCTTTTCAGGAAACTTTTCCTTGATCATTTCTATAGCTGCTTCTATTTCACTCTGAGTTCCTAAAAGAGAATTTATAATTGTTAAACAATGATTTATTTCTCTACAAAAATTGATCTTATTGAATATGATTATCTAATTACCTTCAACAGCGCAAATTTTCTGTTTTACGGAATCGGGATGTCTTCTTACATACACACTTGCACCTGTCTTAGCTTTAATTTGGGTCACAAATGAACCATGTTTTCCTATTAGGAGTCCAACTAGACTCTGAGGTATAACAAATTGATGTATTCTAAGTGCAGTTTCAGAAGGAACCATGTTTAAATTAGCTGGAGGAGGGCTAGCTGCTTCAGAACAGCCCTTACCACTGTCACTTGAACCCTGGAAAGTGAACAAAAGGATTAGATATCTAATCTAGATACTTCTTTTGCGGCTATTATTATTTATTTATTTATGATAATGCCTTGATTTTAGTGAGTCTATAGAAACAAGGAATATTTGGTTAGCAGCCTGAGAGAAAACAAAAGTTTCTTTTGTTTACTGTAAGATGAGATTGAGTTTGAATTAGATCAATTATTTTCACATGCATACCAAATATTGTGCTCAATTAATCCTTGAGCTAAAATAGATAACTTAAGTTCTTACCTCACTGTGGTTGTCAGAAAAGTGGCACATTGATGGACTAGCTAGCATAGGGTCCACAGGACTATGATTAGCAGAATCTCTTTCTGAGATATGTCTTTGTGCTGTGGAAAATCTATTATCACTGTCATTATTACTATCGCTAGGTTCATCAACTACATTAACATTATTATTAATATTTGTATCTTCAGTGTCGCCCACAGTGCTTTCTTCAGTTGTATTAGCTTCAGATATAATAGTTTCCAATTTTTTATTATCTTGCTGCAGAAATAAATCTTCAGATTTTCCAGGCATTTCCTGTGAATGTACAATATTTGTATCGCCTGCCCTAATTATTACTGGGGAATGATCAATATTATTTTTACAGCAAGTGACTACAGATGGAAGTGTAGAGCACATGTTAGATGACTTCTGTTTAACTTTAAATGATGGTTCTTTGGAGCACAGGCTCGCTGAGTTAAACTTGTCAAAACCAGCTGACATTTGTTTTTCCTTTTCAATAGATTTTTTCCTAATAATTTTTTCTATTTCTATATCAACTTCTTCATCTGTCAGTTGTAATGGGGAAGACCTTTGGGAGTTACTTCCATTTGGAATAATGTCAATGGGGGCCGACTTAATAATGGAACGCTCTGCTTTGCCCAATGGAGATGTTCGTTGAGCTTCAGCCTGAGCATTCAATGCCTCTGCAAGCTCCTCTTTCAGACTTTTTATCCTTTCTCTTCCACCCGGGTCAGATTTTGCATATTCCCTCTTTTTTCTGAACCAGAAAATTCCCAATAAAACTGCTATGGATGGGACTGACCACATAAGTAATTGACGACAAGGGGCCATTGTAAAGAGCCACTTTTATAATGAATCTAAAACAAAGAGAGTTGTTACTGATAAAAATCTAGTTAATAAATGTAGAAGTAGTTTGCACATGCATACAATTAATACAATAATGTATTCATTAATTTTAAGATATAATTTAGTTCAAATTTATCAGAATATTTGCTTTCCTTGGACTTTGAAATAATTTAAACAACATTCAATAAAAGTGGGTCAATGGCCTTCATAATGTCAATACATAGAAAAAACTATACTGTATGTAAATGTAATTTTAAAGATATTTTTGTTTCACTTTACATTTTATTCATTTTTTAAACCTTAACTTAGCTAATCTTTGCCAACTCCAAAACTAATGATTCAATTTGTAAAAACATAGTAATATATGCATGACATTATTATTTACATAATAAACCTTGTTAGTCATATGTGTAAACATAAATTTAAAATTTGTGATATTTTTAATAATTTTGCAAGAATTGTGACCTAGAAATCCCTATTGGATAATAAATTCGTCTTTAGAAGCATTATTAACACTGATGGGGCTTTGTTTAAGATAAACAATCATGTCATGCATGACATACTTTTAAAGTATGTTTTTACTGTATGGACCTACATAATAATTCTAAATATTTTTATCATTGATACTCTTGTTATCTTTTAAAACTGATATATCAGCTTTTTTTTATTCAGAGTAAATAGGTTATTGTCCCGCGTGTTTATTTATTATCTAGAGTGGATTCAGTTACTATTTATAGCGCAATTACCCTCGAATACTGTGTTTAAATAACACAAGTTATTGAAATACAACTATTTTTAATGAAATAATGAAGACATACCGGTATACGAATCAGTGAAAATAGAGCAAAGCATGGTCAGTTTACTTTTTATACATAAAGTGATCACGATAACACCGCTGTCTACAAAAATTACAGTTTTGACTATCTTTCAGGGAAATGCTAAAATTATTTATACAACCATGTGCCACTAATCTTTTTCGAAACACAAACTTTAAATGTTGTCCGGTGAGGGTCACGAACAATATGTGGAGGAAACCTTCACAAGCAACACGTAAGCAAATGTAGAACCATAAATGAAAGGTTACGCAATTATAATCGTGTCAACACTTTAAAAAATATTAAAAGGCCGATAACTATTCTTATGTTTAGTAACCGATTTTAATCAGAAGAGATCTGTATATTTTATCTCAACCTATGAGCTTGCATAAGTACAATCCCCGTGATCCAAATGTGGAATCATGCCGCTGCCGGCTACAAGAGCTAAAAGTTACTTACTTGAATATGAAAGAAAGAATGTCCCCACTTTTTGGATGATAAAATGAAAACAAGCCGAAAAGATAAGTTAACTGATATTACTACCAAATTTCACAAAATTTTATCCAACAATCCACGTGCTCACAATGTTTTCGAAGCACAACAAAATTCAATATGGCTGATGAAGTGTAGATAGGCAACATAAAAAATCTCTATGGTTTGAGTTGTGATATGCTATGCTCTATGGAAAACATAGACTAGAGATGAATTAGAGTAGGCACTAGATCATATTGCAAAGAAAATATCAAAATCGATTCTCCATTGTAAACAAATGCCGTAGTAGTTAGTCCATATAGGTAGTAACAAAATTAATAGCTATCATAGGAACATTTTGTACAAGAGAAAGTTAGTAAAATCATTCATTTAAATAAACTCTCTCATTGTTATCATTCAGATAATTATTAATAATAAGTCGCGTAAAAAGAAGGACGTTGATTCGAGTTGACGAAGATTTGTTGAAGTCCGTTAAAAAGTACCACCATTAGTGCTAGCTTTAAACCATCTTCTAGAATAAGGCTAATGGTCTATATAAATCTAGTCCTAAGCCAGTATTTTTTAAAACCACGTTTAAGAATAAGGGGATTGAGTTAGGTAATATTAAGTCCATGGGGGATTGTTGTCTTGAAGCAGTCAGAGAGCTACGATGACCAGATGGCGTATTAGGTAGGTAGTGAATCTGCCTGCCACGCCGGAGGTCGCGGGTTCGATTCCCGCATAAGTCAAACATTTGTGTGCATGAACATGATTGTTTGATTTAGTCTGGGGTTTCTATGTATAATATGCATGTATTTACAAAAGAAAAGTATATACGTACGTTTACCAGTCGTCTAGTACCCATAGTACAAGCTCTACTTAGTTTGGGACTGAATGTGTGTGCAATATTATATTATTTTTAATTAAAGTAACACGAAACAAATATCACTTTTTTGTATGGGATTAAGAGTCCCCTTATTTATTTTATTATAGACTAGCGGTCGCCCGCGGCTCCGCCCGCGTATATGTCGGTTTTGCCAACAAAAAGTAGTCTATGTGTAAATATCGGGAGTTATACGTGTTATTGTGAGTCAACCATTAAAGATAGACATGCTGTTGTGGAATATTTTGTAGATAATTTTATGTTGAATATTTTCGTCATACATGATTTCTATGTAGCTTTAACCATTAAGGCTGCACACGCGACGAAAGCTTAAAAAATGGTGTAACTTCTCCCGTTTTCCCAATATTTTCCTGCTTCACTTTTCCTGTTTCACTGCTCTACTCCTATTCATTGTAGCGTGATGAAAAGTATACTATAATCTGCCCAATAAATTGTACCAAGTTTCATTATATTCCGTCCAGTAGTTTTTGTTTCCATAAAGAACATACAGACAGACAAAAATTTTACTGATTGTATTTTTGGCATCAGTATCGATCACTTATCACCCACTGATTGTTGTTTTGAAAATATATTCAATGTACAGAATTGACCTCTCTACAGATTTATTATAAGTATAGATTTCAGTAGATTATGTTGTTATAGTTGCAACTTTCTATCAGGTATCAGGGTTTGTGAGATAAAGCTTGGTGTTAGACAAGAATAGAAATCCCGTATTATGGGTACGGAACCCTAAAAACATACCTACTAAATATGCAATAAACTACAATAGTAATGTTTGATGTATTGAATATGCAAGTAATTTGATGTCGAGTAATAAGATTAAAATTATAAATTAAATACTTATGCACCATTAGAGTAGGCTTGTTGTCTAATTGGAGTAGCAGAGTACCACATGTTTGCTTGGAGCACCTACAAAAGTGACCACCATATTTTAGATAGGTACAAAAACTATATCTTTTACCCGTACTTGGTTCTTACCACTTTCTGGTTCCCCAGAAAAATCAGGTTAGAAAGGTATTTACCTGATAACTTTTAATAAAATTTATTACCTACTTAAAATCTAGACAACCCAAGGTTCATTTGCCTCCTTCATGTTTAATAAATAAGCACCTAGAATAGGAAAAAATGCATTATTCTTCCTGCAGCTCTTACCTTCGATTTCTTGACCCATGCCATTATTTTAAAATAACATACCAGGACAACTTTTCACACATGGTTGGTCAGTCTCAAGGTAAACAATGATTAGCTTGTGTTATGGGTGTCATAATTGATAAAGTACATATACTTTACACATATATATTATAATACCCAGACCACAGACTACAAGCATACTCACCATTCAAATGTCCACCATACCGGGAATCAAACTCGGGACCCTCAGCCTCTGCTCGGCTGTCCGGTGTGATAGTCTTTGCACCATTGGGGTTTTCAAATAATAAAAAGAGGTAGTAGGACATTTTCAATTTGAAGTTTTTGAGTTTAGCATATGTTAAGATCTTTTTTTTAGCCAGGCATGGATAAGAGCAGTTTACATTGTTTTTGTTTCATAAAATAGTTAATAATAAAAAAAAATCTACTGAAAATGAAGGTACTTAGATTTAAAACAATGATATAAAAAATAACAAATATTAATAAAATAATTTAGGCCCAATGTCATGATTTTGTTACAAAGCATTGCTTTTTAATTTATAGAACTGATTTGAGGACAGTCACATTCTATCTATATTACTAATCTATCCATACCTGTGATGTGGCATGTATTCTGTGCCAAAATATAAATGTTTGTTCTTACCAATGTACAAATGTGATTATGTACCCAACATCAAATTATGACACATGTATTAAATAGATTCTATTGTTTTAGTGATGATGTAATTGATGCCATGGACCAGGAGAATGGAAAAATAATAGAAGTTGAGTCTTGTTGATATAATTATTTAATAGGTAGTATATATGTACATTCCTTACTTTTTATCATTTCTCTCCTGAGACAAATGGGATTAATTCAAGGAATGTTGCACAATAATTTAACTATAATTTCATATAACTGTGGATTACTGTAACTAGAAAACTGAATTATTATAATGTAGTAATGTTTAATGTGTTATAACTGACAAGTTATGGAGAAATACTGCATGTCTAACAAATATAGACATATTTTACATCATATAATAAATAGGTTTGTTTATGAAATAATTTTGAGAACTAAATGTATAAAATCACAAAGTCATGTTTATTCATAACAGCAAAACAAATTTACATAGACTTACTGTAGACATAATTAATGCTAAATCTTATATAGCATCTACTGCATCAGCTTCATCTTCTGAACTAACTTCATCTCCGAATTCAATATCTTCATCCAAACCATCCACAGAATAGACCACTGTCTCATTGATTCGTACTGTCTCAGGGAATTCTCCATACGTCTTCAGATTCCTGGCCTCGTCAGGAGTATATTTCAAGATAACATCAGCTTTTGCATCTTGGTAATCTCGCAATCCTATTAATATAATGTCACCTTGGTTTATCCAAACTTTTTTTCGTAGTTTCCCTCGAATATGACAAAGACGTTTTATGCCATCAAAGCACATGGCCTCCAAGCGGCCATTACCGAGCATCTTTGTGACTTGGGCGTACTCCTGTCCATCTTCTTTGAAGACCAGCTCACGTTTTTCAGTTTCGTTTTCATTCTTTCCTCTCCTCCTGTTTTTACCTCCTTTTCCTTTATTCTTCGGCATAATTTATATAATTTTGAGTACAAACATATACAGTAAGACTACGAAAATCTCATAAATTTGCTCTAGACAAGACAGGTTCGTTTGACAGATTGGTTTTTTAACCTGTTTGCGTTGCAAACCACAGGTAAAAAATAATATGACGAAATTTTGTCCAGCTAAAAGACTATGCTCTATGCGTTAAAGCAAGATGTTATTATAGTTAATCGTACTGAACCAAAAAGTAAGATGCATACTTCTAAATTATATTTCATTAATCTGAGCTTTTAGAAACAAAGCAGCTGCGGTCAAGAATTGTCTTTCATTAATCTGAGGTCAAGATGCTTGATCTTCACCCCGCAAATGAGTGTCGTGTCAGGCAGTGTCGTCATGTATAAAAAAAATGCGTGACTGCTCCGCAAAAGAACTTGTCTTGGAAGTATATTAATTTAAACTCTTGAAAATTTTCGCATCTATGATATCAGTAGGTAGGTATTATATGCGTAAAACAGAATTACCACTCACTAGCGGATGTGTACAAGCATAAAATTTTACGGGTTCGATATTTTATTACGATATTTCATTTATTCAAGATATATCGCTCGTTATATATCGTTCGAACACGTATTAGGTATATGCTTCCTGCCTCTGACAGAAATTGTACCCAATATCTAAAAACTTAGTGACATATTTTTTAAATTTGTTTTGTGGCAACCCTACAAAAAAGAGATATATTACTTGCTTGGGGCATCTCACTCGGCTCGTTTTTGTTATATCTACATTGCATGGTCCAGTTTTAATACACGTTCATGGTTCATACCAGCGCTGTTTGCTTTGGTTTGATGTTGCCATTTTAAGATATTCACCTAGGTAAATAGGGTTGAAAATAAAGGGGCTGTCTGTCAAACGAGTTTTCAATATTATCTTTAAATTATATGATGACGCATCCACAAATCTCTTACGAATACATACTCGTACACATACACATGACTGGTCACGGTAACATATATTCTATTTTTATGTAAAAAAAGAAAAGAACGTTTGATTATCAATTATCAAAATTTGGAAACCTGGAATTGTTGGCACGAAACTGGTAGATATTCAGGATGTATTTGTATATCGGGTGATACAAAGTAACAGTATTAATTGTTGGTTTGTTACTACTAAACTCAAACACAATTAATAATTAAAATGAAAATTAAAATAAATTAATTAACATTTAAGGCAAATAATAGCCTATAGTGCCCATAATGCCTAAGCATAATGTAGTGTAAGTGTAATTGTTTAAAATAAAATATTGTTTGTTTGTTTAAGGTCCCGTATGCATATTTTCAATCCATATCATACAGCCATCATACAGCCAGATACAAAGCCAGATCGCGTTGATGTGAAACAAATTAAAGTAAATATTCGCATATAATTCGTAGCAATAATTAATAAACTTAAACCATTAAATTGCCGAAAGGGTGCAGGTCAAAGTAACGTATGGAGGCATGCTTCATTTATTGACCGATTGTGGGGAAGTTACGGATGGAATAGCTCTCATTTCTAGATGCCAATCCGCAATACCATTCTTGAAAAATCACAATAAATCTCTCGCTACAGGAAAGTATATTTCTATTAACCTGGAAAAAAGCGAAAGTTGTTAAATTTTTTAGTGTTGTGAAAATAGTGGTATATTTAATTTCAGACCAATTTCTATGTTGCCAGTATTTGCGAAATCTAAGAGTCGTGCAGGTATTTGTTTTTGTGTTACATTTGAAACTCTATGTAACCGATTACTAAAAGTGGTTGAATATGTAGGGAATGTAGGTTCTACTCGTAGATCTACTTGCACGAACAAAGTAACTTCCAATGAAACGTCCGTTGAGGCTGTTGGTGTCACTCACCTAACAGGTAGAGGTGATAATATACGGATTTCAGTAAAGCACACTGGGTATCACGTAAGGTCCTTCTTCAGAAGCGAGTGGTTCGGGGTAAATTAGCAGATCTTCTTTAAGTTAAAATGTGACTGGAATCTTACCTAATAAATTTAGTCCTACGAGTAGGGTAACGGGAATGAATGATATGTTTATGGTTCCAAATTCAAATTTTAGATTTTTTGTTGTTGCTAGATTGGCTGTTTTCCATTTTGGCGCGGAGTTTGAGTTGCATCTGTTATTTATATTAAATACAGTGCTGCTTTTAGTATATCATATCTAGTGATTATTGCGAATTTCATAATGGATAAAAACATCGAACAAAGAGTTTGTCTTAAATTTTGCATCGTCAATGGAATTTCGTGTTCGGAGTTGTGTTGTGAAAATGTTACAGAGGGCTTACGGTGAATCGATTTTATCAAAAAAATATGCTTATGAATGTCGTATAAGTCTCGAGTTGTGATGGATGATTTGCCTCGTTCTGGTAGGCCATTAACCTCTGCAACTGACTGAACTTAACATCGCAAAAGTGAAGGAAACAAGTTTCAGTTGTTGAAAATCCTCATTCAAGTTTAAGATAGATAGCTACCGAACTTTCTGTACCTCACGATTCGATCCGTACCATTTTAAGTAATCATTCAGCTACATTGCATTTGGGCGGTTTTTTTTATTGACAAGATTTTTAGTTTGGCTATAATTACCGTTGCAAGCTTAGTAATCGAGGTTAAGTACAGATTATGGACCTCCTTAATGGTTTATAACAGGTATCTGAGGTTTCATGAGGACTTCATTAGTGCACATAATCAGTTGTACGAAGTGTGAAACTAATTTTCAATTTTCGACTGGGTAACTGAAAAGCAGAAAATGAAATACTTCGAAGCACCGATTACTAGAGCCATGATAAAAGTATTTTTTTTTACTTTAGGAGTAAATAATACAAACCGACCTCAGAAAGAAGTCGGTTTAATTATTTTGTTAAAAGTTTTTCCGTCATTATCAAAACTGAGTTTTATTATTCATCAGACTAATGTGTCATCAGACAGGAAAATATACAGAAGATGATTCATGTGGCATCTGGCTTATTCTTCAGGAATACATAGTTGTAACACACCGTTGAAGGTAAATGAAAGCTTTAGGAAAGTAACAGTCGTATATGCTAACATTGGTCGAGCTAGACTCGCGCACTCAACGTGGTATCATTTGAAACAAGCCACAAAGTGTTGGATTTAATTTTTTTCCATTAAAAGCTTACGAAAAAAGTCAAGGTTCTCAGTTTCTGAGCAAGTTTAAATTTCATGTCTCTTCTAGCGTGCTCCTTTTTATTTGCCTATACGTCGCAATCTCTATTCCCTAACTCCGCTTATTGCTGCAGTGACTTCGTTGACGCGTAAACCTGGAAAGCTACATAAACAATATAATTTTATATTAATGAAATAAACTACTAGACCTAAGTTCAATTATAATTTTCTTAAATATTGTTTTAATTATTCTCTCTCTCTCACATGCGTTGAATAAGTCTTACCTACTTTTTTATAATTTCATAGAGTAAGCATTTGCTGGCGAGGAAAAGAACCCGTTTCTTACGAGTGTCATGATTGATGTCACGCATCATTTTGAACTTTTAGTTAGTTTTTAAGCGAGTAAGTAGTATTTTTTTGTCCACCGAAAGAATTCTATGTACTTCTCAATGCGTTACTAGTAACTTTGCGCAGTATTATAATATTGGGATGTGGATTTAATTTTCATGCATTTAGCAATAGGTAGTAAGTAAAAACTGTTGGCTTGCAGTATGGCAAGCGTGCAGTCGGGTCGGCGGCTAGGGAGGGTGGGCGGACTATAGGGGTGAGGCCAGACGGCGAATGAACTGCAGAAAGGGTTAACGTTCGCTTCCCCTGCAGCACCGCCTGCGTTCGCCGCCCACGGTCTGTGCCACTGATACCTAACTATGCAACATAGTACTGGCTTTGCTAGAAAAATAACAATGACGTAGGTATACCGACACACTATAGTCTAAATTAATGGGTGAATTACCAGTCATTGATTGTGTAAGAAATAAACTTTTTAATTGAAGATTTCAGGAAGTTGTTTAAGTGCTAGGCTCTTAGTATAATACTAAATACTATATAATTGGTAGGAATTGGCTTGTATTAACCAAACAGTCTGAATATCAGTTCGGTTAATGGATGTTATAGTAGGTAGGTAAGTAAAACCAGCTCCGTGTCGTGGTTGCATCCTACTGAAGGCGATATAAACGCACCAGGAGAAAATGTAGCGTAATAAAACTGTTTCCAGAATTTCTGCAGGTACCTGAAGAGTTCTGCTTCTATCAGTGTATCCTTACCCTGAAGGCTCGAAAATCTATTTCGCATTACAATTATTAGTTGGGACATGAAATTGATTTGATTACAAGCAGCAAGCATTGTCATTGCTTGTCGTTTTAACGTAGGAACTTTGTCGGGGCAGACATTAATGAACGAACTTCGCAATGATTTATTCGTTTCGATCAGTCTTAGTGTAAAAGTACGTATAGTAAAGTCCATAAGTTAAATTAAAAAAAAAATCTTTCATGGAAACTGGAATCGGATTAACACATGTTATAAACAAAGCTCTAGTTCTTTTAGTTTCAATTATGCTTTCTTTGTTTTGAGTATACTGAGCAGCCACCTACACTTAGCGTACTGACGTAACTGCAACCGAAATTCAGTAAAACCTAAAAAAAGGTTCTACCTTAATTATAGCCTCAACCGTTTCTTCATGGTGTTCACTCAGGCAACCAATGCTTAGGGATTAAAATGAAATCGTTGTGTATGCGAGAAAGTTATAAGAACATCGCTTTGTGAATAATTCCATCAAAATTAGCTTCTACCAGCGATTCCACTCTTTATAGCCTTTCTCGATGATCTAAATCTGAAATAATTTTAAATCAGTCCAATAGTTCCTGCGGTTTTAAAGGTCAGAACTAACTTTCTGAAGTCTACAGTTATGTTTACCAAAATAAAGGTTTACTAAGGCTAAAAAAAAATATTTGACCTGCTGAGTTAGTTTCTGGTCAGTTTTTCTTTCAGCACTATGAGAAATAATTGAAAAAATAAAATAAAATTGGTAATACTTATGACCAGTTCATTTTATTTATAGTTATTCTTGGCTCTCACTCAACCACAAGTCACAAAATTTCAGTAACTTCAAGTGCCAGTAATGTCGACTGCATGCATGCGAAGAGTAGGCGCTAACTAACGGGCTTTTGTAAAATTCAACTCTCGAGTGATAAGGGGCGATCGACAACGTTTATTGGCGATATAAGGCGAAAGTTTTTAGTGTATGGTTGTTATTTCAATTCGCCGGACTGAACGGATTTCGATCAAAGTTCCTGATGAAAACAGTCTCCTAATTGCTCACTATGTACTAGGACTGCATAGTTTACATGTACTTGTCATGATGGTGCTAAATGCGAACACAGCGGACTGAACACTGAGATGGTGATGGGGTAGATATTCGAGTACTTTGGGTTGATCATTCACCATTAGTTATGACAGTAATGTAGTTAATACTTCAAGATTAATATATTGACAGACTACCGCGTTTTATGTTCCTAGCTATATTATCCAAGGACGCGATTAACAGTTAGAGCATTTTGACAGATAGCCTAGGTAAAAGTAATTTCGATTTGACTGAAAATACAATTCACTGGTTTCCGCCATCGGATTCACCCGCCCGGCTTCCCGGCCACACCCACCTGTCACGTAGGATATTCGCGCACCCGGATTCTTTGTATGACTGGACTATCTAACAAATGTCAATGTTTCATCAATGTGACCAGTACCTACCTATGTTAGTTCATGAGATTCTAGATCTTTTTTAAAAAAATAAAAAAATAAATTTACTCAACACCTATCCGTTAAGTAGGTTTCTAAAATAATTTAAAGGTGATTGATTACGAATATACATAAGTATAAGGGAACCTGTTGTATCTTGGCAGTTGGCTTACGTTACTAGGCTTGTTAACATATTCCCGCACCTATTTAATTTTTTTCTGATAAGTAATATGGTTTAGTTACAAAAAAAATAACACTTTTTTGGAATAACTTTTATATACATATTTCACTAGATCCAATAAAACGATTTTTGTTATACAAGTTGAATATAAATAATTAAGTTAAATATAAATAAAATTTATATATTCTAAACATATTCATAAATTCTAGTTTACCTATATCAGATATTATTGTTAAAATCAAGTAAGGTATAGAACTCACGCTGCGGATTGTTCGTAAGAGATACAGTGGCCCTGGCACACAGGGACCTCCAGAAGGAAAATAGTGGGTTTTAGTCAGTAAGTATCTGACACTCCCTCCAACTGCACCCTAGGCCGGAGGGGTTATTTGATGATTTCCCACAATAATACAAAATACAAAGCGTCTTCGTCCTATTCACATCCCTATGCAATTTCCAAAGAGCCTCAAAAACCTTGTAGTTTCTGAGCTTTCATGATGAGAGTTACTCAGTGATTTCAGGGTTTCTAAACATATGTAGGTATGTAGATAAATTGTGTATCGATCTCGATAAATCCTTGTACTATTAAAAGTAGTAATTAAGTTACTACTATACTTAAACATACGTTTTATTTGTTATAGCATTGAGTTAATGAATGATTCTAAAAATATCAGAAACTCAGAAAAGTTGATCATCCTGAAAAGGTCATCGGCCTTTTGGAACTGTTTAAATGAGGGCCATAAATAAGTTTATTATGGTTTCGAACATAGCCCGAAACGTTAGGTGACCTCTCTTTAGAACAATTCTTTGCTTGGGGCTGGATGAAATAAGCTTGTATTTTAGTTTATTATCTAAAAGTAATTTAATATTTTATGTTATAATTCAATAGAGAACGGAGGTTGATCTATGTTATTAAACTACCCTACTGCACAGTCTATGTTTTTTACATCCTAGTTCTTCATTTTTAGCATAGATGGCGCTGTAGTAGATTTTGTTATGCCAGGTTGGGCCGCTGAAAAGATCTAGATAAAAAAAAAAACAAACAAGTAGTTGTATATAAAATCGGTCTGTGGTTCACATTGACTTTAATAATTACTAAACTAGCAGAGTTGCCGGGATGTCGTGAGGCGAATATTTGCTGCACATGAAGATCACGACTACTCTAGCAAATATGAATAGACAAAGAGGAAGGATTACTGAACACCAACGACAGTCAAAGTAGAATATTATGCTGACTAGTCTCAGCCGAGGTCTCATTAAAAGTAGAAGCCATCAAAAGGTTTATGACAGTTTAAGGCAGATAAAATTACAACTCTCAACTTTGCGCATCCCATTAAGAACAATGAATTATTTGTGTAGACAGCTGTAACAATAATCATGAAAACTAAATATTTGGAAGAATTATTACTCGTAGCATTAAGAGATTCTGGTCAAGTATTTATGTTCTTGTATCGAAATGAAAGCCGATACACAAAAGTAGCAGTGTCATAGTAACCTAAGTGTGATATAAAACTGTAATGTATAATAGTGACCAATATCATTAGACCAATGATATCACCAAGTAAACAGGAAGTATTAAACAAAGACCGGGTGTTTTTGCACCCCAGTAAATACATTATATACGCACATAAAATAGCTGGGGTGTACATAAGAAGATCTGCGTAACAGGGTCAGGGCACTATGTGACGGTGACAGCGCGTGCGCGTGTAAAGGTCAAGGTCAGGTGCCCTGGAAGATTTCCTCGGGGTCGTCGGCCGAGGCGCTTATTTTCAGAGGCCTGGTCCGGGACCCGCGACCTTCACCGCGATATGACCCTAGCGCGGCACGTGTATTGCCTTGCGTAGGCGTTTACTCTATAGGCCTGTGTTAGCGTTACCGATTCGATAATGTACTATTTGTTAGATTTACTTTGATCTCCACCAAAGTTGGCCTCTATTGTACTATCAAAATAACGATAACCTGCGCTGAAATTGCTGAAACTTGAAACTGTTACAGAGAGGAAGTTTATACTTTCAACCACAACTCATGTAACATTAAGCTTCATTCGTACTTTTTATTTTATTTACTATTTATCTGACTCGTTGCTTTTAAAGGATGCATTATATTTCGTAATACATACATACATATACACACTAAATTGTGGCAATGTTCACTTCCAAATAAACTACGACGCAAATTCAAGTTCTCAAACAGATTACGCGTGAATACATTGTTTTAATCGCGCGTTGGGTTATCAAGCATCGTAATTAAAGGACGGGGGCAAACCTATATGCATAATTATATACATATATATAGTCATAATTTAAGTAACTATGAGTGATAATATGATTAGTTAAATACATACCTATTATCAAATGTAATCGGTCACGTTGGTTGACGTGTGATTTGATTGAATTGTATTGAATTTAAATTTAAATTTGTGATAGGATTTTAGGTGTTCAATTATGTAAATAAATAAAATAAAAAAGGTGTGTATTTGACTAGCACCGCGTTGTAAATGAAGGTAAGGAACGTTGGAACTGTCAAACTTTATATTAAACTCTGCGATCCCCATGGACTTAATATTACCTATCTGCGATCCCAAGATAATGTAGATTTTTATTCGTAAAAGAAGTTTTGATATCCATAAAGTAGTTTATGAGTTTTTTTTTTTAAATTGCAACTTTTCTTTCAGCGGCTGAATACATTTAAAGGGGTTTGCAAAGTATTTTGAAAGTTTGTGTGCGGGGAGTACCCACTTACTTCAAGATGTGATAGAAAAATCTATTAATATATTACTATTAGGTACGATAAAATGCTGTCCAGCATATTAATTAAGTATTACATAGGTTTCCTACATACACACATATAAACTTAATATCGCCGTCCACCGGAAGCGTACCCAAGAGGTTGGCAGCATTACCTTGTTGAACTGCAATGCTCAACTTTTGTTCAGTATAAAAAACACTACAAATAGTAAAAAAACGATGAGCATCTGAAGCCCACGGAGAACGGACAAAAACAAAGGGCTAAAAAATATAGGTAGTTGCCAACAGGGCTATTCTATTTGCCCTGTTTGACGTTCTCTGCAGTCGCAGCAGCGTAGCCAGAACTGCGCACTCCGAGCTAAGAAGGTGGGATGGTTCGGACTCGGGTTGGTAGACGTCCCACACTGGAGACCTATCCATAATTGGGTAGGTATGATTTGAAATTCACATTTAAGAGATATGTAAAATTTTAACTGAATTCCAAAAAGGAAGAGCTGTTGAATTGTTTTTATGTATGTCTATCGATTTTTTTGGTTTCGAAAAGATGTTTTGTATGATGATATTTTATTTAATAAGAAGGAAATCGTTAAATTATATACATTAATATATACATACATTGAGGCAATCCTTATTATCACGTGGGTAAAAATCTGGCTATCGGAAAATAAAATACATACGTATTTTTGTTCGAGTATAATATCGAGATTAGACGAGAAAAGAGTACGGTCTACATTATTTGTCTATACGTTATAAAACGGAATTTTAGCATTACCTTTCTTAAGAAACTGCATGGATTCATGGGTTTACATCAAATCTTAAAATTACTTTCATGCAAAGTTCACATACAGTCTAAGAATACAGGATCAATAAATATTTATTTAGTTGTTTAGAAATACCTGTGCGGCAGCAAGTTTATTGGTTCACGCGGGTGTGAAGTACGAGCGCGGGCGGCGGGTGGCGGTCACGGTCGAGGACGCGGCCTTGACACGCGCCGCGCAGCCTCCGCGCGTTCCCCCTACCCGCCTCTGTAAAGTATCTTGGCAAACGGTGAAACGGAACTAACTTCAATTGTACTGAATTTGACATTATTGTTGACATTTGTATTTATAAGCAGTGCCATCATCGACCGCAATTATAAGTGTGATATCTCGAGCACGCTCTGTCCAAGACGATTCTGGGAATCTTGAATGTCAAATGTATAAAAAAATATGTATATGAACTTTCTTACATCTGAAATATTACATAGAATAAATTAGAAGTACTCTACTTAATAATATTTATTTTTTGTAAGGAATTTATTTTTTTGATATATTCTTTAAACCTGCAGAACAAAGATCCTGCAAATTTTATATATTTTAATTAGGTACACTTTTTAAATCTAATAATATACAAGTTACGTTTAGCACGGAGTACAGATCCAAACCTCAAAATAAACTCTAACATTTCAATTATATTTTTACACTAAACGCTGCTGAAACGCTTCAAAGGGCTGAATGGAATAAGATTAAACTTGACTTTTAATGCAAACTACATATAATTTTTAGTTTCTATATCAAAATAACATATCTATAGGCAAATTTTTACACTGGTGTGAAAATGAGACAAGTCGAATGCGTAAGCTTTATAGTAAAATAAAAGTTAAAACTTATACGAGGAGCTATACTTTCACGTCGGAGTACCGCTTCGCTTTTCATCGATTAAGGTATTGCTTTAAACTTGGCGGTACCCCGCTGAGAAAGTAAAGTAATTCTTATTATTTTTAACTTTTTAAATGTGCGCTTTGTATCTACAAACTTCGTGTTTGCGGTGAGGATTACGCTAGGTTGTAAGCTGACCTTATCGATATATCGATCATGAGCTAAGTATGCAAGTTTAATTACAAGAATGACCTTATGGTTTGATATTTTAAATCACATTTGAAGCAAAGAAGTATTTTCTTTAAGCCCCATAAGTTCTAAACATTTTTTAATCCTATTCTTTTTATTTTATTCTATTGTTTTTGTTTAAGCATACAAAAAAAAGGGTGCTGAGTTTCCAGATAACAACACTATAGAACTTCTATTTGTATTGACATGTGAACTGATTCCCGAAGTGAACGCTGAACAAATCTGAAATAATCTTTGCAATAGAATTTAATTTCAATTGTAAATAAATGCTGCTATCAAAGCTTTGTTTTGGGATTCGTGTTATATTAATTTAATACATAGTTTCTGATAATATATTTAGCAAATTGCTTGTCAGTGACACCTACATAAATTTTGCTCGTTTACATCAATGGATTACAATTACAACTGCGTGACAATTAAACCTTTGTTGTTTTTAACCGTCCCGATAACCTTGGCAGTGTTTACAAAGTTCAAGGTTGATATCGTCAGGTCACGTAATTGCCGTAGATCGTAGTCACTAGACGACAAAGCAAGTTTGGTGTGGAATGAAACTAGAAAACCTAGAATAAATCCAACTTTATGTTAGCATTTTAATTTGATAAAGTAGCCTTTACACGCTACCTGTAGGGATTTTCGTATAGTGAAAACTCCTATTTAATGTTTTCTAACGTGGCAAACGTCCGTGATTGGAATCTTTTTTATATTACAAATCTTTTTATGTATCTATAATTTAGGTATTTATTTTGGGATATCTTTATTTTTTTTTAATATTTAACATTTCGGTTGGGATTTCCGAAAATGTAGAAGAGATCGTTCTAGGGAAAACTGGTTGCTGTATAAGCAGGCCAGAAATCATTGTTACCAGATAGATATGGTTTCATACAAAGAAATAACATCGATACATTTTTAAAAATGTTCTTAACTCGTCTCCGGCTGACACATGGAAGTTCCTTAAAACTCTTGACAACTCCAAGCTTTTCTCAAAAAACTATTTATCGTCCAAGATAAAAGTATAGTATCTTAAATTACTTCCATGCCCATATTTACTCAAAATTCTTCCTCTTTTGCCCTAGTGTGACTAACGATGGGGACTATGACTAGCGAGTTGCTGGGGAGTTTGTTGCGCCACTTCTTCTTCTTCGCAGCGAAAACACAAAGTGGTGAAGGTTGGGCGTTTTGGGAGCTGTCTTTTGTTTTTTTGACGTTCGAAAAGTGCTGATTTATCAGCCTAATTTGAATAAATGATTTTTGATTTTGATGAGATAAAAAAAAACATTTGCCACCATCAAATCTATGATATTCTTCCTTATTCTATCTTGACTGTCCTCAAGCATATGATTTTCGGTTCGATTCCCGGGGCGGGCCAAAATCGCTTTGTGGGTTTTAAGTGACTTTCATAAAGCAGCCCGAAGTATGGACGACCATTGAATATACATCAGCTTTCATGAAGTACCATTGAATATACATATATATAACAATATATAACATTACTTTCATGGAAAAATATGGAAAATTTTAATTATACGATAAACTTAAAATAAAATTTTTTGTTGTTCATTTAAAATGCTCTCGTACGGTACCCATTATACATACACGGGTCAATAACATTTTGCCGAATTACGCTTATTCGACCACAATAACCGAATTAAATATTATCTCTAAATCTCTTGGTATGTCATGCCAATTGTGTGAGGCCATAGTTTTATTTCTATACGAATATGTCTACCGATATCAGTCTTATCATTGATTTTCCACTAAAAGCACTTATGTACAGTCAAAATAATAATTAGAGAATAAAAAATTTAGTAAGTAATTTTCAAAATCAGTTTCCTATGGAGAAACAAGGGCGAGGAAATCCACTGCAATTCTTTAAAATAAAATATAAAAGACATATTAAGATCGTACGCGAAGATCATTTAGGAACATAGTAAGAGAGAAAATAAAAATAAAGCAAAAGGCAGAAAAGAAAGAACCATTACCAAAAGAGAATTGGAAACTACATGGTATTCACATTAACATTTATACGAAATTACAATTAAGCTTAAATAAATTACATAATATAAAAAATATAATTATTTTGCTCCAGTAATGTTTTAAATACATAGACAATCAATTTCACGTTGTCAAGATTGTCCTGTGGAGCAAGACCAGCATTTTTCCTAGCATTTTGTCTTTATGTAGTATAAATGTGAGAACATTATATGCAGTGGCTGGCTGGCGAATAGACTGCTTTTTATCTGGATGCAGGAAGTTTTGCTTTAGCGAGGATGATGATGTAGTTCAATTACAAAATTTGACACAACGTCCCATAAAAGATTTATGACTTCTTGATAGTTACCTAAAATATGGAAGAGCAAGTTTGTCTTATTTCTAGTGTTGTAACTTTGTTATCAACAATTTTTTTCAAAAATCTTTACGCATTTGCTTATCTATCTGTGGCTAAGCGCTATCGAATAAGAGTACGAACTAAATCGTACAAATGGACACAAATATTAATATGTAGGGTGAGTGTGTTCATTGTCTCAAGTATGCAACCGATTAATCGTTTTCATTAGCTCAACGAACTGACGAGAGTTGAGAGAGACCGGCGAGTGGTAGCCGGCGCTGGGAGCGTTGCAAAAAGCGTGGTGCGTTGCGCGCCGGATACGGGTTCCCGTTGGAGCGCGCGGCGCGGCGGAGCGGGGTGCGGGCCCGGGAATGCATCGGGACGTTGACTGTCTGGGCCCTGCCTGCGTTATCTGCAGTTGCCCTTTCGTACGATGCACCGTAACCCTCCTTCCACCCTTACTGTGGGGGCCACCAGACTACTGCAGCCCCCTCTATTCTAGAATTTGCTATTGACCTGAAATAAGAAAGTAAACATGTTTTGGCGAGGTCTGTGAACTCGATTAAATACAAGTTAATCTCGATAGCGATATTATGTACTGTGAATAAAGAGCTTTTAAATTAAAAAATAATACATATTTGTTAATTGTTTAATTATCTATTGTGTGCTAAAATATAGCCCACTTAAAGAGTAAGAAATAAGTCGATTGTCATGATTGCCTCAAAGAGTAATGGATGGTTTGATAACACAATAAACCAAGTAAACAAATTATGTAGGTACTGGAAGTTATAATTATAAGTAGGCATCAGTTGGTGGGCAGAGTGGTCGTTCGCAGGAGTCGAGGACGCGTGATAACGATAGCAATAAGTAATGGCCGACAAGCCTTGAACCTGCAGTGTAAGGACCTTCACAATGTCTCGTTCATTGTTTATTGAGCATTGTTATATGACCAGTTTATTTAAATACAGCTGTATTGATTGTTCTTAGATGTAGTTAAACTAGTTAGGACTTCGCACTGGCGGTCGGTGTGTTTTCATGTTTCCATCTGATCTGATACTTGTACACTTTCTGTTTACAGAATATATTCTTCTGAAAATTATGTAGGTAGTACCAATTTTAGTTTTTGATTTTCTATTTTAAATTAAAAATATCTAAGTGGACAACTTTTGCAAGTGAGATTGTTATATAAACCCTGCTCATACATTAACTTTACTCTTGCTATATGCGATATTAAATAGGAGGTCTATCTGACTAAGAATTGATTGAAGTATCTTCGTGACGCGTTGCCTCAGCGGTTGTCAGTATCTAACCCGCATCCTCTGCTTGATAAGCGGGCTGTTTAATCTTCAGACTACAAGCACATAATTCAGTTAAAATACACATTGCATCGATATAAGAGTAATGATATAGATACACATTAATATCATCTGCCTACAAAATCAAAATAATGCGGTGAACTTTCAAGTAAATGAGTAAGTATTAAGTGCGCTGACGTAGTTTCATATCCATGATAATGGACTACAATTTCGGAACTTGGTATAACTTCAGGGCGAGCGGCCTCAGCTCTTCAAAAGCCAAGAAGAGTTACTCACCCTAACCAAAAAGATGCAATATCGAACTTAAATTTCTTGCTGTGTCCATGGTCAATGATCAAGTCCCACTTATGAACACGGCTAATGCCTGATTCGTAACAAAGGAACGTGGCTCAGAAGGTATTTTATAGATACTGAAATGTATTAATAAAATAGCCACCCTAAGGCTGCGTTCAACGGCCCGTGCTACCAACTTTAACGTTCATTGCTCCGTTTGAATCCAAGACGTCCTTCAAAATAGTCAGAATTTGAAATTATAATTTGAAATTCTCAAAATTTTTGACTCTTAGAAGGATTCTCTGTAAGAGCAGCAATTTACTCCTTGGAACATCTAATTGTCTCAAGGTCATAATCATGGTAACAGCTTTACTGTGGATTAATAGTGAGCCTATTACATTATAAACCGTAATTTAGAAGATAGTGTGAAAGTCTAAAACAACAAAAGAAATTATAATCAAGGTAACTTGCTTTTGCCCCAATCTATATACTTGTATAGGAGTATAATGTGTTTCAAGAAAATAATAATCCATAAAACGCACACATAAATGCGCTTTTTCACCAAAGCAGAATTAGATATTTGTAACTAAATATGCGATCGCCCTCATTATTATTTTTTAGTCAATATATTTTCTTCTAGCATAGTATGCGTATTCATCTTGTTTCAATAGACAGTTAAAACTATGCTAATTAATTAAAGTTTCCAACAAATTATACAATAGTCTATATTAAAAAGCGCAATGACTCATAAATAACAGAACTTAATAGGTACCTACACTCGGCAGGCAATAATGTAAATGTACTTAAAGCTTTTCGGAATACATCATTTTTGATCGAAAAGTATCCGAGAAGTTCTAAACCGGAGGACATGTCACATGGTGTAATTTTGAAAAAGATAGCGATACAATTGGGAAAGTCTTGAAGTTAATACACATCCTGCTCCTTTCTAAGTTATGTAATGTAGCCATTAAGACATGGTTTTAGTTATTCAAGTGTAAAACTTTTACTAAATAGAAAACGACATACATTTAACCAAAGTTTTTGCTGAAATTATTTATTCAATAGCACGTTTTCTACAAGTGTATATGCGGTTGCATCCATTTCTGACGATAGCTAAACTTTCGTAAAGGGATTACTGAGGGCCGAGCGACCTTGGAGAGTTTGTCCTTCGGCCGTGTCAACGACAGCGAAGACTTCAGCCTCGGCGCTGAAAACACCCTCCCACCCTACACTACTAAACCACCACACCCCGTAACTGCGCACATCGTACGATTTTTTTTTAATTTCGTGATCTCCGAATCGGGTATTTATTTATATTTCAAGTAAATGGATGATTCAATCAAAGACGCTTTTAATGTAGTTAAATTAAAATGTGATTTGATGCGTAACACTACTTTCTTTTACTACTTTATTTTAGATTATATCGTAATCAATAAACCCTTCTAGCTCAAAGTACATATCAGGCTGTACCCAAAGCATGCCGTGTTAGCCTCTTTACGAGTGCGTGAGATATAGCATTTTATGAAATACTAAGGCAATGTTTATTTACAAATTGGCAATTTAATATAGTCAAGGTAGTGGTGCAGGGTAGAGTGCGATGGCCGGGGGTAGTGAATCTGAGGGCGTCGACTGGCACCCAGAGCCCGACATTGAGGTACCCTCACAAGGGCATTCCACCGCTGCACTTCTCAAGGTTCCAATACAAAGCTTTAAGTGTATATTAAATTTAAAGATCAGTTCAACCAAAAATAACCTAACTGAACAACATCGAGACATTTGATGCGTTAAAATAAATTGGATATCAATACGTTTCATGTGTGCTAATCGGTGATTTATATGTGTTTAGACTTTTTAATAGAAATATTTTAAGTGACAAGTAAATATATTATGTCGCTGTTTCATAGATGAAAAAATAATTGGCAATTTACACTGTAAAACTGATATAAAAAATATAGAAATATATGATAATGTCGAAGGGGTTGGAGTCAAGCGAATTAGTGCAATGGACCTGTTATGTCTAGGAGAAGAAATACGTGTCCCGACGTTGCATATCGATCGGGGAGACCACGACGCCGCCGGCTGCCGGTGCAGGGCGCATTCACACCGACGCTATGCACGTAATACGCAACGGGAATAATTCCACCTTTTTTTTCTCGCGGCTTAAAATATAGTCCATGTCTCTCAGGAACAGAGTAGCTTCCCAAATTAAAATAATTTTTAAATTGGATCGATAGCTTCGGAACTAGCAGCGGTTTCAAAGGCCTTTTGGTTGGAACTAATCTGCGCTCCCGGATAAAGCCTACAAATGGGCATTCCTCATATTTTTGATTCAGTCCAACTAGAGCAGGTTTTCTCGCCTGTAACGCAGGATTTCCTGGTTCGGGCACATAGGACTCAGACTTAAGTTTATATTTAATACTTTATGTTATTTATCCAGTAAAAAGTTTTGAATATATATGTGATTATAACGTTATTATAGTTTACACAAACTAACAGCTGTGGTGGCCTAGTGGTTAAAGCACCAGCCTTTCGAGTATGAGGGCGATGGTTCGATTCCAGGTCAGGCAGGTACCAATGTAACTTTTCTAAGTTATATGTACTTTCTAAGTTTATATTGGACATCAATGAGTGATTAAAGGTCAAGGAAAACATCTCGAGGAAACCTGGACTATAAAGTCTGAAATCACCAACCGGCATTGAGCAGGCGTGGTGATTAACGCTCAATCCTTCTCCGTGCGAGAAGATGCCTGTGCCTAGCAGTGGAACGATAAAAAGGCTGATGATGATATAGTTTTAAGCCTTTTCTGCTGTTTATCCTTAAAAGGTACATTCAAAATGATTCAGGAATAAGAAAATGTTGTATGTAATAAGGGGACTACTTTGCTTATTTAGAACTTATTTTTGGTAAAATGGTTAGGAATTTATGTAGTCATTTAAGATTTTAAAATCCCATGATATTGATTATTTGAGGATAATATTGTAATTTTTGAGTTAGCAAAATGTTGTGCGCGCGTTTGATAAACGTCACAAATATTCAGAGACTCAATTGTTTTCTAAGAATTAAAAATCTACGACGATTAAGATGCAAAGGTATAAAATAATAGGTATGATGTTTTTCGTAGACAAAATATTTTTTTTATAACTATATATTTTATCTAAAAAGCATTCAATATTATGGTTATTCTTTACACTGTTATCTGTAAACGTTTCACTACACGTGGATTTCGGCATCTCGGTCATGACTACAGCCTTGATATTGCATTGTATTGGCAAATATATATTTAATAGCGGTAGATAAGATAGTTTTATTTTTATTAAATAATAACTGGCAAACCTAATTAATTTAGGTAAGTTATTGTTTAGGTAGAATTTCGCAGTCAAAGAAGGTGAAGTTAAATCACCTTTTCAGCCATTGAGCAGTTTCCGGTCAGATTGAAAAATATTTTCAGCTATAGTAAGTTATGAATAGATAACCGCTTAATTTTTTTTTGTTTTCCTTCTAATAACTAAATTAAATAACTTTGATAATTTATTACAAAACAATAACGTTGATGGTTTAAGTAGGATCGGATGTGGATGGTCGGTGTGAGCGCAGGATGCGGCAGAAGCGCTGCGTGCCCTTGCTTGCGCATGCGCGCACTGCCGTCTCCGCCACCCCGGCCTGCACCCCATCGCGTCGTGTCCTGGTGCCCTTCCATGCCATCCAACTTTCACTCCCGTACACTGAGCCATAAAAACCTATCGATAAAACCAACTAATACTGCTATCAATTCCGTTTTACAAAAAAAAAAAACAATCCTTTTGATTATAAAGAAAATGGGTGTCCTGCACGTAGACAGGAAAACGATTAATAATATAAGTAGATATAATCGTTTAGGTATTTACAATATACATAATCATAAGAATCTAATTAAGGTCATCATGATTACCGCAATAAAGGCGCTTACACCATTTACTACGTCAAATGAAAATGTAGGTATGTTTTCTTAAATAAAAATACTGTCAGCGCGAGCGGTATCAGTTATGCTTTGATAAAGATCTATAAAGCTGAACATTAAGCTTTTACGTAGTAATTAATGTGGAGTCAATAAGTTACAGTACATGACACTAGAGTTCAGTGAGACTCGCCAAAATAGTCGTGAGCGCTGAATCCGTGAGCCGCCGCCGCGGGCGGGAGCGCGGCGCACCCTGCGACTGCACCGCCCCCTCTCCGGAGCCACCTCGTACGCCTAATACCACTACTCCCCGAACACCCCCACACCCACTCATGTTTATGTTTCAAAATGCTGCGTGTTAAATTGGAGAAAATTTAACATTTCTACGTGCACTTGTTTTCTTTGTGTAACGAAGGTGTGTGTCCTAGTTCACATCAGTTAATTTAATTTGTGGAATATAGTATTATTTCAATAGTACACCTATATGAGCATTTGACCATTTTGAAATACCACGTAATTGCAAATTAGTCTGACAATGTTAGTGTAATATTGCTAAGAAGTGTAATCGAGCTGAAGTTGAGTTTAGAAAGTTGAGTTTCATACGATTTGGAAATTGCAATGGGTTTCAGTATTGATTTTTGCATTAAAATTAGGTGATTTATATGGTGTTACTAGTACACAGTCAATGCCGCTGCATTTCCCCTCAACTTTTATCGAGCGCGTCGCAGATGTATGAAAATACTGTGACTTTTATTTTAATAAGAAATAATGGTGTATTTTATCACTCACTGACCGATCGATCATCAAAAATCTAAGTTATTTCTAGTTGACAATTTAGCACCAAGAGATAGATTATAAGCCACATAGAAAGGAAATCTTATAAAAGCAAAAATAAATAATATAACCTAGTAAGTAATAGAAAACACATACATACATATATGTATATTAACCAGAACTATTTGACGGGACAAAAATACCCTACTGAGCTGTAAATGTATGTATGTACATTATATCACAGTCAGTAACGTGATGGATAACCATAAGTACAGATTACTTATGGTCAGTTTCATAGGTTTCAACTTATTATTTTTATTTGACTTATTTTTATTGAACTTATTTTTATATAAAACTGGCCCTTAATATAGTTACTTAGGATTTCACGCAGCGGCTTGTTATGGGGATGGATGTCATCAAGGTTAAGCTACATAGATCACCATCAATAACCAGATAGGTAATCGTAATGAGCTCTAAGACAAGCAGCAGCTCAAGTACTGGGCTATACATATTATATCACCCAAAACGAAAAGGAAATATCCCATTTACAAGAACTAATCAGATCCCACCAAAAACAATATTGTGTTTCAAACGTTTAGAAAAAGACAAAGACAAGAGTTTTAAATGTAAAAAAATACAAATCTCTCTATTAAATCTGTCCAAGGCACAAAGCATTGTGATCTCAAAATAGCTAAGTCCACGTGAACTTATTTTGGAGTTATAAATTAATATTTAATGACTGTATCAATAGTATTGTTTTATTTAGACAACATGTAGATAAGGAAAGGTCTGGATAAAAATAACGTTAGCTATTTATTACAGATGCATATTGAAGGTTACTAAGTGAGGATCATGCTGTATCAGCCTCACAAATGTTCTATCGTGCACGTCATGAGAATGATTAAAATATCGTGTATTATCTTATATCAGCGATAAAAAAGAGTTGTATAAAGCACATAACGGTTCTGCTCGTGTCCAGTTGTGTGCTATCTACTAGATGGTTATCAGTTGTTATCAGCAAGCGTGCTCGTTCGGCCAGTGAGCATCGATCGAGAATACTGTTTCACTCCTTGCCTTCGCGGAAATGATAATAGGTGTTATATGTCTTATCTATTGACATTAACACTGACCGGGTTATTTTAAATTTAGAAATCCTTGATATAACTAAGATTGCAGATTAGTGGGTACCTACAAATAATAAGTAAAATAAAAAACCTTATTTGTTAAATATCTAATATGTATACGAGTATAGTATATTCAAATATTTCACTAGCAAATACGGTATTAATTTGAAAAAATAAGGGTGGAAATGATAACAGTACACCTCACATATTATTTTTTTACTCTTTTATTATACATAATAACAGCTTAACGTTATTGATTTATTTTATTATATTAGTTTTAAGTAAGTAGTTTTGTTTTTTATCAGTAGAAAGTATGTTATATGTAATTTATTTTGTTAATACTATGATTAAAAACAATAATATTTTTTTTCTATCAAAACATAAGGTAGGTAAGCAAATATTGATATATATGAGACCAGGCATGTCGTTACGTCGGTGGCGCGATCTGTTCCACGCGCTCCTCGAAAGACAGTCAGCAAATGGTGAGCAGGGCCGAGGCCTGCCGGGGCCGCGAGATAGTTCGTATGAGTTACCGCGGCCGTGCCACACAAAGACCTCCAGTAGGAACAAAATTAGGATTTAGTCAGTAAAAGTCTGACACTCCCTCCAGCTGCACCCTCAGCGGGGATGGCCCACTGAAGAAAAAAAGACATGTCGTTATTTTTGTTATTACATTATTATATTTTTTAATCAAGTTTTGTTTACTGTGCGTCTGCGGAAATGTAAAGTGGCATCGTTACAACTGTGTTTTCGAACTTTTTAGGATTGGAACTCTCGGGGCGTCGGGTATGAATGTTTAACGTCTGTTTAACGACCTATCTTAGCTGCTGGTTGATGCTTCCCGTGACCCAAAGCTTATTTGGTCAATGCTTATCAATGCCTCCCAATGCCGTTTTTTTGTTTCAATGTAAATACTTCTTGTTTTATAATCTTGTATATAAGTGTGAAGTTATGTATTGTAATAATAATAAGATTTTTCCACATAATTGCCTTTAATACATGAGAACAGTTTTATAATATTTCTTGGTTAAATTAAAATTTATTCATGATATTTAAAACACTGTTGTTCAAGTTTTGCGTGGATAAGTGAACGTTTCTTGATAGTTGTATGTATTTATTTATAAATAGTAAATATTAATCGCATAAATAAGTTCCTTGTTCGTTGTATTTAATATAATCTGTTTTAGGCACGGAGGCCAACTACATTCAATGAAGATTTTTTTATATACTATTATTTTTACCTTTGTGTATATTTTAAAATTGGTTCTATTAATCGGGAAAAATCTATATTAGTATAGATTTTAATAATCTATTCTGCTTTGTCAACAATTATCAAGTACCTAATTACCAAAACATCTAACTATTAAAAAAGTGTTCGTAGACCTAAAGCCTATTGGTAGAAATATCCCATATTGCAACTATTTACTAATGAATCAATTAAATTTACTGTACTACACACAATTAAGACCATAGTTCTGGCGGATTTAAACGTTGAATTATTGAATGTTGGCCTCGTCATTCATCCGCCACAATTCTCAAGTTCAAGGGCGACATACACCGTTATTAATTCCGATGCACAAAGGTTATATGGTTTTAATTTATTTTTGTGTAATTTTACAGCTGGCTTGGCTTTATACATTCTTCTTTTTTAATCGGGATTACACATAGTAAAACAATAATTATAAGGAATAACATGAATGAATTGTAGAAAAAACATATTTTAGTTTTTTTTTGTATAATTTAGTTAGATGTATCATAAGTGCATTGCACTCCCGTAAAGGTCACAGTTAAGGTTAAAGTTGATGTCGGATGGGCGTTGCAGCGGCGGTGGCGGCGGCGGCGCTGGGCGGGCGGTGCAGGGACACCTGAGGGCGGGAGAGGGCGAGGGGCGCACGCTGCAGATTCACTTTCGTCCGGCTGCGACCGCCCGCCACGCCAGTGAGAGAAAGTTGGCCGCGGCGAGCGAACGAGTCTCGCGAGTCGAGCGGCGCGCCGCGCACGCACGTAACCGCGCTCGAACTACCGGCGCCCGGCACTTGCCCTTCAACTTCTCGTACGATACACGTAAACAATGCGCTGAAATGTCCCATATCTAAGAAGATTTCCGTATTGCATGTGAATTAACTTATGTGAAGAAATTGATAGTTTTATAGTATCCGGTAATTAAAGTTTTCCGAGACTGTAAAAGACAATTAATAAGTAGACGTAGTGACTAATCAGTATTTAAGGAACGATGCAGTGCTATCCTAAGTTATCCCCGAAGCGCGAGCCTATGGACATGGTATACGAATCGGAGATGCTTCCTGGAGCGAGGAGGCTGGAGCTGCCGGCGCCCCCGGGCAAGGAGTTCCGCGCTCCTGTTCTGCTGGCGGCTCCTAGCATGGCGCCGACGCACTCTGTCATCCAGTGCATGCGCCCACCGCCACCGCCACCGCCACCACCGCCGCCGCGTCTCCACAAGCCCCCATCCTTCGAGGAACCATCTAGCTCCATTCCAGATTTAGGTAAGTTTTTTTTTTACGATAACGTAATATTTACATTACGGAAAATTATCATAATAGATGATATAGATCGATTGCCAGAAGTGCTACGGGCGGCCAGGCTACAGGCTACAGGAATACACATCTAGTAACTAGTAGCGAGTATCTAAACACAAAAATAATGTATTTCTATACGTAAGTATACTTTAAATAGCATAGTATTATTTATTAAGACACTAGCGTGCTCATTAACGTGATAGAACAATTTTTGAAACAACAAAATACGTAATTCAATCATTGACGAAGAAATTTTAAATGTTTGCAAAACAATAACAAACGTACATATGTATATTGCATGAAATATGTAAGAATATTTTCCGATAAATGATACATAGATACCCTAAGATCGGTGCAGAATAAGTTGACGGAAATTTTATTTATATAACACTACACACATTTTTTTATTTACCTCTGACCTTGGATACTTCAAAACAAGTAGTGACAGACAAACACAACAAAATGTTTGTTTCATTGTTTCGTGTGGGTTTATCTTATTGTTACTACTGGCTTTTGATTTTTCTAGCTTCTAGTAAATCTTACAATTCGTAATAACATAGTTTTCTTAGATTGAATCTGCATTTCAACCAGTTATTGGATTCGTTATTGATAATGTCCTAGGAATAAGGTTCATTAATATAAAAAAGATTTCATAATAATTATAAAGTAAGACCCCTATAATACATTTTCCCCCTTCTATAAGCTATGGGGTTGTTGGGTATCTAGAGCTTCAACTACGCGCAATGATTATGTAATAAATTACATACAGTAAAATAAAAATATATCTGCTGTAATCATGAGCAATGTCAAAAACTGTAAATAATATTCATTGAAGTACGAGATAATAAATCGAGATAGGAACAACCAACCTGTCAAGTTCAAATAACATTTCTGTATTTATTGAACTAGTCTCTAACTTGTAAGAGTAATCATTTGTCAATCAAATCGTAGAAATAATACCAAAAAACAAATAAAACCGTTGCTAACAGGAAGAATACAACAAGTTCCCTACATAGGTTCATCTTTGTTTCCTGATTGTTATTATCTAGATCTCATTTATTAAAAAAAATAACGCATCGATTAAATATTATCATTAATTTAAATGACCTTTTTGTCAATGAAGCTCTAAAAGATATGCATTGTGAAGGTCAGTTCCTACTAAAGACGATTGTCAAGGATTGTTGAAGTGCATTTTGATATAATCTTAGTCTATACATATTTCCGTTATCCTCTATTATTTCAGTCTTGCACACAGCGTAGGAACATGAAAACGTTTATTTCAATATTACGCATTTTCTTACTGACAATTTCTTAAAATAGACTTTATCAAAATTTCTTAATTTATGATTCCGGAATACTGGTAATTACACTAAAATGTTCATCGCTACCAATACTCCCCTTTTTCCACAGATGGTTTTGAATTAATGTTTTTCAAAATGACGGGTAAGCTCTACACTAAAATAAACTCAAATTGAGTATGAAGTGTCCGATATTTGAATATATATAATTCAAGATAAAAATTTGAATATATGTAGAATTATGTTTTTAATTGCACCAACCGACAAAGATACTAATCTGCTATTTAAATTATGCAACCTATAATATCAATTCTATTTTTATTCGCAGCTAAATAGAACATCTCGATACAAGTGTGGTAAGTTTGTCATTACAGTCGAGGTAGTAGGCGAGGGCTCTATAAAGCTGAGAACTTTAATGACAACATCTAAACGACGTGTTTTTTCAAAACACTTATTTATGAAGAAAAAGTAAGTTGAAGGGACGTTTGATTTCATTTCGCGCAAATCAAAAACTATGGGTGCAAAAGCTTTGATTGAAGAGTGTTGCTTAGTTTTCAGTTTTTTATGGTATCTACTATTGTAGCACAAGAACTTCCTCGAATTCAGCATCCAAATAGAAAATGCAACATATTTTGAATCATACCAGCCTTTTTTATGAACTTAGGCTTTACATACATTATTTTGCATAGCACTACGTTGATTTGGATTTTCGGCGATTTCAGCGAAAAGTAAGAATAAATTTAATTGGTACCACGATGACTATGTTCATTCACGATAATGTTTCATAAATAGTAGTATATATTGATATTTAAAAAACCTTCCCAAAACTCCGATGCAAAAAATCTCTTATGTTCCACCCACTGGGGAAAATGACTCGTAAACCCGAGAATTGCCCACGTCCCAAAGCTCGATATAAAAACAAACTTCTAAACGAATGTGTAATGCAGTCGTAAAATCTATGAAGTTACAAATAAATAGCCTCGAATAGAGTTGCTGGAATTACCTATGACCTAGGATGCGTATGTGACCCTCGCATTTTTGTAATGGATTTTGTAAAAGCATGGTGATTCTCTGCCCTTGACGTAAAACTTAGAAAAACTTGACATTCTTACTTAAATACAGTTCGAAAGAAAATTAAGATAACGCTCAATGAAATTAATAATTATGACTATAAATATGTTATTCCATTCTATAATAAGATAAATAGACGTGTAACTTAGAATAGAGATCTGTCCTTGATAAAATATAATTTGAATATTGTAAAGAACGTTCAATTATTTTTCTTACATATTCCTACAAAAGCGTAATTAAAATTATCAATGTCGTGTAGAGAAATTAAAAATAAATCAAAGCTTGTATTAGATTAATTTATATGTACTAAACACCTATCATACACCAGAAGTAGTAACATCATGTCATACGTGATAATTAATAGAACAAGAATCAGCAGAAAAAAATAAGTTCTATCTTAACCATATGTAAAGAAGATCCAGTGGTATTTAGGTAACATTTACGGTAACCTTCATAACATCAGGTAATACCTATAACAAAATGATTGCGTATAATAATTCAACATCGCCTTGGCCGCAGTGAATTCATACTTCCTGCTTCGGAAAATTGTAACAGCGTACTACTGCCACACTACAATTTCCGGGTGATGACGCGTGATGAAGGTCGCACTTATTAAATATACGACACATATATTATTGCATTGATTAATTGTAACGTTATGCATTTACGAGTATCTAAAACATAACTACTTAACTTTTTCATAATTTTTCCTTTCATCAAAATCTTAAGAGGAGATTTAACTAATTTTCTTTCTTTTTATCGTAAGTATAGTTTGTTTGAAAACATAAAAATTAGGTATTATGGTTGTCGTGTCTTAAGATATTTTCACAAAAAATAGATGTGCGTATATGAGTAAGTCTGAAGTTGAAGTTAATTATCGAAATTTTCCAGGTGTTTTTTTTTTTTGACAACATGTCAAACAAAACAAAAACAATTTAATTATGACGATACTAGGAAAGCATTAGAAATTAAAATGACCGCTGAAATCAGAAAACGACTTTCTGTACCGACTCTATTCAGAATAACCAGTTCAAAGTTTTGAAGTTTGTTCATCGGTTACCTACTGAAGTCTAGATTTAAGTCTTTACTAAGTCATATGATGACTATCCCTATACACATGAAAGTGTCCACAGTATGTAACAAACCTGTTTTGTCCTCCTCATTTCGCATTACTGCTGACCAACATAATGAGAAAAAACTTGCTCACGTTTTCTGATGGAGAATGCACGTGCTTCTTCCGTAGTGATCCGTCATCTAAAAATATGTTCTTCTACATGAATTTCTCACGTTTTCAGATGTATCTGCTGCATACTACGTGGGTAAATGTAACATTGCACAACCCTTGATTACGAAATGCGTTTATTATAATGTAGTCTATAAAAAAATCAATCAAGAAATGATAAAGAAAATATTCCTTTTGCAATCAATAGATATTTTACATAATACGAAACATATTATAGAAAAGGGAATAAAGATCTTCAGTCAAAATGATTATTTTTACGAATATCACTAAGGTCTCCTATTTATTTTCAACAAGGATCTAATCATTTCCACATAATACAATTTCATATGAATATTTAGAAAAGTCCAATTATTGGTTATAGTCTTATCTTAAATTAATTAGTATTGTTATAAATGATAGAATGTTAGGGATAGCAAGGTGCACTACTTATCTAAAAAAACATCTTAATACTACCTAACATACTTATGAACTTGAATACTCTTGAAAATCTTTTGTTCTGTTCTATATATACGTAATATGTAAACACTGACATATATGGAATATAATCGTGCTAACAATATTTTCGCGAATAAGATTAGATAAATATCGCAAGGTCACTGTGAGGAACGTGTGTGGCGCGTCATTTGGTGTCATTAAGGTCACTGTGACATTGGACCGATAGCACTGACAAAATAATAGCCGTATCTTATCTGGCAATGTCAGCGTCGCGGGCGCAGCAGGTGCGCGCGACCCCTGGCTTGTTTGCGAACCCTCTCGGACGCGCTAAACGGTTTACAGCAATCAGTGAGATGCGTCACGCGATATGCTTCGTGCTCTTCCCATGTCATAAATTACGACCAGCAGAAACTACACCAAAGAAAATAGAATAGATTTCCCATATATCCAAAATGCTCGTTTCGAGAGTAGCTAGAAGCTTGTCTATATAATGTTTTATTCGTATGCAGTCAAATAAAAGGAAGATTCGGTCAAGCTGTATTAGAATTCATTCCTTCCGATAGGTTTCAACAATATAATGCTTACGCAAATGTGTGAGTGTGCGCAGATTCAACTGTAGCGCAAATTATGTGTTATCACTATAACCTTCTAAGTGAGCAAATTACTTCCTGCTGATACTAACAATATAGATATATATATTTCATTATTTAGAATACTTATAATGGAAACAGGACTTCTATCTACGTCTAACTACAGCGTATTTTTTAACGACCCTGGTATTGGATCGATAATATTTCTTGAAGGACAGTTTACAATTTCTGCAAAATTAACGCACGTTCCAAGGTATTCCTTCCTAATAAAGTTAATTGCAATACTTTATCCGCCGTGTCATTATGAATGTCACAAGAAACGGAAACGTTGGCGGAAACTAAATACATAAAGCGAAAAATAATACAAGTATATTACAAGTTCATTATAAAATATCCCGGAAAACAATAAACGGGGATGTGATTTGATTGCTCTGCTCTATTCAACGTACCATGTATAGATTTACATAAGTATGTACGCTATAAACGACTTAGTACACAGGGAAGTGTTGGCTCGCAACCTTGGCCGAGGTCGCGAAGCGTCACTCGCAACACTTATAAACTGTTTCATAACAACTCATTCGTAAATCCACTAATTGCTTAGTGAGGCGTTTTCCTGAAAGGCTTTTAACAGTTGGTATGGAAACCCTGAAATTGTGAAAGGTGTATAAATGTTTGGCGGTCCGCGCCCCCCGGGGCCCGGCGCCGCTCCCGCCCGCCGCGGCGCGCTGTCCTTCGCTTTGAACCCGTCCCGCGCCCTCTCCACCCTCGTTGCTGTGACCGAGCAGAGGTCATGGCCACACATATTTTCGAAGCACGTGCTCCATCAATTTTCGATTACAGTTTCATGAAAGGTAGCGTATTGCCGGTATACAATGGGTATTACAGCCTACTATATAAAAATACAATCATAATAGTCGTAATAACCATGTAGTTTCCGAAATGTTCTGTTTTGGTTTATCATGTTCGCATTTTAAAGATTAGTAATACAACCTTTTTTCCACAAATAAAAAAAGGAATTCAAATGAACGTAATTCTTATTTCCATTAACTTTTAAAAAGCAATAGACCTAGACAATAACATAAAATAAAAATGTAATATTATACTTTCGTATTTGTTTGATTGTGCAAGTCCGAGAGTTGTGTGAAGGTCATTGATAAGAAATCAGCAATGTTACAAACGTTGTTTGAGGTGCCTTATGCCTTCACGTAATAAAAACATAACGTAATCATTATAGGTACCTACATCGCTTCTTTGATTAATTAATACATTCCATTTTTAAAATCACGTTCCAAGCTTCAAGGTGATGTGACGCTAATCCTTTTATAACAATAACATATAAGTATTCACAAGTACAGAAGTAGACACTACCCGTAAAAATAAAACGTGAAAGGATATGACAGTTGGTATAGAAATTTGAGTCACTCAATTGTATATTATCTCGATAGTGCATTTATACAACTAATATCCTTGACATTCGATATTGTCAGATTATTTTATTTGGTACCTACATATGAGTTTCCATTACGTACATGTTTGATTTACGAACGTATTTGTAGCTTAAGCTAAAATAAATAGAGTAACAATATTTCATGTGTTTTCTACGGCTGTAAAGAAAAACAATACATACCAAATTACTGGCTTTCCCAAGGTAACTGAAGTGGGCCTCTACTTGGCGCCCGACCAAGGGTGTTTTGAGAATTTACTTCAGAAATAGTGACAAAAAAATTGAACATGAAAAAAGTTGTTGTAACTTTATAATTTGAATAGAGAATACATTTAACACGATAGTAGTATAAATATAAATAATTATGGAATCACCATAAGCAAATGCTTTATTAGACTATAGATTCTCGTCACAACTGTAAACAATGCTGCAAATATTTCATAGATACGTCATACGTAGATAATATAATATTGCAATCTATTACTTAAAATTCTTTCATGTTCGTTTAAAATACATTAAATATTTAATGAGAACACTGTGAAATAGTTGTTTTTTTTTTATAAATAATATAAAATGAACAAGTCAAATAATTTATAGAAGTAACATTTTGGCGTAAACCTTATTCTTTTATTTTAAACAGATTAGCATCTGCGCCAAACTGCGTTATGAAACTTGGCAATATTTAGTGGGGACTCGAACCGATTAAACTTCATCGTTTTATTTGAACCCATTACGGAGAGACAGACATAATAAAATAACGTCTGAAAGAAAAAAGTGTACAACATTTGTAGGTCATGTCTCAGTCTACCCCCGGATGAAGATAGTTGATACGAGTCAGGATTAAAATGGCTTATAAATGAGCAAAAAGATAATTATTTAGATAAATTCGACATTGTTAAATCAATCAAGCTAGAATTTATTTGAAAATTTAGAAATAGTTACTAAAAATCTGTGCTTTGTAGTTCTGCACTCCTTAAGCCGTCCGGAGCCGGGAGAAGGAACTAGTAGTTGTATAAGTGTGTTAGACTATAGCATGGAAGCGGGCGAATGCGGCGCCCCTGACCCACGCACTCCGCTCCGCGTTGCCATGGTCACGGCCGATCGATCCGAGCCGGGATGCACCCGGAATTGAATTTAATATCCATGTTCAAGGTTTCTTACTACTACTATGAAGTGCATCTACATATAGATGAGTAATTGCGTGAATGATTATCGAAGATTGCTTGTATTGTTTATTAGCCATATGTTTCTGAAACCTTCGCGTATATTTTAAACTTGGGAGCGCTATTTTTGGAGTCTGCAAGACGGGTTAGCTAATTATAGCTTGTGATCGTTAATAATTTTAGCTTAAAAGGTGTTCGAATACTGGATTGTACATTGAACATGCCTAGTTTATGTTAATACTAGCTTCCGCCAGCGGTTTCACCCGCTTTCTGAGGGAAGTACTTTCCATACCCGGATAAAAAGTAGCCTATATGTTATTCTGATGTATAAGCTATATTGTGGTAAAGTTTCATTCAAATCCATTCAGTAGTTTTTACGTGAAAGAGTAACAAACATCCATACATCCATACATCCATACATCCATACTTACAAACTTTCGCCTTTATAATAGTATTAGGATTAGGATTAGGATAATAGTCTCAATATGAGAGAATGTTAGAATGATTTAATTATCGTGGTACGTATTCGATACAAGGTTATTCACAGACAAAAGCCTCGATGTAATAGGAGGCCCCCTCCACCCTGAACACTGTCCTTGGCCAACTCCAAGGACATGATGCTCGCGTAGGCTGGCAGGGAGAGCATTTCCCAGGGACTGACACAAGAGCGCGCGTTACAGTAGGAAGCAAAATTCTCGGAACTAATGGAACTAAATTGTCGGTTTTTTGAAGAGCATATTATATTCAGCATTTATAATTTTTGATAAAGATCGCATTATTTTAATAAACGTATTTGATATGCCATTAATATTTTGTTATAACATTCGTTACTAAATATATACAAGTTACAAATTATTAAAAAATGCAGACTATTGGCTTCAGCTGAATATTTAAAGACTCTATTCGAGGATAGAAGACGACACGAGATGTTTCTATAACGATTACACATTTGTTTGTAAGAGGATTGGGTCAACGAACGGCCGGATAAAAATAAAGAGCTCCCTAAACATGCCACGTACATTCGAACTGGGCTGCCATTGAAGAATGCTAATACAGCCGGATAAAAATGTAATAGAGCAGCTTTTGAATGAGAGAGTATATACTACTTTCCCACTCTAATTGCTTAAAACTTTTATTAAAAATCCAAGGTGTTTTAATTACTACCCTGAGAAAATTATATAGTAGAATATTAAGAATATTGTATAAGACTTATTTTGTGATCATATGGCTGTAAATTACCGAACGCTATAAGAATATTTGACACAATAAAATCCATGTGTCCACTGTACTACTCTGACAAGGATAGGTATTTAATAATGGGCCAAGGTAGGTACACAATAATGGAGGTCAGAGTTTTATAAATAGATTAGTTGCCATGTACCAAAACGTTGAGTCAATGTAACAACGGAAATTAGAATACATAGCTATTTTGCTACCCCAATTGTACCCACGCTGTGCCCACGGCGAGTGACTCAATATTGTGACAAGAAAGTCGCTCAAAAATCAATCTCACGGGGTTCATTGACATTTCAGCGTGCATGACACTGAAATGTCAAATAGTTTAACGTTAATAACTTTTCGTTTCATTAAGTTTGTTCTCATCCCAAATCAGAGTATAATGTGTAATATTATTTATCACACTCTTTTCTGAAACATACGAAAAAGAAAAAAAGTATTTCGATATGTAAAAAAATAAGATATAAAAGATAGGAGTTAATACAGTTACTAAATTGCTTATTAATAAGTAAGTCGAACCCCTTGACTAAATTTAATTATTAAATAGTCATCATCATCAGTGCAATATAGTAAGTATATAGTTGTCTTATGAAAAAAAAATAGCTTTTCATATTTTTACATACAACCACATTTATAAACTCGAAATCTCGACTTATAGTGCGTTTCTAAGTAAGAAACGCACTATAGGTCATCGTCAAGTATTGAAGCAATATTTCCATATTTCTTTTTAATTTTCCATCAGAAAAAGTCTTTACTTAAAAATTTAGAAAAGGCATTTTGGATAAATCTGCTTGATACATATTATCTTATGACAGGCCCTGCGTTGTGTGTATAAGTCAATAGTACTGAGAGACAAATATTATTCACCTTTATATATCTTTGCATTGTTTACAAAATAATATAGAGTTAAAAAGTCCTTTTGCTACGGTTTTAGGACCAGAAAAGGGTTGTGTAGTATGAGAACCTTCGTCACCAGGAGTTCATAACGCGCGAGGTGATCGCCTGTCCACGTCGCCCTATCGGCGTCACAACGACGTCAATTGCGTCGACTCACTTACACAAGTACATAATCCGAATGCATTTTATACGTGCACCAGCTACATAGAGGCTATTTATATAATCATTTGACGGTTCGTTATTCATACGATTTGTTATTTCAATAACCAACCAATCAAACAATAAAATAGGTCCGCATAAACTCCTGAAAACAAATCGTAGTATTTACAACAATGGCTAAAATGTTCAATAGAGTGTTCCCTTTTTTCATTAGTTTGTTGAAGATATCAGCTTTGTTCTATCTATTGATGTCTGTTGACTATTTTTAATGTAATGCGATCTATAGAACAGATTCCGTGCACGTTGCCTTTGCACATGACCTACCACAATACATAATGCGCTGTGCTTCTTACACTATACTTTTATGTATGTATAATCACAAAATAGAGTTCATTCAACATATATAGTTCCATTTATTACTAATTATTGCCATTTTGTTTATTTAGTTCCATATAAACTTGTCTGCTTATGATATTCAAGAACTAATATATCACATACACTACAACAAAATTCGCAGCCAATCGAATCTGTGAACGTATCGAAACGCATACAAACGTAACATCGTGCAAATTACTTTACACAAGATACAATCGTATTGGAAGTAGCTGCACACATGCACACGATGTATCTATCCCTGTCACACTCGTGAGCGGAGCTACCTCTCTCGAACTGCATGCGAATGCATTGCGCCATTTTCTTGGCACGTGCAAACTCTTGGCTTATTCAGTTGCCCTAGTAGATAGTAGTGAAACTTAACAGTTCATGATGATGTTAGTGACTTTTCCTACGAATGTATGGGTGGATAAAATGTATGGGGTTGGTGGGTGGCTTGAAAACTATGAAAAATAGTATTGAAAAAAATATTGATTAAATAAAACGCTACAGTCGTATATTGTTCAATGAAATTTCGCACGCGAAGTATTTTCATTAATTAATTATTAATGTGGTTAAAAATTACCTTTTTGGTACAATTAATGAGCGTTTTATTTTATTAGTTGTAACTAGCATTTTATCAGCTAGTTTCTATTTTTCCATTATTTAAACCATACAGTTTCATCCTCACTAAATTATAACTGGGAAGTATATATTAAAATAAAAAGTTGAAATAACGCTGCGCGACGCTCGGCCGAGAATGCAGTTCGGTGCAACTGAGTACCAGGGCAACAAGACGCTACAAGAGATCTGAATGCACTTTTCTCGACGCGATAGCGGTATATGTACTACAGTGCTCACAATAAAGTATATATTATTTTACCCTATAAATAACATAATGTAGATACACGTGCCGAATACACTCATTTATATACGTTTATGAATATAAGAATTTTTTATATTGCGACAATGATTTTTACGACGGATTTTATAATTGTAGACATATTAGATACCACCTTCGCCCCTTCCTCTTGAAACTAATAATTAATGTAGGAGTACTGTTTCATTTATAACATTGTTTTTTCTTTATTTCACTAACAATAATAATATATTTAAAGCTGAAGTTGTATATATGAAGTCTATTGAAATTTACTATGAGGACATCTGGCCGTCTCAATACAACACGTAGTTTTTCATTCAGACGATATGTTTTCAATAACAGCCACTGGATTGTAATGTCCAGCCTGCAGATGTATACAGCCCAATTTGATTGCCATATCATAACACTCTCTTATGCAAATATTTTTCTTTATTGTCATTGAGAGACTTTAATTATTGTTATCGTGACGAGTTTGGATATGGGAAAGCGTGGGAACAAATTGCGGAACATTATCAACAATGTACGGACATCACCTGCACCGACCGGATGCCGATTGAGGATGGAAATTTAGCAAAACTCCTTATCGACTAACGTATGATATCGAATGCGTACTGCTCTCGCTTTTACTTGTTTCCAAGTCAGTTATTACGCGAGACTGCAGTAGTGAGCGTTAGACGTAATAGGCGTTGCTTTCTAAGCAGTGAAGGTGAGGTGCACGCTCGGCGCATTGCTCGCAGTTCAAGTTTAGAGTTGCGCGGGCGCAGCGATAATTGCAGAGATCGTTGCACTTCTAACGCCCTGCGCAGGGGCAACGAACGCACGCAGCTGCCCGGGAAATAGATCCCGTCCCGACTATTTCAGAGCATGCTTGCTTAGTTAGATAGCGAGCGCTCCCGTGCGCCGCCTTAACTAACGACTTACCTGTAATGCGAGAAGCCACCGTATAAAAAAACCATAGCGAGCTTCAATGAATAGCTAGGGGCAACGCGTACAGTTCGACTTTTTTATTTTGTAGGATTTCAGAAGGATCACAAAACATTACTTATCGTCTAAATTCAACTAAATACTTTTGCTTGAAAAGCTCACCTGAATATATTTTTGTATAAATAAATAATCACTAGATATATGATCACGATAAAACACGCAAAACAAATAAATGGTTGACAAACAATTCCCAATAGTTTTTGTATTTGCACGGCCCACTTAGTGGCGCAAGTTCATCGGGGCGTTGCACTTTCTGTGCGATTCCATTGCGCCGGCGCAACTCGGCCGCGAAAGTGATTCATTATGTGATCTGTGCGGTGCAGCGTGCACTCCTATTGTTTGCATTTGCCAATTCATATGAATTCTTTAACTAATCGTTTTTCTTTTTTAATAATTATCTTGAACATAAGATGTTTTACCATGTATTCAATGATAGGTACCTACTTTATATTTAAGCAATTTAGTACTATCAAAATATGATTTTACAACAAATATGTACACACTTCTTAGATGAGCACTCTACTAAACACCATTTTTGACTGGACATGGTTAAACTACCTTTTCAATACTAATAAAATTAAAAATGAGATGAGTACTTTCAAAGTTAACATGAATAAAACTGCGATTAAAATCAGCTATTACTAATTAAAATAGTAATACAGAAGTTGCTACGGCGATATGTTATATTAGTGGTAATAACACCAACGTACATGTGTGTAAATGCAAATGAAACACATTACTGGTACAATGCATTTCATTAGCACGTGTTTCTTTAGCATTGAGAATAGTTTCAAAACAAATATTACTGCATATAACTGTTTACGTCTTTTGGGTGCAGCATTTGGATAATCGTATGCATATTTTTACAAAATGAATTCTTTCTAATCAATTTAAATAACTTTCACAATGATATATCCAAAATGAATATTTAAAGGAAAGTCAACAACCTTTATCCGAGTACCTGGCTTAGTTAGTGCTAGCTAGCTCAGTGTATATGTTATAAAAGTGGTTTGAACGCAGCGGGTTGGGAATGTTAGCAATAGAAAAAAACCTGCAATGTTAGAAGTATCTAAGCAAGTCGGGTGCAGTGGCCGAGCAGTGCCAGTGACCTGCAAGTGAACGCGACGACGCCGATGAATGCTCTAGAGAACTCGTAGCCAATCGCTACGCCACTGCTACGAGCGTAGATCACGCTGAAAAAAATGTTTTGCTAGGTGAAAATCAATACTTTTACCAGTCTTTGCTCAATAAATGGAGTATTGATTCATTCTTACGTACCAATTAGGCAGATATTCTCGACTGATTTTCAAGAAAGGTCATTTAGAGAGGTCAGTAAAGAGGTTAAATCAAGCTTGTAAGTTACTGGGGCGAAGATCAATGTTTAAACAAATTCCTTCCCTTAGATCGTGTTTGGTAATAAATGTTGATTCGTAACTGAGGCGGTAAAATTTTCGTTTTGGGGAATTGGGATGTGTCATCTTGTTTTTCCGTAGGAAGAATAAGTGACGTGTCCTGATCAATAGTGGGAATCCCTATTGGGCCTTAGCTATGATTAGTCATTACAGTCCAATGTACGTTCGTTAGAGCCAGAAATTTCGGGAGTTGGGTACATTTGTTTCGTAATATAAAAACTAGTATTTATTGCACTGAAGCTAGTGTAGTGATATAAATGTTAAATAATATAATGCTACATATTTAAGTCGACATTTCGGGTTCCATAAGCAGCAATTATTAATCGATACAGTCGAGGCAGTATGCAAGCCATCAGCTGAAAGACGTGAACGACGTTTATCAATTCATGTACTAATAAAAACTTAATATATATATATATATATATTATATATAATTGCGCTTGCAATTTGACTAAAGCTAAGGCACTCCCACAAATTGGCTTATTGTAAAAATAGTAAATTGAAATATTGAATCCAATAATTTTCGATAATGTTCAAATTACAAACTCAATATTAGTATTTACAAACCTAAAAACGTGGATGTGTTACCAAAACTATGCCTCGTTGAAAATAATATTTTAAAATTCATGGTTTAACTCAGAATGATTTGCGATTCAGTTAGCAAAGGGCGTGAGGTGCTCACGGTGTCAATGTACACGGCTGACCCACACCGTACACCTTAAATTTTAAACTTTTATAACCCCGCTTTATTTGATTTTAACAAACGAAAAGTTTTTACTACGCTATTATTATTTGATAGAAAGTATGCATTTATAAATAACAGTAACCCGCACGGCTGAATTCATCATAATCATCAGCCGTTTATTACTGTCACACTGCAGAATATAGGCCTCTTCTCGTACAGAAAAGGGATGAACTTTAAGCACCACGTTTGCTCAAGGTGAATTGGCGATTTTGGACTTTGAAGTTCAGGTCCGGGTTATTTGTTGTTCAGGGACAACAAATAACCTGGAAAAGAAAGGACATAATAACTCAGAAAAGTTGCATTCGTACTTGCCCAACCTAGAATAGGAACCCCACACCTACTTATGAGGCAGATTTAACCCCTAAAATAAATTGTAGTAGACTCTTGTACAGTACTAGATTCTATTGGTTCTTAAAGATGTCTAAAATAGCAAAATAATAATGATGTTTTTAATATCAGAAAAATTATATAAATTTAGCTTAGAAAACGACAAAGTTGTGTCGTAAATATCGGAATGCTGCGAGTAGTGTAATGAGCACTTGAGTATGTTAGGGGTGCATCGACTCCGAGTGGAAAGTGCGAGTGAAAATGTGCAGCTAAGCGGCGCTGCCTGCGCTGCCCAGGTACCAGCGACACGTAGCATTACCAACAGGTGGCTAATTACTTATCCGGAAAACCTGTCCTAGCTTACCAGGTACAGAAGTTCCTGGCCTGCAGCAATACTACTCTATATAATTACACACATTTCTACTTCTATGTAAACGGCCATTAAGTATGGTAGTAACTACACCATTCATTCATACCAAAAGTGAAATGAACTCGTAGCAGGGTTTTAAATTGTATTTAAATTGTGATTGCAACTGTCGCCTTTACAGGTTCGATTAAGGATCGGTTAAAATGTTTACGAAAGAAAATGTACATTTTTTTTGCGTATAATGAGGCAATTCAAGAGTCTGAGTCTAAATAAAACCATCTTTAATACACATAAAACAATAAGAAAAACATATTTTTTTGAGATTTTCCTACGATGCAATGAATCGAGTTTTAAAATGTCGCATTGTGACTTTTATTTTCATTTGTAACCCAGTTTAAATATTTGACGCACGTAGATACCTGGCAGTCAAGATGATAATGGAGCGATGTAGCATCAATTCAGTGGTGCGCGGGCGCAGGCACGGTCAGTTTTTGCAGTGTGTTGCGTTTGCGCATACTGATGTGCGACCCGCGGCCCGCGTCGGCCCCGCGGCCGACGACCCGCCCCTGTGCGCCCGGCGCTTGACCCCGCTGCACGCCCCGCCCTGGGAAAACTAATCCAAATAATCTGTATTTAAACAATTTCCTGCCTCAAGGCTACATAATTCAGTGCTGTGTTATGCGTTTAGCTATAGAGGTCAAAGTAAACGTTCTGTAGGGACGTACTAATAACTACAGATAGGTTAACCTTCAGCAGGAAATTATAATAGTTATAACTACTTTTTATTAACTTGTTTTCTTTGTTTTAAAAGAAATGTCAATCAAATCAATGGAGTTTTAGCAAATTCAATTAATATGTATACCTACTACATATTTTTTTTATCATAAAATGGAAGCTGGTATCAAGGTCTTTCAAATTGAATGTATCTATGTATTAAAATACATTTATACTAATACAAAAAAATCTTTGATATGAATAGGTTTTAAATATGGAATGATTTGTAGATGGATATATAAATGAAATAAATTCATTTCAATGACTCATAGGAACGGCAGAATTTTCTCCGAAGCTGGCAGCGATCAATGGCGGGAGAAAGATCCTTAAAATCCTAACACTACTATGTGCCAAAGTCGATTTAGTATCACATGAACTTGTTTTTTTTACAGATGTTTTTTTTTCTTTGCAGTGCATAAATGTAAGTTCAATAGTTACTTTATTATACTTATCACGGAATTCAATACATTTTATTTTGTACTTGAATGATTTATTTTTCTTAAAAAGGAGGAGGTTCTCAATTCATATATTTTTTACACTAATCTTTCAAACACATATTATGTTCCATGTATAAATTCATTTAATTTAAGAGAGTCCTAAAATCGTAAAAGTCCTATGGAACGCCAAGGAGTAATACTGATGCTTGATGACTCGTTTACAACCCAATGTGTGTACAAGCTATCAGATCACATGCTTTTAATAGCCTTTTAGTGTGATACGAAAATGAAATGAGATATAGTAGTAGGGCTGCGACACGGGCGCCCCGAGTCGACGTCCGCGGCCAAGGCCCGTCGGTCAGGGACACGCTATCTAACTCGATTATACTCACGTATTAGAGATACATATATTTTAGACCTCTTTGCGATACAAATCTGTGTTCCACACGTATTATACGAGAAAGTTCGGGGATAACATTCAAGGTAGCACAGTCATTTGTTATTTACGTAACAAACGTAATTGTTTCTGGTCAGAAGTTACGGTGTTAGGTTTCGTGGATGGTGTATTAGGTGGAGTTCTGGTTTTATTATAATAGAGAAAATTAATTGGAATGGATAACAAATGTTTCAATTACCGTGAAAATGTCACTTAGATATACATAAATTTTTGTCTAGCCTGTTAATCCGTAAAACCGTTTAGATTCCTTTTTTTAATTAATAATGCCTCCAATTCAATTCATTAATGTAAATGTTATGAGCCGTCTCTAGAAAAACTATTCTATTTTGGCATTTCTTTAACTATGAGCAGATGCATCTAGCCACTTTATGAGTATAATACGAATAAAGTCGCGCATGGAATATATTTAAAATAAAAAAACTTAGAAACAAATATACATTGACATAAGTGTTTGCAAAGAATTACGATTGGGAGTAATTGCCGCTATTTTTATAATGCCACTATAGAGAAACTGACTAGTGACTGATCCATATTTTTGTATCGCAATTAGAAATGGGTTCTATAAATATATATGTAATCACGGTGTCAATGTAATCCTGCAGCTTTTTCCTGTTTGTAGTTTTTTTATTGTAATCATTTATGAATAAGCTTTCATCTACAAATAAACTTTTCCTCGCAATATTCTCCAAAAGTTACAACCAAAAAAAAGATGACAATATTAATCTAACAGCTTCCACCAGCGGTTTCCCCACGTCCGTGGAAACTACTATTCAGAACCCGTTAAAACCTTCCTCAATAAATAAGTTATCTAATACTAAAATTATTTTTTGAAATCGGTCTAGTAATTTCTTCGATAAGATCTTTCAAGCTAACAAACTCCTCAGCTGTATAATATTAGCTGGTACAGGTTCTAAAGTATTACTAAATAAAGTAGTTTAACTGCATGTTCATTTACTTTACCTTTTTTAATGGAGAAAATTCAGCATTCGCATTAATGTTGTTGAATGTTTTCAAAGATAAAGTCATTACATTAATTACTGAAAACAAAATTAAGTACTTTCTTAGAGAAACCAGAAATGTACGGAAATTCAACTTTGACTATAGGTAATGTTTAAATAACTTCATTTAGTTATTCCTCTCTCAAATATCGTTGAGAAAAGCCTTTTAAACGAGGTAAAAGCTTGTTCCGTTGGCTTGCAATGTTGCAGACTGTATTGTAGCGTCGATTACCCTCGGTTAGTCGGTACATGCAAGCGTATATTTGTGTATGTTCGGTTACACTACACTTTGGTGCAGGAACGAGGTGCGTCGCTTCTCCCGTCTGGCCCCACACCACCGCGCCTCCCTGTCTGCAAGCACCCCGCCTGCCCCCAACGCTGTGCACCGGCTTCCACCCCCTCTCGGATGTAATTCACTCTCACTAACCCACTGCAGCACAGTCAATCATGCATATTGTACTGTCTACCTAATTCAAGGTGATAGCAATGGTGGATACGAATAGCTGCAATTTTATACATACTATGTACAAATTGAAGTCTAAATTATGTTTAATACGTTTATTTTTATTAGTACCGACCTAAACAAGGAACGCGTCCAGTTAAAAGATTTAAGACGAACAAAAAAAAATTGCTTGTAGGATGAAGATTATAAAAGTTACAGTTAGGAAATGAGGCAATAGAGTACATATGTATGTTGTTTATCCCAACTACAATATTTACTCATTTATCGTTAAGCTTAAAAAATGGTCTATAATGTAAAAGAAATTCGATAAATGAATGCATGAATGAAAACGTAAAAACGTTGCATGTAAAATTCTTCTAAGCAGCTAGAAACTACGACGTTTTTGTAGCAACCTGCGTCAGTAGAGCATATTATGCCAAAGCATAAAGCGCTCATTTCAAATGCTAGGTACGTGAAAACACCTTTTATAATGTTTCATCTCCATTTCCCCAGGTTTTTTGTTCGCATGTCACACACCGCGTCACTCAAAAGCTTCAGTGTGTTCTCTTTTTATAATGTCTGCAAGTCGGTGGTGAAAGCGCCAGGGTAGCGGGACGGGGCAGCGGAGCGCGGGCGGCGGGGGTGATGTCGAGGGGAAGTGCCCCCATGTCTAGACTGGGTCGGTAGTTTTCCGGGATTCAGTTGGCTTTGCCTGCAGTCTGCTCACCCACTCACTGCAATGTACCTATATCCATAGATACTTATAGAGCATGTCTGAGGACCCTCGTCGCGTCAGACGCAGTTTTTGTATTATTTGTCTATAACGTAGTTATACTGTGTCGGGGTGGCGGAATGTACTAGTAAGCTTCTGTCTGCAGGGGATACTTTGGCACCAATAATCGATATTTGTTCAGTTCAGAAATTACGTCGCATTTTAACCTGATTATAATTCAGACCTTTTTTGTAAATTAAACTTGAAGCCTTCTTTGGAAACCAAATAAAATATTTAAAGAGTTCGCGATCTTCTCATACTTCTAAATTCTTCATTGTTTTCCTATTCAAACTTGCGACGTAATACCTTGTCCTGTTGTACAAGTGGCACATTAAATTTACTTTTTTTTAAACATTATATTTGAAATTAAATATTACTATGAAAAGGGATATTTTTTAAACTTATTTAACAACCATCAGAGCCTGTCCTCTAAATAATAAAATATAGATTTCCTATATATTTTGTTCTCCGACAAGAGGCTTTTTGCCTTTTTATAACGGTAGAACCATCACTGTAAGTCTACTGCGTCAGCCTCGCCAAAGTAAACTACATTAAGGGACTGGAACCTTCTGCGCTATTAATCCAGTTCCCAAGTTTGCGCAGACACGTCCGCGACTGTTTATGCATCGACGCAGTAACTACGCCTGAAGTTTTAGATTCTTATTTATATACATACATCCAAAATAACCTTCCAAACCTTACTTTGTATTTTTGATATGCTGATCAAAACTGATAGTATATATAAAGTAAAAAAGTAGTGAAAAAGTTCTTATTGTTCAACAAGAAACTTTTCCATATCCTCTACCAATATCATCTAAAAACTTTTACATTCTTCCACGGTAATCACATTTAGAAATAAGTTCGTGTTAAAAATATGATTGGATCAGACAGCTAGCGGAGTCAACTAAGGATGTCTTCATTTTAAAGTGCTTTAAATAGGAATTTAGAAAACTTACATGGAAATGGAGTTGAAATAAAATACGCAGGTACTGCCTATGCACAGATAAAATTGAAAATCTATTAAGGAAATTTGAAAGATTGTATTAGCTTGATGTGCAGGCGTCTGTACATATGTAGGCGAGTGTATTGGGTGTCTTCTACTAACCTCATGATATGTATACAAGCGTGTTCTATGAAAAACTAATCGATGGTCGAGTAACACGGCGCCGGGTCGCTTCTCGGGAGCCGGAGCGTCCTATTCCAACCTAAACAAGCCATTGAAGGTCCGCAAATTGTCGCGTCTATGAATTAACAACAATAGGCAGTTTCCTTGTAACAGGCCTTTGTGATATTGAACTACATGCCTATAAATAAGCGTAACTTAGATTGAGCTTGTAATAAAAAAGTTAAGTGCGTAAACGCTTTATACGTAAGCTGTTGTGCAACGGTCGAAGTACATGTATTTCAGTATTTCTTTTTGTTTGAAAGCGTTCAGTTGTGACTCTCAAAGTTCAACAGTGTTCAAAATATGCTTCGGTATCTCGAACTTTTTTAGAAGAAACCTCAATTTTACGTAATTGATTTATGAAAACAAAATATGTAGTAGATTTGATTTTAAAAGATTTTTTGTGTAAAATCTTGATAACTTGGTTCTAGGCACTCGAAAAATTAATGTATGAAGTAAAATATTTTATTAATGCTCTCCTAAAACCTTTGTTTTGTCCCTTACGTTATTAAATATTCACGATATCATTATATTTGCCATTATGTTTTTGAAATTGATGTTTATGTGGATTGACCCTAAGTAATTTTTAAGTAAACACAATAAGGTCTTAAATGGTTGCTTGGGTTTATTTACAACAAAGCTCACAGTAAACAGTAGGTGCTTAGTTAAAAAAGAAAACAAATCTTTGCAGTAATCGGTGTTCAACACGCACAACAGTCAACAACACCATATGCAGTGAAATAATAACGAGTAATCCGGGTGTGCATACTAACCTAATTATAGATTGGAAGTTGTCTTGCAAGTGGAGACGAAATGCCTGTCTCTCTCAAAATAGTGAAACTAATTGCGTTTCGTAACTGCGGCCTGAAGGGTCGTGTAGGACAGAGGTGCCTATATTTAGCGTGGTGTGTAGGGGAGCGCGGGGTGAGGAAGGGCGCGCGGTGGCGCCGGTGACGCGGAAGCGTAGGGCGGGCGGAGGGCGTTGACCGTGAACGTGGGGCGGCATCGATCCGGGCGGCCATACCCTCGCGCAACGGAAAGTGTGTGCCAACTGCACTGTCACAACTACGCCACTTTTCAATTAATAAATTTGATCGAATATTACAGTTAAAATTGGTATGGTTACTGTTAAGTATCAAAATACATATAACATTTTCATTTTGATTACAATCATCAATCAAAATTCCATGACTATGCTCTTGCTCAAAAGTCCAAAACACGACGATCCAGAAACTTAGTGCATCAGCACTGAGATAGCACAAAATATGTATGTGTTATTTATAACCCGTAGACTGAAACGTAGTCCGATCTAAAACTGAGGCCACGTGGTCTGTGTACGTCGCACACCCATTTTCCTAAAAGCTTCCCCGGAATAATCTCGATGCACACTTGAGAAAGCTGAAGGTATCAACATTAGGTTACATTTTGTTAATTTATTTATTGATTTGTAACCAAGACGAAGGTAAAGTTTTTAATTACATATAATGTAATTATTGTAGCTCTTTAGGTTACCTGCTCTTGTCTACTTAAGATGAAAATGTTATGTGATTTTCCCACGTTTTTACACGTGGTATGAAGTCCTAAGACGACACTGTTGAAACTGTGGGCTCTGTTCATTTGTTTAAGAAAACAACAAAGCCTTTCTATTTATACAGTTAATTTTTGTTTCATTTAACAAGAAGCCGTAATTTACATTGTGAGTAAAATGTTGAAGAATTTAAGAATATCGTGTGGACCTCTATTGAATAAATGTATTTTGTTGATTTCCGAGTAGACGTTGAACAAATGGAATAAAACTTGAGCCCTCCTTACGACTATCCCTTCGATCTAATAACGAAATAAAAGTTAGTAGGGTGCCCTGGTCACGAGGGTAGATTGCTTATAGCCAAGATACACGAAGATATGTATGAGAAGGGGGCTGAGAGCGTTTGTATAGAGCTGTGTGCGTGCCTTCTACACGTATCAAATATTATCAAGATAATATTCATGAACTAATTTTAGAACAGAAATTGCATTTCCTCACAGCACGCTACAGTAATAATTAAAAGTAATCACTGTTCCTTCGCCCTTCAGTTTAAGCTTTGGGGTTGGTTTATAAACCATAAAAGTAAATTATTTCCACCCGGACCCTGTTGATAAAGTAAAGAAATAGTCCCTATTTCAAATTAGTCAAATCAACAAAAAATGGTAGAGAAATTTCATCATAGGAAAAACCGAAAGAAACAACTGAACTACAGTCAGCTACAAAAATACGACGTATTAAAATATTTACGTTTATAGCAATCGAGTGTGTGCAATGGGGGGTTGGGGTGGGTAGTTGAATGTCGGGCAAGGGCGGCATGAGTCACGTCACGGCCGATCAATACTGCACGGGAATGCGTGGCGGCGACTCGCGACGCACCCCCCAAAGCGACTGCACTCCGGAATTAATTCGATGCCATTACTTCCCCAATTCTGGTTAGTTCACTGTCACGATCACCATGTGAGTAATTTTACGTTAGTTAGGTTTTGTTTTAAAGATGTTACAATATGTTTATAAAGATGTGAGGACATCTACTGTAAACTGTAACAGGTCATGCTAGCAAAGGACAATCTCAGCAAACTGCGCACCTCGCTAATATTCATTCTAAAACTAATATTGGTTGAATTTTTAGTAATGCATTTGGTAGCATACACCAGACAAACCTTGTCTATTAATAGAGTAAGATGTAAATTGTTATATCAATATAATCATAATACATTTTGTTCGATTCTAAATAAGCTAAAACAATGTGACCGGAATGACTTTAAGAACGAGTGATAAGTTAGCGATGTCCTTTTTTGACACCACTTATCATCTATTCAACCCAATTTTTATTACAAATTATACCTACCTACATAGTTAGAGCAGAAGGGCGAAAAAATATATTATTATAGTACATTTACATTGTAAAGGCATCCCAGATTTCACGTGGAAAATTACTTATTTATTTAAAAAAATGCATATGACGGTATGTTTTTACCAAAACAACGCAAGTAAGGGTTTAATAAATATAAATGTTCGATATGTAATTGAAACTAAATTAATCTAAGGATAAGTATTACGAATCAAAATCTGAATACAATGATCAGACGAAAATTTCATAATTTCAGTCCATTTCAGGGAATACTGCGTGGAGTTAGATTTTGGCGGAAGTTCGCTGGAAACTTGCCATTTGGCCGTAAACACTATTGTAAATATAGGTAACAACATTATAAATACATTAAATAACGTATGCTTCCGAGTGTGGGGACTATTTCGTTTTATGGCAATTTATCACCATGAAAAGAATTTTGGGTATTGATTTAAACTACAAACTTAAACTAATAATTTTATAAAAACTCGTATTAAAAGCTAGCTAGTTAGCTACTAAAAATACGTATAAATTTGACCGGCTGTCCCTAGCATGTAGGTACATCAATTTAGATTAAGAAAATTTAATACTGCGTAGATTAACTGCCACAAAAAAATATGAATGTTGTAGTTAGTTTACGTCACCTGTACAACTTTATTAGGTAGGTACTTTGGATTATATTGAATGTGCGATAATTCCTCGGTATCATGAGGTCATGTCAATATGGGTGGCCTCTATGTAGAATCTAATGCGAACTATGTATCTACGGCAGGTACACATGCCATGTCCTATGTCAATAGTTATTATACTATCATTGACATCAAAAATATGTTTAGAATAATCCCTTAACATACTCGTACCTTAATATGAATAGAAGTTCCTATTTGTTACAGTTGCCTAAATACCAAACAAACAGCTACAATCTTCGCACCCAATATTACCAAAAATTAATTCTAGTTTTTTTCTGTTACAAAGTAAATAAAACATTAAACCAAAAAACATCATAAAAACAAGGTTAAATATTATATAATAATATTTTCTCACTTCCTAATGTGAAGTGACTTTGTATGAAGTCAAAGTCAAAAAATATGATGTCAGCTGAGGGCCATTTCTTTGATGTTTTCGTGAGTTTTGATTTGGCGCTCGTGAGCCGTGACGAGGTCTCTGCTATGTGGAACATTTTTTGCGTTCAGTTACGTCATTGTTCGTAATTATAGCATAGTTTAAAGAAAAATCACCTCTACAGTGTATTTGTCCGTCCGGCGATCCGCCATAATGCTTGCGTGTGTTTTGTGGCATTGAGCACTAATAATAATCGGTGAACTTGACATTGAGAACAGAGGCTCGTCATCGTAACCAGATGCTCCATCTCTTCCGCACCACATGGAAGTACTGATGTTAAAAAAGGATGGCTAATAGTATCTTCGGTGTTCGCGAGTGTTTGTAGGTCAGTCGTGTATTTGTTCCGGACGATAGTCCGAAAGTCGGCTGGAGGTTACATTACGTAGTTATTTAAGTTAGAACTCAACACACAATATGTGCAAATTATCAACACAGCTGAAATCTGCTGAATCACACCATTTAGAGCGTCCTCTCGTGACGGAAACTGTTTAGATTGTGTCATCACCTGGAGCCCCCTCTGCCCGCTTTGTACTGTAGCTAATTTATGAAACACATACTAATAAACATAATTTTGTTACATTGTATAAGTGGAAAACTTTAAAACAATTTAAGCCATTAGATTCTGTACGTTGGATTTAAATTTTAATATACATACTATCATATATTTTTTGTGAAATATTTATTCAATTATAGAAACTATTATGTTTCTTGTTTCACGAAATTTTTAGACAACACTTTCTTACTCGATAAGGGCATGTAATTTCAATAAACTTTCGTAAATCATAGTTTATTAAAGGAATCCCTACTAAAAATAGCTTTAAATTACAGTATCTACTTCATTAAACCTTACTGAAAAAACCAACAAAGATATTTGCGTCTACAATACCACTTCAGTTTGATTAGTTAAGGAAGAAATGGTTTTTCTTAACAAAATAGCTTCTCTAGATGTTCAAAAAGTGGCGCTTTAAAAAATATCGCGTTATTCCCCTCCCGGCGAAGCTAAGTTTAGTTTATTTGAGAAAAGCGGTATCTAGTAGCGTTTCCAAGGCCTTCTTTCAAACGTTAACCTTATGCAGCCTACGTTGTTTCGGAAAATTCCACTAGATGGCGTCACTTGAAGGCTGCATACAACTTAAAGTTTCAAGTGAATCTTCAAAGATGGCGCTAGTTATTACATCTGTTGAAATTCAACAGTTTCGTTTTACAATATTTGTGTTTATCATATTTGTATAAATGAAGCCTTAAAATTTAGAATGGATTAGTAATGCTCAACACTAAATTCGAATATTAAGGCTAAATATTTTATGACAAATCCTGTTGCACTTTATACATACTTCATTCAATTATATAGGCTTCAAAAGTTTACTCACGTATGAATACCAGTGCAGGTAATAATTATGATACTTTTCGATATATTTTTTTAACTTATATCTCAAAACACATTTATTTCTTTACAGTGAACGTCCAATACCATTCTAGAGAGAAGTTTACAGATATTATTAACGCTACATAAGCACATTATTTGTGTTCATATTCTTGAGGAAAATTAATATTTTTTCCTTTATTTATTCATCTACTATAATGGTAAAATGGCCCTCTACGATATTTGACGTAGGTAGGTACTTAATGCTCAATAAGTAACATGATTACTGCACTGCAAGACTGGCTATCGTACGACGCACTCTATGGCAATCGTTATTAAATATGTTATGTAGGTTATAAATCCGGATCGGTACCTATAAACAAATAAAACAGCGGGCTACGTCAGCGCTGCGATATGTTGCGTGTTCGAACGGCACGTAGAAATGCGTCACACTCGCGGTCGTCGCTCCCCAACAAAATGTAATGACGTTCTGACTCATATCCAACGCTATGGGTATTTTTGCTAATCATATACAACCTTTTTATTTTTAAGTCTTTGAATTTAAATTTAAATATGGAACGGACCGAATTCTGCGCCTTTGTCCGCAATTTTGGTGTAAAGTCTATTGATTTATTTTCGCGTGTACTTTTGTGTACACTCGCATATAGACAGATATCATAATTATTACGTCGAGTAAGTCTGTGAGTCTGTGACCGATTAACGGATAAGCATAATACATGTGGGCACCAATCCCAGAGGTCAGTAAACTATAGTTGTGTAATGTTTCTAAGCAAAGATAAGCTGCTTTCTTTTTAATGAAGAACTTTTTTTAGTCTTGTGTTGCAAGACTCTTAGTATGAGAAACATATACCTAGTATTTTAAATCCCTTATTTTAATGACAATGAAAAATATGTAGGTAATGGCCCTTATAATAAGATTTACTAAAGACAACAGTCCGCCTGTCCGTTTGGATGTATCGAGTTGAAAGTTAAACCGTATACGGTCTCATTAAATTGTAAAAAAATCCTAATTCAAAAGAAAGATAGTTTATTCAGCAAAAGATAAATTGTCCGCTTATCACACGTAGTACAGGAAAAAAATCTCAAAACCATGCACTTGCAATTAAATCTTAAAATATAGGGAATTTGTGATTGTTCTCTGAATCCGGGTTCAACTTTATAAAATAGAGCTACTAGTTTAAATGGGGTATCAAACTAAAAATATATTTGTATATTTTTTCGAGATATTATTTATCATTTATAATAAAAATGATGGAATTAAACTCGACTTGTCCGGCTTTTTGTAGATTTAAATTAGATATTTTTTATTCTTTAACTGACATTGTAAATTTACGAATAAGTATTGCAAATGCAAATATTTTTATGATAATGATATTGTATCATACATAATCGCATATAAATAATTTCGTCAAGAAAAGTCCCACTCATAAACTACGAATATGTATTCCAGAACCTTCAGATCTTAAGTTCTCAGTACGGAGCCAACAGAGACTGTCGTAAGGTCACACAATCTAAGTTGCACACAAACTATGCAGTCACATAAAAGGTAGCTACCTCAGTAACCCCGTATGAATCAATATCTCTTTTTCTTAATGAGTTTTTAATAGAATATAATAATGATGTTCTTTATTGCTTCGTGTGCGAGCGTTTCGAGCCAGATTGTCAAACGCAAATTACTCAAGAAAGTAAGCAAGACAGTTATCTTCAAACGAAAGCTTCTACGAATAAAAAACAATGTCACAAATATAATGATATCTTTCATACCTCTGCAAAACATGTTTATAATAAAAAAAACCTATGAGGAATTAAGCATAATATTTTTGTAATTCCTTGCTACGAGGTTACGACGGCAATAGTCTCGCTACTCACCGATAGATGGCGCTACGCGTACTTTTCGCGCGAACTTGAAACCATGGACTGATCCAGAACAAAACCAAGATAGTTACTGTTAGTTAGTCTAAAACAACAGTTTATGAAAAGAATCTCTTAAATTAGATTAGGAATCCTCATGAACTCAAACGTGTTAGTCTTTTTGATTTTTTTAATGTTTATGTAGCTTTTAATTGCAATTATTTAATTCTAATTTAATTAATTATTAAATTCAAGTAACAGTAGTAAAATTACATATTTTGCTTAAATGAAGGAAAAATGACTTTTGTTTCAAAAATAAAGCTGATCTCAGCAAATTTGTACATGTAAAGCCCTCGTCGTTTTTTGCATATCTATTATGAACATTGTAAGATACTGTATATTAAAGGTTGTACAAACAAAGGTGTAATAATCCTTAAGACCTTCAAACATAATATCGATATGACAGCAATGTAATAAAATAAAGTAGTTTGTCGGAGAAGGGCGGGCGATATCGTAACTGTAGCCAGCGATAGCAGAGTCGGTCGCGGCGCAACCTTGCAGAGTTTGTTGCTCCTGCAAGGCGACGAAGGCGCGGGGGCGGCGCGCGGCGGGGCGAGGTGACCATCTAACCTCCAGTGACACGGTCTAACTATACCACAGATAAACAATAACAGTATGCCAATATATCTTGCTGACTATTATTTTGTACTCAAGTTACCATCACAAAGAAAACTTGCACTAATACTTTATTTAAATTAAATTCATAAGTAAGGGTTTTTCATCTCAATCTTGTTGTTTTTATTACTACTTTCATAATTATTCTCAGAGTTGTAAAAATATTTAATATAGTGAGCAAAACATGAAGGTGATTTCTCTTGTGGCTGGCATGATGTAATTTAAATGTAAAATATTTAATTAACATTTTCGCTCAAGTCTTTTGTTCTACTGCACTGTGTTACCTGTGGCAATACACTTTAGCCTAGCTACTCTTAGCTTCTCATGTATAACATCACACTAAACATATATAGATATTTCATTAATAAGCTAATACACATATTGATTTTAATGACCTGACTTCTTATTTCTAACGTAGAGATTCTTTAACGGATACACAGTTCGTTATAACTTGATGGTTTATTTATGATAACCGTGTTTGCTATATTTCTACATAGTTGGATCGCTTGTCAGCTTATATCCTTTATCTATGTGGGCTCACATAGGTACTGTTTATCCTTCAAACCGTATCGAAAGTAACGCCCTGCTAAAGAACTAAACAAACAGTTTTTTGTTTTTGTAGTCAATGCAAATGCTAATTTCAAGATAAATACTGTTTAGAAACATAATGAGATGATTACTTAACTATCAGCCAGAATAAATCGGTTGTTCTTGATGAAGTTTATTGTTCCGAATACAGGTTGTTTACTTTTCCACACATGCATTGTATTGATGATGAATTATCCTTCACAATACATGCACATTGTTTATTAGAGAAGAATGTTGGTGCACCCGCACACGACCGCTCGCTGATATCAGTTACTAAGCGATGTTTTATATTGGCTGTTGTGCTTAGATCATGTTGTTATTTATGAAAACAATATTTACCCACCTGTTGCGTTTGATATTTGTGACGTTAACGTAACGTGGAATAACAATTATTTTATGTTCGCGATGGCTCCTTTATACGAAGGTCTTTCTTCATAATAGTTTGTCCACCCACGGCCGTCACGGTTGCGTCTCCATTGGTGGCCTGTCCTAGATTTTAAAGCAAGAACTTTAGCTAAGATTACTCCGTCGTCCCCCAAGCTGTGACTACAGCTGTTTACGTATCCGACGACGGCTTGACCTATATACCAATACAATTGTATTATTCATGAGCCTGTCACTCGATTGCCTTTGTCGCACATAATCACACAATCCTGTATAAATAGACTTGTTTTACAGCACCATAATAATATTGTGACCTATAAAAGTGAGCTCGCAACGATGTCGGAAGAGCTTAACATGAATTCGAACTGACTGAGCGTATTTCGGACAGATATACTTCGTTGTTGTTAAATGGGTTATGATAGGAAAGTTTTCCGGACAATTTATGATGCGGCTGGTGATTTATTATTCATACAAAGTGTATAAATGTTTTATTAGATGTGTCCTAGAAGACTTTATTAACATTTCAGATTGCAAATATTCAATTTCATGATATCATTCACGAAAAACGTTGAAATCTAAACGTTGTGTTGAGATAGATCTATTTTAAGATAGCGAGCTTTTGTGATGCGCAAATACCGTCGTGTGCAGCTCCCGATGACCTACATGCATGCGAAGCTTTGTCTACGCTGTCCAACACTATGCCGATTCAACAAACTACTTCGCACGTTTATAATATGCAAATTATACATTTTTACGTATTAAGGCATTTGCAATAAACACATATGGTAACTCGCGACGAGATAAAATGACATTGACGCGCTTACTTCATATCTCTTACGTCATTCCCCCATCGTTTAGATGTAAAAATCCCCGACATAAAAAAATATACTTTTGTATATTAATTGAAAAGGCGGTCAAATCGTAATATCAAGTTTATTAATGATGATAGTACTGATAGGTTTTTAATAAAGGATTATTGCAATTACAGTTCAATAACAATAGTGATTGGAATAACGAAGGCATTTAATACCAGCGGGTATGCATAAGCGGCGTCGTGCAAATTCGGTCAATGCTATTCAAATACACATTGCTGCAGTTCAACATTAATTACATCAGTCTATATAGAAAGAAGGGTTTAAACGATTTATCTTAACCCTGTACAAGAATGGCTAGTTTACTATCGTAGCCGATTTTTTAAATAAAAATTGGTATCAAAGATTGTTCAATACATTCTAGAAGCACGTTGTTACTGTATTTAAATGTGGTCTACATAATTATGTTCCATGTGTGAGGCATTAGAGTGCAGGAGCGTGTTGTATCTTGCGAGGGCGATAATTGCGAAGGTCGCGTCGCAGCTGGATGTAGCATCACACCCGACTCCTCTATGTAGTATCACTAGATAGGTGCTTCGTTACGATATATCGAGAAAAACGCGGTTTAAACTAAAACGTAACGTAATGCGATAACCGAAAGGTAGTATTTACATTAACGCTCGCCTCGGTCGGTGGCCTTACCTCGTTAGAGTTCATGCACCCGCGCGAAACTGGGGCACGTACCGCGTGCTCCCCCCACCACTCGCGGCCGCGTCCCTCCCCCCGTCGTCCCGTTACCTACCACTAACTTTTCATTGAATTGTTTCTATTGCTTGTTTCAGAAATATTACTCTGTATTAATGTAAAAATAAACTTATATTAATATTGATTGTGGAGTACCAATGGGACTATTTTAATTATGAGTTTAAGGTCATATCGTCAATATAACAAAGCTTGTTAACCAACGCTACATAAATTCTTCAGCAATGAAATCATAGTTTGTGGTTACTATAGTAATGTTGAACAGATTAATAGCTCTCATAAATATCTAGTAGCGATGAGTAGACGTCGGTGAGTAGTAGTGGAAGAGAAATGCTGTCACCGCGGCGAGGCGAGTGAACCAGTATTGCGCTATACAAGAGTTGCGCAAGCGCAGCCCGAGAAAGTGCGAGTAAAAGTTGACGCAACCCACGTCACACGCCGCTCGCCTCGCCACGTCACACATATACATAGCTCAGATATAGCGATGTGTGTGTGAGTATAGTTATGTGTACGTACATAAGTGTCATGCACTGACGACACTTGATTACAATCGAACGTGTTATACAATGCCTTTAATAATAAAGTTTGTTACGAAGATGTTGCCACACGTAAGAGCATTGAGGGTACATTTTCATAACAGTTATTGAGAAAAATGACAAGTTAATGTGTCGCGCACCGTAGTCACTAACTCCTAGTAATTATTCAAAAACAATGAAACAATTATTTAACACGGTAGATAAGCAGTAATATGTACAGTCACTTGCTGTATGTTTTACTTGCGTGTTTACATTCATGGAACGCAAGTAAAATGCTTTTATTTCTCTAAGAACGGATCTTCAACTCGAAATGGTTAATTATTAGTTACTACACATTTTTTTTCAGTTGGATCTTAAAAAATAATTAAAGGAGGTGATAGTAAGAGTTGTCGTATCTCTGAAAACGAACTCTTCCAGGTATTTTTTTTATCACCAATATCAAACAAATGTTTATTTAGCACCTTGAAACATAATTATTTTAAGAACATCAATTATTTGCTATTTATCAAAAGCTGTTTTCCGTGTAAGAAGTATTTTTCTTCAAAAGTTTAACAAAATGTAAATAAATAGGAGTAATTTACAGCATTTGTGATCTGTATAGGGAGGTGAGGGGTAAAGAGTGGAGTGCGGGAGGGGAGCGCACCGTGGCGACAGAAATAGGGCGCGGAGGACAGAGCAAGGCTGCCCCGGTTGCCGGCCAACGACCCGCGCCCGTACCTACGAGTACGTAGACTACGTAGCCGCCGTTGTGTGCGTAGCCACTCGCTACGATCTACTACGGGACGTATGCGCCGGCTGACGTGCCGACTGCTTACTATCGCCCGATAGGGATGCACCTACCTAATCTACGTTACGTAGCAGACTCGTTTGTTACGTTGTAATTCGCAATTGATCTAATGTATTACGCTGATTGGTTTAGTTGAGTTACATTTAAAATACAAATCATACAAAATTGATACAAAGCCTTTCTATTGAATACTTAAACTCAAAATGCTTTTTTTTTAATCAGTTGTAACCAAAATTATAAATAAAAACAAGAAATTTTTGTAGCGCCATCTGTCGTAGAATAGAATCATTTATTTAGTGTACAACGAGAATCATGAAGCCGTTTGCACCGCGCGCCCCTCTACTCCCTCCGCGATAAGGGCACGAGTTCGTTGCCCCGATAGAGACTGACCTCAAAAACGAGGACACTGCAAAATTGGGACGATGACAACGTAATGACTCGAGCGCCATCAAACATTATACGAGTTTCAACCTAAAAACCATATGTATAAGAAATAAAATAGCTTAAAGTGAATATTGAACTACATGTATTTGATCAATTAGGCAAATACGCTGACTTCAACAGCAGCGAGCTAGCTCGAAGTGTTTTACTGTACGATAATAATAGGTTCAGGTTATTCCGGGAATTTAAATATAAGTACTCGTAACTTGTGTTTAGTTAACCTGAAGAGTCGTCGGATTTACGAAGCGAGGAAATTGATTGAGGAAAACGGGATAATAATTTCTACTAAAAAAAAAAACTGGCATATAAAAGACAAAAACGCGTATTTACGCATTTAGAATATAAGCGCGTGCTTTATTTAGTTTCATAAATTCAGAACGTGACCCAAATTGTGTGGTGTAGTGTGTAGTGCCTCGACTCACTGTTGCCTTTCCCGTCAACATCTGCTATACTAATAGATAACTTTTCTTTTGTTACAGGTAAGTGACAGGTCATTCCCCCGCGCGAACGTTCCAGAAAAGCTTTCGATAAGTTAAGGTTATCTTGAAAGGTAAGCACTTTGTTGTACGTATGTTTTGAATGTTGACCCGCTTATACTAATCACATCATTATATTGATCTAATAAGATGAAATCGAAGTTTGTTTATTGAGACCTCCATTAATGTTAAACTTGTTTTTTTTTTATTGTTTTATAAAATTGTCGGCGTAGTTATGACTATAAAAAATGTGAACATGATTTTATTCAGTTTCTGTTTGCAACACACTGATAAACGTTAGACAGCCATTGTTTATATTTACTAGCCTTGTAAAAGTATTATCTATTACAGTTAATACACGGCGTTAAACTAATGTTTACAAGATAAATTGACACGACCACGTTTGAAAGTAAACATAAGAATGTGAAGGGGATTATTCTGAAAACGTGAGCCGTATATGAATGTATTGCGATAACGAATGCAATGGAAAATAAGTGCAGGATGCATCGCGCGGGCCGGGAGCCGCCGCTAAATATAGTCCGGCCGACGACCCGCAAATAGGTCGCTCCCTGCGCGCCACACCACCGCCACTCCACAGCCGCGCCTCTCTGCCTGCCACCCTCTAATCATAACCCGCTCCAAATGCTACCTATTAATTTCTCTCCTGATTCGCACTTACATTAATTGCATGGAATCAGCTATCTCCTCGCGTTTGTAGTTATTACGTAACCACAATATTTCCAATAACCACTTTCTCGAGCTTTCATAAATCTATTGATCAGTGAAGCTTTAAGATAAATTTACATAAATATGTAATGCCCAGTTTGTGACATTATTTGGTAAGAAGTTTTTCGTTTGAAATGGCTTGCTTCATATATAAATTTTTGCATTGCTTCATAAATTAGGTTTATGAAAAACTCATGCAAACGACCGAAGGTGCATGAACTGTAAGTGCTTAACCGTTGTAAGGGAATACGTAAACAACATAAATTCCGTGTGAGCAGCTGTAGTAACCGGAGTGGTTTCTCGTTTTTTCAGCGGTTAACGTTCGTTGATCGTTTGTTTTCAAACTCTTTACGTCCGCCTCGATTGTAAACATTGTTTGGATTCAATAAATCTCGTAACTCTTAAATAGAGATTGAAAAGGCAAGTAATTAGCTTAGAGTTTGCACACGTAGAGACAAGGCGCTCGCAATAAATTGCAACATTTTGGAACTGGCGCACTGCAATATGCATTCATAATAAATTTGTAAGGACACGTCAGCAGAGTGGCGTGGGTGTTGTTGTTTTCCCCATGGTTTATGTTGGCTGAGCTCGGCCGGCGCTGGCGGGAGAGGGGCGCGGGGCGCGGGGCGGTGTCGCAAGCCGCGGGTGCATGGCCGGCCGTCGGCACCGCGCCGACCCTGACTGACTTATCTTGCGAACGTGCGGCGCGCGCAAATTCTAACACTGGCAAATTTAACAGCCCGTGGATTATTGCTGCACTTTGCTGCCTAATAAATACCATGTTATCAGACCTATGGAAAAGTCTTTTACTACGTTATGAATACTATTATAAACACAACGACATTCTATGAAAAGGTAGATGTAAAATGTATTTGTATGTGGCAGCTAGCACAATTACAATCACAGTCCAATGCCACACTAATCGTGGTTCCGAAGTAGATCCTAAATATTTACGTTTGTAACGTTTAATTAATGCGTATTACGTACCGGAAACATGATAATAAAATGTTCACAATAAGGGATTGGCTCTGGCCCGTGTTTACGATTTACGGTCTGTGTACGTTTCTGATTGGATATCTAATGTATTATAATGTCTCGTCGTCATTGAAAGTAAATCCATTGATGTCAGTGAACTGGCAGCATAGTAATTTATGTTGTGACCTGTTTTACAACTGCGTTACACCCACCCTTTACAAAACAACAACACTTCCATGAACGGAGACAAATTGTGCGTGAAGGGACGGGCCGATCTTGTTTTGTTATGATTCTTGTTTCATTTAAACTTCGTGCATGTGCATTACGATGCTAATAATTTATACAGTAACAGTTCCCGTCACAATAATTAGAAAGTCAGCCCAAATACTTAAGCTATGTATATATATTTACAGTACTTTCAGTATTGGCTCTCTTATCTTAACGCTGAAATTAAATGAGATCACCACTGAAAACTTGGTGAGAAGATTCTAGAAGTCTTTGTCTTGTCGATTCTGTAACTAAGTTAGTCGTATCTTTTTATAGACTTTCATGGTTATCTCAACAAGAAGTAACATTCTCTTTTTTATCTGTTTCTGATAAAAGACTCCACAGTTCAAGAGCAAACTGTATTTCTAGAAAACCTAATTAATAAAATTGATTGGCGCCGACAATGCGATAGGTAGTACTTACTAGGCTACTGAAAGCTAGTTCATAAAGCGCAAGGTACTGGTTGTTTGTTTCACCTTGATGTAATGAGTAACAGACATAGGTTGTAGGTATCGGCGTGCGGTAAGAGGCGAGCCTAGGCTGGATCTCAAAGGCAGAGTGGCAGGGAGCGGCCGCGGCCGACTCGGACTTTGTAATACATTCGGCCTAGTCAGCGTTCGTTGCCCTGCGTCGCTCGAGGTCGCTGCAGAGCGCTACGAGAGACGCCAGCCCGAGTGCGCCCGAACACATACGGAATTTACCGAACGACAAATTGGCGCGGAATTTAAATCCATGACGTTTGATTATATCATTCTAGATTTATTGGTCCAAATACTTGTGCTTATAATAGTTATTATAAACACAAGTATTCGGACTCGGTAACTACCTAATTCGCAAGTGTGAAATATGAAGCTATAAATCTTAATTGACATTTTATATCAAGATTTTGCCCAGTAACAGGTTTTACGTTGCAGGCATGCAGATTAGCTTAAAATATATTTAATGTTCCAAACAGCATTGTTGTAGAATGCAGTCGTTTTAAATTAGGTAATAGAAAACTCGTAAACGGACTGCTAGTCTGCTCACGTAATCTCAACTGTTTGAAAACAAACAACGAGACTGTCCGTGCGTATTGTTTGTAATTTCCCTACTCAAAAGCAAAAGTTATAACTTATGTAAGTGTTCGGAAAGTCGTCGTGTGACACTTTAACCCAGTGGTGCATATTCCGGAGCGAGTCCAACGCACCCGTTTCGCGCTCATTAGTATGGAGACAGCGGCTCACCACTTTCACTCTCGCCAATAACAAGTGTTACGCAAGCCGGCCGCCGCCGTCACCGACAGCTCTCTACTCTCGTCGACTATCTCCGCACCGCAGGCGCATCGCTCCCACCACGCCACGCCATCGTTACATTAGTGAGAGCAAAAAATGAACATAAATTCTCGCAATAATGCTGCAACAGTGACGAGGCAGCGTAAGACGCATCCTCGAGCCTAATGATAGTCTCGGCAAAATGAAAGTGAATAGTGTTTCGGTTAGTTCATAGTAGGTCAGCGGAGTAGGGCAACGGGGGTCGACGCCCGCGCAGCCTCGCCGGGTGAAAGTGGCCCTCCTCGTCCCCGCGCCCTCCCGCTCCTCCAATACTGAAGGCGCGTCGACGACTTACCTGCGCACGCGCTGCTTTTTGCAACTTGGCCATGGAACCTATTACGATAACTGCGAAATAACGCTCAGGCAGCAAATGTAAATGCATGGCCTTTATTTGTGCCCGATCACACGACATACCTTACCTACAACCAACATGGCATGGATTTGCAGCTACTTTGTGCAATCTAGTAATATTTAAGCTTACTAAAACGTTTTTATCAAGAATATTCTTATATAAGTAGTTTTGATAAGTTTTCTGTTTTTTGTCCTCAATCTTACTAAAATAATCAAGGAAAATTCTCTTAGCGGTACAAAATTCCCACATTCGTAGGTCTTACGAGTACGTGTGCATGCAATAGAGCTTTATCTCAATAGTAATAAAGTATATGTATATAGTTTATTCATATTTAAGTCCCATCGGAAAACAGGTCATTCATTTTCCTCAAAGTGACATCATCAGCTCATGCCTTCATAATGTAGTTTAGTGGAAACAATGAAAGCGTTTATCGTCGTAAGCGAAGAGCCGTGAGCAATACGCGTGGTTTATGTAACCAGCAGACGGTATAGTAACTAGTGATTGAATAGGCTCCATCTTACGTAAATGTAACGTACTTGCCTACATATCAAGTGCTGCTTACGTAAGCGTTCACAAATATTTTACAATGCTATATTTAGAAATGCGGGCAAGGGGATGACCATTTGACGTCTGTATCGTGAAACCCTGCAGCTCATATAACATGTTCCGTAATCATAAATTCATAGAAATACTAAGAACTACTCGAATCGATAGGACCACTCTGTGAGTAATAAATTATGAGGACGGCATTTTTGATATCAGTTGCATTGAATAATTCTAAAAAGACATTTTTTATTCCTGTTAACTTTCATTAGTAAATATCGAAATACTTGCACATTTTCCTTGGTTTAATTATAAAAACAATTTGGGGCTCAAAACAGTAAGGTACATAGGAATGGGGCCATCGGGAATATTTGTAGGCAATGTTTATGAGCTTTATAATTTAGATGAGTGAAGGCTTAATAAAGTGATCCGAGGCTGTGGCTGGGCCCGGGTTGCGACAGCACGAACAAAGAAAGCGGCAACGGGCCGGCCTTGCTGAGTTCATCGACCGACTTTTGCAGGTCGCAAGGTTTCGCCAATCGGGCTTCTCGTAGCTCCAGGATATTGCCAATTCAGTGCGATCAAGGCTGCGTGCTGCCGCCAGGCCCGGCCGAACCTCTTACTTTTCGTTGCAAAGAAAAACGTCCACATATTGCACTGCGCATCGGCAGTGACAAATACTAATAGAATCTTCCGTTAGCTTTTTGCCTAAAGAGAATAGATTAAATTAAACATTTGATGGCTATACGAAAAAAAAATGGCTGCATGTATAATATAAAATATCAATACATTGTTCAGGTAAGTATATTAGAATTGAATCTTGAAATATTTTTATGAGTCTTAATTAATGTTTAGGGTATAAAATATAGCAAAATGTAATCTGAAAAGCTTTTAAAATTTTATTGTTAAAAATGTTATTTCGTAAATATGGAATTCCTTCAAAATAATAAAAAAACGGGTTCACACATTCACAAGTCAACGGTTTCGAGGCCAGCCACTGCCCTGATACTTGTTCAATACATCTGGCGCTACTTTCAGTTCATGAGGTTAATTATACGTAGGTACTTACATATATGTATGTCTACATACCTTCTATTCAGTTATTTTCATACAAGGTTACAATATGGGATTAAGTCGATATTACTATATAATATTAAAGACAATAAATCGAATCGATTTACTTTAGACAGTGCCATTGTACTGGGATATATAATTGGCCTTCACGATCACTTGGTCTTAAATATATTTTGCTGCTAGTTTACAGAAATATGGGAACCGCAGGCAGTCGCAATGACTTGTTTTATTATAATACGGAAACTACATCTTAACTTCGAAATGACTGTGTACGTTAATAGTCGACTAAAATTGTATCTACATATTGTAACTTAGTTAGTGTAACTACTTTATTAAAACATCAACAACTCTCAGAAAGCTCTTAAAGCAAAAATATTCAAGCCCCTCTACGATTACATACTTCAGGATACGATGATGAAAAAATGAGTAAGAGTGGGTCGCGCTGTCGCCCTCTTTACGTTCTGACATACATACATTTCTGCCAACATTCATACAGATCAACAAAGTTACGTGCTCAAAACCTAGATCGTCGGTGCGACACGGTTAGCTTTATCTGACACAATCGAATTCATTGCCTAGGGGCGTTTGAATACGTAACGTGCGTGTAGACAAAAATAGTGCAAACATAACAACAAACATATTTTATGGACGAAAAAAGAAACAAAATGTTAAATATGGATGCGACGAGCTTTTTGTTTAAAACAGACTTTGTGACGGCCACCGGCGTGCATGTTAGGGCTGCCGCGGACACGAATCCATTATTAAGATATTCGTTTTGAGCAAAGAGTTTAATTTACTATGAAAACATTATAAATCTTCTTCTTGTATACTATTGCATAAGATAAAACGAGGTCGCTCTATCTAGGTTTTACACAAAACAGTCATACAGTTATTTTCCAAACCAAAGCATCTCTTCGCATGAAAGATTGTTAGTGTACTATTCAAATTATATTTTCATACATTTACCTATTTTTATAAGAATTATATCCTTCATCAATTATTTCAAACTCTCAGAATGCCCATGAATAATCTACAAAAAGCTGTTTAGCAACTAAAATAATATGTAATAATCAAATTATGACGCAATTAAAATTTGTTTTGCCTTCAGCTACATTTTTTTATGAGTAAATAAAATGAGTCAAGCGAGCGACCCTGAACGATAAACACAGTCCCGTTAGGCGAGACAAAAGCGACTCGTATGTAGTTCAGTTGTAAAGCCACTTCCTGTGACACGTAAACAATGTATTCACGAGTGAAACCCACAAGAAAATAGCTCATTTACATTGAATACTGGCCATCAACCGAATATAGGGCACGATGGTATGATAGGGAACCAGTGACCAAAGTCTAAAAGTCATAACGAAATTGGTTTAACCGCTGCCAGGCGTAATTTTGTGTGACCTTATTTATTGTTTCGAAACTTTTCCCTTCAGTAGGAAAAGTAAACTGTATTAATATAACATTATTTGTATACTTTCCATACTTCTAACTAATATATAATCTTGGATGTAATTAGTTACTAGACTAGTGGTCAATGTTACAGTTAGTTAGCCTGAGTTCTTGGATTGAGAGAACGTCATGTAATTTAATAATCTTGATGATTTAACGTTCGCTGAGCTAAATCGTGTCAAGTCAACTGATGAGTGTCCCAGTTATGGAGCCGGTAATCCCGGACAGCCGGACGCTTAAATTTGTAGGCGAAATTTTCATGTTTCCATATTCATTAGCTGTCGAGCGTGACTGATCGAACCACATTCCGCTATGCTGTTCAGTTTAACGTTAAAATTATTACCATTGAGGTATTGCTACAATTTATTAAAGAATCTCAATGTATTATAACATTTGTAAATGAATAAACTTTCGTGTTACTAAAGATATGAGGAAGGAAAATTCGATGTAATAATTTTACGTTGAATTGTTTGGCAAGCTGATACCATCAATACATGTTAGGTATGTCTCAAGATATCGTATCGAGTATCAATGAATTATTTTGCAGACAAGCATGTTTCAATCTTTACTCCAAAAACACAATTACAATGACCGCAACATATAAACATATCATATTTATTACCAACGTGTGTAAACAAGCGAGTAGGTACAGCATGTCAGCAATGCAAGACTTCTATTGTCAGCATACACGTTCTCGTGTCCGTTTTGCGTCATGTGTTTTTATTGAAATATTGAAAATCCGTGTTCCTGTCCCACTTGCCTTAATTGTTTTATAACTGCGGTTGCATGTCAATGACCTCTGACACATCAACTGTACCAGTTTTATTACTGAATCTGTAGACGAAAATATACTCAGCCAAAAATATCACACGGAAAGTTCTGCATAACTTATAAATTTTCTTAATTTTACTTTTGTAGGACCGCCTTCGGTTCGTTATAAACCTTAATGCACTAGATTGCACTCTCCATTTTATCAATAATCGCTTTGATCTATGTATATTTCTAAATAGTTACTTTGATTGCGTGCACGAACCACATCTAGTTTCTAAACAATTTCTTGATATAAATGAGATGTATGAATGGCGGCACTCAATTATAATAGACAATATGTTCGCACAGGAAAGTGGGGCAGTGAGATGATGTTTAGCAGTCATCAGTCACACTGCAATCACAATGCAATTAGAAAGCGAATTGCACAAGTGCCGCTCGCGCTGCGGCGCTATCAGAAGAAAGCGCGTCCAACATAGGAAAGTTGAATCGAGGGCGGGGTGCGGGCAGCGGGGGGGTTAGATGCGCGCACGCAGCCACTAAAGTAGTACACTTTCGATCTCAACTCGCGTCACTCGGTGAGAGTTGTGCGAAAATGAAAGTGGTGTTGTCATTATGGTCCACTTTCCACGCTGAGGTCAAGAACCCCGCGGGTCCAGTTCTAAGCCTGTTTCCAGTTAATTGTAGGACTGTATATACCTCTAGAATGTACCAACCTGTGCCAGCGCATTCTTGTTCTATGTTTATTTACTAAGAAGCTATGTAAAAACTGTGTTACAAAGCTACTATGCATTTGAATATGAGGTTGAGTTACGAGTGTTTACAAAAGTTTTTCGTCATGATATTGCACACCTTTAGTTAATTAACAATATAATATTTCCCTTACTTTTAAATGTTGTTAGTTAATTAGTTATGTTCATGATATTATCATGATAAATAATGGCCGTGTTTTAGAGACAGTAAGAATTCCATATCGTGGGAAATTAGAAATCAAGTTGTTAAGATTTGAGTTGACTTATCATTCAGCTGGCTTGTGTGATTGAAGTTGGCCATTATGTCAGAATGAGGGTAAACAATTATCGAAGTGTGGAACATTATTTAAGGCTCAAAACACGATAGAAATTGCTAGAAGTGCTAGATGTCTCGCTTGGCTCTCGGTTTACGTAAAAATGAAATGCTTATTTATATTTCTATTAACATAGTATCTTCTAGTCGTTTTACATTCTTTTTTAGTTTTGTTCTAAGAATGTTTTTTGGTTATAATAATAGATCCCGCTTAACCTAGAAATTCACGATTTTTCCTACAAAACAAATGAGAGCATCTAGTTTAAAATTCAGAACACAATATCTAGCTAGGTAGCTATGAGCTATACAAGAACATAAATACTTAGTGTACACTGCGAAGTCACATAAATTTCTCCAAGCTAAAAGTGGATGTCATTTGAATGCATAAATCGGTGATACCAGTGCAGCATGAATGTGGAGCGAGGGTGTTGCGGGGGTGAGTGGCGAGGAGTCGCGGGGGTTTGTGCAGAGGTAGATGACCGGTGCTGACGTCAGCGCGACCTGATGCTGCCCGGCTTCAGCTTAACCCGAACTCTGACCTCTTGCACTGATGCTTGAATATTTTACTGAAACGTGTATGTTGGGACCAATGATTGATGTTCTCGATGCTATTATTTTATTACCATCTTTACTTGAATACGAATAAGATCCAAAATTAGAGCGCAGAATTGTTAATCGATGATGCATCATTTGCAGAGTTTGATGATAGTCATTTTCAAGGTGATCAAAAAATTTTATTTCATGTGTGATGAACTACACATAATTTAATGTACCATTATCATGTTCATGCTTATAGAAACCGGAGCCAAAAACTTACAATGTTCTTTTAAAAGAAAATTTCAAAAGTTTGTTTTTTATGTAAATATGTTTATAGGCACTAGTTCGTTAGATATTAAGATTCTATATATTATATTGTATGTAGATTTCATAAGTTAGTTCACACTGTTCACAACATCGAGTTTCAGACCTGCACGTAGTCACGTCTGCAGTTCGGTTCAAACGGTCCAAGTATTTCAGGAGCGCGGTGACGCTCGCTGAGCGGGTAACTCACTAAAGATAAAAGATCGAAGGTATCTTGAGTCGTAAATCTAAAGCGTCCGTTCATTATTGAAGTCGTAAAACCGTAATATTTACAGCGGGTAATAATGCACGGTCAGAGCGGACTCCTAGAGTTTAATTGGTCGCCTTGGCCTATAAACTGGCCACTCTGCTCACGAATGATTCGCCAATTCTAGATTTAGGTTTTCAGTTCACTGGGTTGCTGGCGTTTCCGATCTGCACGTGTTTAGATTTTGGCATTTTGCTGTTGTCCGCATTCAAGTTTTTTGATTGATTCCGTTAGAATAAGTTTATTCGTAGAGCAAAAAGTATAAAAGGTTATTTATAAGTGTTTTTGTAAGTAGTGGTTTTTCCTGGTTATTTACGCAGAAACTAATAATAGCTTATCAACGAGTACTTTGTCGAGTGCTGTTTACTATTTATATAGTACGTTCCGTTATTTATAGGAAAGTGTACGTAACCAATTGATGCAGTAATTTCAACAAGTATTGATAAAGACTTAACGAGGCATAGACATGGAAGTCATTCATAATAACATAGACATCAATATCGAAGGTTGTGGTGGTACAAACAACCTTGGAAGCATGCAAGCAGGAGTAGCCTGGTAGCCGCTACCGGCGTAGTGAGGGTTGTTAGGGGCGGGCGGCGCGTAGCGGCGGCTACGAGCGCCCCACGGGCGGCGTAGCGAGCGAGCGCCGCGCGCCATTCGCGCTGACGCCGCCGCCGGCCGCACGCGCCCCATCCGCGCGGCTCATGCGTCTCCCGCCGCTCCCGCTGCCCGATATGACTGTGACCGAGTGCCAGCGCCGACTCCTGGAGCCCAGCGCCGCGGAGCCACCGCCCCCCGCACCCCCTACTGACTCCGACGTGCTGCTCGGCAGGGTTCTCGCAGGTGAGCGCCCATCAGCTGATCATGACACCTGTCAAGTGTCACTCTCCACATGTGCTCATGTTACTGTGATGTGAATGTTGGATGACCCTCAAGTTTGTGCTGCCTCCAGAAATTTTGCGAATCGAAAATTGTATTATGTTATTAACAGTGATACACATAAACATTTCTGATATTATCATCTACGTCAAGGATTATTTAATTTTACTCGCATAAATTAACTGTGTTATGAAGTATTAAATAATATTAGGATGAAGGATAAAAAGGTAAAAGAATGCATGTCCTTTTCACTTTCCTGAGTGTGGAAGGCGAGCGCGCGGGGCGGCGCGGGGCGCGCGGCGCGGCTCGCCGATCTGGGTCAAGCGGAGTTCGTTGCCCTCGGCCTTCCCGGCTATATTCGACGTCGCTAATCACCGCCCTCCCCCCTCTACCGCTTTGTATCCTCGCTTCTACTGGTAATATAACCACAGAGGCGGATTTAAATATTTTCTGGTTTTCTTCAATTAGCTACATGTTGTTTATGTAACATGTTCCTAGGTATTACGTTCTTCACTTACGAGTATAATTTTTTTTACCAGTTTCACTGAATTTCAAGGAACAAATCTTATCGATATGATCTACTTTACATTGAATTGAACGTTCTCCCGTCGAAACTTCCCATGACCTATTAAACCATAATAGAAAATAATTCACTTTTTGCATAAACATACGAATGTGGTACCTAACGTAATTATTTTGTGAAGCCAGTGCACGTTCAAATAATACATGTATTAGTCAATCAATAGTGATTGCACTATTCGCAAAGACGAGCGAGTGAGTATCTGCGCTCGACATCATGGTCGAGTCGAGTTTCGCAAGTGGAGTCCATCGCTGAATGCCATTTTATTTGGAGGCCGCGCGCTCAGTCGGAGGGCCCGCGGTCAACGGCCCCGCGCGTTATCTAGGTCGCCTCAGAATAACCTAGCGCCAATACTCTAATAATAATCTACATGAAGCCTTGAAATACTGTTGTCCCACTCTCACTCACGACAACTTCATAGCCGCGAATAGCGACAATCCGTATTTCGTAAGATATGCTCTATTCCGTGTGCGCAGCCGCTAACTAGATTTGACTATCTCTTTTACTCATGACTGCCAGCCTAAATAGAATGAGTAACTAAAGTATGAGTTCATAAATCGTCTATTGCATTTTCTTATTTGCCTTAATGCCTATGGGTCTTGCCAATATTCCAGGGTGAAAATACACTGGCTATTAAGACTCAAAATAGT